>OX411547.1:12755759-13955759 GCA_948146395.1 Fragum whitleyi
GCCCTCTATCTGAAGCTCTGAGTTTTTTAACTTATAACTATACAAATATCAGTGTGATAACATCCCATATGATATTTTCTATGATATTACATACATGTAGTTATTTTTGGAACATTGATATAATGCGGTTATTTTTAGAATCTTGCATTTCGGTTAGAAACATCGACAAAAACAAGGCAAATAGGGGTTACAAGATAAATATAATGCATACATAGTGTATTGTATGAAAGAATATATAACTCGGTGTGAGAATTGAGAATGGTCTCGGCATAGCCTCGACAATGATCAATTCTCCCAACCTCGTTAGATTTTTTTATTTATTTTTTTTTTTTCTTTTCATACAAAACACTTAGTATGTATTATATATATAGCAAAGATTGATGGCGCGAAACAGAAGCATGCCATCCTGAACGCAGAGCGACGGCTTTCGTGCATAAAATCCTTGTCTCAGCATAGATAAAAGCGTGGGGAAAACATATTGAGTTGCTTGCATTGGAATTTTTATTTCATTGGTTAAGTAGATCACTGGAGTTTCGCCAAGTCTGTAGTCAATTCCGAATCAATTCTGCAATTATTTATCGCCTCGAGAAATCGCTTCTTCTTTCCACGCACTTATTTCACCGTGGTGTCTATAAATAACTCACAGTGGCTTGAAATAGAACTAATCATACGTCATTACATGTCCGACGGGGGACAAATTAATAAACCCGAAATAGGAAACTGAAATTTCACTCCTTTCCTATATAATGTCAACATCAAAACCAAGGATTATTTTTCTATGTATATTGATATAAGATGGAAATTCCTTTTCAATTCAACCCAATTCAAATTTTTAATGATAACTGCATGTAAGATCAGTGACATCTTTTATTACAAAGCATACATAGCATATCATGGACAATAAACATTGCACAAAAGAGAAGGGTTTCCTTTATTTCAAGTTAAAAATAACACTTAAAATTCGAATATGGTAGTTTTTAGAGATGTTCGTGATGATAACATATCTATATTTTTGTGCTTACCATGTAAATTTCAATAAACTGCATTCGGCCTAGCTAGTCGCCTTTAGCAACCTATCTATAATGTAAAGTCAGTTGGTAACTGCGCACGGTAACGAAGCCTAGATGAAGCCAATATGACGCCCGGTTGACTACAATCGGATTTGGTCGGATTTTTCCGTAAACTTAAAAGTACCTTGGACGTAAGAGTAGTAATTTAGGGCCATTTAGGTTAAATCGGTTTCTGGAAGTACTTCCGTCAAAATGCTAGAAGAAAAACAAATTTCTTTAATGCTTTCCGATCGTCTGTATGAAGGCACCTTGTGCATAGCTTGATTTGGTGACAAAACGCAGTTAATAACTGCGTTTTGTTATAAGATTATTGTTTGACCATTTCAAATCCTTCGTTGATTTAATTGAACTGAGAGGCATGTTGATGTTTTTGACATCATATTAACCCGCGTTTGAAACGACGCGCTTTCGTGGCTGCGCCCTAATTATTCTCAATGCCTTTTCCGCAGAATCGCCAAAGGTTTCCGATTTGCTTGACTACGTACGTTGCAAGCCATCATTTTTCTCCAACATCAATAAGAATAACTACCTTCATTTTCCATCAATTTAGACAATCACAACAGTTACGGGTCAAAAAGCGACTACCATCACAAAGTGGCGTTCCTTAGAAAAAAAGTATTTGGCGATTCGTGCAATAATGCTCTGATGATTTTTCCACATTTTAGAGTAAAAAGGTCGTCGACCCTTGACGGAGTAACTTGGGAAATAGTCACGTGCATCACGTGTAATTGAGAGATAGATATTCCAGGTGTTTCCGACACAATTACTTGAGGTGATGCGGTAATTAACAAGTGGTAGATTTTGATAAATTGTTATTTTACCTGACCACCGCTGTTCCGAGTAATAAAGGCGTTATAAGGGCACAAACATGTTTTTCCTTTACTTGACAGAAATTCATTTAACACAAAAAATATCTATTATTTGCATTGACTTTCTTTATGCATATGAATTTATTATGTTAAAATTAATTTAGTCTAAAATGTTTACATGATCATATACAATTTCAAATGTAGAATTGATTTCTCATTTTCGTGATTAATTTAAATCGACATGTTTGTTCAAAAAACCTTTTAAACGGAGACTTTATGTTGGTGGTAGTAAAAAAGAGACCATTCATTCGAGATACAGCCCGAATAAAAAGAACACATTGAATATTCATTGTAATTAAATTTAAAATGCATGCCAATAGCTACACCCGTAAATCTGAAATTAACATTGGTGGGTGGGATAAATTTCACTGTTTAGTCATTATTGAGAAGCATAACAGAAATGTCCTCTTTTGAAGCATAAACAAACGATTGCACAAGCGTTTGCTATCCTTAGGAGTATTTAAAACAACAATTTCCTTTAATTGATTTAAACGAAACTTTGAGATTCACTCGCTTGAAAATGAGGGCAAATGTCTTGCTCTCATTAAAGCCAACGTCCAATTAACTTACAGAACGTGACACAGTTTGCTGGTCATGAGACGTGTTACCCGCATTGAATCGTTTATCGTGCATAGACAATCATTTAATAATCGTATATGGTATTTAGCACTTGACACCATATAAATGGTAAAGTTTCCGTTTACCAGTTTTGCGAACTGTATATTCTTCGTACAGGTTCTAGTCAAGATTTACAGCTTCTAGCCTCCAAAACCATGTACACTCTGTGTAAAGGATTAATCACGAAATAGAAAGCAACGGAACTAAAAACAACAGAAGTGATGAGGTATGAAATTCCACGCTTCATGCAACAACAATAAAGGTGTGTATGTTTGTGGAGTTATTTCCGAAAATAAAAGCCCGGTTCATGATATAAACCATGGTAGTTAACATGTCAGAATGGGTCTGTAAAAGTCATTATGCTGATAAGCCCGTACCTTCAGGGCCAATGCCATGGTCATATCTAGAAAGGAATGAGTAATTGTACAAGTAATCTTTCCTATTGTTTTGTTTCTTTTGTTTTTGTTGGTAGTTTATCTTTATTAAACAAACAAGCAATTCCAAATTCAAAGAGCAGAAATAGCATAATGATTCAATGAGTTAAGGCGAAATTGTCGTAAACCCGAAACAATAATGGACAAATAAGACAGTTTTGCCTTGATCCCACACCAGGTCCCTTTTATTTCAGTGATACAGTTAAAAACATCGTGGAATTGACATTCATCTCGACCAAAAACATTATTAATCGCTTACTCAGCGCTCCATTCATTAATTCCAAAAAAACACACTAAAACCTTTCAAAAACGCCCAAAAATTCCTATTAGATAAGATCAACAACTGAATACAAAATAGGTATAGTTAGAAAAAATGGCGGTTTAACCGAAATGATTGAAATCAAGAGCGTTTTGAAAAATAATTGATGCATATTTTATTAAATGGGTGTCATAAATATCGCTATTTTTTCATTCGGAACAAAATTAGCGATATTAGATTACCTCCCTTTTATTTCACTCAAAACTCGCTCCTGCCGCTCATTCAATTTTATTCAACAATCACTCAAAAATCATTCACCTTATCATTTTCACGATTTTGTCAACTGTGCCTGATCGAATTTGATAGCGCTTATTTATTTCATGTATCTTTTGATAAGAATAAAGCAGAGGAATTTAGAATCAAATAATTCTCTATTTATAGTGGGTGTAAATTCATACTAAAACATCCAGTGCTTGCATTTTGTAGTTGAACATCTGTTGAGATCATTCTATCATCAGTAGTTATCTAATTCAGCGTTACTCTCAATTTGAGACATTATGTATATATATCTGTATTCCGAATAGTTTTAAAGTTTTTAAAATAGAACGTAACGATCGAGCACTGTAAACGCCATCGAGCTCTATATTAGCAGACCGGTTCACAGAAGCGCAGTTTTGTTGTCCACGTCATCTGTCCAAAGTCAATTTTTCTGATTAAAATGATATGAGCCTGCGCGTGACATTTCCAACAATTCCACCGATGTACTTAGCAAAGACTCCGTTCAGCCTGTGCATCCGAACAGTCTGAGAAGAGTCTTCCCTTAAGGATAAGGTCTTAACCCCTCTTCAGACAGTCAGGGAATATTCATATTTTATTTTGTGTTTGCTGCTCGATGTCTGGCCGCTTAGGAAATTGTTGCAAATGTCACGCACATGCTCATGTGTGAAACGATATAAAGTTAAGAGCCACTTTTAGTGAGCAGACCTTATTCTATGAGCCGGGAGCTGTTTGTTATTCACTACGTCTGGTAAAAGTTTGATAACCATCTGGGGAATTCAACACGGGATAATGGCAGCCAATTTACCAGCATATCCTTTACAGCTCTGTCACATAACACCATTTTCCATACGCACTTGACATTTAATGGAGACATAGTGAAACACTGTCGTAAGTGCTTATATTTATATAGGCACTTACGGCATTGTTACATGTAGCCCATTTTGATATTTTCATGTATTATATATGTATTTTTTTTATTAATATTATCTATTTATTGATTTTCACTAAGAGTCAATTTCGAGTACCTTCCAAATCGTGATTGACTCTGTTTTACCAATGGCGGAAAAATGTTTTCCAAGTATAAAATTGATTAGCATTTTATTGACATTTTGTTCCCTAAAATTAATCAAATTTGATCTTCTAACTTTTTCTCATATAACCTTCAAAAATGTGTGGTCTAATAATAATCAGTAGTCGCGGGTTTCTAGAATTTCCTTCATTTTCTATTTGCTTTCAAACTCGGCACCAATTCTGCATGCTAACAAAATTAACAACATATGTTTAACAATTTGAAGAGGGCTTGAAGGTTATTTTTCTCCAAAATTGAAAAAAAGGCGTAATGATATTCTGAAAAAAGGGAAAAAAAAACCCTGTCGAGTTTTATTCTTTTTGTGACATAATTTCACTAGAAAAATATAAATTTGTGAACATAATGGATAAACAAAAGGTGCGTAAGCTCAAACTAATTTGCACATATATGTGTAGCTTCACATTTATTAATATTGTTTTCAAAACCTATCATAGCCTATCTATGGTAAAAAAATAAAAGGTACAACAAAATTGGTGACAGTGCATTTTATTTATAACATTTGTTGTTTTTATATCCAAATTGTAGTGAAACGCCATTGATAACCACGTTTGACTATTTCTGTATTATATATATTTTTTTTAATGCTCTTTGTACATAAGTAATCAATAAACTTATATTTTGTTCTGTTCTGTTATTTGTTTTCCTTACTTTCTTTTCTAACTGGTTGTCAAAAGCAGCCCTGCGTTCGGGATGACAAAACGATGCAAACTGTTTTTCAATTTTACCCCGTTCTGTAAGTGCACATGCGTGCAAAGCCGGGTCAAATTAGAAAACAGTTTGCACCGTTTTGTCATCCTGAACACAGGGCGGGGATTGTGTCAGAATGGGTTAATAGATTTGTCAACACCCATGTCCTATAAACACGAGTACATCATCTGCGATATATAGCAATCAGCATTTTCCGCTTCCCATAGAAACGATTTCTGAATAATTTATCAGATTTTGCATTTTTACCGACCCAAACCAGACGCATTTCCCCGCAAAATCGATTTATATCTTTTTTCACTGAATATAACTGACTTTAGTATATGACATAATGGCCTTACCCTTTGCATTCATCGGGAATTAAGTTCTCTTTATATACAATGAAACCGTCCAAAAGAAGGCTCTTTGGTTTATTTTTCTAGTCGTTCCACACCACTCACACACTCTTTTTAGGTCTTTTGGGGAAATTACAAGCTGTAGAAAACATTGCAGAAAATGAAGAAATTGCTTGTTTCAAGCAATTTCATCACTGACTACAATGTTTTCTTCCAAAAACAGACGAAAATTTGAACGTTTCGGGAGCCGCTATGACTTGTCGTCTGCAAATTCTTTGAAATTAAACCATTTGATAAAATTTTGTAGTCCGTTAATAAGTTAAAACTACAATTTGCACACACTCTGGGGAACTAGTTTTGAATATGAATTATTTTTAATGCAGATATCTATAAATGTTTGCCTATTAGATCGGAAAGCCGCCGACAGTGGTAGCGCGACGGACTTTCGTTCAAATGGTCCCGGGTTCGATTTCCGACGGCGGAACTCACTCTTTCCGACTATCTGTCTTCCACTAATGGATTGATAATCGAAGATCTATGTGAAATAGCAGCTGGTGGCTAGGAAGGAATGTGATGGTTGTACAGGTGTGAGATATACCAGAAATTCATTGTTAGGTGCTCTAGCCTGGATTTAAATGAAAGATTGTTGAAAGCGGCGTAAAACCCCGTTCAATCTAACAAACAAATAAATAGAAGATCGATAATCATTATTTAAAAGAAACAATATTTGAAAAAATAAAAAATATACCGTATTTATTCTAATAATCGCCCGGGCGTTTATTAGAAAAGTCATGTTCGACGCAGTTGGGGGTGGGCGATTATTGGAGGTATTATGTTGGGCAATAACTCAAACTTACTATGTACGGACCTACAATGTCCCTAAACAATGACAATTTGATACATATCTGATAAATACAAAATAAATTTCCAAAAAATGAGGAACAAAGACGCATAATAATGACACTACTCTAGGATCGCAGTTTGCCCATTGTCACCGTTTTCCAATAAACAGAGCGACTTAACAAAGGGATTCTCGCGAATGTACAATGTATTCATATTCTGCTATCATAAAACAATGGAATAAATTGAAAGTTAATTGATCATTATTAAATAGCTAAAGAATTCCCTCTCTGATACGGTGCCCGCAAAAACTAAAACTATCGACATCGGCAAGTGATAACGCCGACAACATTGTTGTTCTGTTAAGATTTTGAAACTTAAGCTAGACCGTCGATATAAGTGTTCAATAAACAATTCTCCAGTTTCAGAAAATTGCATTATTCTTCGTTTTCGTAGATTGGAATATACTGTATATCGCGGTCATGATTCCAAAGGATCGTAACTACATCCGATCATAGTAGTTGCACGCACTTATTTCAATATTCACTTCGCATTTCAATTTTAACCTATTGTTTGCTCCTTGTATATTTTTCGCTCAATTACAAGAAATTGATTAAAACGCCGTAATAGGAAATAGTCGTGTCGCCTACCTGTTGCGAAAATAAAATTAAGTATCCTGTTTTCCTCAATTCTAAAATACGCAACAAAGTCACAAAGAGACGGCCAAATAATAATTTTAAAAGGGTTTGGCATCTACCGAGACAAGCGTTGGGCGCGTGCAAGTTCTGGCAACACTTCTAAAAATAGCCATCGGCGTTTTTGATCATCTGTTCACCCTCTGTGTGAAATAAACTGTTCCGCGTCCTTTACCTCGTTGCGAGACAAAAAAATATTTATTTAATTTGCCTTTATTGTTCAGATTGCTACTCGGATTTAATTTCGGATCATGGAATATCGGTAAATTCTTTTTATTCAGTGATTTGTTAAGAATATCGTTATTTTAGATTAAAATATTGTCCAATGTTTCGGACAAAAAAATATTCTTTTTTCCGTCAGTGAAAGCTGAAAACGCAGATACGTCTGACCGGAAATCTTGCACGCATTCTTTCTTTGACATCGGACTTAGAAAATGTTTGTGATAATCAGTGTTTAGGATAAATCATAGAACTTATTCAAATCTGAGTAAATTATGCAGTCACGACAATCGCAAACATAAAGATCACAATCAATTCCCGATCTTCAGTAACCCTCCGAAACGAATGCCAGTTCATCTAAATAAAGAATCAAAAGCGTTTTTTGTTTTTGTCGTAGGTGTTGCATGAACTTTTTAGTATTTGTTGGAATAATTTGGAAGTTTACATTCGAGCAATTTTTCTCAAATCGGGGGATGGGCGATTATTAGAATCTTCAACTTTTTCCGAAAATTGGTCTTTAAATGGCCGATTTTGAGCGGTGTTTTGGGGGATGGGCGATTATTAGAATATGGGCGATTATTAGAATAAATACGGTATGCTTAAAAAGCAAAAACATAGTTTCTACCCAGGTTATCTTTTAGCCTACTTCATTAATTACCATTCTCCGTAATCATATCGAATTCAATTTAATTTGATTGCAATGCTAGGCGTTTTTCTTCTTCGTTAAATTTCCCGGTGCTGTCGATAGATTCAAATGTAGAAAAAGATTACAATATGGCCTATCCGGTAACTGAGACAGAATTTCCCCAGGGATCAGTCATTATCGAACCATTTTTTCTCGTTTAGAACATGCAGTAGTTAGCTAACATTTAACGCTCCGGTCCCCCTACAAATTTTCTCATCCAAATGTCATTGTGTAGAACATTCTAATAATCTAGATATTTTTCTAGATATTTTTTTCTTTTAATTAAATCTGATTTAATTAGCCACCATTCTGAAGTATAATGGACTGACATTCTCTTGGGGAAATTTTATCGAACCAATTTTCTGTGAGCAGATATGATATGAATAGATTTTGTAGGGAAACCCTTTTGATTAGATACAACTATTCTACCACATAGGCGTATCTAGGACTTTGAAATTCATACGCACTCAGCAGGCGACAACCAAAGAATATATAGGGTAAAGGCGATATGAGACCTGTGACAAAATATGAAAGCACTTCTTCCGCTCACTTTTTATGATTTAAGCGTTGGTGAATAATCAAAATATCGTAACTACAGCTTGAATAAGCTGTAGTTTCGATGATATGATAATTCATTCACGATATATTTCAACAGCGGATTATTTCTTTTACGCACTTGCGTAAAGTGCGTAATGGGAGTTACGCCCTTGTACCAAACAAAAATCGCACCAAAGTGCATTGACGTAAGAAGCCGTACCACAAAATGCTGCTGCGTACATAAATTGTGACATCATGAAGAAGAGACGTAGAAAACGTTAAACGTGCAGAAAATAACCGTGGTAAATATGAACAAAAAACAAAATGAGAAAATCCCTACAGGAGAAACCCAAACTCCTTCATGAAATCTACATATATATAATACGTACTTAGTGTATTATATCAAAAAATTATCTAACGAGGTTGGGAGAATTGGAAATTGTCGAGGCTCTGCCGAGATAATTATCATTTCTCACAACCGAGTTAGATATTTTTTTTCATACAATACACTAAGTACGTATTATATTTGTCTTATTACCCCTTTTTGTCTTCTTTTCGTCCATGTTTCTAACCGAAATGCAAGTTTCTAAAAATAATCGCATGATATCATCGTTCTAAAAATAACTATGTGATATCATAAAGAAAATATCATATGAGATATTATCACACGGATATTTGTATAGTTATAAGATAAAAAAAAATGTTATCCATATCGTCAAATTCAATAACCCTAAGCAAAAAATGTAAAGATTTATCCACAAAAGAAGTAGCTTTCTTTCTGAACTACTTTGTGTGGAAACTTACAGAATAGCTGTGTACTCAAAATTGTGTACATTTATTAATAATAACAAGTTTTTAGCCAGCCAGAATGCAGAAATCTTGATAACTATAACCAAAATTAAATCATTACAGACTCATAGGGATGACTTGGCTCTAATAATTGAGAACGATTATTGACAATGGGCTATCAATCTTTTATACAATGTTCTATTCATGTACATCGTACCTAGCCATGAATGCAAAGGGCCTGTTTTACTGACTATCTTACGACCATATTTGGCGCAAGTAAAATATAGAGTTGCTTATACAGTGGTAACTAAATATGGAAATACGTAGTAAATGTGACCAATAAACAAAATGAGAAAATTCCTACATGAGAAACCCAAACACCTTCATGAAATCTACAAATCGTTATTCATATCGTCAAATTCAATAACATTTAGCAAAAATGTAAAGATTTATCCACAAAAGAAGTAGCTTTCTTTCTGGACTACTTTGTGTGGAAACTTACAAAATAGCTATGTACTCAAAATTGTGTACATTTATTAATAATAACAAGTTTTTAGCCAGCCAGACTGCAGAAATCTTGATAATAATGACTCAAGTTAAATCATTACAGACTCATAGGGGTGCCTTGGCTCTAATAATTGAGAAGGATTATTGACAATGAGCTATCAATCTTTTATGCATATACATGTGCATCGTACGTAGCCATGCATGCAAGGGGCTAGCCTGGGATTCAGGCCCTGTTTTTAGAAGTTTGTAACAAGGTAGATAATAAAGTTGAACCATTCAGACCTTAAAATGAGTTAACTTCTCCTCAAAGAAACAGGCTTAAATCAGGCTTTCAGAAACTAGACATCGACTTTATATTACATATTTTCAATAATGAACCTCAATTTAAGAGACGGCTACCAGTCTAGCAAGGGGCCTGTTTTACTAAATATCCTACGACCAATTTTTGGCGCAAGTAAAACAAATAAAGTTGCTAATACAGTGGTAACTAAATATGGAATTGTGCCATGCATCCCCTCATTGGAATCGTCTTACAGACGAGATGTTGCAAGGCAGAATCTAAATCAAAGCACTGAAAGTACTGATGGTGAACGAACCTGATGGCATTCTAGAGTGATATATTAAATTCAATTAATAAAGAGAAATTACGAATGTAAAAAAAAGTGGGAAGAATTGTCTCGACAAAATTTCCGTTATTCGGAAATTTCACTGCCAATTCAAAGAAAGGGAAAGAGAGGAAAATCCTGTTAGAAAAAATATTTGTTAGAATTCGAGATGTTACTCTGTGAAAATTTCTTTTACACTCTTGAAATAGGTACATTTATTAATTAAACATAAATGGAGAAAACGATTTAATCCTATCTAAAACTGTCTTTAACCTATATCCAATGGTGTTTGTTTTTACAAAAGTAGTTGTTATCATGTTTAAATTTATTTCAAGTAAATTTGTTGTATTTGTTTTAACTTTTTTAACTATCTTTGTTTCTTCTCAGAGAATGAAAAGGTCTTTGAGTACCAACCAAAGAAACACCTATGAATATCAGTCAGTCCTGAACTGTACTCATTGTTTAAAGTTATGATTTGTTAACTTACTAATAGTATTTTGAACCATAACCTGAGAGATTAGCTTTTAACATATTTGAAGCCATAACCACTTCCGTGGTTGAGACTTATGACGTTATTCAATTTTATAACACTGCAGGATGAGAAATATTTAGGTATAGGTTAAAGGAGGTCTAGTGCCCTATTAGTATAATTCATAGATTATTTCTGTTTAAGGTTTAGAAATTAAAGTATAAATTTTTATATTAAACAATTGCTCCATAGTAAATTGCATACTTAAAGTCTTTATAAATATTATTTTTGTAACGTAATTTCTACATCAAAAGCGAATAAGAATCTTATTTAAGAAGTTTATTTTTTAAAGGGAGGTAATAATTGCATCACTATGTCTATGACTATGTTTAAGTTTAATACAATGTTTTTTTCCTTCCGACTTTCTTTCCAAAAAGAGTTGAGAATCCTTACAATTGTCGGTTTATTTTTTGCACGAGAACCTATTGTTTACCTTCAAGAGTTTGGATGCTTGTAAAATCCTCACTATCGATATCTTTTTACAGTATTGCGGCTGATATTAGACTTTCTGCTCGGAGCCATCTTGTCGAGCCAAGGGTTACGAACGTTTTACTTATCTTACAAGTGCATGACGGATCTGGTCCCCCCTTGACCACGGCAATATCTACTCGTCAATTGGAGTGGTATCTAGGGTTGAATATTTAGCTATCATTTATTTAATTTTCAAATAGAATTTTGAATTGATATGGTTTTACAGATTGAAAAAATGCAAACTAGAATGGCCCCAATTTAATATCTTCCGTGCCTGTCGCATTTGGTATTCGGCAATATTCGCTTCTGAGACAGACGAATACGAAACGTTTTCGCTGGGAATAAGTTCACCGAATATTCGAGTGTATCCTTACAAGCCCTACTTCAGCCAACGCAATTTTACAGAAAAATCTTAATAGCGGCGTTCATCCCTATTCAAATAAAAGTACAGGAAAGGTTGTACATGTAAAACACATGTCGAATCATTCTTAAAACCCGTCTCGAGACTGACTGTCGCTAGTTGAAAAGTTATGTAAAACCGCGTTACCGTTTCTAATGACACAAAGTGTCTTGATGTGTCATTCGTCTCAACTCGGCCGATTCCTCTAACCTACATTTAAATCGGAGCCGTCGGAGATCGCCCGAGTATTGCCGAATGTAAGTTCAAGAGGACATGACCTAAATAAACACGTATTTCCGGCTAATTACTACAAGTTGCACCAGCGAAGGCTTGGGTCAAAAACATAGTATCTGTCTCTACGGTGTCTAGACACAAACTTTGTTTTTGCTTTAAACTCTCGACAAGCTTACGCCGATCAAAAATTCCCTTGATAAGCATTGCAAGATCATTTTGTGTTTTTTAAGGCGAATTTTCATTATTTTCACTTGATAAAGAAAACTAGTAGCACGCTTTTGAAGAAAAAAACAGTGATTTTGCGGAGAAAAATATTGAAAGATACTAAATTGAATTTTAAGAGGCGCTACTTTATTTCAAATGTATTAACATCCAACAGGATTTTCCTGACATGGTATATAACACTGGTGAACGACGTTCGTTCACCAAAAATAAAAACACCAGGTACGATTTATGATCAGTTGACTTACGATTAACTTTTTCGTAAGAGCTTTAGTAAAACGGGCCCCAGGTTTCCAATATTGTAGTAATATCAAATTACACACATGTATGCATGTACGGGATGTTATATAAACCCCTTATCAATAGATGTATATCAGTTCATTAAAATAGTCTAGTGCTGCAATGTTCATTATACGCCTCAGTATATCCGCACTATAGAAAACTGGAACATGGTTTCAGAAGTAAAATCGTTTCTTTAGTAACATTATTTTGCATTACTGCAGAAAGCAAACAAATTCAGATTTCATATCTTCAACAACTCTTCCCCAACAGAGAAAAAATCACTCACGGAAACGCTTACCTAGAAATAAACTCCATTACAATCCGCACAATACTTGTTTAGGATAAGGGTAACTAAACCAAAACAATTTCCTCTGTTAGCGTGTGAAAGATTTACTTTGATTGGCAGGATGAGAAATAACATGACATGAAATGGACATGTAATAGCATGAAAATACATGCTTCTGAACTTTTCCGCGGATTTTAAGTGTGGCGGGTTGAAAGCAATCGAGAATAACTCTTCATTAAGAATTGAACGTAGCTTAGCCTGTAAGACTTGCCAAAGTCTTATTTAAAAGAAGAACACACGAGCAGAATAGCCAAGCCATTCTTAAGTTATAAAAACAACGCGTATTCATTTGAAAAGGCTTAAAAATGTATTATTCCAGAAAGAGTTTAGCATGGCCTAGAAACATAATGTGATTGATGATATAAATGTATATATAATACATGTATGTATTTAGTGTTTTGTATGAAAGAAATATCTAAAGAGGTTGGGGGAATTGATAATTGTCGAGGCTCTGCCGAGACAATTGTCATTTCCCACAACCGAGTTAGATATTTTTTCATGCAATATACTAAGTACGTATCATATTTATCTTATAACCTCTATTTGCCTTGTTTTCGTCGATGTCTCAAACAGAAGTGCAAATTTTCAAAAATAACCGCATCATGCAATTGTTCTAAAAAATATACATGTATATAAAAATATCACATGGGGTGTTATCACACGGATATTTGTATAGTCGTAAGATAATATATGAAATATTCCTAGCATCGTCATCGAATACGTGTTGGTTCGAGACTTAAACCCTCGTGCTTATTGCAAAGAACGAAATTACAGACTGCAAGTTCTTAATTTTTATTTCAAATAAATGTAGTCTGCAATGCAATTAATTCATCGGTATCTCTAGTTACCGAATCTTTGTAACTGGAATATTTCCACTCGTGATTACAATACATTTGTAAACAATCCACGAGTCAACATAGCGAATTCTACTTTTTGGGCAGATTTAAATGTTCGGCATTTTCGCAAAATCTAATAACATTTTAAGTCTATTCATTCTTTTCCTCCTTTGTGGTTATTTGAACCCAGAATCGTATTATTATTCAGATTTTTTCTTTTACTTTCGTTTTGAGAAAAAATCGTATGCTGTCCGAAATTGGACAAAATTATCCACGAGGGCATCTGATTCGAAAGAGTCGCCAAGAAAAGTCAACGAATTTACTGGTGTATCAGTTAACAATTATAAAATATTACAGAACTACTTTCTGTTCATTATGCCTGTTGGTAGGATATCAGCACACTCTTGTATAATTTTGTAACACCTGTGTATTTTATTTGTACACGTGCACAATTGATCAAAAACATATGTGACCCGTCACGCGAATAGGGTCAATCTGGGAAGTGCGTAAAGTATCGTTCTTGATCATACTGCGCGGATCGCGGAGACTAACTAGAATCGTAACTTTTCGCAATGTGCTTATTTTCCAAATCTAGAACGATTTGATAAAATACGACCTCTGGTTTACCTATAATGGCCCTAATCTCTTTTTCAAACATTCATTTTACAGAGTTCACAGAGTCCCTTTTGGCGTGACGAGTCATATATATGTGCTAGTATACATTTTAAAGGTTTATATGTGTGAACAAATATTTTATGTGTTACCTCGTGTGTTTCACATGTGCGTTTCTATTTTGCATACATGTATGTGTGATTGTAGAATTAGATCCCTCCCTCTAGGCATATATGCGTGAGATTTCCATCAATTTCAAATGTGCACAAAGCATTTTGTCGTTGAACGCAGGCGGGAAATTGTTGGAAATGTCACGCACAGGCTCATACAGTATGGACCATGAGAACAGTAAAAAGGGAATATGATAAGGGCCTGTTCCATACGCTCCTCGATCTTCTACGATAAGACATTGGTTCTTTTACGAGAGCAGTGTAAAACACTAATACACGCGAAGCTACCTTTGAGTTTCTTAACAGTTCACTGCTTGTTGGGCGGGGATAGCAGATATCCCTGAAAATTCCTGCCGGGTTAAGGATTCGAATCACGGACCTAAGGGTTAGACCTGTGTCTCACAAGAAGACCACGGTGCCACCGGACTTCGTAAATATGTGCTCTTCGATGGAATAGTTTATTACAACCGCATAAAAATATGGCGTGACCGAGATGTGGTAAGTAGAGTCAGTCCGCAGACACGACCGGAAGACAGCATTCTATTTTTCCAGACATACGGATAGGTCAGATCTCCTCGAGGGAATAACAACTTTACAAATCAATAAAACATTATCCTCCATCATAAAAAATATCATAAAACGGTTCAGTAACCTTTCACCACTTGGGCGGAACGGCCTTTCCGCGGCATGAAAGCAAGACCGACAGTTCTGGAATAAATGAAGATTAGTATTTCACAAACGCGAACCATCTCGGAGTGAAAGTAGAAAATATTGATAACGCCTTTAACCCAGTCCCTTAGTCTGTTGAATTTAATTTTTTATTCAAATCATTTATAATTTTGGGGGTCATTTAAGCCAGTCTGGTTCGAGTTTATCGCATTTTCTTTAATGCTTTTCGGTGGTTTATCGAGAAATAACGATAGATTATCACTTGATAATCTCACCGCAAAAGCAGTGAAATTATCAAAAACTTATACCCTGCTTTTGTGGCTTTCATCCTATCTGACGTCAATTATGCGGGGCGAAATAAGTGACGTCACAATGAACGTTGCATGACAATCACGTGCAAAATGACGCGCTTTACAACAGTATATCCTAGAAATTTCACATTTTGTCCCACTTTTGAAAGAAAGGAATAGAATAATCGTTTGTTTTTCGAGTAAGATCGATTAATATTTCATTTCGGGAACAACAAAAGCTAAATTTTCACTCGTGGCTCTGAATAACAAAAGCTATATTTTCACTCGTGGAAAAAAATAGCCTTTGTTCTTCACTCGATAAAAAAAAAATTGATCTTTCACTGAAACAAACGATTATCCTCCATATGTTAAAGTGCAAAGTCAGTGGACAGACTCTCCTAAAATCAGACTTCACGTCTGTTCAGGCTGATCTCATTCCATACTGTGTGCCAAGATTTGAATAGATCTCAAACAGAAGGAGAAGGTTTAATTGTTCTAACGAGTAAATCTTCATCTTCTATAGCGCGATTAACAAATTCGAAACAAACTCGTTAACCTTGGTTACTATACAGTTACTCTACAATGACGTACTACGTCATCACTTTCCACTAGAAATTTAAAATGAAAAATACATCATTCGACAAAAAAACAAGTCGTGCCCATTTCAGTAATGGTGTACTACATTTAGGTAGTGGAACCGTAATAGATCCGCAACATTTTGGAACACAAGATCTTTCACAATGTAAACCGAGGTTTCCAAATGAAAATCATTAGGAAACCTCGGTTAACACTGTTAACGTTCATTACTCCCAAATCGCTGCGGTGTTATTACGGTTCCACCACCTTAATGTAAAATGAGCCATGGTTACTGAAATTGGCAGTTTAACCTTGAACTCTGGGTTAGCAATAAAATGTCTCTGGTATCAGGTTATTTATCTGTCCTGCAATCAAGGTGAATCTGTTTAGAACTGCTAACTTGTTTGGCACTTTCACTGGCGTGCAAAGGTTGGAACCGTACTTATACGTTGACAAACATTTTGTACCCTGACCACATGGTAATAACACTGTGCCAATCTTCTGCAGCGTTGGCGCAATGAGCAAAATATTACTTATCTTGGTGTAGATAGCCTGGGAGCCAGGCTATCAGTTAGTGTTAAATAATGTACACCACTCATGTTTTACTTTTTCAAATTACCTCCCATATTCTCAAAAACTGACACTGATCAGCCAGTCAGAGGAATGTAATTATGCTGATAAGAAATTATACTTTCTCTATTTGAATTGCTCATTTCACAATACTTCAGATCAGTGGGACGGCCGGAGCCAGTCAAGGTGCAGATCTTTCCAGTATCGTCGGTTTCAATGGTTACTGAACGCCAGAATTTACCTTGAACTCTGCTCTACCATTAAAATGTCTTTTATTGTATCAGCTCATCAATCAGATTGTAGAACATTTCGATCTATGGCGTCTACAACACCGATATCCTTCGCATTAATTTTTCATCTGTTAAAAGGATTTCGAATAGCGTGGCTTATTGTATCTCTAAATTAACCGTCGCAGGCCCGCACTTTATAAGTTACAATGGCACACACCCTGTAAAATTCATTTGAATTTGTAAAATGTCCTGTGCTTTCTACATATCAAAGTTTATGAACGTTTCACATTTAAGGATATATATGTAATACATACTTAGTGTTTTGTATGGAAAAAAAATATCTAACAAGGTTGGGAGAATTGATAATTGACGAGGCTCTGCCGAGACAATTATCAATTCTCACAACCGAGTTAGATATTTTTTCATACAATACACTAAGTATGTATTACATATATATCTTATAACCTCTATTTGTCTTGTTTCCGACGATGTTTCTAACTGAAAAGCAAGTTTCTAAAAATAACCACACTATATCATTGTTCTAAAAATAACTATGTGATATCATAAAAAAATATCATATGGGATGTTATCATACGGGTATTTGTGCAGTTATAAGATAAAACTCTAATATCTCTTATTGGATTCACCGTCTGAGTAACTTTGTCATTTATAAGTTAAAACTTTTTGTGCGTGCTCTTAAGGCCAGTCGAAGCCAGGTGCGCAAGAGCACAAAGCCTCAGGGGCACAAAGGATGCACATGCTAAAATATGTCATTACACGCCGTCGGTTCTTTACCCCACATTTTAATTAGGTATTCTTTGATAATTTATTGAAATTGTGGCGATGAAATATATTTAGAAAACCCACTGACGCGATCATTTGATTAGTATAACTTGGAAAATCGAAAAAAAAAACTCAATTATAACATAGCCTAATTATGTTCTCACTTTAAACCATATTTTCAAAATATTTCTTACAAGAATCGTTGAAGTCAAAGACTGGCTATTAGAGTGAAGGAATAATCCGATATCATGCGGGCTTATCAGACGTGATATATCACTACAGATAAAAGGGTACAAGGGAAAGCAAATGAGACTCATTTTCTGATCACAGTGTGGCCTTCAACCCTGGATCTGAGATTTTTTCCTCCAAATCCAGCAGATAAGATGTACAGTTAAAACGACAAACTGCCCAGCATGTTTCTGATTTATAATGTCTTAATTACCCAAAGCACTGGCAGCAGACCCCTGGTTTGTTTATTTGTTCTGGGTCAATGGACATTCTGATGAATTTCAACTGAATATTTCTTTTTCTTCAATTCATACTGTAAGAACCGGTTTAAATGAATTTCTTCCCAAGACAGTATTTAAAATGACAATTGCTTGATAAGTCATCTAAATCCTGAAAAATTGTTTTCTTTTGTAAAAAATAACGATTAAAATTATAACAACAATAGTAAAAGAGAAATAGAAATTGAAATGTGCATCTTCTTAAAATGTTATTATTTTGTAATTTTTGAAAATGAAATAGACATATCTTTATACATGTACTAAGTTTTGCATATCTTTTTGAATACTTTACGCATATCTTACTAAGACCTTATGATTGAGATGGTGTGTGCATGGCTTACATGTGGACATAAGTAAATTGCATTTATAAACAGAAAGGCTTGTTTTGATGATAATAAATCATTATATTATATCTTGATTGATATCGAAAACTACTTATCCCTGTGTTGTGGAATCCTGAATTTTATCTGTAAAATGTGTTCCTCTCAAAACACAAAGAAATGTCATGCTCATGTTATCAATCCATCACCATAAGAGCATTTTTTCATTTTGAAGACGGGTCTTGAATTCCCTAACCCGACTTGTCCGACACAGCCTCTTTTCCCCTTGTGGGCAAGTACATTTTTCTAGGCCACTTGTCCGTGGACAACTAAATACCAGAGCAAATCTTTAAACAGTACTCAAAAGATCTAGGAGAAAAAACATAGTGTTTGTATCAAATGATAGGAAGTATTGTTTTTAATGAAGAAAATGCTGGGTTACAGCATTTTCTTCATTAAAAGCAATGTTTTCTCAATATTTATTTTTTTGCAGACAAGTTCATTTTCATCCCGGACAAGTAGAAAATCGACTCTTACTTGTCCATGGACAAGTTGAGAAAATTCGTATTTCACAGCCCTGGTATAGAAATATTAAGAATGACAAATCAGTTACATTCTTGCTTAGAAATCATAAGAGTGGCAAATAGTTTTTTCTAGGCCACGGACAAGTGGACAACTAAATACCAGAGCAAATCTTGGAACAGTACTCAAAAGATCAAGGAGAAAAAAAAACATCCTAGTGTTTGTATCAAAGGATATGAAATATTGTTTTTAATGAAGAAAATGCTGGGTTTCTCAACATTTTTTGTTTTTTTGCGAACAAGTTCATTTTCACCCTGGACAAGTAGAAATTTGACTTTTACTTGTTCAAGGACAAGTTGAGAAAATTCATATTTCCACAGCCCTGGTAAAGAAATACTTAGAATGACAAATCAGTTACGTTCTTGATTAGAAATCATAAGAATGGCAAATCGGTTAAGTATGGAAATAATAAAAAAAAAAAAAAAACATCCTCTTCCTCTCCATACTTAATACCTTGGGTATTTTTTTTCATTCTGGGCTTTCAGCATATGTTTGCATGCTTTTCTTTCATCAGAAATAAATTAATTTTTTCTAAGTATGATACGGTCAGATTTTTTGTGTTTACAAAATAAATAGTATTAATTTCAATCAAATTCCACAAAAGGATATTGATAGTCAAATATTGCTCATGCGAGTTGCAACTTTAAATTACCTATGCCTAATTTTGATCTGAAAGAGAAAGGGGTTATAGGAGAAATTCGAAAGATTTATGCTTTGTTATTTAGAAAGAGAAGATTGTTGGTGCATCCTTCTCAATTTTATATCCGGGATATGATACTTTTGATAGAATATTTTCAAACATTTTGTTCTTTAATTGTTTCTGTGTAAAATCTAGGATCCCGTAGCATAGGAAGTTCAAGTTCATTAATGTTGGGGCAACAATTTGAATTTTTTTAAGGTGCGTCATCCTACATCCACAAATTCTCTAAACATCTCCTCCTAGCCAAGTAGGCTAACCCGATGAAACTTGGCTAGATCATTCCTTGATTAAAGCTATGCCAAATTATCAAAAGGATTTCAGTTATATTGCGGCGGCTGGAGCACCCAACAATGGATTCCTGGTATTTCTCTCACCAGTACAACCATCACATCCTTTCCTAGCATCCAGCTGCTATCTCACATATGTCTACGATTATCAACCCATTGGTGAGAGACACGTTGTCAGAAAGAATGAGTGCCGCCGTCGGGGTTCGAACCCGGGACCTTTAGATTGACAGTTCGACGCGCTACCAACTGCGCTATGACAGCGGCTCAAATTATCAAAAAGAAATATATATAAATAAAATCGACCCTAAACTCCAGTTGACAAGGCAGCTTAAAGGGGAAAATATGAAAATCTTCAAAGATCTTCTTCCCTGAAACCAGAAGAAAGACAGCTTTCATAATTGAAACTAGTATATAGCCTCATCCAGTGGACCTTTTCCAAGTTTGGTCATATCATGCACCTGGAATCAATCTTATTTTGGCTCCACCCAGGCACTCTTATATTACCGGTACATAGAAAAAAGAATAACAAGTCTTAATAAAAATTAAATTCTCTGAAACTAGAAGACAGACATCTTTATTTTATGGTATGCAATTTCATCTTGTTGACCGCTTTCAAATATTTCATATCAAGCTGCATATCTTTAAACACATGAACTGAAACTGAAACATTTTAGAAAAAATCCAAATAGGGTTTTGAATTAAACAATAAATATAGTTAAATGATTTAAATAATTATATCTATATATAACTGTATTTGTGTCTAAAAACTTTATCCTGAAGAGATATAAAGTAAATTAAAGAGCACCGCCTACGGGTGCCTACGCTCGGCTGTTGACTGCTATATGATGAAAAAGTCTAAGTCAAAAAAGGGGCATAATTTGCACGAAATGCATAGATTCTCTCCCACCCTCGCTCTCTCTCTCTCTCTCTCTCTCTCTCTCTCTCTCTCTCTCTCTCTCTCTCTCTCTCTCTCTCTCTCTCTCTCTCTCTCTCTCTCTCTCTCTCTCTCTCTCTCTCTCTCTCTCTCTCTCTCTCTCTCTCTCTCACTCACTCACTCACTCACTCTGTGTGTCTATTGCGCGCGTGTGTGTGTGAAATGATTTGGAAAAAAATGTTTTAAATAATGAAATGTAAAAAAAATCTTCATGGTGCAATGTAATATTTCATTTTCAATTTGAAATGTGTGTGAGGTGAAAAAATTGAGCAGCATAGACAGCCACCTACTGTGAATATAAGGTAACCTGACTGTGCTCATGTACATTGAACCCTTATCTATCTACCAAACGCATAGTGAAGATTCTAGTCAGACTGTGCGGATGCACAGGCTGGTCACAGGCTTTGCTATGTACATATATGTAATTGTTGGAAATCTCACGCAGACAGGCACATATATTTTCCAATTCATGGAGGTATGTGACGAAAAACACAATCATACTTAAGATTAAATCCATTTCGTGAAATCATACAGGCTAATTATGATTTTAGTTTCATAACTCCATGTGTTAAGAAAATCTGTTCAGCTCTTAATGAAATTCTATATGGTTTACAAAAAAGTTTTCAGAATATTCAAGATTTGCCGGATAAGATTTTGCTATCACAGATGTTAAGAAATATCTTAATAAGCATACTCTTGCTGTTCTTCTTGGAATTAATTAAAATAAAATGGCGTCATTTTTGTGAGTATGATAAGACACTATAAATATTAGGAAAACATAGTGTAAAAGAAGAAACAATAAAAACGATTCTTCATTTTCAATATTGTTTTCTACCCAAAATATACAAAGTTGTATTAATCTTATTCGTCTTCTTTTTAGAATTTCAGAAACCAAAATTTGTCGTCTCCAACTGCATTGAATTTTGACTTGGTTTCTGTCATCTCTTTCTGTATTTTAAAATCCATAGCCGATTGTTTCACATTCTTATGGTTGTCTTCACCTTTGTCACTAAACTCCATTATGAAACAATTTCCTGTGATGGAATGGTTATATATAGACAAACCTCAAATTATGTGCTTACAATACAGATAGTCAGCAGAAAAGATTTCTAATCAAATTTTCAGTTCAAGACTGCAGTGTTTGTTAGTATTTTATAAAGACATTTACTACAGTTACCATTCATGCATTCAATCCCTCTTTCAATATTATATATGAATGTATCCAGAGAGAGAATTCAGCGCAAGCTGTACTCTGCGAGGATGGCTTATCATAAAATCTTAAAATAACACTCTGGGGTCAGTAAATCGGCTGGGTCAAGAGGGGCATCTAAACAGACCCAGTAATTAATAGCATTTTAATAGATAATGGAACAGATAACCTGTCAGACAGTCAGATTTACCGTGGCCTCAATTCGGAGTAGAAATTCGGGGTTGTGGGACACAGTGATCAATCTATTTCAACTGCCTGGTTTGGTAAATTAGACTTGTAACCAATATAAATTCGAATTCGAAATGTGACAGTAGGCCTACGAGAAAATGAAAAAGACTGGAAAGGGCTACATTAAAGACACGCGAGTTAAAGTCTTAGGTGACTTTACATAGATTTATGTACTTTAGGAAGGTATTCGAAGTAGATGTTTAGCCCTAGGCTCAGATTGAAAAAAAAGATACGAACTGTTTGCAAATTATACCCGCTCTGCACGCATGTTCGCGTGCAAAGCAGGGTATAATGTGCAAACAGTTTGCACAGTTTTGTTATCCTGCACGCATGCCTTATTTCTTTCAGAGAAACTCCATGTTGGGAATTAAGGTATAATTATAAATATATATATAATCGGCTCGAGATCGGAAATCTTTGGAAGATTCGTTTTACGTCATCGTACTGAATTGCTGTTAGTGCTTAGATACAATATCGGACATTCAGACACTGCACTGACGTTATCAAATTACCAAAGTACAACGCCCTCCGCTAGCAATGTAGTTGGAACAAGAGACATGTCGGACTTGGCCATCCCCCGCTACCAAAGCTTGATAGTCAACTGAAGCCTTAACAAAGGGCAATAACTCCAAAATTATGCAAGCAAGAGTAGTTCTCCTCCATGCGATCTAACCTATAAAGTTTCAAGTTGATAGCTTTTATACTTCAGGAGATATGCTCCGGACAAGTTTAGTGACGGAACGACGGAAGGACGGACGGAGACCAAAACTATATCCCCATCGCCGAGACGGCGGGGGATAAAAATATGTTTTAAAGTACTAAAACAGAATTACGGCTTTAATCTCAAATTGAAATTTGAGAAAATATTTAGTTCGGAATGAGAAAAGTTTTACCAAGAACTTTCAGAGTATATATACTTATATGTTTTATGAAGTTCTTTTAGCTTCGCCGAATACATATTTCAACCCTTGTGTTTAGTTTTGAACACCATTGCTATACTTATTAAATGCTATGGAGCACTCGAGTATGGATGCGTCTATATTTCAGGAGGAAAAGGTCACTCCACGCGGATGTCAGAGATAATCCGTTCCCGCCGAACTACTTTTTCCTTTCCCAGTGGTGTAATTAGGTAGTCATTTTCTACTCACGCCGGGTTCCGACTGTTTTATTTCCAATTACTTCAAACTACACTTGTTCTTCTACCCTTTATACCATATGGTTTAACAACAAAATAAAATACACTTTCTTGGAACAGACCTTATCTCTGTCCGGACCTTTTAATATTTAAAAGCGCTATAAAATTTGGGGCTATTAAGTTGTTAAACTCTATACAGGTCACAAGTAACCGCTTCATAGTAGATTTTTTTCACAAGGTTGTTAAAATAACATTGGCGGATCCAGAAGGGGTTCGTGGGGTTCGAACGATTCCCCTCTGTATCCAAATAATTTCATTGTAGTAGAACAGTTCAATCAAAACTTTGCAACACAAGATTAACAACTCCCTTTTTGTAGTGTTCGAATCACATGAACTTGAAATTCTACAAATAAAAAATATCTAATCTACAAAGTTGGGACAATTAGTCCCTTAGCATCCCTATCATTATAAAAAGGGACACTTTGAGACTTAAAATTACTCGAATTATATGCTGACATCGAACTACCATATGTTGAAACCCCGTATCCGACCCTGAATAACCTGTTTGCCAAAGTCATGTTATGAAAAACAACTTTTTTTCCATTTTTCTGAACTCATTTTTTCCTTTTTGTTTCGTTAATTTACATCGTAACGAAAAAATCAATCATTTGACTCCAAGATTCCAACAAATAGTTCGATAACAAGACGAAGTGTTTTACTGCGTTTCGTCATCACCTCTCTTAACCCTTTCCTGTTTTAGATAATTTTGGACATGTCCAAATTCAAAGGTTTTGCAGACGAAAATTTAAAGTTGATTTAATTTGAAAAATAACCATTCAGTAGGGTAGAAAATAGTGTGGAAAAAGAAGAAATTGCTTGTCAGAAGCAATTTCTTCTTTTTTCACAATGTTTTCTCAATCATAAAATCACAGGCCTGTAAAAAGCAGGGATTAAACAGCAAAGGGTTAACTGTAGATTTAGCTTATAACGAATCAGATGAAAATAAAGGTCTTATTTAAAAGGAAATTTGACAAAACCGATTTGATTTTGGATTTAAACAAAATTTATAGCCTCTAGACGATAGAGATAAAATGATGAAACAAATGTTAAGACCTTAATCCTCAAATCTTTATACAGAAATTGCTTACTGCAGTTTTTTCTTTGAACAAAATTACGTCTGTTGAAGCGAAAATGTCTGAGATTCAGGGGTTGGGAGGGGTATAATTATTAAACAAAACTTCTTTCACATTAAGAAATCTAAATGAAGATAATTGTAGATTACACTAGTTCAAACTTTTAAAAAGGGGATTATAGACTTCTATTTCCTTGCAATGTCGAGCACTGGATAATTATTATTTGTCTACAAGTGCTATGTCAAACAATGACCTCTGCTTAAACCAATCTCTTTTCAAATTAGAAACAATATTATACAAGTTCCAATGTGGTTCCTTTTCCATGAACATCACACATGCTTCAAAGGAAGGTAAATTTTAAGCTCCTGCATAGGGGCATTACTTCGGACAACAGACTGTAAAACTGCAGACATCTGTTTATGGCCCTATTTTCTATGCGTGCCATAGGTTATGTCCGAATTTATATCAACTGAATCTAATTAATCGTAATTGGTTAATTACGCCGGGTGTTGTTACAGTGTCAGAGTTAGGTCACTGTTCACCCTCAGTATTTTAAGTTTATTTATTGGGTTTCCCTTTTTTTTCGCGATTTTTTCTAGATATAAATATAGATTTAGATATAGATATTCTAATAATAAATAAGGTGACATTTCTTGGACTCCGTAAATTGCATATTTAAATGAGAGATCAGTTTTAGTAGAGGTCATCCAGAGGTTGCATTTCAAAGATCCTTACATGAAGGTAAAACTATTATATAGAACTAAGGTTAATCACATTGTGAAATCAACATTCATCTCGAGCAAAAAAATTCAAAATAACTTGCTCAGCGGAGTCATCGCTATAATCATTCATCCCAATTTGACGTAATTATTTTTTTGGCGAAAAAGTCTGATCTTTTACCTCCCTTGGAAATCATTCAAAACTCGTTCCTTAAGCTCATTCAATTTCATACCAAAATCATTAAAAAAAATATCTTGTCAATTTCACGGTATTTCTTAACTGTAGAAAATCATCCAAGTGCTAAAAGGTTCGATCCTTGTCAGGCTGATGGTCGTTCGCCTGAATGATCACAAATGCATATGATTTAGTAAAGATGTTGCTCAATTTAAAGGAAAACACACATAACAGCAAAGTTGATCTTTGTCTATGCACACAGGAAGGAAATTAACCATTTATGTCACGTCATTAAATGCGCATGTTAAATGTAATGTCAAAATTCAATGGAGCACGATTTCTGTGTGTTTCTATGACAGAGTATCGCTAAAAATTTAGATACAGCTTCTGTATGAAGAAGGGTCACTGCATTAATTTTATTAATTAGATCGGTTAATTGATTTATTATCGAGTTTTACAGTTAAGAACATCGTGAAATTGACAAGATGAATGATTTTGGAATGATCTTGGAACGAAATTGAAGGAGTGTATGGAGTGAGTTTTGAGTGAAATTACAGGGAGGTAAACCAATATCGCAAATTTTGTTCAGGATGAACAAAATTGGCGATATTTACTACCTCCCTTTGAAAAATATGCGTGCAAGTTCTATAAACATCTTCCAATTTCTTCAAAAACCTATCAGACGCTTACAATTAAAATTATGTCTGTGAAATCGCGATTCTTTCCTATCTTCATTCATTTTGAATGACGTTGTTGGTTCTTTCTTTTTAAAAGAGTCTTGAGCGTTTTTGAATGGTTTGAGTGAGTGTTTGGATAAATGTCAATAACACGACGTTATTATCTGAATTTCACTACTCACGTCCCTTACAAGTAGCCCTACCCTGGATAAGGCAGTTTTGAATAAAAGCTTTCTAAGAATATTATAATATTATAAATATTTCCTTGGTGACCCACGAATATAAACACGCTAAGTTAAAAACGAAGGCAACACACGTCTGTCAAAACAATGTTTAATTAAGAGATCGCTGCTGTCAGTCAAAAACCGATTGTCTTATCATATCACGCACTGTTGACCTCCGTTCATTCCGCCAATTTTGTTTAACATTTTCCATGAATAATTTGGCGGGAAATGAGAGGGGTGTACAGCCATTCCGATATCCCCGCATGATTTAGCGATTTTATGCAATGATGGGTAATTAAATTTTTGAATGGTAGGAGCGATATATAATTTCGGAGTGTAAGGGGTTTTGAGCATTCACATCCACGTCGAATCCCAGGTGTGTGTGGCATTTTTCTGCAGACTGTCCTTTGCTTTTCTCTCTCACCTTTATCCTACAAAATGAGATGCTTTACAGAGAGCAAATGGTTTGGATAATGCCGGCTGTATCTTACAAATGTCAGACAATTCCTTTAATCTGACTTACAGGGGATAGATATATCTGAACTGTTATCGGGTCAAACAATTGCCTTTGAAAACAGATGGGGTCATGACCTCTCGAGTATAAGGAATCCCATTATTGTCAAAGGCTGTAAACGACAACTTAAGCGGATTGCTGAGACGATGATCGTGATAAAAGTAGAATACGCTCTTTATATCCTGGATAAAAAAAAAATACCTGTAGTAGACAAATATGATAAAACATTTTTCTTGAAATCTTTCTTAATGCTTCTTTCAACAGGCAATAGTTTGATGTCCCAATGATTTCATACTAGATATTTTATACATTTATATACGGGAATCAATTTGACCCGAACCTACGATCCTTTCACCTTTCACCAGTCTCCAACATCTTTCAAATCACGCATCGCCAACCCATTTACATATTTTTTCTAATCTTGGCATTCCATCGCCTGGATCAGGCACTGGAATGCCAATGAATGAAAAATGATGTAAATGTGTCCATATTGAAGCCGGGATAACAAATATATTACAATGCAAATATTGTAAGCGTAATAATATACTTAAACATGCAATTAAAATTAACTTGCTTTTTTTTCGGGGGAGGGGGGCTTATTATACCTGCAGTATCGGAGCCGATGCGGATCATTTCAAGCCAAACTGTATTTGCGAAAAGAAGACTGGTCAGCCAATGTTCAGTCACCCATGCGCACAGTCTTATTAAAATATTAACTATAAGCTCGATAGGTATATATTGTGCCAAAGTTTCTTGAATTCATTAGTGAAGTTTTTAAGTTCGCAATTGCTTACTTTGATATGTAATTGTTGTAAACTTCACGCACGTCCTCGGTTTTGACAAAAAAGGTTTTATTTCTAGCTGAGCCTAAGTTCTAAGCATCAGATTTTGGCAAAGGCGTTTTTTTGCTTTTCTTTAGCTTACCGTTAAAGGTCAATATAGAAACTCCATACAACGGAAATAATGATCTAGATACGGGCAATTTAAAATCTTATTTTCGAAGGGGGGCCTTATAAGTACAGCTTGAATAAGCTTCAGTTACGAGGTTTTGATCGCTCTGTCTGACAAACGAAATGTATTTTATCCAAAGAAGCTAAAACTCATCAATGTATCGATTAGAAACGCACAAAAAACTTCTAATGCGTGCGTATAAATCAATCAGAGAGCAACCAGCTACCACCGTTACATATAAAATGGAAAGTAGTTTTACTGAGAAAAGATTCAGTTAATTTGTGTCATAAATGACAGATTTTGGTGACAGATGGTCAATTTTTACTCATTATCATATTTGGACATTCATAGGAAATACTGTGACGTAGCTAAATTGTTATTTCGGACAGTGGTTATTTGATACACAAGTTGACCTTTAACCTTTCTAGTAAATGTCCTTTGGTTACAGCTACACCTAACGTTTTGTGCTAAAGTCAAACAACAGTGGTGCAGATTAGAGAGGGGGGGGGGGGGTAATACCAGTCTAAAATCTTTAATTCTCAATGAAGCCCTATGTTGAGGGTACTCATTTGAATTGTCTCAACGAGCGACCACAAAATAGGGCTAGAGCAAGAAGTATTGAAATATTTAAATTTGAAATCAAAATTTACCCCAACCCACTCCCTCTATCTGTAGCTCTGAAAGCATAAAAAGAGAATGTTACCTTTGGAAACAATTTCTTCTTTTTCAAAAATAACTAGAGGACAAGACCCTGAAAACGAATCTTTTTTTTTTACTTTTATCACAATCATCGACCTGTAACATTTGCTATACTGCTGACAGAAGTCCGTTATTTTTTTTGCTGGATATTGTCTAAAAGATTTGGTTTGAAAACGGTATGGACCTAGTGGTGAATCGAGGGGGTTCGGGGTGGGAGTTTGAACGAACCCTGAAACTCAATTAATTAATTATCATGCATATTTCCAATTAACCCTTCTCTTGTGGTTCCCGAAATATTCTTATTGGAATCATAGCTTTTGAAAACGGTTTAGAATAAGAACAATGTGCACAGTTTTGTAGACTGGTCTTTTTATATACTGTCTGCATTCTATCTGATTTTCGGGTTAAAACTCATGAAGGAGTTTTTTGGTCACGAAAACGAAAAAATGATAGGCAATTTGTTTAAGAATATTTAAATTCAGCAAAATAATGGTGAAAATTGTGTTAGACTAGGGAAACGAACCCCCTATATATATATATATATGTTTGATAGAACCCCCTTTGAAGAAATCCTGGACCACTGGGACCAAGGGAAGTTCTTTAAATATTTGAGCTAAGTTGCTCTCATAGCAAGTCTACAAATAAACATTTGTCAAAATAGCGGTCCGTCTGTTCACAATTACTAAAACAATATTCTCCAAATACAGAAACTCTGATTATTTTACCGACGGGATAAAGTAGATAAATGTAACCCCCGTCTCCCCCGCTCAGTCTGTACAAGAGATTGTAAACCGTTGCCCACGTGCCGCGAATCTGCTCTAACTAGGACAACGCAGCCGTCCAATTTAGCCCAAGTCCAATTTAAGTCCAATTTAAGTTAGCGTATAAATTATGCGTTTATGCAGAGACATATAGATATACATATTCTATGTCTCTGGTTTATGATAATGGCGATAATATTATAATACTACAAATAATACAAATCATAATTATGATAATAATGATAGTGATCATAATAATGATAAACAAAAGATTTCGTTATATTTATCAATATTGGTAATTTCATAAATTATTTCTTTATTGTTTTTTTTTTTTCCGTAATAACATTCGACACTCCTGTGAAAAGTCTTTTTTTCAATGGATAATTCATTTATGTTTTATATCCAATCGACAAACAAGGGCAAACGTTATCGCGGTAAAATCCAATCCGTTTGCTTATTTCTCATAAGATTCTGAAGAATTCAAAATTTCGCCTGCAACTACAAAACTATTGAACCGATCGATGACGGGTGGCACATATTTTGTGCTTTACATCATGGTAATTGGATATTCGTACGCAATTTAAACACGAAAATTGGCGTGGATGGTTAACTTAGAAATGAGCTTAAACCTTTATGTTCAGTAATAGGGATAAAATGTTAATTGAGTCCTTTTTTCATGTAGAAGAAAACAGATGACATTTGCTTAAAAATGAGAAAATATCGCATTTTTTAGAGGAACTATTTTGTGTAGCGGATTCGTATACGACCCGGCGAACTAACTGCAGTGAACATTGTCATTTGGAAGATACAAACAACTCACCGTGAATGAACTGTGTTTTCTGAGAATTAATTTGTGTAAATTCGCTGGAATCGTGTTTTGTAGAAAGATGGAGCTATTGTTATATGTTATTCCGTTTCTATTAATTTCGTCACTAAATGGACAGGATAGCGGTTCAGGTAAGAATCTCTCGGCCTTGTAAAATGACAAAATTCTAAATGCCAATTTGCTCCCTAATTGATCGGATTTTTGCCTCTAGGAGACAAGGTTTCTCTAAAATTGCGCCGAAATTTGGTATTTGGGTCATCTATTTTTATAGACTTGGGTCTCTTTCTTTATTTTAGCAATGTCATTTTGAATAAGGGGTTTACTTTCGGTTGGATCCGTCCCCTAAATGATTCGTACCCATATTCGACCATATTGGTCTATTTGTCTACAACAACTGGGCAAGTTTATTAACTGTTCCAGTTTTAAGATATTTGAAGCCAACCTATCAAAGATTTATAATGTGTACATGATATTGTACCATAAATAAAAGTAAGTTGATTGTAGAATAGAAAAAAAAAGGTTTGATGTTTTAGACCAATTTATATTGAAGTATGGTAAAATATGGCTGAATTTGAAGTGTTCCATTTGGCTAAAATTTCAAGATGGTTTCTCTGCTGTGCCTGCTTTGTTTTGTAGCAAAAGTGTCATCAGAGTGAACCTGGTTGGATTAGTGTGATGAGGGGGATATCAATGTTGTACTAGTAAAAATATTACCAGGAATACATAATCTGGTGCTCCATCTGCTGATCTGTAGCAGTATGACTAAAGAATTGTAAATAGTGTTTGACTACCTAGCTAAAAAAAATGTGGCTAGGCAGATTCGGGAACAATGATATGGGATTACGATTACTTGCTTAGAAAGAAATAAAAGAAACTTGAAAGTGAGATAGCTGTGAAAAATAAAAAGAAAAGTCTATCATATGATTTAACTCAAGTTTGCCAAAGTTATTATTCCGCATGACTAGGATTTTAAGTTAAGGAGTGTGCGTGGTTTTGATAAAAATATAGTAATAGGAATTTGAAAACGAGTAAAAATGGAGATATTTAACCCTTGTCATGCTGAATCCGGAATATTCCTGCTTTGGCAGGAGCTATAGACAAACATTAGTCTGCACATATGTGCAGTCTGATGTTAGTCTACACCACCTGTTTCTCACTTTCAAACCAGAATTGTCAATAGATTTAGTCTTTCAAGTAAAAATTGACCTACAGTTGGTCAGTGCTTTTTGCCCTTTGATTTCGATATAAATTTTTCGCCAAAAGTTACTCAGCATGACAAGGGTTAAGATTGATAATCATATATATGGTCACTTTTCCCACTCACTGCCTTAATCTTTAGGTAAAAATTGTTAATTTCCAGCATGCATGTACCCCCTCTAGTATCATCGGAACATCACTCGGCCATTTCCGTAAACTGCAACAGACCTTGAATGTATGTAAGATGGATGGGTATGTAACAAAATCGTGCATTTCGTTAGGCGGAAACAATGTAAGAAAAATTAGCACTGTAGTTATATATCTTTTAGAGTAAATAATGGCTGAAAAATCTTAATTTTTGAGAATGACGAATCATTCTCAAAAATTAAGATTTTTTCAGCCTTTATTTAAGAATCTTAAGATATTTATATAAGGATACAATGGTTTCATGTCAGTGAATTAAACAAGTAGCGTTTGCGACGTCGAATGTTTTCACTGACAGTTTCGAGGGCTTGCGTCATTTTAACTGACGTCATTGAGTTTTTCCAAGGTTTTCCTGTAATTTTTGAAAATAGTCTGTCTATGTACATCCAACTTCCAAGGATGATCGTGAGAGTAGCCGAGTGGTGTTCTGAAGCTTCAATTTTGGGGTAAATCGCCCCATGTGGATTTTTTGAGTACCCTGATAGCTAGTGCTACCAATAAAATTATGAAAAGGAATAATGTTGTGAAATAAGAGTCAAGAGGTGCTAATAGTTGTCTAAACAGAGGTGAAACCTGTTTACCATTCAATTATAAATGCTGCTGTACAGATGAGTATGCCTGGCATTTGATCAATGGCAGCTTCATGGTTTTGATTCAATACCGTGTCAAGAGGTCAAACAGACTGGCGAAAGAGAAAAAAGAGGAGTAAACTGATCAAATCTGGCTGGCGGCAACTTTTAACATTATTTTTCATATTGTTGAACATTATTTTTCATATTGTTGAATCCGAAGTACCATGCAATAAATTCTAGGTATTTCTATGGCCAGTACTACAAGAAATTTGTTTTTGAGCCTCCAACTCTGATCCAACTTCATGGTTTACATTTATTCACCTATTCTAAGGGCTTAATTGTGCTAGTCTTTGAAATTGAGGAGTTATTGACTCCTTGATAATGAAATTCTGGGGGTCAAAACAGATTTATAAGGAGTCAATACAAGGAAAAGAGCAAATCATGAGGATAAATCTTGCATTTTATTAGTCCCCTACCGGTGTTCACACCGGAGGGGACTATTGGTTTGCCCTCCGTCTGTCCGTCCGTCCGCTCAAATCTGGATCCCGCGATAACTTAATAACTAAGCAAGCGTTTTTGATGAAAGTTGGTATATGACTAGATGGCAATGTGTAGATTATGCACATCATTTTATTTTTGTTTTTCGACTTAAATTGAGGTTGCTATGGTTACAGAAATAGTGAAAATATGGCCAAAAAATGGGATCCTGCGATAAGATAATAACTAAGCAAGCTAGTTTGATGAGACTTGGTATATGACTATATGGCAATGTGTAGATTATGCACATCATTTTATTTTTGTTTTTAGACTAAAATTGTTGTTGCTATGGTTACGGAAATAGTGAAAATATGGCAAAAAATATTGGATCCTGCGATAAGTTAAGAAGTAAGCAAGCTAATTTGATGAGACTTGGTATATGACTAGATGGCAATGTGTAGATTATGCACATCATTTTATCTTTGTTCTTTGACAAAAAGTGCGGTTGCTATGGTAACGGAAATAGTGAAAATATGGCAAAAAATGGATCCTGCAATAACTTAATAACTAAGCAAGCTAACTTGATGAAACCTGTTTTAAAATGTAAAAAAATTTATAAGCCATGTTAGTCAGGGTGGTGATGCAGCAGTATTAATCACCTCCAGTGAAAGTTCTCATTTCTTACCAACAAGACTGAAGAAAAACATCTTGGATCAGACAAGGTAACTGTTATTGATACTATTTCTTGCATCTGTCTATTGCTTGCATGAATTGTATAGTGGGCACAGCTCATGTAAGTCTTGTTTAACCCTTTCCAAAACAAGACCTGGTTTTGACGTCCCTGATAGAATTGGCGTGGGAAAACATTGAGACAAAAGAAGAAAATGCTGATAAACAGCATTTTCTCCGTTTGTCTCAATGTTTTCTGAGCTATAATATTGTCAAATTATACCTTAAGTAGCATCCAATTTGTCGTCTGCAGCAGCTTTCAAATGGGACAACCCTAAATTTTTGCCGTTTGGGAAAGGGTTAAGGTCTTTATAACTTATTAAGATCGCTGAAAACTTGCTTGCAAAAAATATCACTAAACATTTAGATTACCGTTGTTCTTATTTTATAAAATTACACTTGCTATGGTAGCAATTACAAATCATTGATCTTTTAGTAACTTTATTCAAGTCATTTGAATTATATTGCCGAAATTTTGGGCATAACATTTCATATGTTTGACAATTATTTTGATGACTTGTTCATCTTAATCTATTATTGATTACCATATTGAGTCAATGTGAAGCCGGTAGGGGACTTTATGAGTTGCATACAACACCAGATACTTGTTTTACTACAGTCAGGGTTTTACATGACCCCCCGTTTCTTTGAATTTGGGCCTTCTTTTTGTTAAATGACCCCCAATATTGTCAAAGAAACATTCTTTATCTACGTTAAAGGGGGTCATAATGTGGCAAAATGACCCCCAGTTTTGAACATAGTGAGAAAACCCTGCTACAGTCAGACCTTTTCTTGTAACCAAATTATTTCTAAAAGTCTCAATGAAATATATATGAAGATACACGAATGTGACTATTCAAAACTTCAGTGACAAAACCAAGTTTTGACTGTTAGAAGTTTCTCTCAAGGGGGTCAAAATGCCTGTGAGAGTAATTTTGCTATGGTCAAATTAGATATTTTCAAATTTTTCAGGGTCAAAATTTGGTTTACCCGTCAAACACAAGCCTTACTTGTAGCGATGTGCAGATTAATCGATTATAATTGAGTTAAAAATTTCATAATTGATTAATCAGTTCCTAGTACATAAATGAAAGCTGTAATTATATTGTTTTCGAAACTGACGTTTTGATTGCTCTGTGAGTCAGCATGAAATAGTTGTAACTGATTATGTTTATAGGCAGTTACAACTGTTTCATGCTAAGCCATGAAGTTGGTAGAAAAATCTGCAGAAAGAGTCATGAGGTCATGAGTTTTAACTAATCTTTCACAATCTGTTATTCAAAGGATGATACTGGTAGTGCTGTTTTAATTTCCAAGAAATTGATTGTACGATTGACTATTAGGTAGTTGTTTTACTCTTCCAACCAAAAACCGCTTATCAATTGTGATCTGAAACCGATTGCCCAACACTACTTGCTTGACTAATGATTATGAATAGGCAATGTTGAAGAAAGGTTTTTTCCTGGTGAAAAAATTGAGAGGCAAAATCTATCAAAATCTTGCCAACAGTAGGGTTGTAATTGTTTTGGCAAGCTGTGATATTTCGTTGTACATTTCAGAGAGTGCAGTGTAGTTATTTGCAAGCTGGTTTATTTCTAAAAATTGCAACACCTACTCCTCCCTTCTCCAGGAGAGACAACATAGTTACCATGGTTTAGTTAATAGTATATTTTTGTATCATTTGCAGTTCAGTCAAAGAATTTTATTTTTGAATTTACAAGCAAGTCTGCTTGATTGTCTATAGTTTGTGTTACTCAATTATATATGGTATTGCTTTACAGAAGGACTCTAAATAAACCTTAGCTGGGCCCATATTGCCCATCAAGTTGTCAATTGCAACATCATTCAACAATTTCAACATCACACAACAATTGCAACATCATACAACAATTGCAATATCTCACAAGTCAACAATTGCAATATCAGACAAATTAATGCAAACATCAATTGGTTATTGATAAATCTTATCAAAACATCAAGTTGTATCAATGGTGGTTGAATGCCCATGATCATTTAAGCAGATGATTAACTTTGCTGTTGAGATTTGTGTCTAAACGAATGTATATTGATGACATGCAATGCATTTTTTGAACTAATGAATTTATAGAACTGCAGTCTTTTATGGATAACATAATGACAGTGAAATTTTAATACAAAACACATTATAACTGAAAAACATGGCTTTCAAAGAACATTAGACAAATGTTCAGCATATTGATTCTGAAATAGGTTACCATTCAATATGGGTTTAGATTATAGAGAGAGCTTTTAAAATGCTGTGTGTGCTTCAGAGAAAAAAAGTTGAATATTGATTGTGAAGGTTTCTGCTAGGAAGTTTCCTCTCAATATTTTATGACTCAGGTTCTCTTACTATTGATTCAGAGCACGCCAGCATCTTTGATCCTTAACCTGTGGCATTGTAGCCCAAGGTCTTAGGGCTCTGACACTCAAAATTCATACACAATAACTCAAATAGTCTCTTAAAAATTATTTTGTCCTGTCGAACTTTCATGCACAAAACTTGTTTCAATTTTGAGTACAGGTTGACTAAAGCAAGGCAAAACTAATTATTTTCTTGTCTTGTTGTTTCATTAAGAGGATTAAAGGTTTAGGGACCATAATTTAGGGGATCAATAAAGGGTCACACAGCAATATTAGGTGGCCTGCTTTGTATCAGGATTTGATCAAGGTCAAATGTCAAAAGGAATCCAACTGGGAAATATAAAAGAGAGTCAGATTTCTTCCTCTAATATTTTCATCAAACTAGAGTACTTTCTTTGGTTTACTAACTCATTGTTGAATGAGGGAAAAAACCAGTGGCTTAGTTATACTGAACATCGATGAAAATGAAAATGGTAGAAATCTTGACAAATTGGTCTAAGCCCTTTTTAGTTGGTACTTGATGTAGTATTATTCAAGTATAAAGCCCTGGTGACCTAGCAGTATAAGCGCTAAACTTGTGACCAGGGGCCCGTTTTCTTAATGTTCTTACGAAAAAATTGATCGTAAGTCAAAATCACAAATCGTACCTGGTGTTTTCATCTATTTGTAGATTCTGTCATGCAATATCTCATTGGAATCGTCTTTAGAAGAATGTCATTGACTCCCAACCTAATAAATTCTTATTCTTGGGGTCAAATATGAATTATAGATGTCAAAAAGGAGAAATTTTTATGGGTCAAATAAGATATTTTCAGATTTTAGGGTGTCAAGCCCTGGTAGCAGTTGGTTTAAACCACTGCCTTAAATTTCTCCCAGGGATGTGGTAATGTCTGGATTGAGCGTTTCAGATTTGCCTTTAAAGCTTAAATTGTTGCAACAAATCTACCGGTAAAAATAAATTTGTATAAACCAAGTATAATGAAACTATGCAAATAATTTTTAGGCCATTCCATTTCAAACTTTGATATGATTGATATCGAGAGGAAAAGTCAACACAAACGTTAAATCCCCCCTCCCAATTTTGAATCCCAGAATACCTGCTTGGGGATAACTGTAAAAACCCTATCAAACAATGGCAGCACACTATATTCCTCTCAGCAACAATTTGTCAAACCATAACCAATTTTCACTATGATTGAGGGCAATTTTGGCTGTTCATGATAACACAAAGAGTGACCTTTAGAGCGCATTTTATTACAATGATATTTGATGGTATTTCATGTTACTATAAGCTATTTTATGACTTCCCATAAACAAATATAAATCAAAACTAGCACATAGTTAAATTTGTTTTGTCTAATTTCTTGAATAGTTATGTCCTCTGTAAGTGCAGAATGTAGGTTATTTTTATGCCCCCGTATCGAGAGATCGGGGGCGTATTGTTTTACTCGTGTCCGTCTGTCTGTCTGTCCGTCCGTCTGTCTGTCCATCCGTCTGTCCGAAAACTTAACCCAAAAACTTAACCTTGCCAATATCTTCAAGCCTATTCAAGATACAAAGCTAATATTTGGCATGATGATAGATCTCAATGATCCGCATCCGCTGGTACCAAAGTCAAGGTCATGTGACAAGGTCAAGGTCATCTGTCAAGGTCAAACTTTGAAAAAAAAAAAGCCGTTCCGGGGGCATTCGTGTTTCACAAACGCATCTTGTTTTAATGGTTAAAAAGTTGATATATTCAAAGACAAAAAAAAAAGAAATTCAGAATGGTTTTACACCATAACAAAGATTTTAGGTACCCAGGCTCTGCAAGTCTTGAGACACACAAATAAGTAGCTATGACTGTCATTTTTTTATGTTTCCCATAGATCCAATGGACAACTGTATGGCCAACAAGCCAGACACTTACAGTACACTAAATGGGTCGGAATGATTCTATAAGTCCTGCACATGTTTATTCTGACATGCATCCCTAAAATGTACAGGTATACTTATCCAAATAATTATAATTCATGTCTTAAATTTTGGATTCACCCCTAAATTTAAACAAAAAGGTACAAAACAGGAGTGCACAAGTAAAATATTCCATGAAATCAAAATGGCCAATAAAAAGGAAGTTGACATGAAAATTTTGGATGTACCAGGGGTGTAAAAAATTTTCCCTTGTCTACTTGTCCTGTAGGACGAGATGATGGAAAAAGTTACTTGTCCTTATAACAATTACACTCGTCCTAAGTTTCAGACTTTGATGACAGATAAAAACTAGCGGTGACGAAATAAACAATGTAGACTGTGTTACGTGCTTATTTTTTCAATCACTTGACTAGGTTACCTGGTACATTAATTGTAGAGCAAATCAGACTGAGTTCCAAGTCTAAAAGACGCTGTGTACAGAGAACCCGTCACGCACTTACAAAAATGCGTATGAGTGAAAGACATAAACATCCGTCAGACACTCAGGAACTCCAGTTTTACTTTCGTTTTGGAAATAAGCGACAATAACCTGAACTTTTGAGTTTTGGATGACAAATTTAATTCTTTCTTGTTTAAAAAAGTACTTGTCCGGTAGGACGAGCTTATCATTTTTTTTACTTGCCCGAAGCCAATTGTTACTTGTCAATACGAGTGGATAAGTGGAATTTTACACCGCTGTGTACACCTCAAGTTTTTAGCTCAGCTGAGCACAAAGTGCTCAGGGTGAGCTATTATGATCACTTGCGGTCCATCGTCTGTCCTTTGTCCATCCATCTATCTGTATAATCCTTCAACAATTTCTTTAAAAATCTTCTCCTCCTATACCACTTTGCAAATCAAGCTGAAACTTGGTAGGGATGTTCTTTGGGTGATTAGCTCCACCAAAGTTATTAAAAGAATTTAATTCCATCAAAAACTCAGGTTTCCATGTAATGGAAAGGATGAAAATCTTCGCCTAAACCATTGGGCCAATCAAGCTGAAACTTTGTATGGATGTTCCTTAGGTGGAGCTCTACTTAAGTTGTTAAATGTATTTAATTTCCAGTTCTGGTTTCCATGGTATTGGAAAAGCTTATTCAAAAACTCAAAAATTCAAAGTAACATAAATGTAGGGCATTGCTGAAAACCTTAAATAAAATCCATCTTCTCCTTAACCATTTGACCAATGAAGCTAAAACTTGGTAGGGATGTGAAACTTTGATGAAGCTCTATGAAAATCGTTAAAAGAATTTAATGCCATCACAATCTCTGATTCCCATGGTAACGGAAAGACAAAAAAAAAATGTTGAAAATCTTAAAAAGATCATCTCCCTAACCATTGGGGCGCATCAGACTGTCAATCTAGAGGTCCCAGGTTCGATCCAGTTTCATGAAATAATTGTTTAGAGGAAATTTATCTCAAATTAGAGAAGAAGTCTCCAAAATTTAGGCATTTGAAGTGGTTTTTCTTGGTAAAAAATGTAGGGGTGTTACTATTAGGGAGGACGCTATTATTAGCCCCTGCTTTTTACGTGCCTGTGATTTTATGATTGAGAAAACATTGTGAAAAAAGAAGAAATTGCTTCTGACAAGCAATTTCTTCTTTTTCCACACTATTTTCTACCCCACTGAATGGTTATTTTTCAAATTAAAACAGGAAAAGGTTAGAGGAAATATGGTATGTTGTTTGGAAGGGCACTTTACAGAGCCACAGAGCTTGTGCTAGTGTTTGAACCCTTTCCTGTTTTACAAAATTTTGGACCTGTCCAAATTAAAGGTTTTGCAGACGAAAATTTTAAGTGGATTTAATTTGAAAAATAACCATTTTGTAGGGAAGAAAATAGTGAGGAAAAAGAAGAAATAGCTTGTCAGAAGCAATTTCTTCTTTTTTAGCTCACCTGAGCACATCGTGCTCAAGGTGAGCTTTTGTGATCATTGAATGTCCGTCGTGCGGTGTGCGTCGTCCGTCGTCCGTCATCCGTCGTCAGGCGTCAACAATTTAAGTGTTTACACTCTAGAGGCCACAAATATGATCCAATCTTCATGAAACTTGGTCAGAATGTTGGTCAGGTCGCAAGGATGAACCCTATTGAAAATGGGAAGGATCCATGCCAAATCACGGGAAAAGGGGCCTTATGACCAATTTTCTTGTTTACCCTCTAGAGGCCACAAATATGATCCAATCTTCATGAAACTTGGTCAGAATGTTGGTCAGGGCACAAGGATTAACCCTATTGAAAATGGGAAGGATCCATGCCAAATCATAGGAAAAGGGGCCTTATGACCAATTTTCTTGTTTACCCTCTAGAGACCACAAATATGATCCAATCTTCATGAAACTTAGTCTGAATGTTGGCCATGTCACAAGGATGAACCCTTTCGAAAATTGGAAGGATCCATGCCATATCACGGGAAAAGGAGCCTTATGACCAATTTTCTTGATTACACTCTAGAGACCACAAATTTGGCCCAATCTTCATGAAACTTGCTCTGAATGTTGGCCAGGTCACAAGGATGAACCCTATCAAAAATGGGAAGGATCCATGCCATATCACGGGAAAAGGAGCCTTAATGACAATTTTATTGTTTACTTGCTAGAGGCCACAAATATGGCCCAATCTTCACGAAACTTGGTCAGAATGTTGGCCAAGTCACAAGGATGAACCGTATCGAAAACAGGAAGGATCCATGCCATATCACAGGAAAAGGAGCCTTGTGACCAATTTTCTTGTTAACACTCTAGAGACCACAAATATGGCCCAATCTTCATGAAACTTGGTCTGAATGTTGGCCAGGTCACAAGGATAAAACATTTTGAAAATGGGAAGGATCCATGCCATATCACGGGAAAAGGAGCCTTAATGACAATTTTATTGTTTACTTGCTAGAGGCCACAAATATGGCCCAATCTTCACGAAACTTGGTCAGAATGTTGGCCAAGTCACAAGGATGAACCGTATCGAAAACGGGAAGGATTTATGCCATATCATAGGAAAAGGAGCCTTGTGACCAATTTTCTTGTTAACACTCTAGAGACCACAAATATGGCCCAATCTTCATGAAACTTGGTCTGAATGTTGGCCAGGTCACAAGGATAAAACCTATTGAAAATGGGAAGGATCCATGCCATATCACGGGAAAAGGGGCCTTAATGACAATTTTATTGTTTACTTGCTAGAGGCCACAAATATGGCCCAATCTTCATGAAACATGGTCAGAATTTTGGTCAGATCATAAGGTTGAACCCTATTGAAAATGGGAAATATCCATGTTATATCACAGGAAAAGGGGTCTTTATGATAATTTTCTTGTTGTAACTCTAGAGGCTACAAATTTGGTCTAAACTTCATAAAACTTGTTTTTTTGTAGAAATTATCTCCTTTATGACATCTGCCTATTTGATTGATGAGATGTCGGTCAAAGAGACTCAGGGGAGCGATCTAGGACCATCTTGGTCCTCTTGTTTCACAATGTTTTCTCAATCTTAAAACCACAGGCACGTAAAAAGCAGGGATTAAACAGCATAGGGTTAAATTAGGGAGTCATTGACCATTAAAGTCTGGGGGTCAAAACTGATTTTTAATGGATCAAAAGAACAGAAAGAACAAATCATGAGTAGAATTTTGTAGGTTTAAGGGTCAATTGACCTTTTTCTGTGAAGATAGAAAATGAAAAAAAATAATTTGTAAAATTTTAGAAAGTATAATTAATATAAGGTGCATCTCAACAGTTTTGACTCATAGAAATGTCTCTCAAGGGGATCACACTGGGTCAAAATCAGATTTTTTTGGGTCAAAACCTTGGTTTAAGGGTCAAACACGAGATCAGGTGCCATAGTCCACCCAGCAGTAAAAATGGGGTATCAGTCGATAGAACCCATTGCATATAAGATCTAGTAAGCATTAGCACCACGCTGGAAATAAATGTTTGTCTATTCAATATGTTTCAGAAAAATAAAAACATAATGGAACGAAATGAAACAAAATGTGATTGTGTGGGAATTCATGAGCACCAAAGACAATATGCTCTGTTTAATAAAACACTAGTGAACAACATGCATATTTAAGTGTGTTACCTTAATTTGGGAAGAAGTTAATTAACAGCAACATGCTATTTGAAAAATAATCCTGAGCTCAAAGTTTTCTCTAATTATTTCAACAGTTGTTAAGTACACATATTCAGAAATGTCATAAGAAAATGTCTTATCATAATTGCTAGTTATGTAAGGGTTTAGCTTATCTAACTCATCAAAGATTTTAGAGTTAATCATATGAAAATAAATTTAACCCTATTTGAAAATATATTTAACCTCATATATATTAAAATATGTTTAACCCCATATGAAAATTTAACTAACCCAATATGAAAATATATTTAACCCAATATGAAAATATGTTTACCCCATATGAAAATATATTAATGATTAAATCCCATATGAAGATATGTTTAACCCCAAATGAAAATATATTAAACCCCATATGAAAATATATTTAACCCCCGTATGAAAATATAATTAACCCGAGGTTACCACTTAACTTTTGTTATGGAATCGGACCTTAAGGTAGTGGACCTGCAATAGATCCACAATGATTCAGATGTAATGAACTTTTAACAGTGTTAACTGAGGTTTCCTAATGATTTTCATTAGGAAACCTTGGTCAACATTGTAAAAGTACATGCATTCTTTACACACTACCCAGATGGTCCCTAATTTAGCGTGACAGGTTACAAATGTATTTCAAGTCCTCCAGACTGGTTTAAACTTGCATTTTTGCAAATGTTTATTCAGGGCCATGTTGTTAACAAAATGGATCTGTCATTTTAGAAAAAATCAGAAAAGCTGGAATCCTAATTGCCTGGTATAAATAGCTTTTCAGGTCAGCAATTTATTAATTCTTTGTGCAGGTATTTTCTGACAGATTATGAAATGTTTTGTGTTTAAAAATATTACAGAATGGGCGTATACATTTCTTATCAGAATAAGTGGAGTGTATACAGCGTGTGTTAGGAATGCAACTATTAATTTCAAGAACTTTCCAAATTATTTTCTGAATAATAATTTCTTATTATTAAGAATCTTATTGCAACAATTTTGAATTAAACAGGCTGCTCGCTTTCCTCTCTATCCTTTTTAGCTCACCTGAGCACGAAGTGCTCAAGGTGAGCTATTGTGATCGTAGAATGTCCGTCGTCAGTCGTGCGTCGTGCGACGTGCGACGTGCGTCGTGCGTCGTCCGTCGTCCACAATTTCTTTAAACATCTTCTCCTCCTAAACCAGTGGGCCAATCTTGATGAAACTTGGCAGGGATGTTCCTTGGGTCAAGCTCTACCAAAGTTGTTCATATAAATGAAATCCACCCTTAACTTTCCCTTTACCCTTAACAAAAAGGGTAAAAATATGAAAATCTTTAAAAATCTTCTTCTCTGAAACCAGATGGCAGACAGCTTTCATATTTGGTATGTAGCATCATCTAGTGGACCTCTACCAAGTTTGTTCATATCAAGACCCTGGGGTCATAATTGGGCTTTGCCCGGGCCAAACCCTTTTTACATAGAATCAAAGAGTGAAATCTTTAAAAATCTTCTTCTCTGAAACCAGATGGCAGACAGCTTTAATATTTGGTATGTAGCATCACCAAGTGGGCCTCTACAAAGTTTGTTCATATCAACCCTTTGAGTCATATTTGGGCTTTGCACGGGTGCATCCCTTTATCTCTTATGAGCATTAAGGGTAAAAAAATGAAAATCTTCAAAAATCTTCTTCTATGAAGCCAGAAGGCAGACAGCTTCCATATTTGGTATGTAGCATCATCTAGTGGACCTGTACCAAGTTTGTTCATATCAAGACCCTAGGATCATATTTGGGCTCCACCTGGGCGCAACCCTTTTTACATAGAATCAAAGAGCGAAAATCTTTTAAAATCTTCTTCTCTGAAACCAGAGGGCACATTGCTTTCATTTTTGGTATGTAGTATCACCTAGTGGGCCTCTACAAAGTTTGTTCATATCAAGACCCTTGGGTTATATTTGGGCTTTGCACGGGTGCATCCCTTTATCTCTTATGAGCATTAAGGGTAAAAAAATGAAAATCTTCAAAAATCTTCTTCTATGAAGCCAGAATGCAGACAGCTTCCATATTTGGTATGTAGCATCATCTAGTGGACCTGTACCAAGTTTGTTCATATCAAGACCCTAGGATCATATTTGGGCTCCACCCGGGCGCAACCCTTTTTACATAGAATCAAAGAGCGAAAATCTTTTAAAATCTTCTTCTCTGAAACCAGAGGGCACATTGCTTTCATTTTTGGTATGTAGCATCATCTAGTAGGCCCCTACCAAGTTTGTTCATATCAAGAATTTTGGATCATATTTGGGCTCCACCCGGGCTCATCCCTTTCAGCTCATCTGAGTAGGATGGCCGAAAATAGGAAAACCTTCAAAAATCATCTTCTCTGAAACCAGAAGGCAGACAGCTTTCATATTTAGAATATAGCATCATCTTATGGACCTCTTCCAAGTTTGTTTATATCAAGACCCTGGGGTCACATTTAGGGTCCACCCAGGTGCATCCCTTTTTTACATAGAATCAAAGAGCAAAAAGGCATATCTGTCTTGCTCTTCGCTGAAAACGTTCCATGGTATTGATCTTAGGCAAATATTTTCTTTTTGACATCTGCCTATCTAATTAATGTGATGTCCCAGGGGTCAAAGAGACTCAGGTGAGCGATCTAGGACCATCTTGGTCCTCTTGTTTGCTAACATGCTTTCATTTCTTTCTTACCATGACACACTAAATGGGGACAAGTGTAATTCAGCAAAATGTACAAACAAGAGATTTAAACATTGAATGCTCAATAAGTTTTACAAACTTAGATTTAGGATCAAAATATGCTGCAAGAAAAGCTACCAGCGAAGTTTGATATAGATCATTTTAATCGATTTTTCACACCCGGTAATCCATGTGTACTATGGGAGCAACTGAGTCTTTATCCAAATAACAAAGAAAGTTGTTATTCGTCAGTTTATATAATTTGTAAATTATTCTCTTCACCCTATGTTACAGTCTGTGATAAATGCAAAAATACTGTTCATAATAATATTAGTCAAACATAAAATATTTTTCTGTTCGCGTAACAACACAATCAGAAACAATTTATGGACGATTATTATTGATGCAGTGGGTCCGATAAGATTTCAACAATTTACCAGAAAAGATAGAATTGCGCAGGTATTAGACTGCTTTACTGGTTTTGATATCGGTGACGAACAAATTCGATCCGTGTTTATACGTAAAATAAGCAACGCATTTCAGAAACTATTGTAAAATACAGTTTTTGATAGTGAATTTATCATCCATAACTACACAGACGAAATCCAGATTAAAAGGATCGTTTGTGATATGCTTTCCATGTAGCGTTGATGAACGTACGAAATATTTTAACTGTGGCCTGAGGATACCGTTAACAACATTGTGAAATTGATAAGATGAATGAGTCTGGAATGCTTTTGGAATGAAATTGAATGAGCATGATAAGTGTGTTTTGAGTGAAATTAAAGGGAGGTAATCCAGTATCGCAAATTTTGTTCAGGATGAACAAGGTTGGCGATATTTATTACCTTCCTTTAATAAAAATATGTATAAATTTTATATAAATAACTGCCTATTTCCTCAAGAACCTATTAGATGTCTACAATATGAATTATGTGAGTGAATCTTTGATTTTTTTCTAGCTTTATATATCTTGAATGAATTTGTTGATTCTATCTTTCTGTGAGCTTGGAGCGTTTTGAATGAGTTTTTTGAATGAATGATTGGAGCGCTGAGTGAATGATATAGAATTATTTTGATCGGAATGATTGTCGATTTCAAGATGTTTTTAACTGCAAATGATGTTTTCCCGGGGAGAGAAAAAATACTCTATGTTTTCATTTCCTGATGAATTACCCGGCTGAACCCGGCTGAACACTTTTCGTTTCGTTTCGGTCTCTCTCTCTCTCTCCTCTCTCTCTCTCTTCTCTCTCTCTCTCTCTCTCTCTCTCTCTCTCTCTCTCTCTCTCTCTCTCTCTCTCTCTCTCTCTCTCTCTCTCTCTCTCTCTCTCTCTCTCTCTCTCTCTCTCTCTCTCTCTCAGTAGAAAAATGCACCAATGATGAAGCTGATGAAAACACAAATGACAAATAGGACAATGCTCAAGGCCTAAATAACCAAAATAACAATGCAAACTATACTGACACTGTATTCAATATACTGATATGGAATATTTGTGGTCTATATAAACACTTAGATAATGATGATTTAAAGGCATACCTAAAAAGTTACAATATAATTTGTATCACAGAAACTTGGGGTAGAAATGAAAAGGACTTTGATGATCTTCTTCCTGAATTCACTCATTATAGCTCTGTTAGAAAATTTGACAAGAAGCAAATAAGAAATAGTGGTGGTGTAAGCATATTCATAAAGAATAACATTGTTGAAAATGGTCTTGTTGAAAGAATATACAAGAAATATAAAGATAGCATTGTAATTCTTCTTCACATTAATAACCATGCAGAAATAAGAAATATAATTTTATATTTTACATATGTGTCACCAGAGGGATCAGTTATTTATGAAAACATTGAGGAAAAGGATGGTATAAAATCTATCCAAAACAATTTCATAGAAATGCAAAATGATTATCCAAATGCTTCCTTTTTCCTAGGCGGAGACCTCAATGCAAGATCCAAAGACTTTCTCGATTTCATCCCATCTGACAATCTAAACTTTGTTTTTGGTGAGACAAGGTATGAGGGTGATCGATTTAATCTCATAAGAAATAATAAGGATATGTTAAAATTTAATCAATTTGGCAAGTCATTAGTTGAACTTTGTAGGACTTTCAATATTCATATTTTCAACGGTAGAATGCATAAAGATCAAGCTGGGAATTATACCTGTATTGCCAACAATGGAGCAAGTACTGTTGACTACGCTGTTGGTAGCACAGAGTTATTCCAATATTGCACAGACTTTAAAATTGAAGACCGAACTGAATCAGACCATTTTCCTGTATTTTGCCAATTTACATTTAAATCTTTTGAGAATGCTTTAGCGACCGCAAATAGATACAAAAATTCAATGTATATTAGAAAATTCCCAAAATTCAAATGGTCTAAAGATAAGCAAGTACCATTCATGCAAAATTTCTGTGCTCTTTATGAAAAAGATGAAGAGAATATCAATCAATTAGCTTGTAATAATGTAGATTCATGTGTTGAAAAGATTATATCTCTATTTCAGAAATCTGCCATGTCCATGAAAGTCAATGATCACGGGTCTTGTGCGTCTGTTAACACTCAGCCACAATGGTGGGATGATGATTGTGAGGCACTTAAACATGAAAAATATGATAGACTTCACAAATTCAGAAATACAAATGACAAAACAGATTTAGAAAAGTATAAAGAACTCAGAGGTAAATTCAAAAATATATGCACAACTAAAAAAGATAACTATTTAGCACAACAGAGACAAAAACTTGTGGAAAGTCGATCCAATCCGCAACTATTTTGGAAAACAATAAAAAATCAGGGTAGGAATACAAAAGTCATACCAAATATCACCTCAGATTCTTGGTCAAATTACTTTTCCTCATTATTAAATGATATTGATTACAAGGAGATAGAAGACCATATTGTACCAAATGATGTAGATGACATTTATGATATCTTAAACAGACCAATAAGTGAGGATGAAGTTATAACAAGCATAAAAAATCTTAATATTGGAAAAAGCCCAGGGTCAGATGGGATCAGTTCTGAGTTTTACAAACATACAGTTTCAAAATTATCTCCTCTACTGACAAAACTTTTTAATACAATCTTTGACAGTGGTGCTTTCCCAAAGAAATGGAGTGAAAGTCTTATATGCCCTATCTATAAATCTGGATCAAGAGATAACCCTGAAAATTATAGAGGGATATCTTTACTCAATACTATGTACAAAATAATGTCAAGTATAATTAGTAACAGACTGTACATCTGGGCAGAGGAGAATAATAAGATTGATGAAGGTCAAGCAGGATTTCGAAGAGGCTACTCTGCAGTAGATAATATCTTTTCTTTACAGTCCATAATACAGAAATATTTATCAAAACCAGGTGGGAGACTGTACTGTTTATACATTGATTTCTCAAAAGCATTTGATAAAATTAAGCACAAAAAGTTATTTGACTCACTAGAGAAAAAAGGAATAAGAGGAAAAATACATCGTTTTTTGAGACTCACTTATTCAAACAATATTTCATCAGTGAAAACTGAAAATGGCCTCACAAAATTTTTTAGTTGCAATATTGGCACAAAACAAGGTGATTTATGTAGTCCTATAATATTCTCACTGTTCATAAATGATTTGAGCGAGATACTGCAGGAAAAATGCGGTCAAGGAATATTCATCAATAATAAAATCCCTGAAATATTAAGCTTGATGTTCGCAGATGATGTAGCCTGCTGTGCTGACACTGTTGCACGCCTTCAAAAACAAATCAATGTATTGGAAGAATTCTGTACAAATACAGGAATGGAAATCAATTTGGGTAAAACAGAAATAATAGTCTTCAGAAAAGGGGGGTACCTCAGAAATTATGAAAAATGGTTTTTCAAAGGCAAACAAATTCAAATTACTTCCCTTTATAAGTATATGGGAATATTATTTACTCCAATGTTATCATGGACTTCAGCAAAAATCAAGCTAGCAGCTCAAGCAACAAAAACCATACAGAGTATACGAAATCATGAATATAAAAATGGTTACCTTCTTCATACGGAAAGTTTCAAACTATTTGATGCCATGGTAAAACCTATTCTCTGCTATGCCTCTCAAGTCTGGGGGTATGACTATAGTGAAATAATAGAATCTGTACAGGTCAACTACTGTAGAAAACTTCTGGGTCTTAATAGCACTGTAAATAATTGCATGGTATTAGGGGAATGCGGTAGGCTACCTTTAAATATTACATACAACCATAACTGTATCAAATATTGGTGTAAAATTTTATATATGGAAGACCACAGATACCCCAAACAGTGCTATAATATGCTAAAATCACTAGATGATATTGGAAGAATAACATGGGCAAGTAAAATAAAAAATCTTCTTTTTGAAAATGGTTTTGGAATAGTTTGGATTAGTCAGACAGTTGGCGATAAGAACAATTTTCTATTACAATTTCAACAGCGACTAAAAGACTGCGCATTACAAAAATGGTCTTCAAAAATTAATAATTCTAGTCGATGTGATTTTTATAAACATTTTAAGTCATTATTGACACCGGAGAAATATCTTAATATGAACATTAAATTTGCCTTCAGAAAGTCTCTAGCACGATTTAGATGCTCAGGACATAAACTACAAATCGAAATAGGACGACATCATAACACTCCTCAATCAGATCGTATTTGCTCATACTGTTGGAACCAAAATAATATTAAAACTACAGAGAACGAACAACACATCTTCTTTAATTGTCCAAAATATAATGAAATAAGAGCAAGATTTCTTTTCACTTGGTATAAGGGAGGTAAAAATGACCAAAACATTTACAACTTAATGAATCAAACAAATGAGAAAAGCATCAGACTACTAGCAATCTATGTGTATCATCTATTAAAAAAGTCAGAAGAAACCAACATACCTGTCTAACTTCTGTAAAATGCAGTAATTACCAACTCAAATACAACTTTCATCCATAAACAGTACTCAAATCCACCTGAAAATATAAATAAAAATCCACAAAGAACCATGTTTTTTATAAACAAACACAATATGGAAGCAGAATTGTGACTTATTACTCTGAGTAATCAAACTTGATCACACTTGCTCCAATCAAAACATCATCTGATTAGTCAATTAAACATTGATAAAACGTTCTTCAGTACAAATCAACTAAAATCGAACGGCAGTACATAGTTACCAATCAAAAATCATTATAAACAATCACCAAATATTATTAAAACTAAGTAAAATATATAAAATAAATGTAACTTATCTAAATACTGTGTTTTTTCCACGTTTTACTCCACGAAAATAGGTCAAAAATAAATCTCAAAGAGGTAAACTAATGATGTAAACAAAGCGATTTAGTTTTAAGTTTGATAATCTTTTGATGCGAAATTAATTATTTATTAAATATTTTGCTTCAAATAGTGAGACTTTACAATAAATTTTACTTTAGTAAGAATAATTTTTGTTTTTGGATTATTATCAATGAAAACTATAGACTGGAAGGCAGAGTGTTCTCAGACGCATAGACTGGATTTATTTGTAAACCCATTCAATACCTTATCGGATATGACATACCTTATCGGATAAGATATTGTATTCTTCCGCGTTGTTTTTATTTATATACTAAAACAAACATAGGGCATAACCCATGTTGTTGCTTAAAAACAAACTATCTATACATCGTCGGTGTTGATAAGGATCATAGTTACAAGCAGCTGTAGTTGAGATGTTTCGAGAAAAGACCAACGGTGTATGTAATAACGATATATTTTGAAATGTTTGCATATGTCATAACTATTGTTTGTTAATATGTTGTACTATGGGCCAGTGGCCTTTGATACTTTATGAGAATAAAATGTTCAATGTTCAATGTTGTTCTCTCTCTCTCTCTCTCTCTCTCTCTCTCTCTCTCTCTCTCTCTCTCTCTCTCTCTCTCTCTCTCTCTCTCTCTCTCTCTCTCTCTCTCGTGAATCTAAAATGTCTGTCTCTCTCTTTTATAAATATAAATACCTTGGTTGACTGTTTGTAATATGTACTTTGTATAATTGTTCGTTTGTTTGTATGTTAAAGTTTATATTATTGTTTGCTTTGTAAATTGTTCAATATGTATGTACATTATCTTCTGTGAAAGGAGGAAAAATATAAATATGTATGTATGTATGTATGTATGTATGTATGTATGTATGTATGTATGTATGTATGTATGTATGTATGTACAGGATCAAATTGAACTTGCTGCCAACAAGAGGAATTACAAGTATTAAGGAAACAATAGTTTCATAGCCCCTACGAAGTAGAGGGGGTAAATTGGTTTTGCCCCATCTGTAGATCTGTCCAACCCTCTGTCTGTCCATACATCTTTTTTTGAAACTAAGGACAAAAAACGAAGTAACCTAGAATGATGTAACTTCATACAATTGTTGCCCATGACCCAATGAGGTGCCCATTTGTTTTGGGGTCATGAAGGTCAAAAGTGGTGTGTTAAACCCCACTCAAACAAAAGCCCTGACCCCACAGAAGTGCCTTTGCATTGCTCTGTGTCTGTGAAAATGAGGAAATAAAGAGGGTAGAAATTTTGACATTTATGATTTATGCTTTCTTATCGCTATCTAACAATAAGAAGTGATAATCAGTTGCCACTTTTTATGGCATGTTAGTAAAACTGTAAATTAGAGCTGGCAATGCAAAATTATCATAATTGCCTATTAGAATATAGGCACTTACTACAGTTTTCATTTTCATCAAGCTCCTTGAAATAGAGTGGTCAATTGAATCAATTAAATGAGTTGTTTATAATAATGATATATGCTTTGCAGATTTTTTATGTTTTAGATGTCAATTCAGCTTTGTACATTCAATATTCATTTAAACAATAATAACATAGTTCCTAAAATAGCGTCTAACATGTCTTTTTATGCCCCCGATAGGGAGGCATCATAAATTTGACTTGTCCGTCCGTCCGTCCGTCTGTCCGTCCGTCCGTCATTCCGTCCAAAACCTTAACATTGGCCATAACTTCTAAATCAAAGCGGTGTCGGGGGGCATTGTCATCTTACAGTGACAGCTCTTGTTTCATGGTAACATGGAGTTATTACTACATTCATAAGATCTATAAACAAAGCTACAGATAGAGGGGGTATTTTGGATTTCATATTAAAAGTACAATAGTCTCTACTTAAATCCCCTGTTGTTGGTACTCATTTGAAATGTTTCATAGAGACATTTTAAGTGAGTACCCACAACATAGTGTTTCATTCAGAAATATAGATTTTAGACTGGTTTTACCCCTCTTATCTGGACCCCCGTATAAAGGAATATAACAGATTGATCAAGGGTCACCTCCTTCATTTACACAGAAACTGTTAAAATTTGAAAGAAAAGCAAAGAAAAGCATAGGTTGGTGATATATTTTGATATGACTTTTTTCCATACAATGAAGCAGGGTTAAAACTTTACATTAAAAATTAATTGATTCCCATCAAAACAAAGTTTTATTTTATTTATATAGTAGCAGGCTTCTGACAGAAAAGTTTATCAAATGAACTTTAATCTATTGCTCTCATGCAATACTTTACTAACCAGTCAAGTTGTATGCAGCATTTTAAAAAAAAATAAAATGCCATTAACATGGTTGGGACTAAATCAACGTCATTTGTGCTCCAATACCAGTGAAAACAGTCCCCATGTTTTGAAGATAGGGCGGATATTGCTAAGCCATATTTCAAAACATTAACTTCCAAATTAAAAGCTTTATTGAACAAAACAAAACTAGACAGAACTTTTTCCTTTTACCCTTTCCTGTTTAACAAAATTTTGGACCTGTCCAAATTCAAAGGTTTTGCAGACGAAAATTAAAAGTGGGTTTAATTTAAAAATAACCATTCAGAAGGGTAGAAAATAGTGTGGAAAAAGAAGAAATTGCTTGTCAGAAGCAATTTCTTCTTTTTTTCACAATATTTTCTCAATCATAAAATCACAGGCACATATAAAGCAGGGATTAAACAGTAAAGGGTTAACTATATTTTGGGATTTTTAGGATACACTGGGACACTGTAAGTGTTATACCCTGAAAACTTATAATATTGCGTGGTGGAACCAGTCTTGCTTTCTATTGTTTTTTCTGTGCCAAGATTTAGATTTTTTTCTGCATCTGTGGAGTACATTAACTGATTGTGAACATGCAATAAACACCTATGCATTCAATAACCCTTACCAGAATCATGTCAGGTTTCTTCTCTTGAATCCTGTGAGAGTCATGCAAATATATCGATTGACAAGGAGCTCTGATTTGCCTAGCCTTACTCCCAGGCTATCAGTGTTAAATAAGTTACACCACTCATCACCGTAAGTTTTACTATTTCAAATTTGTAAACTCCCATATTCTAAAAAAACTGACACTGATCGGCCAGTCAGAGGAATATAATTATGTTGATAAGCAATTATACTTTCTCTAGTTGAATTGCTCATTTCATAATACTTCAGGTCAGTCGGACAGGAGCAAGTCTATGATTTGCCCTCAATTAGAATTTTTTTGCCTCTGCATTGATAAGGTTGGAGGTATTTTTTCACTGTTTTCGGTCTTTTTGCCTGCAAAACTGAACCCAAAACTTAACATTGCCAACTCTGTTAGATTTTTCAAATTATAATGCTAATATTTTGCTTGTTGGTGGATCTCATTGATAGGTATTTGCAGATACCATGGTCAAGGTCATGTTACAAGGTCATTATCATCTCTGAAGGTTAAAGCTTTGTAAAATTTGCTGTTTCTGGGGCATTTTTGTATTCACAAATTCACATTGGGCCAACTTATTTCTGACCCTGGGCGGGTACTGTTGCCCGCAACATCAGTGTATCTCTCAGAAAGCGGGATACCAGCTCTAGACTGGTCCACATATCGACTATCAGAATAGCCTAAAATAGGCTATTCTGATATTCGACAGTGAGACCAGTCTACACCCGACCCGAAAGCGGGCGAGAAATAAGTTGGCCCCTTGTCTTTAATTAATAGTGAGAATATACTGTGCTAAAATTCATGCATTCACACTTATTGAAATCCAATCTATATCTCCTGCCAAAGCAGGAATGTTCTGGGTACAGCATGACAAGAGCTATTTTTCAAGGTAGTATTTCTTGTCATCAATGTCCCCAAAGATTAATACACTGATGTCCCCTTATCAAGACTTTGGGGATACTGTCCCTTTGGTTCATCACCTTGATACTAAGCTAGATTGTAATTATGACCCATAAATTTTGTAAAATGTCTTCTCTTTTTGCTCACCCAATCTTTCTGATAATCATAGACCTATGTTGGATAGCAGGTTTTTTTCTGTGATATCTCTCTGACCCAATCAAGGCTCCATTTTCCATTGAAAATGCCCCAACTTCTTTCCAATTTGCAGAAAATTCCCAATTTAGTAAAAAAGAATTAACCAAATTAACTTATTTCTGTCATATTTAACTTTATAGTATGAGAATGTGTCTTCGTTCACTTCAAAAATTCTAGGAAAAGGCTTATCTTAAAGAAAATTTATTTATAATTAGCAAGAAATTTCCCAAACAGTAAAGTTATACATGAAAAAATCCCAATATAGCAATTGTGTTATGTTTTTTTTCCCAAACAATAATTGCTAGGTGCTCTTTCCCAAAGAACTTAGAAAAAGCCTTAGATAGCAACTGGAGGCTAGGAAAGGATGTTATGGTGGTACTTGTTACTGGTGTGAGAAAATACCAGGAATCCCTTTTTGGGTGCTCCAATCGCCGTGATATAATTGGAAGACTGTTGAAAGTGGCATAGAACCCATTCAAACAAAAAATAAAACTTTAAGCTCACCATGGTGACATTGTCCCTTTATGTGAAAACTTTGGCAGATCATGGAGTATAAATTCAGCCTTTCTTTCTGGATAACTTTGTGGTTCTCTCAGGGTTATTGAGTATGATGTAGCTATTATGCAAGTGACATGGATTTTCTAAAGAACTGTATGACATCCAATCAATCATGCAAACTATCGATCATTTAACTGTTCCAGAAAATATAATATCTCTGTTCATAATCAGAGCTATGTTGGATAAAATGGAAGATAATTGTTTGTTTCAGTGTAAGATCAATTTATATTTCATTGAGTGAACAGCAAAAGCTTTATTTTAATGAGTGGCAGAGCCACAATTGAAAGTATAGCTTTTGTTGTTCACAAGATAGATGAAATATCAATCAATCTTACCCGAAAAACAAACAATTATTTAATTTTTTTTAAATGCATAAATGAGACAAAATGTGAAAATTTTTATGCCAAATTTTCTTGAAGCGCATCATTTTGCACGTGATTGCTATGCAACTTTCATTATGACGTCTCTTTTTGGGCTCCACATGGATGACATCAGATCGGGTGAAATGAAGGAAAGTGGGGTATAAGTTTTTGATAAAATCACCAATAAGGCGGTGATCAAAATGATAATCTACTCTTATTCCTCGGTAAATCACCGAAAAACATTACAGGGTGGTATTTTGGATTTTAGCTTAAAAGTTTTCAACAATACTAATACCATAAGCATGCTCAACTTGTAATTAGATGGTTGAGGGTTCAATTCCTAGCAGAGGTGGGGCACAGTCCCAATCCATTCAGCTGTAAAGCTGATTAGTGAATATCTATTTTTCCAGCAGTTATTATGCCCCCGCATTGATAGATTGGGGGTATATTGTTTTTGGCCTGTCTGTAATGTCTGTTTGTCTGTTACTCTATTTGGCTGTTTCCGAAGAAAACTTTCACATTGGCCATAACTTTTGAATGGTATGTTAAAGAGCTTTCATATTTCACATGATGATTGCTTGGGACAAGACCTTTCTGTTGATACCATGTTCAAGGATATATGTCAAGGTCATTTTTCAATGTCAAATTTGTGAAAAATTTTAACTTCTAACGTTGGCTGTATCTTTGGAATGGTAAGCAATACAGCCTTTATATTTCACATGGGTATTGCTCATGACAAGACCTTTCTGTGTCTGTAAAGGTTAAGGTCATTTTTTCGAAGTTACTATTTTTCAAAATAAAAAACAATAATTGGCCATAACTTTTGAATTGTTAGTGATAGAGACTTCATATTTCATATGATGATTGCTTGGAACAAGACCTTTCTGTTTATACCAAGTTCAAGGTGATATGTCAAGGTCATTTTTCAATATCAAATTTCTGCTGTGCCGCTTGGAAAAGCTTCTATTTTCTGTAAACCTCACTATCTAATAAGTATACATTCATATATTTTGTGTGTACCTCTTTTAAAGACCTTTGAAAGATAATAATATATCCTTGCAGGAGTAAAAAGATGCAATTTTGAACAAAAAATATTATTTATCATAATGGCCAACTTGGGCCTCCTGGCAGCAAATTTTAGGGGTCAAAATTGAGTGTTTTTAGATTTAAAATGGTCAAAACCGTGGTTTAAGTGTCAAACTTGAGACCTGTTAAGGTTTGACAAGGATTGTTCTAAAATATTTCTCAGCTTTATAATTAAGGCCTAGATCAAAGTGGGTAACCATTATTATTTCTTAAATAAACTCCTTTATTTTGGCCATTTATTATACCCTGGCTTCAAACATTTTTCAAATAAGTGGGGGTAAACTGATTTACCCCTGCCCTTCCATCAGTCTGTCTGGACTTCCATCCATAACAGATACTCTAATTGCACTTTTCTCACAAACTATGAATCACAGCATCTTGACACTTTAATGGTATATATCAAGAAGAGGTCCTATGCCTTGCTTACCAAATTCAGGTCATGAATTCTTTCCTTAAGTTGAGCCCTTTAGGGTTAATAGGACTAGCTCTTGTCATAGCACAGATGGTAGCGGGTCAGACTGTCAATCAAGAGGTTCTGGGTACAAACCCTGATGGCAGCACTCATCCTCCTGACTATTTGTCTTCCACTAATTGGTCAATAATTGTAACCCTAAGTGAGATAGCAGCAGGAGAATAGGATATGATGTAATGGTAGCACTGGTGAGAGAAATACAAGAATCCATTGTTAGGTGCGCCAGCTGTCGCAATATAACTGAAAAATTGTTGAAAGGGGCCTAAAATCCCATTCAAACAAACAAAACAATAGGACTAATGTATGATAATATTTAGAGGTCCTTGATACTTATCTTTGAGTCTCAGACTCAAAAAACAACTGGGTCCCCTAAAACCGTTCTTTATTGAAAGAGAGAGAATGTTTTCAATGTAAAGATTGAAAACATGATTTTCATTTACATCTTTAGTCATATTACATTCAAGGTTGGTATTTCGATAAGTTACTTAAATGATATGAAAAACATGGTTTTACAGATGACTGATTCAACATTTCTTTTCAACACAAAATTTAGGTTTCCGTAGAATTGAATGGCAGATTGAATTCAAGGACTTTTCACTATGATTTAGGAAGAGGATATTAAGCCTGTCCATTTTCGAAAGTTTTAGCATGATTTTCAGAGGGATATGGAGGCGAAAGGATAAAATGTGGAGTCCCTGGTCTAATGGTTAGGATGATGGCTTTTGGATCGAAAGGTCCCGGGATCGAATCCTGACCAGACCAAGGGAATAGGTCTAAGCAAAGAATTTACTCCATGTTGCTCCTCTCCATCCACGTGTATAAATGGGTACCTGTGAGAATTGCGAGTCAAAGTGCTGTGGCAGCCGAAGGCGCCATTTGTTAACAGCTGACCTACAATTCAGTAATGAGGGGTTAAAGTATAAAGTCAAGTGAATATGTATATCGTAAAATAAGACTATAAACCAAACTTTAACTATGAAAAAGAAAGAATCAAAAGTGCATATCATTCATTGATCTTTTGCAAGATCTGATAATGATATTTTTTAAGTTTTCTCAGTCAGGGGTGTGGAATTCCCATGGGTTTTTAAATCGGACTGCAAAGCAGTCGATTTATATATACCGTTTTCCGGAAATCCAGTCTGTTTGACCCACTACATATTTACCATTATCTTCTGAGCAATGTGTTCAAACCAAATTATGTATTTTCAAACACCGAAAAAAACGGCCTTTTCAGTAACAATCTACAAACTTTGTTTTTATCTTATTTACTTTTCAACAAATAGAGAAAAGGCTAATACAAAATTTGATGTAATTTTCGCTTTAAGTAATTACCAGTTAGTATTTTCAGTGTTTATAACAAGATTTTTGGTTGAGTAAAGGAGTTGAAACGTACAATAGGTTAACTGTATAATAAATTTGTAGCACTTACAATATTACTGCTCTGATGTTTTTCTCGAACGGTCATTTACCAGTTGTAGGGCTGACAACCAATCAAATTCTGTTATGATAATCACTCGGTCAAAACCCACGCTTAAACTCAGATCACGTGGTAGATGCAAATGGACATCGTCTGCTCGAAATGTGTCAATTAAGTTGTTTGTCATTGGTCAATAGTCGTCTGCACTCAAACAGGGAGTGTGGGAAGTTTACTTTTTGTTCGCATGGTGGAATGAATACTGTTGACTATGTGTTAACAAATAGAAATAATTTTGTAATTTTGAAATATTTGATTTCAATGAGCACTCTGATCACGCTCCAATCCTATTTTCAATGAATTCAAATTTGAGTATGAAGAAAAATTATTCAACAACAAATAAACCGACAAAAACATACGATAAACTGATATGGGATAGCAGTAAGAGCAATCTATTTTAAGAACAACTCATGAATAATCATAAACTGCTGCTAGATTTAATCGATTGGTCAGAAACCAAAGATATAAATAGCATAGTTGGCGATTTCACGTGTTTCTTGAGGAAAAATGCATTTACAGTATTTGGGAAAACCCAATGCTTGAAATACAAACATGTTGGTAATCAAAATTATAAATAGTTTAATGAAAAATGTTTGTTGCTAAACAGGCTTTTAAACTCTATAGAGAGAGGAATAATATTAACAGACAAGCTTTTAGCTTGGCGCGTGCTCATTATAACAACGTAAAAAAATCTGCTAAGAAATAATTTAGACTAGCAGAGGGCTATCGAATCAGCAAACTTTCAAAATCGGACCCACGAGGTTGGATGAGCTGGCGATGTCCTCGAAAAGATGGAGTGTTAAGACAAAAAACCCCACAAATTCGGAAAAGATTTTACCAACTTTTTTGTCCAAATTTGAGCCCTTTTGATTGGCGAACTATTGCACTATCCCAGCCTCTCAATGATGTCTGATTTACAGTGCTGACAGCACTTTGATTCTACCTGCAGGCAAGTATTTTTTCTATACCATTTGACGAAAAAATCAATATATTTTTAAACCAAGGTATAATTTTGGGAAATTCCTCTGCCACAAAATTTGGGAAACATTTCGGGTGGTTAGCACAAAATTATTTTAAGTACCTGCATATTTATAGGAATTTACATTAGTAATGGGCTGACCCCTTGACATAGATTTTTTTTTAAATGGGAAGTAGCATTTTTTAGGCCTTTAATGATTGATTGAATGGAGTTTTACGCCGCTTTCAACATTTTTCAGTTATATCCAGGAGACTGGTGCACCTAACAATGGTGCTACCACCATACCCTTTCCTAGCCTCCAGCTGCTATCTCACATAGGTCTACCATTGTCAACCCGTTGGTGAGAGACAAATAGTTAGAAAGAATGAGTGCCACGGTCTTAAAAAATAAAGAAAAAAAACAAGAGTTTGCTAGTATGGCCTTGAGGATTGTCATCAGTGAACCTAGAACCTGGATTTATGCCACCAGTAAAATGGAATAATTTATGTTTAAATCTCCTATAATCTACAGCATTGGCAACTGCCCTTCCAGCAATTAAAGAGAAACAGGGTTTTAGTGTGACATCAATAGAACAGGGTCCCATTGAGGAATCAATTAGTGGCATGTTAGGGGTCATTTCTACAACTTTTGAAATACCTGTTTTAGATATGGACTTTTTAGGCAAAGATTTTTATACCCCCCACCTACGAAGTAGAGGGGGGTATATTGGTTTCACCATGTCTGTCTGTCTGTCCGTCCGTCCGTCCGTCCATCCGTCCGTCCATCTGTCCATCCATCCGTCCATCCATCCGTCCATCCGTCCGTCCGTCCGTCCGTCCGTAGACCTTTTCGTTTCCGGACTCTAACTCAAGAACCAAATGACCTACAATCATGAAACTTTATACAAATGTTCCTTATGACCCAAGGAAGTACCCTATTGTTTTTGGGTCATGTAGGTCAAAGGTCAAGGTCACAGTCAGCCTTTGTTCAATTTTCATTTCCAGACTCTAACTCAAGAACCAAGTGGCCTACAATCATGAAACTTTATACAAATGTTCCTTAAGACCCAAGGAAGTGCCCTATTGTTTTTGGGTCATGTAGGTCAAAGGTCAAGGTCACAGACAGCCTTTGTTCAATTTTCGCTTCCGGACTCTAACTCAAGAACCAAGTGGCCTACTTTCATGAAACTTTATACAAATGTTCCTTATGACCCAAGGAAGTGCCCTATTGTTTTGGGGTTACAAAGGTCAAAGGTCAAGGTCTCAGAAAATTTTTGTTCAATTTTCGTTTCCGGACTCTTAACTCGAGAACCAAGTGACCTACAAGCATGAAGCTTTATGCAAATGTTCCTTATGATCCAAGGAAGTGCCCTATTGTTTTTGGGTCATATAGGTCAAAGGTCAAGGTCACAGTCAATTTTTGTTCAATTTTCATTTCTGGACTCTTAACTCAAAAACCAAGCGACCTAGAATCATGAAACTTCATGCAAATGCTTCATATGACCTCAATATTAGTTACAAACACATCATGCACTAATAGCACTTGCATTCTGACAAAGCGCTTGTGGGGGGTATTAGTTCGCTTTGCGACAGTTCTAGTTTTATGTGAATTTTAAAATGAAGAAATGTGTTGAATAAAAATACCTGGTACTCAAATTCAGGAATGATTTGAAGACTGTTTAAACAGAAGACTGTTTAAACAATCTTCAATTCCTTTTTGAAGCTGATCTCCAGAGTGTCTATTGGACTCAATTCAGATAGTTTTGAGGGTCCTGACTACTTATTATGGGTCTCAGACTCTCAAAACTTGCATGAGTCCCTTTAAAGCCTGGAAAAATAATAAGAATAATTTGACTAATTTGATATAAATCTATGCAGATATTGCAACAATAATTCCTGATAAGCCGTGATTTTTCCTTTCCAAAAATATTTTCTTCTTCAGAAAAAAAACTTGCTAAGATATTGAATGCCTGGTGATGATCGTTTAAAAGTTAAAAAACATTGTCCTCGGCCATTACTATTTTATTTTTGGGTTTGCAGGAAAAATAAAAGGATTTTAAAAGGGTTTTGATTTTTATGCCAGTTTTGAGAAAAATTGAGTGTGCTTTCCCAGGAACCAGAAAAAAAGAAATAATGGCCTAATAGTGTCTGTTATCAAGGAACAGAAATCTTCCATTTTTGTCAGTAGTAAAGAAGCCATATTGATTTGGTTGTCAGTGAAATTGCTATATTTGTATGCAGGATATTGATTGAGGCTCTGAATTCAGTGTGGAGAATTGTCTAGAGGCATGTGACCAAACAATCAAGATTATTATAGATACCCTGAACTGTGAGAAAATTGCTGACTTAACAAAAATACTCGATGAAACTTAATCTTTTGAGATCAGCCTCTGATTCTCTGTTTCTACAGGGGCGTGGAGACACAGATTCTCTCTACTTGTCTGTGGACAAGTAAAGTGTGATTTTCTACTTGTCCTGGATTAAAATGTACTTGTCTACAAAAAAATGATTGAGAAATCATTGTTTTTAAAGAAGAAAATGCCGAAAGTACTGCCGTCATAGCGCAGTTGGTAGCGCGTCGGACTGTCAATCTAGAGGTCCCAGGTTCGATCCCTAACGGCCGCACTCATTCTTTTCAACTATTAGTCTCTCACCAATGGGTTGATAATCGTAGACCTATGTGAGATAGCAGCTGGAGGCTAGGGAAGGATGTGGTGGTTGTACTGGTGAGAGAAATACCAGGAATCTATTGTTAAGTGCTCAAGTCACGCGATATAACTGAAAAAATGTTGAAATTGGCATAAAACTAAATTCAATCAATTGAGCATTATTGAATTGGTTTAATGAATTTCAGCTGCATCATTGAAAAAGGACCCCACATCTAAAATATCTTGTAATCATTACTCCTGTTCCATATATGGACCAATATGGATGAGACTTTCACATAATGTTCCTAGTCACTGACCTTGCACATGTTATTGTGATTTGATGAAATTCAGTGCCGTCAATGGAAAAAGGGGCCTTCATGTCAAAATGCATGTAAGTGCCATGTGTACATTGATTTGATATAGGCATGTGCATATTGTCCTGATTTAGTGAACTTTTCTATGTCATGGAAAAAGTGACCTTTTTGTGAATTTTCTTATCACACAAATTGTACATTTGAAATGAAAAGAAACAATCCTCCATTTAAGGATTGATTTTGTTGATTTGGACCATCATGATAAAGGGGGCTTACATTTTAATGATAATCCTTTTTTGCGGCGTATCTTGTGCCAATGGCACTCTAGTTGCATTTTGTAACCTTTGTAAGCAATACCTCAGGTGAGCGATGTAGAGCCAACAGTCCTCTTGTCTACTATTGTGAAAAAATGTAATCTAAACTGATTGAAATATATGCCAATTAACATGAAACTAAAGACATGATCAGCCATATTAACCCTTGTCATGCTGAACCCGAAATAGTCCTGCATTGTCAGGAGGTATAGACAAAGATCAGTCTGCACATATGTGCAGTCTGATCTTAGTTCATACCACCTGAATTTCGTTTTTAATCCAGAAAAGTGTAGATCAATGGATTTCTGAAATCAATACTCGCTCACATTTGGTAACTTCCAGTGCTTTGAGCACTTATTTTGCATTTATTTTGCAAAGATTTTTATTCAGCATGACAAGAAGGAATAAGGTAAATAATGTAAGATAAGCACCTATACGTAACCTGTAAGTGGTGGTCATTTTCATGCTGTGGACTAATTGATGCTAATTACCTGGCTACCCATGAGGTAATAAAGAGTAATAAACACCTTAATTATTGGTCATCCTGGATTTTCACCTAACATTACAGAAATCACAGGGATATGTTCCGCTGATTTTTTTTCAATATATATGATAATATAGACAAGGGGTCGAACTCCATTTTGGAACGAAAATCACCCGGCACGAATCGAGCGTCGATTTCTAAGTCAGTTTTTACCCAATCTGAATGCCCAATACATCATTTCATAGCTAAATGGATAAACAACCGACGAGTACTTAATTTAATTACCAAACAAACTTCGTTTACGAAAGCCAAACTGAAATGTCGTGCGATTCGACGTCAATTTCGCATCTAAGACAAATACCGGCACAAAATGTTACAGGGATAAACGTTCATACAGACGCCACAATCATTGGTATTTACTCCAGATTCAGGTCGTTATTATACTTATAATCAATTTAAAAATTGTATTTACTTATTATTATTATTATTATGGCCAGTTTTAAGATAAAAAATAAATACAGAGTCCGAACGGGTCCGTCTCTCCTCTGTAACGAAAGATTTCATTGGCTACCTAAAATCAGTGAAGATGGTTTCCCGCGTCAAAAAAATATTTTTACGGAAGCAGGGGTCCACAATTTAAAATAAATATTCAAAATTGTCAAAATGGAAAAAAGTGAAAATAGAAATGAATTTGATAAAATGAAATTAAATTTTTCAAACTTGCAAATACTTTACATATCAATTTCGTAAAATTCGGTTATAATGGATTATTCATCGAGCAGAGTTATCGTTCGTTTCATAGGGTTGTAACGAATCAAATCGCTCCTTACATTTTACGGTTCGGTTTTACGTTATGGCGGAGTAGAAATATTTTCAGTGTCGTTTTGGAATAAAACCGTTATTTGGACGTGTACCAATGTTGTGAGCAGAAGTAAATAGCTGTACATGGTAAATTAATAGTATTCCATGTAAGTATTGGATTGATATACACGATTGAGGCGTCTGTACCCACATTTGCCCCGTTAATATGATGTGCCGGTATTTGTCCGAGTCGCGAAATTGACGTCAAATTTCACGACATTTCAGTTTGGCTTTCGCAAATGAAGCTTGTCTGGTGAATAAATTAATTACACAATGGTAGCTTATTCATTTAGCTATGAAATGGTGTATTGTGCATTCATATTGGGTGTGAATTGACAAAGAAATCGACTCTCGATTCGTACCGGGTGACGTTCGTTCCTAAACCGAGTTCGACCCCTTGTTTATATTATCATATATATTGAAAAAAAATCAGCGGAACATATCCCTGTGACAGAAATATGAGTAACTGCAGTGAGGTCCTGTTAATTGAAACACTGTTAATAGCAAGTGACTGCTTAATTGCAACTGACTTTGTGCACAAAGAAAAGCAGAGCTATACAGATAGAGGGCGTATTTTGTATTGTGGGGCAAAGTCATATAATTAAAATGACATAATTACCCAACGTTGTTGATAATCATTTGAATGGTCTCACTGAGACAATTCAAATGAGTACCCAAAATAAAAGTAGGGATAATTTTACACTTATGCTTTTTGATATTTGTCTCCTTTCAATTGGTGGACAATCCAAAAACAATTTGGAAAGAGCAGTCATAGGCTTAGAAAAGATGTAAACTAGATGAATGATAGTACTGTTTAGAGAAATACCATGCAGTACCAGGAATCAATGGTAAGGTGCTCCAGTTGTCCAAAGTTGACTGAAAAAACTTCTAATTGCAAAAAAACCTCATTCAATTAATCAATTATTTTTAGTGATGTGTGTTTCCGGTCTGTCCGCCTGTATGTGCATCTTTCTGTTAATGTTTTCTTGTTAATGTAATAAAGTCCACAAATTTTTGTCAGATTCTCTTGAAACTTTCACGGGATGATTGTAGAGTCATAAGGATCATAGCTTTCAAAAATGGAGACAATCCATTAGATGATATGGTAAAAGGGGCTTTATGGAGTATCACATAGGAATTTCCCTTATTTACGCAATAAAACATCACAGAAAGAGGGCCTTCTTTTTGATGACAATCATTTTGGTGGAATGTCATGGGTCAGTGGCACTGTTGTTGCAAATTATGTAAATATTGACCGTAGTCATGCTGAATAAAAAACCTTGGCAAAATTATATATAAATCAAAGTGCTGAAAGCTCTTTATTTCTTACTTGTGAGTCAGCAATTGATTTTGAAAATAAAATTTCTGAAACTTTTCTGGTATAAAAAGGGGAACAGGTGGTATAGACAAAGATCAGAGTGCACGTATGTGCAGGCTGATGTTTGTCTATAGCTCCTGCCCAGGCAGGAATATTCCGGGTTCAGCATGACAAGGGTTAATGTCTGTGTCAACAAGATTGATGAAATGGTGTTCTACCAATATCTGTCTGTCCATCTGGAACCACAGTCATAATCACATTGAAAAATTTTTTTAAGCAGTGTAAAACCTGTTCTAACAAACTGTCTAGCCATCTGTCTGTCTGTCAGTCTGTCCCAAAACATAACCCAAAATTTTAACATTGCCAATAACTTTTAAGCCTGGTTCAATCCCCGACAGTGGCACTCATTCTTTCCAACTATTTGTCTCTCACCTTTGGGTTGATAATTGTAGACCTATTTGAGATAGCAGCTGGAGGCTAGGAAAGGATGTGGTGGTTGTACTGGTGAGAGAAATACCAGGAATCCATTGTTAGGTACTCCAGCCGCCGCAATATTGCTGAAAAAATGTTGAAAGCAGCTTAAAACTCCATTCAATCAATCAATCAAATTTAAGACTAAATTCTAGATACAATGTTCATAATTATTTGGCATGGTAATAGCTCTAAATGATACACATCTGCAATTACCAAGATGAAGGTTATTTAAGGTCAAGGTGATGAGTCAAGGTGAAAATACTAAAAATTTGCTGTTTTGGGGGATTTGTATTTCACAAACACATCTTGTTATTTTTCTATTTTCAGCATTAATTCTTAAGCCCTCTGGAACAATTAAACGGAAAGTTGGTGAAAATTTACCCGTGAGGTGTTCTCTAAATGAGTCTATCCCCACCCCTGAAAATGCCGAGTATGAATGGTTTGATGTGAATGATGCCAAGATTACAGACAGGTAGGCAGTGTTTATTCTAGGCAGGGGGATTGGGGGATTCCCCAACTTTTTTCAAAGATCCCCCATATTTTCTGGGTTTGTTGGGGATTTTTTACCATAACCAAAGAGCAGGAATTACCACATTTCTCAATTGGGTCGATTTTCGTGCTGAAATCTCCCACATCTTTGAAATCCTAGAATAAACCCTGGTAGGTTTGAAGCCTTATCATGCTGTTCAGGCCTGTTCCTGCCGCCGTCATAGCGCAGTTAGTAGAGCATCGCAAGTCAATCTAGAGGTCCTGGGTTTGAGCCCTGACAGTGGCAGAAATTAGAGAGAAATACCAGGAGACCATTGTTAGGTGCTCCAGCCTCAGCGATAACTGAAAAAAATGTTGAAAGCAGTGTAAAAAACTCAATTCAATCAATTCAATCAGGCCTGTTCCTGATGCACTAAAAGATTTGGTAGACAATAAAGGCTAAGATCAGCCTGCACACATGTGCAGTCTGATCTCAGCCTACACTGCCTACTTTCTTCATGATTAACGTGTAAAGAATTTTGAATCAGACCATTTGAAATGTCCAGAAATGGATAAATTGTTTGAAAAGAAATTTAAATTCAGCAGGATATGGTTAAAACTTCGGCCAACAGTCATCTTGGACAGGGGTGTGGAAATGCAGAATTTAGACAGGGGTGTGAAATTCCATTGCCAGACTTTAAATGTCCAACACTGGCTTTTCTACTTGCGGACATGAATATTTTTCTTGCCCACTTGTCCATAGACTTGTAATTTATGCCTGGTAAAATCTTGGAATGATAATGGTTTCATTTGGAATCCTTGATCAACATTGTGGAAGATCATGAGTTCCGAAATGTTGTGGAACTATTACAGGTCCACTACCTTAAGTCAAATTTCCTTGCAGATCAGCAGTGTTGGGCGAGGCGGACAATAAAGGATCAACTCTTCTACTATCCTCAATAACGGACGATGACACAGGGACGTATACATGTAGATATGGGGGTTTTGAAGCTTTCTTCAAACTTGAAGTTCAACGTAAGTTAAAGTTTAAAACTGAAATTACTCTACATATTAGGATAGAAAGACTTTGTAGACTTCCAAAAGGAACAGTTTTATCAGGGTTTTCAGTGCTTGTCTTTCACTAAGATGGGTGAAAGTTAACCTACATATTGTTGGCTCTGTGCAAAACGGTTGTAACTCCCTATAAACATATAGGGAGTTACAACTGTTTGATGCTGCACCATCAATATGCAACATTTTCTGTTTTTAACTCCATTGTATTTTGTCCAGTGGAGCATTGTCATGGCCCTTTGTCTGTTGTGCGTCCTTTTGTGTGTCAGTGCATCAGTGAGTCTATGCATGAGTAAACTTTTTCTTTGAACATCTTCTTCTCTGAAACTGGTCAGAATTCAACCAAATTTCACAGGAAGGATACTTAGGACATGCTTTTTCAGCTTCCTTCTTTTAATCCTGATCCGGCTGATAACTTGGGTGCTACTGTCTTTGAAGTCACCAAAAAAGGGACCCTTATATTGAATAAAAAGATCTTCTCTAAAACTACTTGTTAGAATTCAACCATTTCACAGGATTGGTGCTTAGGACATGCTGTTTCAGATTCCTTGGTTTAATCCTTATCAGGTTGATAACTTGGCTGCTCTAGGCTGTTTTAATCCTGATTGAGTTATGGTGCTTTAGGCGGCATTTTCCCAAAATGATCTCATATGGTGAAATATGGAAAGTCTTTCTGAAACTACTGGCTAGAATTCAACCAAATTTAACTGGAATGAACCTTAAGACTTGCTGTCTAAGATTTCTTCCTGAAATTATGATTGAGGAAAAAAATTGGTGCAGTTGAGTCAGCTTAAAAAGGTTCCATAATGGCAAAATATAAAAAAAAATATCTTCTCTTAAATGAATGTTTGGATGCAGAAAAATTGGTTGAAATATCAGAAAAATTTGCAATTTGTTTGAAACAAAATATAAATTAAAGAGATTGAGGGTTAAATTGACTTCATTTCAGGTACTATACAGATCACAAACTGTCCACCAGTACAGAAAGGTCAACTGGGTAAAGAGACCACCATCAAATGTCAGGCGTCGGTCAGCGAGGCAAGGACGTGGTGGGGCAAAACATCAGGGGAGGCAATAGACTTGGATAAGGATCCAAGTAAGTTAACCTTTGTCATAGTGCAGGGGTCCAGATAAGAGGGGGTAAAGTCTGTCTTAATTCTTGTCATGCTGAACCTGGAATATTCCTGCCTTGGAAGGAGCTATTGACAAACATCAGCCTGCACATACATGTATGTGCAGTCTGATCTTTGTCTATACCACCTGTTTATCATTTTTAAGCCAGAAAAGTTTCAGAAATTATCTTTTCAAAATCAAATGCTGAATCACAAGTAGGAAATACAGAACTTTCAGCGCTCTGATTTATATTTAATTTTGCCAATATTTTTTATTCAGCATTACAAGGGTTAAATCTATTTCACATTGAAACCCTATGCTGTATGTACTCATTTGAATTGTCTCGATGAAATCTTTCCAAAGAATACCAACAACACAGGGTTTAAGTAAGGGCTTATGAAATATTTTAACTTGAAAACCGAAAATACCCCCTCTCTCTGTAGCTCTGATGATGTGCATGACATTTCGCAGGGTTGGGACAAGACTATTGTAAGCGCTTATATACCTATAGGCACTTACAATGGTTTTGTGCTCATCCCTGGAAAATTTTGTCTTCTCTACTCAAAACTGTCGCAGACAGTATAGACTTAGATAATCATATGTTGTTGGTACTCATTTGAAACGGCTCATCAAATAGAAAATAGAGAGATTTAAGACTTGCTTTACCCCCCTCCTATCTGGACCTCTGAAAATAGAAAACAATTTATCCTTTTATCTCATTGTTTTCTATTGCTATCTTTTATCAGCTAGTAAAATGTGAGTTGGTTATATTTAAATACAAGTATATAGAACAAAGCAAAATGGTGCTGGTTTAAAAAAAGAAAATGAATACTTGTGGAAATTATAATTCATTAATGTCCAAGTCAGACAAACAAAAACATGTACTAAGCAATCATTCTTCTTAATAACCATTTTTATGGTCCTGTAGGTGTTCGCTTTATACATGTTTGCTGTAACTCAATGTTTTCAACACCCTAAGTGGGTCACATCAATTTTGATATATTGATGGTTCAGTGCAAAATAGTTGTAACTGCTTAACCCTTTGCTGTTTAATCCCTGCTTTTTACGTGCCTGTGATTTTATGATTGCGAAAACATTGTGAAAAAAGAAGAAATTGCTTCTGACAAGCAATTTCTTCTTTTTCCACACTATTTTCTACCCTACTGAATGGTTATTTTTCAAATGAAATCCACTTCAAGTTTTCGTCTGCAAAACCTTTGAATTTGGACAGGTCCAAAATTTTGTAAAACAGGAAAGGGTTAAATATCTGTAGGCACTTACAACTGTTTCACTCTTAGCCTACCACTGATGGGTTGATGATCATAGACCTATGTGGGATAGCAGCTTGAGGCTAGGAAAGGATTTGATGGAAGTAGTGGTATGAGAAATAACAGGAATCAATTATAAGGTGCTCCAGCCTCCGCTATATGACTGAAATAATGTTAAAAGCGGTGTTAAATCCAATTCAAGCAAACCAATTTTAGCCAATGACATTTCTTCACATTTTTACACAATGGAGACAATGTCCTCTAAGTCCTATGATGTATTAAAGCAGCTGGTGGCTCGATTTAAATGTTGTGGTTGTACTTGTGTAATAAATGACAGGAAACTATGGGTAGGTGCACCAGCTCCTTAGATAGAACTGCAATGATTTTGAAAGAAGCATCTTACTTTATACAATAAACAATTTACAATATTCCCATAAGCTCATCAGATAACTTTGTATTATTCAGCACGACTAGGGAAAAGTTGAACCCATAAAAAAGCATTGAAAAACCCTTAAATTTGCATTTATAGTGGAAACATTTTGACCAGAACCTGGCCTTTGTGGATGAAAATAAATTATATATCGGTCGTTTCCCTTCGCCAAAACACGACTTGCCAATCGAATCCAATCGTATTAGTTTGAGTGCATTTGTTAGTTCTATACTGAGTGCAAAAAGTTTAGTCGTTCCGTCTTCGATAGGATATATTTCAAGTCGTGATTCATCTTTCACAAAGATTTTGACCTTAATTAAGATTTTAGTCAATTTCCTTCTAAAATCGATGATTTTGAATTGTTAGACGAAGCTGGTTAGTCGTAACGCTATGCTTCTCTACAGACTGGTAGAATGCAAAAGTAACACAGTTTAAACAAGGTACGTACTTCCGGTTTTTAACACATTCAAAATGATTTTTTTCATCAATATAATTTTTGGGTATCTCGTCACAATAAAAAAGAAGTTGGTTAGAGTATGGGATATTTCTGATGGCTCTACTGCATCATCATTACACCCTTCCCACCAAAATGCAACTATTGTTTAATGTGTGACAATTTCGTAAAATATTGTCTACCAGGAAAGAAAAAAATAGTCCTTGCTTCTGCCTATCCCCAAAAATTGAGTTATTGTCCATTTCCAATGCATTGATCACTTACGTTTTGTTGAAGGCCTCAGCAACGGTGATCTTAAATGTTCACTGGTAAGTTCTTTTTAGTTGGTTTGAATTAATCAAAAGTAAGACATGATTGGTGCTCAGAGTTTGTTTTACCGATTGCAAACAATATGAATAGCAATAATATTCTATTGCTCAGCGTAACGTCATGACGTTCGGGTGCAATTTTATTGTCAATAAACGAGATCTGTTAAAGGAAAGTGCTCCATACCATGTCAATGTTTCAAAAGTTTGCTCTTCCTCAAAAGATGCGTTCCATTTAAGTATTTAATGTTAACTCTGAATAGGAGTAATCAAATGAGTTAAAAAGAAAATTAAGCCATCTTGCTACACCCTTACAACAACCAAGTACGTTAAATTCACGTAAACGCCATTACAGACGTATGTATGCAAGAAAAAATAAAAACCAACAATCAAAAGAAAGCAAGCTAGATGACAAGTATATTTCAAATTGAAACTTTCGTTCAGCTAAATTGTTGACTTTTTTGCGGCGTTTTTAAAAGTGCGACTAAACTTTTTGCGTTCAGTATATAATAACCCGCTACTGCTTTATGCTTTTTACTGTACTGACATATTTAGTCACTCACATGTACTTGTGATTCAATACATATATTGTCATATACTGTAATTTGTATTGTTCAACAGAATGTCCTTGCTCAGTCACCATACGTCAAAGTATCCTCAGAATTGTATTCATGGGCCTAATTATTTATTCTGCATAAAGGTCAGGTTCAAGTTAATAATAAGGGGTCAGTGCAACACTATTGTAAGTGCCTATAAATATATAGGCACTTATAATAGACTTGCACTAACCCATCAATATGCCCTTGCTGTACCATGTTATATATGTGTTTCAGATTATCGAACCGATCCTGATGGGCTTACGATATTCGAACTAACAGATAGAGAAGGGGGTTCCTACCAGTATAATGCTATCATGGGCACTGATTATGAATACGAACCTGTAACACTTATAGTAGTTGGTAAGTTAGTAGTGATGGGCATATTTATCGATTACAATCGATAATCAGTTTGTTTGGGCTTCCAATAGTGATAATCGACTAAAAAAATGCATAATCGATTGATCAGGTCCTAACACATAAATGCAAGCCATTATATTTTCTTTTCAAAACTAACATCAGTTTGGTAGCTCAGCATGAAACAGTTGTAACTGCCTATTTGTATATAGGCAGTTACAACTGTTTCACACTGAGCCATGGAGTTGGTGGAAAAATCTACAGAATGAGTCTTTAGGTCATGACAATAATTGTGTTTTAACTAAACTTTCGTATTCTTTTCATTAAAGGATGATAGTCCAAGTGCTGTATTAATTTCTAAGAAAACGACTGTACAATTGATCGTAAATTCATTTACTCTTCGACAAAAAATAGATTATCTAGCATGATTTGAGACAGATCGCCCAACACTACAAGTTAGTCTCTGTAATGCTCTTAATATTTGTTGATTATCACTTGGTATTTTTACCGTCAAATAAGTGAAATAACCTAAAGATTTTACTCTTTATTTGATCATTTCACTCTATATTGACATTATTTAAGTGGAGCCCTTCAAGGCAGGGGACACATAATAGATCCCCAACATCTTGAAAATATGATCTTTCATAATGTTAACTGAGGATTCCTAATGAATTCATTTAGAATCTAGGTTAACACTATTCAAGTTTATTAGGGGTGTAACAATAGGTCGCACTATCGCTGTATTGTGATAGTTTACCTTGCAAAAGCAATAGGTCGATAGCATTTTTTCAAGTCTATTGATATCGCAATAGTTCCTCTGACTATCGATAGTTTACAATATTTTTTTTTTTGAAAATGAAAGTAGACTTAAATGTAGTGAAAAGCTGCCTTTCTTTATGTTTTTATCAGAGAATAAGGTCAAATCCAATTCTTTTAAGGGAATATCTGTAATTAACTTATTTGATCATTTACTTGCCATTGACAAGGTAAACAGTATCTTACAAGACCAATATGAAGTTACTGTCTAATAAAAGGTGGACCCTTTAACATTGATTATTATCTATTTTTTCTGTAAAAACAACTATTGTGATAGTATTGCAATAGTTTTCTGACTATTGCAATACTATTCCAATAGCAACTTTACTATCGCAATACTGTTGTGATACTAATTTTGAACTCAATAGTCACCCCTAAAGTTTATTACTCCCGAAATGTTGCAGAGCTATTACAACTCCACTACCTTAAACACAGTATATCATGACGTTGCCTGTAAATCATGGGCAAAATGCTGCCACTTTAAAATCCTAGAATGGCATATAAACCCTTGCTTTTCATTAATGAAACAGGAACATGATTTGTATTTTTAGCTCCACTAGACATTGTTGTTGCTAGGGGCTCGTTTTACTAAACATCTTACGATCATTTTTTGCATAAGTCAAAAATTAAAGTTGCTTCTGTTGTACAGTGGTAACTAAATATGAAATTCTGCCATGAGTCATCTCATTGGAATCATCTTCCAAAGACGATTCCTATGAGATATTGCAAGGCAGAATCTAACAATGAATGAAAACACCTGGTACAATTTGTGATTTTGACTTGCGATTAATTTTGTCGAAAGAAGCCTAGTTAAAAGGGCCAATGGTGTCTGTCCATCCACATGTGCTTTTTATTCCCCCGCCGGAAAAATTTTTCGGGGGGGATATTGTTTTTGCAATGTCCATCCGTCCGTCCGTCCTTCCGTCCATCCGTCCGTCCGTCCGTCCGACATTTGTTTCCGCGCTTCTTCTTGAAAACTATAAACCCGATTTCAATGAAACTTGGCACACAGCTTCACTACAATGAGGACATGTGCATATCGTCGGGGTTACCCGGTTCGACCATTGAATTAAGAGTTACTGCCCCTGACTGTTTAAGCCATATACATACATAGTGATATTCGTTTCCGCGCTATTTCTTGAAAACTATAGACAGGATTTCAATGAAACTTGGCACACAGCTTCACTACAATGAGGACATGCGCATATCGTCGGGGTTACCCGGTTTGTCCGTCGAATTTAGAGTTACTGCCCCTGACTGTTTAAGCCATATACATACATAGTGATATTTGTTTCCGCACTATTTCTTGAAAACTATAGGCCGGATTTCAATGAAACTTGGCACACAGCTTCACTACAATGAGGACATGCGCATATCGTCGGGGTTACCCGGTTCGATCGTCAAATTTAGAGTTACTGCCCCTGACTGTTTAAGCCATATACATACATAGTGATATTCATTTCCGTGCTATTTCTTGAAAACTTAAGACAGGATTTCAATGAAACTTGGCACACAGCTTCACTACAATGAGGACATGCGCATATCGTCGGGGTTACCTGGTTCAATCGTCAAATTTAGAGTTACTGCCCCTATCTGTTTAAGCCATATACATACATAGGGATATTTGTTTCCGCACTATTTCTTGAAAACTATAGGCCAGATTTCAATGAAACTTTGCAAACAGCTTCACTACAATGAGGACATGCGCATATCGTCAGGGTTACCCGGTTGGACCATTGAATTGAGAGTTACTGCCCCTGACTGTTTAAGCCATATACATACATAGTTTTTTCGTTTCCGCGCTATTTCTTGAAAACTATAGACAGGATTTCAATGAAACTTGGCACACAGCTTCACTACAATGAGGACATGCGCTTATCGTCGAGGTTACCCGGTTTGACTGTCGAATTTAGAGTTACTGCCCCTGACTGTTTAAGCCATATACATACATAGTGATATTTGTTTCTGCGCTATTTCTTGAAAACTATAGGCCCGATTTCAATGAAACTTGGCACACAGCTTCACTACAATGAGGACATGCGCATATCGTCGGGGTTACCGAGTTCGATCGTCAAATTTAGAGTTACTGCCCCTGACTGTTTAGGCTATATACATACATAGTGATATTCATTTCCGTGCTATTTCTTGAAAACTTTATACAGGATTTCAATGAAACTTGGCACACAGCTTCACTACAATGAGGACATGCGCATATCGTCGGGGTTACCCGTTTCGATCGTCAAATTTAGAGTTACTGCCCCTGACTGTTTAAGCCATATACATACATAGTGATATTTGTTTCCGCACTATTTCTTGAAAACTGTAGGCCAGATTTCAATGAAACTTTGCAAACAGCTTTACTATATTGAGGACATGTGCATATTAGCGGGGTTACCGGGTTGGACCATTGAATTTAGAGTTACTGCCCCTGACTGTTTAAGCCATATACATACATAGTGATATTCGTTTCTGCGCTATTTCTTGAAAACTGTAGACCGGATTTTAATGAAACTTGGCACACAGCTTCACTTCAAAGAGGACATGCGCATATCGTCGGAGTTGCCCTGTTCAACTGCCGAATTTAGAGTTACTGCCCCTGACTGTTTCAGCCATATACATACATAGTGATATTAGTTTCCACACTTTTTCTTGAAAACGACAGACCAGATTTCAATGAAACTTGGCACACAGCTTCACTACAATGAGGACATGCGCTTATCGTCGGGGTTACCGGGTTCGGCCGTGGAATTTAGAGTTACTGCCCCTGACTGTATAAGCCATATACATACATAGTGATATTTGTTTCCCCGCTATTTCTTGAAAACTATAGGTTGATGTAGATAAAAGATAACCTGTATCTAAGTTTGATATTAACTCCATTGACAATGAAAATATGTTCGGCGGGGGATATCAATTCATCGAATTTGCTTGTTGTCCATTAACTTTACCTTAGAATATCTTCTTCTCTGAAACTACTGGCCAATTAAACCAAATTTTACAGGCATGATGCTCGGGACATGCTCTTTCAGATTTCTTCTTTTAATAAAGATAATTTGAGCACTATGGGCCGTCATGACACCAAAAAAGGGCCCCATATAGTAAAATATATAAAATTCTTCTGCTCTGAAACTAATGACTGGTGGAATGCAACATAACTTTACAGAAATAATGTTTGAGACATGCTATTTTCAATTGCTTCTTTTAAGCTAACCTGAGCTCAAAGTGCTCAAGGTGAGCTTTTGTTATCACCTTTTGTCTGTTGTGCTTCGATTGTCGGAAGTTATCAACAATTCTTTAAACATATTCTCCTCAGTAACCAATCATAGTCGGATTTCAACAAAACTTTGCAGAAAAGTTCCTTGGGTGACCCTCCTCAAAATTTGTAAGGAATTTTGATTGACACCCCAGGCAAAATGGGCAGGGCTTATTTTGAGCCTGAAATGTTCAATCATCTTTTCCTCAGTAACCTATGGGTGGATGTCAATCATACTTGACAAATATGTTCGTTTGGTGAACTTCCTCAAAACTTGTTTGTGAAATTTTGATTAAACCCCAAATTTTGTGTATGGCAGAGGGGAGGGGGCTAGCTTTTATGCCCCCATTCAAAGAAGAGGTGTATATTGGTGTGCACTTGTCAGTAAGTCCATCTGTCTGTCTGTTGGTCCGTTTTTGTACAGAGCATATCTCAAAAAGTATGCATGCTAGAATCATAAAACTTAATAGGTGGATAGATCTCTTTGAGAAAAGTATAATGTATAAGAACCATAACGCTTCTCATCATATTTTGTGACTTATTGCTCTTTGTTGATTGACAAAGAATGAGCTATTGACCTGCTTCTAGGGGTCGGGGGGGGGGGTGTAAAAGTTTTCCAAACATTTGTGTTATCAGACAAGTGAATTTTGGTCAATATAGGCTACATTATTCAGACAGGGATCATTTTGGGTGAGATATTGAGAGATTCTCTCATTTTTCTGCCCAAAATCTCATTGAAACTGGCTTTATGAGGGAAAAAATCTCAAAGCAAAATTTAATTTAGTGACAAATTTTGTTGGCTGAGGGTCAAACAGGTTTAACTGCCCATATTTGTATAGGCAGTTACAACTGTTTGACCCTGAGCCATCAATTTGTTAAAATTTCTCCCCAAAGTTTCTTTACATCTCATTAGATTCAGCTAAATGAGATATTTTTGCACATGCTTTTCTGAGCCAGAATTATCCCTGATCAGAGGCACACAAAGAGGGGTATTTGGTTTTCTGATCAAATTATTTTAATGGTATACCTGATGTTGTTGGTACTCATTGAAATTGTCTCGAGATTTAAATGAATACCGACAACATGGGTTAATTAATAAGAATTTAGATTGACTTTACTCCTGCTTATATGTACCTCTGCTTAATATGGAAAGAGCTGGTAAACCCCATACAAACAAATATTTCATGAGCACTTCCCTAACATTAGAGTCACTTGTTTTACAGTTGCCCCTAAGATAACCTGGCCTGGTCAACCCCATACAATAAAATATTTCATGAACAACTTACTTACATTAGAGTCACTTGTTTTACAGTTGCGCCGAAGATAACCCGGCCTATTGGTGGAACGATCGGTTATGTTGGGGAGGAGCACTCGCTATCATGTTCAGCTAGTGGTAAACCAGCACCCACAATAAACTGGTATAAAGAAGGGGTAAGTCTGTACAGTTTTCTATTGAATTATTATAATACTGCCATCGGAACAACACTCTGCCATTTCTGTAAACAGCAACAGACCTCGGATGTTTATGAGGCAGATGGGTATGTAACAAAATTGTGCATTTTGTTAGACGGAAACAGTGTAAGAAAAACTAGGGTGGAAACAACTGGGGCTATCTTTAGATTGATTTTTTTCTACAGTAAATAACAGCTGAAAATCTTAATTTTTGAGCATGACGAATCATTCTCAAATATTAAGATTTTTCAGCCGTTATCAATGATTCAAAATTTCTATAATAGCTGACAAATAGCAAGGATTTTGGTCTGGCATCAACAAAATAGGGTCCAAAGGACTTGATCATTAGCTCACCTGAGCACATCGTGCTCAAGGTGAGCTTTTGTGATCGTTGAATGTCCATCGTCCGTCGTGCGTCGTGGGTTGTGCGTCGTCCGTCGTCCTCCGTCAACAATTTAAGTGTTTACACTCTAGAGGCCACAAATATTATCCAATCTTCATGAAACTTGGTCAGAATGTTGGTCAGGTCACAAGGATGAACCCTATTGAAAATGGAAAGGATCCATGCCATATCACAGGAAAAGGGGCCTTAAAGGGCATTTTCTTGTTTACACTCTAGAGGCCACAAATATGATCCAATCTTCATGAAACTTGGTCAGAATGATTGTCAGTTCCCAAGGATGATCCCTATCGAAATTGGGAAGGATCCATGCCATATCACGGGAAAAGGGGCCTTAATGACAATTTTCTTGTTTTCATTCTAGAGACCACAAATATGGCTCAATCTTCATGAAACTTGGTCATAATGATTGTCAGGTCACAAGGATGAACCCTATCGAAAATGGGAAGGATCCATGCCATTTCACAGGAAAAGGGGCCTTAATGACAATTTTCTTGTTTACACTGTAGAGGCCACAAATATTGTCCAATCTTCGTGAAACTTGGTCAGAATGTTTGTCAGGTCACAAGGATGAACCCTATTGAAAATGGGAAGGATCCATGCCATATCACGGGAAAAGGGGCCTTAATGACAATTTTCTTGTTTTCATTCTAGAGACCACAAATATGGCTCAATCTTCATGAAACTTGGACAGAATGTTTGTCAGGTCACAAGGAAGATCCCTTGTGAAAATGGGAAGGATCCATGCCATATCATGGGAAAAGGGGCCTTAACAACAATTTTCTTGTTTATACTCTGGAGGCCACAAATAGTGTCCAATCTTAATGAAACTTGGTCAGAATGTTTGTCAGGTCACAAGGATTAACCCTATTGAAAATTGGAAGGATCCATGACATTACTCGGGAAAAGGGGCCTTAATGACAATTTTCTTTTTTTCATTCTAGAGGCCACAAATATGGCTCAATCTTCATGGAACTTGGTCATAATGTTTGTCAGGTCACAGTGATGAACCCTATTGAAAATGGGAAGGATTAGTGCCATGTCACAGAAAAAAAAAATATGACCTTTGCTTGAAATATGCTTATCAAATGAGACAAAGATACGAAGGTGAGCGATATAGGACCATCATGGTCCTCTTGTTTGGATCATAGGGGTCCTTTCTTAAATTTTGGGAGAACCTGAATTAGGTATGGACTATTTGTTTTAGGCTATAATCTTGTATTTTGTAGATTTAGAGCTATTTCCTGGTTAAAGGTGAAGAGATTGATCAATATTTGGGGCTCAACTTCAGGAAGAATTGAAGACTGTTTAAAGCAGTCTTCAATTCTTTTGTGAAGTTGAGCCTCAGAGAGTCTTTAGAACTCACATCACATAGTTTTGAGGGTTCTGGCTACTCATTTTTGTGTCTCAGATGCACAAAACCTGCGTCCCTTAAAACCCTGAATATCCACAGCTTGAAGAATCTGCGACGCACATTATATTATTTCTTTTATTTCTTCGGTCTTTATGTGTGATTTTACTCATTGACATACCAGATGAGTTCAAATTAGACAAATTTTATTTCTTATTTCTGAGATGGATTAAAAAATGGCCACTTCTTTCCAATTCCTTTGAAATGCAATAACTTCTTTTATTTTTCAATGGATTTCCTTCCCATTTTGTTTGTGAATACGTCGCATAAATATCATCAAGGATTTTTAATTTTAAATTTTACCCATTTCTTATTTGCAAGATTGAAGATGATACTAAGCTTTGTTTAACATCAGGTGGTGGTTTTATGTGATATTTTGTTATCAAAGCTTTCCATTTCCCTATTTTGACAGTCAACCAATCCTTTAGTAACGGGGGATCGTATCACAATATCACCAAATCCAGACGTCCCAAAAACTGACGAAAACGAAGATGTGCAGGAGATTCAGAGTCAACTTACGTTTAAAACTGTGGAGAAAGAAGACGAAGCAATTTATACGTGTAAAGCTACAGGTGATAAACTAACTGGCAGCGATCAGGCTCTGGAAGCAACAGATTCTGCAAAAATGAATGTTTACAGTGAGTTAATTTCATTGATTGGCATGGAAATCTTTTTGAAAAAAAAAAAAAAAAAAATCAAAGCCACAAAGGTACATAAAAGAGGATATAATGCCATTCATAAATTTTATTTCTTCACAAAAACTCTATGTTGTGGTATAGGTTGTGCTAGTACTTTCAAAATTTGTGGTTTGTTTTCACAATAATCTACCTAAACAATCCACAAAAACTTTCATTCTTATTTTGGACATGCTGCTGTCATTGCGCAGTTGATACTGTGTCAAACTGTCAATCAAGAGGTCCCTGGTTTAATCCACAACAGCCCAACTCATTCTTTCTGACTATTTGTCGCCCATAAATAATTATAGACCTATGTTGGATAGCAGCTTGAGGCTAGGATAGGGTGTGATGGTAGTACAGGTGTGAGAAATACCTCCAATTCATTGTTAGGTGCTCCAACCTCCACGAAAAATTGGTGAAAGGGGCGTAAAAAAACCATTCAAACAAACATATTAAATTGGACATAAGACTCCTTGGCTACGCAATGTAGCTGAGCCCAGCTAGCTCAATCGGTAATGTGTTCGACTGTCGATTCTCGGATCTTTAGATACAACCCCAGCTTGACCAACTTTCTACTGGACTTAGACAAAAATCATTGTGACACGCTTAATTTTTCTCTCACAAATAGATGATTGATAAGTAGTACACTTTAGCGTGATGGGCAGCTGGTAACTTGGATGGAATGGAGAAAAAACAGGATACATTGGAAGGTGTACCAGCTGTCCCAATATAACTGCAATAATGTTGAAAGCAGCTTTAAAGCCTGAATAATAAGTCAACTCCTATATAATGTTATGTTGTTATATCCAATATAACCCATAGAAAAGCTGCAGAAAATCTTTAAAATTTGGAACTTGCATTATCAGGTGAGTTTCGTAGGACAATGGCGGTCCTCTTGTTCACTTTTAGAAATGCCAGTTTGCATTTACTGAGAAATTGTATGTTCAGTTTTACTTAATTATGACATCTGAGTTCTTATTTTTCAGTCCGTCCATCTATCGACGATATCTTGCCTGCTGAAGGTAATGAGGACGGTCAGGCCGCATTGAGATGTGTTGCTCGTGGATTCCCATTGGTTGACGCTATCTGGATTAATGCTGAAACTAATGTCCAGTACTCCACAAGTCAATTAAATAATGTAAGTTGAAAGATGAACATATGGGTGACATTTCATACAGTTTTAGGCTTAGCCATCCATTCAGGCTGACAAGAGTGTGAAGTGATTTTAGCTCAACTGAGCACAAGGCTATGTGGCTTGAGGGAAATAAACCTGTTCAATATTTTTGATTTTACACAGGTGTTATTACAAAAATGGAATAACTATGCAAATGACCTCAGAGCAAATACCAACGCTATTTTGTAACCATGAAAATGACGTCATAATTTATGTATTGTGATGTCAGTTTTCATTATCAGTGATAAAATTTGGAAAATTGAAATGTTTGAATTCAAGAATTTTAACGATTTTTAGCTCCACTGGCCGAAGGCCAGCGAGCTATTGTCATGGCGTAGTGTCCGTCGTGCGTCCGTGCGTCCGTCCGTGCGTGCGTAAACTTTTTCTTTAAACATCTTCTCCTCCCAAACCAATGGGCGGATTTTAACCAAACTTGGTAGAAATGATCCTTGGGTGACCCTCTTCTTAAATTGTTCAAAGAATTTTGATTGGCCCAAAAATATGGGCGTGGCAGGGCGTGGCATTTTTTCACTTTGAAATCTTTAAAAATCTTCTCCTCCCAAACCATTGGGCCGATTTCAATGAAACTTGGCATGGATGTTCCTTGGGTGACCCTTTACTTAAATTGTTCAAGAAATTTTGATTGGCCCATAAATATGGGCGTGGCAGGGCGGGGCTTATTTTGAGCCCGAAATCTTTGAACGACATCTCCTCCTGAACCACTGGGCCGATTTCAATGAAACTTTAACAGAATGTTCCTTGGTTGACCATTTACTTAAATTGTTCAAGAAATTTTGATTGGTCCTTAAATATGGGCGTGGCAGGGCGGGCCTATTTTGAGCCCGAAATTTTCAAATGACATTTTCTCCTGAACCACTTGGCTGATTTCAATGAAACTTTACCAGAATGTTCCTTGAGTGTTGCTTTTCAAAAATTATTTGCTAAATTTTGATTGACCCATATATTTGGGTGTGGCTGGGCGGGGCTTATTTTGAGGCCAAAATCTTTGAACGATATCTCCTCGGGAACCACTCAGCCAATTTCATTGAAATTTTACCAGAATGTTTCTTGGGTGACTATTTACCTAAATTGTTCAAGAAAACTTGTTTGGTCCATAAATATGGGCGTGGCAGGGGGCCCTTTTTTGAGCCCAAAATCTTTGAACGACATCTTCTGAACCTTATGTTTTGATAAGATGGGTAAAGGGTTGCAGGTTCATTGTGATTGAGTTTTTTGGTACAATATGGACTAGAACCAGTTTATCATTATTAGGAGATTTCGGAGTGTTAATGTATTCATTTAAAGTAAGCTTTATTTAATGAAAGTCTAAAGATTTTAAAGCCAGTGGAGCGATACAGGCCCTCTTGGGCCTCTTGTTCACAAAAATTCGGGTCAATTTTTTTAAATAGAATATAAAATTTGTGCTCATTGAATACAAAATTTATTAAAATCATCATCTTAAACAGATAAAAACTTGGTGTAGCCTCGTTTTTATCTGTTTATGGATGACTTGTTAAATAAATTCAGTATTCAATAACCACTCATTCGATATTCTCTATGTAAAGCTTACTCCACACACAAGTGTGTGTGCAATGCAGTTGACACTGTTTTGTCATCCTGAATACAGGGCTGGCACATCACTCGGCCATTTCCGTAAACTGCAACAGACCTCAGATGTATGTAGGGCGGATGGGTATGTAACAAATCGTGCATTTTGTTAGGCGGAACCAGTGTAAGAAAAACTAGCACTGTAGATTTATATCTTTTACAGTAAATAACAGCTTAAAAATCCTAATTTTTGAGAATGATGAATCATTCTCAAAAATTAAGATTTTTTTCAGCCGTTACTTAAGAATCTAAACTTATTTTAGCTCACCTGAGCACAACGTGCTCATGTGAGCTATTGTGATCACCTTTTGTCCGGTGTCCATCCGGCGTTCGTCGTCCGTCAACAATTTCTTTAAATGACATCTCCTCCTAAATAACTTGGCCAATTTTAACCAAACTTGGCAGAAATGTTCCTTAGGTGACCCCCTTTAAGAATTGCTAAAAGAATTGAAATCGGTAAAAAACTCTGGTTGCTATGGCAACCAAATTAAAAAATTTAAGAAAATCTTTAAAATTCTTCTTCTTCTGAACAAGCAGCCCTACAGCCTTGAAATTTGGCATGGATGATCAGCTCATAGACCTTGATAAAAATTGCTAAAATCATATCTGTTGGGCCACCAGGTGCGGAGCACCAGGGGCGAGGGGGAGTACTTTGGGTAAATTTTATCTTTAACCTTCTTCTTCTTCTGAATAAGAAGCCCTACAGTCTTCAAATTTGGCATGGAGGATCAGCTCATAGACCTTAATAAAAATTGCTAAAATCATATCTGTTGGGCCACTAGGTGCGGAGCACCAGGGGGGAGGGGGTAGTACTTTTGTGAAAATTTTGTAATCTTTAACCTTCTTCTTCTTCTGAACCAGGAGCCTGACAGATTTGAAAATTGGCATGGATTTTCAGCATATTGACCTTTATGAAATAGCTAAAAACATGACTGTAGATTAACCAGGTGCGGAGCACCAGGGGGGGAGGGGGGTAGTACTTTTGTGAAAATTTTGTATATTTAACCTTCTTCTTCTTCTGAACCAGGAGCCCGACAGATTTGAATATTGGTATGGATTTTCAGCATATTGACCTTTATGAAAATAGCTAAAATCATGACTGTAAATTCACCAGGTGCGGAGCACCAGGGGGGAGAGGGTAGTACTTTTGTAAAAATTTTGTAATCTTTAACCTTCTTCTTCTTCTGAACCAGGAGCCCTACAGACTTGAAAATTAGCATTGAGGATCAGCTCATAGACCTTAATAAAAATAGCTAAAATCATGACTGTAATGCCACCAGGTGCGGAGCACCAGGGGGAGGGGGTAGTACTTTTGTGAAAATTATGTTACTTTAACCTTGATCTTATAATGAACCAGGAGCCTTACAGACTTCAATATTGGCATGGATGATAAGCATATGGATCTTAAATAAAATAGCTAAAATCATATCTGTAGGGCCACCAGATGCGGAGCATTAGGGGGGAGGGGGTAGTACTTTGGATCAATTTTGAAATCTTTAACCTTATTCTTCTCCTGGATCAGAAACCCTACAAACATGAAAATTGTCATGGGTGATCAATATATTGACATTAATAAAAATAGCTAAAATCATGACTGTATGGTCACCAGGTGCTGAGTGTCTTGGGGAGGGGGTAGTACTTTGGATCATTTTTGAAATCATTAAACTTCTTTTAATGAACCAGGAGTCCTTCAGACTTGAAAATTGGTGTGTATGATCAGCATTTGGACATGAATTGAATTAGCTAAAATCATGACTGTAGATTCACCAGGTGCAGAGCATCTTGGGGGAGGGGGTAGTTCTTTTTTTTGAGAATTTTGAATTCCTACAGCCTTTACATTTGACATGGATTGATCAACTCATTAAAGAAAACTTTAAAAGTCTCAGACTCAGCCTGTTTATCTGGCATAGATAAGCTGATCACAGACCTTTTATGAAAAAAGCTTAAATAAATATGACCAGGGGAGGAGGGGAGGGGGGGGGGAGGATTATTTCAAATGTTATCTGATTGAATAAGTGAAAATCTCTTTTTCTGTGGTTGCATGGACATACCTAGGTAATGAAGCTTTTTTCTCAGGTGAGCGACTCCGGGCCAATGGCCCTCTTGTTATTAGGATTCGATGGTTTCACGTCACTGACTTAAACGAGTAGCATTGGTAACGTCGAATGTTTTCACTCACAGTTTCGAGAGCTAATGTCATTTTGACTGACGTCATCGAGTTTTTCCAAGGATTTCCTGTAATGTTTGAAAAAAGTCTGTCTATGTACATCCGAGGTTGATTGTGAGATTGGCTGAGTGGTAATACAAATGGGCTGGCAAGCTCAGTGGGAAATATATTGTGTTTGTAATCCTTGAGTTATTCAATTTTCCACTAAGATTTCACAAAAGTCAGTGTGTCTGTCAACTTTGTGTGGAATGAAAAGTTGTATGCCTAAGTGGGATGAGAAACTAAGGGTTAGGTCTAAAAGCCTAATCACTCTCGTGTATGAATCGGCTTTGTGCTTAACTTTTTTGGGTGAAAGTATATAAAAATGATTTTATGGTAAAGAATTTATTTGCTAAGGTATGAACAAAATTTTTCAGCAAATCAAAATGTTAATTTGTAATAAAAGAAACAAAAAACCCCAAACCAATTCTATTTTTTTCAGGGGCCATCTGTTTCCATTGTGGAAGAAGTTGATGCAGAAAATAATAATATAAAGATGAGGGTAGTTACTCTCACTTTTACAAAACTTAAGAGCACCGATGCAGGGACATATCGTTGTGTTGCAAGGAACAGTGGCGGGGAGGCATCAAAAGAAGCTGTATTAAGTGTTACATGTATGTATAGTTTTTTAGCCTATTCAGAGCAACAGATAGACGGGGTAATTTGAATTTCAAATTAGATTATTGTAATCATACTTGCACAAATCCTACATTGTGGGTAGTCATTGGAACCGTCCTGTCAAGACAATTCAAATGAGTGCCAACAACATATGGTTTTGATGAGAAATAAAGATTTTAGACTGGCATACCTGTGTCATTTGTTCCACCTTTGAAACAATTGACCTTCATTCTAAGAAGTTAAGCTCAGAGGTAAAGATAATAGTGGATAAACCCAGTCTAAAATCTTTATTTCTCAATGAAACCCTTTGTTGTGGGTACCCATTTGAATCGTCTTGACAAGACGATTCAAATGAGTACTAACAACATAGAGTTCATGTTTGTGCTAACATTATAGAAATACCTTGATCTAGAAACGAAAATACCCCCTCTATCTGTAGCTCTGAGAGCTTTCATCACAATTTTAGTTCATAGTGGTATAATGGTCCATGTGAGACGTTGGGCTACTTATAAGCTTTTCCATTCCTTTTACTGCGCAGTTGGTAGGGCATCTAACTCTCACTCTAGAAGTCCCGGCTTTGATCCCCTGCGATGGCAATCATTCTTTCCAACTATTTGTCTCCCACCAATAGGTCAATAATTGAAGACCTATGTGGGATAGCAGCTTAGCTAGGAAAGGATGTTATGGTAGTAAAGGCTTGAGAAATATCAGGAATCCATTGTTAGGTGCTACAGCAGCCGCGATATGACTGAAAAATTGTTGAAAGTGGTGTTAAACCCCATTCAAAGAAACATTTGCATTCCTTTTTCTAGCTTCCTATCCCTGTAGAAAAAAACAGAATGGCCATTTCAGAATTTATTGTGAGATATCAAAAAGTTTAGCCTGTTCAGTTGCATGCACTTTATTAGGCTAGCAAACTTAGAATATAAACTGGTCAGTGTCCAGAGAATATTGTTTATTTATAATATGACTTACATGGTGGGTGTGAAATACCCGTTGATTATTGTTGACATTACACTATGCAAATGATCTCGAAGTGAATAGCTTGCTATTTTGTAACTGCAAAAATGGTGTCATAATGTATATATTGTGACCTCAGTTTTTAACAGCTTTTTAAGAAAATTGAAATGTTTAATTTCAAGAATTTTGCCAATTTTGGCAAAAATATTTGGTCATATCATAAAAAAGAATATAAAATTTGTGCTCATAAAATACAGGATTTATTTGTCATCTATAAACAGATAAAAACAAGGCTGCGCCGAGTTTTAATCAGATTAAAACTCGGCGCAGCCTTGTTTTTATCTGCTTATAGATGACTTGTTTAATACATTTGGTATTCCATGATCACTCATTCAATATCCTCTATTTATCATTACAAATATAAAAAATAATTACACTATTATTATTACTTTTGACAATAGATTTAAAGGTAGTGGACCTGTAATAGTTCTGCAAAGTTTCCAAAATCATAAACTTTAACAGTGTTAACCAAGGTTTCCTACTGATTTCATTAGGAAACCACAGTTAACATAATGAAAGAACATGACTTTTAAAATGTTGCGGAACTATTATGGGTCCACTACCTAATGATAGAGTTCTGGCCCCAGGTTATAAAACTTTTCTCAGGCTCAACTGAGAATTTTCTCAAATTTTAAATTTAAGTAAATGTATGAAAATAAAAGAAAATATTAATAAGTTGTTATTTATAACAACTTATTAGTATTATCTTGTATGTAAATATATTAAAATGAGTATTAAAATAGAATTCAGCTTCAATCTCAAATTAACATTGAGAAAATTATGAATTGAGAATGAGAAAAGTTTAATAACCTTAGGCCCTGGATGGTATTATGATTACATCTGAATTTTGTTGATCAGTCTTTCAAAGTCACTGATTGGTCCTTAGCCTTTCTCCATTTATTTAGTATTTCGAGGGTTTAGTGCAAGACTGTACTAAGTGTATATGTATTGCTTTAAACCCTCGATTTGAGATTTTAGGAGGTTGTGATGTTAAAATTTCTCATTGCAGTCAAACCCAAATTCGATGACGATGAATCCGGACCGTATTATACCTGGACAAGTAACCAGGATAATTTTGTGCCATGTACTGCCATGGGTAACCCAGAACCGACATTCAAATGGTATAAAAAGGGTGTTGACGGTAACCCACCCACACTGATCACCAACCAAAATCAGAACTATCTGATCACTCATGATAATAACCCAGATAACCCTTTAAAACCAACAAGCAAATTATTGGTAAGTATTTCCACTAATAAAAGCTCCATACCTATTAGTATCTACCTATGAACTTCCCTGGATTGAAACTACATAAATTCTTAGAAATTATTTGTATTTTAAGCTCCACTGGCCGAAAGCCAGCAAGCTATTGTCAAGGTGGAGTGTCTGTCTTGCACCCATATGTACATTCACAAACTTTTCTTTAAACATCTCCTCCTTAACCAAATGACTGATTTTGACAAAACTTGACAGAAATGTTCCTTTGGTAACCCTCTTCTAAAGTTGTTCAAAAAATTTAGATTGACCCCCAAAATGGGCGTGGAAGGGCAGGACTTATTTTCATTAGAAAAAAATTCAAAATATTCTCCTCCCAAACCATTGGCCCGATTTCATTGAAACTTATCAGGAATAATCCATGGGAATGGAACAAAGTGAAAAATCTGGTTGTGAAATGTGGCTAACAATGTGCTTTAATTCATTGTGACATAGACTTGTAACATCTGTTTTAAACATACCACCATATTACAACAAGATAACATTAACAAGAATAATCAAACATGATGAAACAGTCTAATTGACAGTTAATTTAGCTACTGCCTTATGTATTTTTTATCCCACGCCGTTTTCAGTGAAGGGGATATAGTAATGGCCTCGGTCCGTCCTTCATAGCGCAGTTGGTTAGGCATAAGACTTCCAATCTGGAAGTCGTGGGTTCGATCCCCGGTGGGGGCAAATATCCTTTCTGACGTTTGTCTCTCACCAATGGGTACATAATCGTAAACCTATGTGAGATAGCCGGAGGCTAGGAAAGGATGTAATGGTAGTACAGGTGAAAGAAATACCAGGAATCCATTGTTAGGTGCTCCGACATTATATAACTGAAATAATGTTGAAAGCGGCGTTAAACACCATACAATCAATCAATCAATAGGTCCGTCCTTTCATAGTTCAGTCATTCAGTCACTAGACTTGTCAGGAGCATATCTCCTAAAGTATAAAAGCTATCAACTTGAAACTTTATAGGTGGATAGATCTCATAGAGGAGAAAAGTAGTACTAAGAATTGCAACTCTTGCTTTCATAGTTTTGGAGATATTGTCCTTTGTTATTTTAAATACTTAAATTTTGTCTGGATCATATCTCTGAAAGTTAAATAGCTATCAACTTGAAACTTTTTCAGTGGATAGATCTCATAGAGGAGAAGTGCAGTGTACAAGAACAACAACTTTTGCTTGCATAATTTTGGAGTTTATGCCCTTTGTTATTTTAAACTCTTACTCTTTGTGAATTTGTAGAACTCATGATGAGGAAGCTCAGAACAAAAGAATTCTTAATCTATTAGGCTTCAGTTTACTTAGCCACAAATGAAACAAAATTTGAAGAAGGACATACTTAAATGACTATAATAAATCAACCAAACTTGGCAGAAATATTCCTTGGGTGGTCCCTTGTAAAAATTGCTCAAAAGAAAAGGATCCGTGCCATATGACGGGAAAAGGGGCCTTAATGACAAATTTCTTGTTTACACTCTAGAAGCCACAAATATGGTCCAATTTTCATGAAACTTGGTCAGAATGTTTGTTAGGTCATGAGGATGAAGTCAATTGAAAATGGGAAGGATCCTTGCCATATCACGGGAAAAGGGACTTAATGACAATTTTCTTGTCAGAGCTCCAAACGCCACAAATATAGTCCAATCTTCATGAAACTTGATCAAAATGTTTGCCAGGTTACAAGAATGAACTCTGTTGGAAATGGGAAGGTTCATGCCATATTATAGGAAAAGGTTCTTGATGATAATTTACATGAAATATCAGGTGAGCTCAGGGTCCTCTTGTTATGATTGAGAAAACAGTGTGAAAAAAGAAGAAATTGCTTCTGACTAGCAATTTCTTCTTTTTCCACACTATTTTCTACCTTACTGAATGGTTATTATGCCCCCGATAGGGAGGCATCATAAATTTGACTTGTCCGTCCGTCCGTCTGTCCGTCCGTCTGTCCGTCCGTCCGTCCGTCATTCCGTCCAAAAACTTTAACATTGGCCATAACTTCCTTATTACTATCAAAGCGGTGTCAGGGGCATTGTCATCTTACAGTGACAGCTCTTGTTTTTCAAATTAAATCCACTTTGAATTTTCGTCTGCAAAACCTTTGAATTTTGACAGGTCCAAAATTTTGTTATAACAGGAAAGGGTTAAGTTACTTTCTTCTTTTCAATTATGCATTCTGAAGCATGGTATGATTATTTGTGTAGTTTCCTTCTGTTTCTTTCTACTTGGAACAGTCCACAGTTTAGTTGTCATGTTTTTGGTAATTTTTAGCTCGACTGTTTTCGGAGAAAACCCGAGGTATTGCTATAGCCTCCTTGTTGTCTTTGTTGTCGTCGTCGTGCGAAAACTTTGACATTTTGTTATATCTCTGGTTCTACTGAAGGCATTCACTTGAAACTTGGCACACATGTTCACCATCAAAAGCGCAACCTATACTATCAAGGGGGATAACTCTAGATGCATTTTGTGCAAATTATGCCCCTGTTTTTTGACTTAGATTTTTTTTCCACCATCCAGCACTCAACAGCCGAGCGTAGGCACCCGTAGGTGGTGCTCTTGTTACCTTGAAAATACAACACCCCTTATATTTGGAAATGGCCCCTCTTTTATCCACTGAGGGGGCAATGTGGCCCCTTTCTCATCAATCCTAGAATGAACCCTGTTTGTTTAATGACATTCTGGAGACGTTTAAAGCCAGTGGAGTGATGCAGGCCATCTTGGGCCCTTTGTTTTTGAATGTGAGGCTAATTTTATATACTCAATTATTCCAATAATTGTTTAGAAGAAATTAACCTCAAACTAAAGGGGAAATAAGAGAGATATTTCGTGGGTTCGGTGCAAGACTGTAGTAAGTGTATATACAATGTATGTACACTTACTACAGTCTTGCATCGAAACCCTTGATTTGTGACCCATCAAGCCAAAAGGGACAATCTGGGAAGTGTGGAAAGTGCCACCCTGGTCAAAATGCTCGATCTGCGCAGACTGGCCAGGGTTGAAACTTCCTACAAATAACAAATTCCTGAATCTTGAAAGATTATTCCACCATTCTAGGTAATTATTACCGAAAAACATAATCCGGTTGACCTATGTTGAAACCAATCCTTTTTCAAAATATCTATTTTACGGAGTTTCCAGATGGTCCCTTTTCTTGTGATAGGTCACATTTGATCGATATTTTGCTTAAGAAATTGGATGCTGGAATAAAAACTACGTTCCCATGTTTTGTAAAGCTACAGGGAGCATTTATAAGGTTGAAACTAGTGTGTGGGACAAACATTGATTCTACTGCTGAGAGGTTAAATAAGCTGTAAAACCTTACCATCACAATCCCTCTTTTTAATGACCCTTTATGGAAAGATTAAGGGCATATAATTTTACCATTGGCTATCTGTTAGTTTGTCTGTCTGTCTGTGCAAGACTGAACCATAAAATTATAACCTCTAACCTATGTGAGAAACAAGCCTCATATTTGGCATGGTTGTTCATCTCCTGATACCAAGGTCATGGTTATTTGACAAGGTCAAGGTCATCTGTCAAAGTAAAAAATTCAATACACAGGTTCTAATGCAGAATTGAATGTGAAAAAATTTTATTCTGGTTCCATGCAAAGGTTCTAGGGTTGAATTAAGTGTGTAAATATTTTATTCAATTTCTTTACACATGTTCTAGAGTCGAATTAAATTTGTAAATATTTTATTCTGGTTCTCTACACAGGTTCTAGGATTTATTAAAATGTGTAAATATTTTTATACAGGTCAGATACACAGGTTCCAATGCAAATGTGTTTGGTGAATATATATGCGAAGCCACAAACAAAGTGGGAGACGATAGAAAGACTTATTTGGTGCAAGAAGGACGTGAGTCTATAGCCTTGCTTTATTGAAATCTATCAAATAGAGTCCCCTATAGCCTTGCTTTATTGAAATCTATCAAATAGAGTCCCCTATAGCCTTGCTTTATTGAAATCTATCAAATAGAGTCCCCTAAAGCCTGCCGCCACCATAGCGCAGTTGGTTAGGCATAAGACTTGCAATCTGGAAGTTGTGGGTTCGATCCCCGGTGGCGGAAAAAATCCTTTCCGACGTTTGTCTCTAACCAATGGGTAGATAATCGTAAACCTATGTGAGATAGCAGTCGGAGGCTAGGAAAGGATGTAATGGTAGTACAGGTGAAAGAAATACCAGGAATCCGTTGTTAGGTGCTCCGGCCGCCGCGATATAACTGAAATAATGTTGAAAGCGGCGTTAAACTCCATTCAATCAATCAACCCCTATAGCCTTGCTTTATTGAAATATATCAAATAGAGTCCCCTATAGCCTTGCAAATAGTTTCCCCTGGCACTTGGAGTGACTTGGTCATTAATGAACACTTTTAGAAATTGACCACCTTGTCAGGCTAGCTTAGGAGTTATGCAGTGGGTTTTACATCCTGGGGTCCTGAGTTAACCCTTGTCATGCTGAACCCGGAATATTTCTGCTATGACAGGAGGTATAGACAAAGATCAGCCTGCAGTCTGATCTTAGTTCATACCACCTGAATTTCATTTTTAAACTAGAAAGGTGTAAAACAATGCATTTCCACAATTTACTACTCACTCACATTTGGTAACTTCCAGTGCTTTTAGCACTTGGATTTTACATATATTTTGCAAAGATTTTTATTCAGCATGACAAGGTTTAACCCTTTGCTGTTTATTCCCTGCTTTTTACGTGCCTGTGATTTTATGATTGGGAAAACATTGTGAAAAAAGGAGAAATTGCTTTTGTTGCTGATTTTGTTGTTTTTCAGCCGGGCCACAATTAGAAACCAGCTCCTATGTTCTTGCTGACAAGATGCTGCATATCGTTTTTGAATTATACACCGCTCTGCGCATGCATATGCACCTAAACTATTTAAATTTAAAAATGGTTTTGCAACATCTTGTTAGCCGGAACACAGAGCTGGTTTCTAATTGTGGCCTGGCTGAAAAACAGGACCCGTTCGGACGACAAATAAGTATAAGTATAGCTTTTGTTGTTCATAAAATTGATTATTTAGCAACCTGTCATCTGTCAAGCAATTTTATCTATTAAATGCAAAGAAAAGGAGGCAGTGTGAATATAGTTTGATTTAATATCTTAAGCGATTCAATTCAAATTTGATGGCTGAGCATAAAACAGTTGTAACTGCCTATATACATATAAGCAGTTACAACTGTTTCACACCCAACCATTTACAATATTTGCCCTACTTAGATTACCTCAAAGAGTGTGAAAGCATTGAAGGGTGTACAATTTTACCCCTTGCTGCCATCAAAGAGCAGTTGGTAGCGTGTAAACCTCCCAATTGTAAGGTCACTGGTTGAATCCTCAACGGTTGAAATTATTCTTTTCTGTGATATGTCTCCCACCAAAAGGCTGATAATCTTGGATCTATGTGGGATAGCAGCTGGGGGCATGGAAATGAATGATTATAACACCCTACCTACAGCTTTTTTAAGCTTTTGTACAATTTATTGATCATTCATCCATGTTGAAATCATTAAAATTATCCCTGGGGACCCCTTTCCCTGTCCTCCATTCCTTGCTTAATCAGCAGAGTAGAAGGATGCTAGCTTGATTGTGTTTCTATAATGCCTATATATTTTCAGTTAGTTGCAAATTCTGTGTATACAAATTTTAGATTCCTTGTATTGCCCATGGATTATATGATCTTTTCTTTAGTGCTTTTCGGTGGTTTATTGAGAAATAATGGTAGATTATCACTTGATAATCTCACCGCAAAAGCAGTGAAATCATCAAAAACTTATACCCTGCTTTTCTGAATTTCATCCTATCTGACGTCATCTATGCAGGGCGAAATAAGTGATGTCCCAATGAACATTGCATAGCAATCACCTGCAAAATGATGAGCTTTACGAAAATATGTCATAGAAATTTCACATTTTGTCTCATTTTTGCAATGAAGAAATAGAATTATCATTTGTTTTTCAAGTAAGATCGATTAATATTTCATTTCGTGAGCAACAAAAGCTATATTATCACTTGCTCGTGAAAATATAGCTTTTGTTGTTAACTCAATGAATATTGATCAATCTTACACTGAAACAAATGATTATCCTCTATTTATTTTCAAGAGTGCTTGTAATGCTGGAATTTCACATCTAATTTACTCCTTTCAAACAAACAAAGACAATTTTAACTCACACTTTGTTGTTTACAGAGAAACCTGGTCAAGCCATTGTGACCGTACCAACCATCTCTGCTACTAGAATTGTGTTCTTAGTGACAGAACCCACTGTCCTTGGACCCCCTGTGACACAATATAGATTGAAATTTACATATCCCAACGGAACAATTTATGACAGAAATTATGCTAAAGGTGAGTTTATTGTCTATCCAGTTGGTTGTTTGTCAGACTCTTTCTTAAGGTAGTGGACCTGCAATAGTTCCCCAACATTTTGGTCCACGTGATCGTTCACAATGTTAACTGAGGTTTCCAAATGAAAATCATTAGGAAACCTTGATTAACACTGTTTAAGGTCATGACTTCCAAAACGTTTTGAACCATTTAGGGTCTACTACCTCAAGGTTTCTGGTTTGATCCCCGACAGCAGTACTCATTCTTTTCGACTACTTGCCTCCCACCTATGGGTTGGTAATTATAGATCTATTTGGTGTAAGAGCTGCAAGCAAAGAAAGGATGTAATGGTAACACTAGTTTGAGAATTACCAGGAATTCATTGTTAGTGGCTCCAGCAGCCATGATTTTGACTGAATTTCATATTTCTTTGAGTGTTTTATTTGAGACAATGTATCAATATTACCTTTCATTTTTGTACATTTGCTTAATGCTTTAATCTTTAATTGAAATTGAGATATTTCTCACTTAAGCATGAGACAAGTTGATAAAATAGGGCTCTGATTTCACACAAACTTTTCCCATATTTTTATGGGTGCCTTCAAAGCGCATTGTCAGCATGTCTGACTATCAACCAAAAGGTCCTGGCTTCGATCCCTGACGATGGTTATTGTCCTTTCCGATTAAATGTCCCCACCAATAGGTTGATAATCGTAGACCTATGTGGGATAGAAGCTGGAGGATGTTTTGGTTGTATTGGTTGGCGAAATAAGAGGAATCCATTGTTAGGTGCTCCAGCTACCACAATATAACTGAAAGATGATTAAATGCAGCTTATCCCTTTGCTGTTTAATCCCTGCTTTTTACCTGCCCGTGATTTTATTATTGAGAAAACATTGTGGAAAAAAAAAGAAGAAATTGCTTCTGAAAAGCAATTACTTCATTTTCCACACTATTTTCTATCCTACAGAATGGTTATTTTTCAAATTAAATCCACTTTGAATTTTGGCCGGCAAAACCTCTGAATTTGGACAGGTCCAAGATTTTGTAAAACAGGAAAGGGTTAAAACCCCTTTGAAAAAAAACAAACAAATTAGTATTTTTTATACTTGCAGAGAGATAGAGGCTGGAGGCTAGGAAAGAATGTGGTGGTTGTTCTGGTGATAGAAATACCAGGAATCCATTGCTAGGTGCTTCAGCCTCTGCGATATAACTGAAATAATGTTGAAAGCGGCGTTAAACTCCATTCAATCAATCAATTTATACTTACAGAATATAGAGACTTTACTGATGACAAATCCTCAGAACCAAGAACAAGAATAGAGATCTTTGACCTCAAACCCACAACTTCATACTCATTTTCTGTACAAGCTTTAAACCCAGTGGGTGATGGACCAGAGAGAGTTTTAGATTTAACTACAATAGCTATTGGTAAGGCTCTTGAGATGCAGAATTGGGTTATCAATTGAGCCAATTGTGACATTTCCAACGATTTCAGAAATGCACCATGCAAAGAATCTGGCCAGCCCATGCCTTGCACAGTCTGGCCAGAGGTTTTACTTTGCGCTCCGTAGATAGATAGATAAGGTTACAAGGTATCTTTAGACAATCAGGCAACCTTATGATTATATCTTGTGTTTGTGGAGGCAGCTCAATGTTCACATGTCATATTGTTGGAAATGTCAAACACGGGCATGATTGTTCTTTGATCAATTGTTCAGTGCAGAACAGTTGTAACTGCCTATAAACATACAGGCAGTTACAATTGTTATGCACTGAGCCCTATTTGCAGTGAATTATCAAGAAGTATTTGTAGATAATCACTTGATAATCTCATCGCAAAACCAGTGAAATTATCAAAAGATAATACCCTGTTTTCAATCATTTTGACCTCTATTGGACCTAATTGAAGCAGGGTCCGTTTAATGAATGACTCCGTAATGTTGCCTTCTAATCATTTTGAAATTGATTGACTTTAAGGTGGTCATTTTGAAATTGATTGACTTTAAGCTAGTGGAATGGTAAAAGTTCCGCAACGATTGGGAACTCATGAACTTTCACAAATGTTGACAGAGATTTCCTAATGAAAATCATTACCATACCTTTGTTAACACTGTTAAAGCTCATTACTTCTGATATGTTGCGATTATTGTACCAGTCCACTACCTTGACAGAGTTTGTAATAAAATTTTCAATGTTTGTCTTTCCTTAGCATTTAAGAAACAGAGTGATTGTTTGATTGATTGGTAAGATTGATAAATCACTTATTCCCTGAATGACTAAAGCTACAGTAAAACTTGTATTAAGCGACCACTACAGGGACCACCAAAAAGCGGTCGTATAAGAAAATGGCCACTTAATACACATTTTCATTACAAATAAAAAACATTCTTTTTTATTGATTATGCGTATAATTGAGAGATTCTCAAAATCCCACGTTATAACTCAAAAGAATCATCTCATTGAGACGATTCTGGTTAGTTTTAAGAACATAGGATTCATTTTCAATAATTTTCAAAACAACAATAAGTTGTTTTTAGGAAACCCATATTTAAAGAAGGGGATTTTTATAGCGGTCTCTTAATAGACGTGGTCACTCGAGCAAGATTGACTGTATATTGTCACAAGTGAAAGTTTAGCCTTTCTTGATCACATATGAAAGATAAATGAATTTTACTCTCTAACAAACAATTATCCTCTATACCTTTTTTAGTAAACAACAAAGCAGCCAGTCTGCTAGGAGCTTTGACATGTTCGTAACTTCTCTCAATGGATTTGCTTCCTATTTGGTATCTGGTGTAGTCGGAAAGTTAAAAAATTTGACAATAGAGGCACTCATCCTTTACAAGAACTTGTCTCCTGCCAATTGGTTGATAATTATAGACCTATGTTGGATAGCAGCTGGGGGCTAGGAAGGGATGTAATGGTAGTACAGGTGCGAGAAATACCTGGAATCTAGTGTTAGGTGCTCCTGCTGCTTCAATATGACTGAAATAATGTTAAAAGCAGTGTAGGACCCCATTCCCCATACCCTTTACTTTGACATTCAACAGTGCAATCTGTGTATATTGTGAAAATTTGCCACCTTGTCCCCTTTTCCCCTTTCATATCAGGTTAATTTCCTCTAAACACTCATTTACCATAGAAGAAAGGACTCATTCTATTTTTAGAATTGATGTATTTTTACTAAATAGAAGTTTTATGCTTAGCAATTAATGAATGAAGAGCATTTATTCAGGAGTGTGCTTTTTACATAGGAAATATCCATGGCTCAGCCCAAAACCATTGTAACTCCCTATATATAGATATAGGGAGTTACAATTGTTTTGCTGAGCCATCAATATTGATATCTTGATCTTTCAGAAAGTCCTGGAATTGTTAAAATACTCAATAGCCCGTTCAATCCGGAACCGACGACTATAAATGTACGATGGGAGGAGCCAGACGATGGTGGTGATAGAATACTAGAATATATGTTAACGCATCAAGAGGTAAACCTTAACCCTTTGCTGTTTAAACACTGCTTTTTATGTGCCTGTGATTTTATGATTGAGAAAACATTGTGAAAAAAGAAGAAATTGCTTCTGACAAGCAATTTCTTCTTTTTCCACACTATTTTCTACCCTACAGAATGGTTATTTTTTAAATTGAATCCAGTTTAAATTTTCGTCTGCAAAACCTTTGAATTTGGACAGGTCCAAAATTATGTAAAACAGGAAAGTGTTAAAATAGTTTAGGATCTAGGGCCTGATTTACTAAACATCTTACAATATTAATTTTTGCATAAGTAAAAAATTAAAGTTGCTTCTAAAGTAAAACCTAAATATGGAATTCTGCTATGCATCATCTCATTGGAATCATCTTCTAAAGACAATTCCAATGAGATATTGCAAGGCAGAATCTAACAATGAATGAACACCAGGTATGATTTGTGAATTTTGACTAACAATCAATCTTTTTGTAAGAAGTTAAGTAAAATGGGTCCAGGCGCCATATGTTATAAAACTATTTTTGTGCTAGAATGAGAATATTATTAAACTCAAATATCAAGAAAATGTATGAACATAGTTCAAACATTTATATAATCATATTTCAAGTTGAAATTTGAGAAAATTTTTGGTTGAAAATGAGAAAAGTTTTATAATCTAAGGCCCTGATGGTTTTACATCAGCTTCTATGTGACAAAAATATTGAGACTTGAATTTTTAGCTCTACTGGCAGAAGGCAATAAGAGCTTTAATCACGATCCTGTCTGTCCTACACCAACACAAACAATACCAAGATGATCAAAATACCTCAGGTTGTCTCTAAAACAGCCAAGCAAAGAAAATTGTTTAGCATTAAAAATATGTGATGGCTACTAATAATTTAAAACATTTCTATAAATTATGTCTTGGATAGGTAATTTAACCATGGATTTGGCTTTTTTATTCACAAATTGTAATGATAATTGAGCTGTTTTTGGTTCAGAGATGTAAGGTAAGGGTTCTTTTACCATTTTCATAAGTTTTATTTGCTTTCTCTCCGAAAAAAAGGGCAAGGGGTAATATTGAATACTTGCTTGTCGTTTTCTCTGGATAATCTTAAATCCCTGAAAAAATGCCCTAAAAATTAGTGCATTTTTTTTTTTTTAAATTTTTATTCAAATTTTTGCTTGTTTTGTCAATATTAATTGCAGCTCTATCCAAAAACATAGTTTGAATTTTGATTCATAGATTAATAATGATCACACAAACTTAAATGTTTTTCAAACGGTGGAAAACACAAAATCTGGTATGTGGATGTTGTTAACTTCTGCAAATTTGTTGAAATTGGATAAGTCCAAATTTATTAGATGTGTTGGTGTTGGCATTGGCATTGGCATGACAACCTTTAACCATGGTCATATCTCTGTTATTATTGAAGATTATCTTCATGAAACTTATCATGTGTATTTACCTTCACAAAAGCTATCTGACTAACATGGGGGATAACTCTGAAAGCATTTTTAGCTCCACTGGCTGAAAGCCACTGGGGCTATTGTCATGGCATTGTGTCCGTCGTGCGTCCGTCCGTGCGTCCGGTCGTAAACTTTTTCTTTAAAAATCTTCTCCTCAGAAACTACTGGATGGATTTCAACCAAACTTCACAGGAATGATCCTTGGGTGACCCTCTTTCAAAGTTGTTCAAGAAATTTTGATCCAATGAAAAACATGGATTTAATGGGCGTGGCTTATTTCCAAATATGGTAAAAAGTGAGTTTTCTCAGGTTCTAATTGATGGATACCAATTAAATTTTACATAAATGATCCTTGGGTGACCCTTTATCAGTCTACCAAAAATTATTGTGATCGGGTGAAAAATATGTATTTTATGGGCAGAGGTCATTTCTCTATATGTTATATAGTGGAAACTTTGATAATCATTTTCTCAGAATCTAACTGATAGATATCAACCTAATTTTACATGAATGATTCTTGGGTGACCTTTTATCAGTCTACCAAAAATTATTGTGATCAGATGAAAAATATGTATTTTATGGTCGGAGGTCATTTCTCTATATGTTATATAGTGGAAACTTTGAAAATTATTTTCTCAGAATCTAACTGATAGATATCAACCAAATTTTACATGAATGATCCTTGGGTGACCCTTTATCAGTGTACAAAAAATTATTGTGATCCAATGAAAAATATGTATTTTATGGACGGAGGTCATTTCTCTATATGTTATAATATTGGAAACTTTGAAAATCATTTCAATATCAGTAGAGCCCAAAATATCTAAAAATCCAGTCAGAACTTAGATTTGCTATTACAAGAAATTCAAGCCTGTGGAGCGACACAAGCCTTTCAAGGCTTTCTAGTTTAAGAGTTATCCCCGTTTTTTGACTTTTTGCATTTTCTAGCACCTGTAGCTAATGTTGCACCTATTGGTGGTGCTCTTTTTAAATTTTACCTTAGCCATTTCTCTGTTGATATGATGATATTATCTATAGATTAAGCATGCATGCTCACTATCCTCACTATCACACAGAAAATCCATTCTATCAAGGAAAATAATCCTAATTCATTTGTAAGTAAGATTTATGCTCCTTTTTAGACTGTGATATCAGTTTTCCCTGCCTTCTGTAGAATTAGATTTTCTTCGCTATCCTTACCAAACTTCTGAGTGTCAGCTTTCAAATGATTTTGTTCTCTTTCAGGTAAATGCAAGGCCAAATAATGCATCAATTGATTCTACTGATGGATACAAATTACTTAGTCCAAAATATGCTAAAAAAGACATACCAGGTATTACGACTAGAAATTACCGACTAGAAAACCTCAAGCCTGGTATGTTTTATATGATCACCGTGAAGGCCTTCAACCAGGCTGGGTATGGTACACCGGGTCAAATAATCATTAAAATGAAAGATGGTAAGTTATGTGTTGTCAATTTTATTGTTAGCAACCATTGTCATACTGAACCAAGCCCTGTGATAAGGATGACAAAACGGTGCAAATAGTTTGCAAATTATACCCCACTTTGCACGCAAGTGCACATGCAAAGTTGGGTATAATTCGAAAACTGTTTGCAATGTTTTGTTATCCTGAACGCAGGACAGAATACTCAAGGGGATTTTAGCTCACATGAGCATGAAGTGCTCAAAATGGGCTTTTGTGGTTGTGTGATGTCTTTTGTCCATTGTGTGCCATCCACATTTACCATGTATGCACTCTAAAAGCCATAGTTTTTGCCCAATCAACCACAAATTTTGTCAGATTGATTGTCTTGAGGAAAGCCTGGACAAGGTTGAATTGGGTAACGTGTGTCAAAAAAATAGAACTGTAGGTCAAATGTTGGAAAACTATTGTAGACACTCTAGAATCCATATTTTTTGCTCAATCAAAATTGATCTGATTGATTGTCTTGATGAAAATTAGTCAGATGGATTGTCTCGATGAAAAATTTCGTTAAGTTTGGTCAGAAATGAGGTCAAGAGGTCCAATATTATTTAAAAAAACCTCTTAGAAACTCTAGAGGCTACATTGATTGTCTTCATGAAATCTTGGTATACCCCCCACTTACGAAGTAGAGGGGGGTATATTTGTTTCACCATGTCTGTCTGTCTGTCTGTCCGTCTGTCCGTAGAGATTTTCGTTTCCGGACTCTTACTCGAGAACCAAGTGACCTACAAGCATGAAACTTTATACAAATGTTGCTTATGACCCAAGGAAGTGCCCTTTTGTTTTTGGGTCATATAGGTCAAAGGTCAAGGTCACAGTCAACTTTTGTTCAATTTTCATTTCTGGACTCTTAACTCAAAACCAAGCGACCTAGATTCATGAAACTTCACGCAAATGCTACATATGACCTCAATATTAGTTACAAACACATCCTGCACTAATAGCACTTGCATTCTGACAAAGCGCTTGTGGGGGGTATTAGTCTGCTCTGAGACCGTTCTAGTTTTGAATAGATTGTAAGTCACATTGGGTAAAAATGCTTAATCTTGGAAAACCCTTGAGGGCCTTTACCTTTTGCTCAATCAACCTGAAAATTTGTTGTATTGCTTGTCCTGATCAAACCTTGGACAAGTTTTAAATTGGGTCAATTGTGGTAAAAAATATGTCAACATTTAATCTTAGAAAAAACTTGAAGGTACTCTTTAGGTCATATTTTTTGTTCAATCATCCCCCTACCTCAAAAAAAAGTCAAATTTATTTTTTGATTATATGTTAGTCAAAATTCATTATTTTGATTAGATCTTAGACAAACTCTATTGTTTTGATCAGATATGCAGTAAACTCCGGTGAGCTGTTTAGGGCTACCATTGGCCTCTTGTTATAGTCATCTAAATCCTATCTCACTTTTTACAAGTTCAGAATTTTATATAAAAAAGGAAATACAAAAGGGTTAATACAATGTGTAAGGGGGAAAATCAGTTTGACAAGGGTTTATAATGTTTATCTAAGAAGTTTTATAACACTTCCTTTTCATCAATTTTATAAACCTTGCATTTTTCAATTTGGATAGCCAAGCATGCCCTGCATTCAGGATGGCAGGGGTGTGGAAATACGAGTTTTCTCCACTTGTCCCTGGACAAGTAAAAGCGGATTTTCTACTCGTCCAGGATCAAAATGAACTTGTCCGCTAAAGAGTAAATAGAAAAATTTGAAAAAAACATTGCCTTTTGATGAAGAAAATGCTGGTATCCAGCATTTTCTTCATTAAAAGGTAATGTTTTCTACCCTATGATATGAACATTAGGATGATTTCTCTCTTAATTCTTTTAAATTACATTCCAAGATTTGCCCTGGTATTTACTTGTCCTCGGACAAGTGGCTTAGAAAAATTAAGTTGTCCTCAAGTACAAAAGCCCGAGTTGGACAAGTCAGGCATAGGAATTCCACACCCCTGGATGGCCAAACAGTTCAAATTGTTTTGCAATCATGCCTTGCTTTGCATGTGCCTCTGTGTGCAAAGCAGGGTATAAATGGTTAACAATTTACACCATTTTGTTTTCCTGGATGCAGGGCTGGTTAGCTGAGTCATTAAGCCACTTGTTCTCAATTATGGGCAAGCATAAACCTCAGTGATTTACACAATAGACCTCAGCATTAATGACGTTGCAGCCATGAAAGTGTTTGATTTTACACATGGGTTTACACACCATAAAAGGCATCAAGGCTTGTCTTTAACGAATTGACAAATGGTATGCCTTCATTGGATGGGAAGCTGGTTTGGATGAAATGTGATTGTACTAGTGTGAGACTTTTGAAAACCATGGATAGGTGAACCTGCCAGTTGTGTAATGTTCAGTAATCTTGACTGCTTTAGCCTAGGTGTTTTTTTTTTGTCATTGGAATTATCATTAGCGTAAGTTTTATGATGTTTGAGGTGGTGGCACGCTAATAGTTCCTCAACTTATCGGAATTCATGATTTTTTACAATGTTGAAAATCATTAAGAAATCTCGGTTAACTCTGTTAAAGTTCATTATGCCCAAAACATTGTTGACCTATTACGGGTCCACCACCTTAAGAAATATCTCTGGTATTACCAAGGTATTCACTTTGACCTTAAAGATTAGTGTGTGTTTTGTTTAGTAGCCTACCTCATGCAACTGTCTACAAAACCTTAATTATATTCGGATAATTTCAAGCCTTTAAGGTGGAAGGTGCAATATTTATACATATTTTTTGCTGAATGAGACATCTCACCATAATGCAATTGCTGCTACCAAGGTTAAGGTCATTTGTCAAAGTACCCCCTGAAGGTCCCCTTTCATGATCAAATTTCTGAAAAAAAAAATTTTTTTCAGGGCGTATTTGAAATTACAGATGTTGCTAGATGCTAAAGCATCCAAAAGTTCCTTTTCAACTACAATTATTTACCTATCATATGAAATTTATTTTTTAAAAAATGAATAATCAAACTCTGGACCAATGACATGCGTCTGTGTTTCTAAATATCCTATAAATCTTATTTAAAGTATATAATTAGATATTTCTAAATATTTAACAGCAATACGTAGAAATAAGTACATAACCATTTTGAAGTTAACGGTAAATTTGAAAAGGAAATTGAAGAGTTATGAAAAGAATCACTGAAGACAAATACAGCTGACTTATCAGGTTACAGGGAACTTTTACATTTCCCGTCGTCGACCATTATAACAAAAGCCTATATAGCTCATCCCCAAAAATTGACGGGAAGTACCCCGATGTCTAGAAAGTGCCTCTCAAGACCCAAAATAGACTCTCACCTTTCCCATTTGGCACCTGACTTGTAGAAACAATGTAAATCTTCGAAAATAAATGATTAGATTTGATCTTGATAAATAATGGACCAATCAGAGGCCGCCCTTATCTTTGTTTACTTCACCGTTAATTCCCTGGACAAAATGTGACGGATGGCGGGAGATTGTAATGGTTCCCTGTAACCTAAACAGAGGTATAGAAGAGAAGGGGCAATGATGCCAGTCTAAAGTTATTCTCAACAAAACCTTTTGTTGTGGGTACTCATTTGAATCGTCTCCGCAAGACGATTCAAATGAATATCCACATCATTAAGGGTTAATGTAAGGACTAAATGACAACATTCTTAAAATAAGCAATGTTGTGGGTACAGTTCCAATGGATACTCACAATACAGGGGTTGTGTACGATTTATTGAAATATTTTAATCATCTTAAATGCACAAAAAAAAGATATTTCTGTAACTCTACTAATGAATATGTGTTTTGTCATGAGAAAAAAGGCCATCTGGAAACTCTGAAAAAAAGAATGTATAACAAATTAAATAGATTGGTTTCAGTGGAGGTCAATCGGAGATCCAATTTCAAAAAAAGAGTTCTACAGGAAGGTAGAAAGTCCTTAAAGATTCAGACAAGCAAGTTCAATAAGTTTCAAACCTAGTCAGCTTGCACAGTCCTCGCAATATGACTAGGGTCAACCCTTTACATACTACATAGATGGTAATTTTTCTGGTGACGGGTCACCTATATGTAACTAATGATATTGAGATGTTTTCAGCGGAGGTAGTAGGTGAAAGCACTGGTAAGATTTATTTCCTCGACAGTTATTTTGTCTTGTCAGTCTTATCGATATTTTTTACAACTTGTGAATCTGGGCAGAATGCCTACAAAAAGGTTCTTAATTGAATTTCAACATAATTATTAAAAAGAATTAAAACTGTGCTAATTGGAAAATGACATTCTGAATTAATTATCTTTGAATAAGGATATTGTTGGAAACTTTTATTGGGGTAGATTTTGTGCTTTTAGTTCCAAGATATGGTTTACATGAATGTATATAGAATTATATAAACAATTAGACTGAAAAAAAATATCAGTTTGATTGGTTGGTTGATCTTTGATTGCCAGGGCTAGTGTTAGTGGTTTGAATTGAGGAGTCATTGACTCAAAATCATGATATTCTGGGTGTCAAAACACATTCTTAAAGGGTCAAAAAATCAAGGCAAAATGAGTATTGAAATGTACAGGTTTCAGTGTGAATTGACTTTTAGTTGTACCGTAATAATATAAAGGGAAAAAATAATCAGTAGAATTCTATATACTGTACTAGATACATTCTTGAATATTTGAGATATAAAACCCAGTTTTGACCCTTAGAATTCCTCACAAGGGGGTCAAAATGACCCCCTTGTGAATAATTTCTAAGTCAAAATAGTATAGTTTTCATATTTTTGAGGGTCAAAACCCCGGGTTAAGGGTTAAACATGCCCTTATTGCTGGTGGTACATCATTGAATTATGGTGGTTTACTGTTGGTTACTGTAAGCCCTTAAAAAGTAATGTTGGTGATGGCTTAGAACTTGGCAAATAAATTAAGTCAATTTGTTGACTTTTTTGGGAGTAGATTGAGGGGAAAAAGATAAAATTTACATGGAAGTATGTGTATGTGAACAAGCTGTAATGAATAACTAGAATTAAAAAAAATGATTACAAGTATTGTTGTTGAAAGAAGAAAAAACAAAAGATGCCCTAGGTTTACTAGCAGTATTCTCTTAATTGAAAGATAAGAAGCATTATATTTCACCACAGTTTGTCTAATAAATATCCAAGCTTAATAATTCAATGGCTTGGCATGAAATAGTTGTAACTGCCTAAAAACTTGGCAGTTACAATTATTTCATGCTTAGCCATAGTTATTTGAATACCAAAAGTATTTTTGAGGAATGCAGTTCACATTTTGCCTTGAGGATTTTCATAATTATATGCATAGTCAAGGTCATTAGACAAGGTTGTATCATTTATGAAGGTTGAACTAGAAGGCACGAAAATTCCATCAACACATCATGTACACCTTTGAAAAAATTGAAGTGATTATATTAAAATTGTGTTTGACAAAATATATTACGATTCAGTATGATATACGGAATAATTACGGAATGGTTTAAAACTATTGCAAATTTGATAAAAGTTAGATTTGTCATACTGATAGGCAACCAAAAGCAAAATATCTTAATTCAAATTATTGGAAATTATAATGTACAAAAGTTGCTGCTTTGCTTCTTATATCATAAAGTGTTATGTAATAAACTATATAATAGTAAATAATGCAGAAATCTTAGCTTGCAAGTTTTTGGAGACTTGGTATCTTTGTCATCGTTGGTGTCGTTGTGCCATAACTTTGAGATTTTGTGATATCTCTAGTTTAACTGAAGACATTCACTTGAAACTTGGCACACATATTAACCATGAAAAGAGCAACCTAGTCTATCAAGGGGGATAACTCTAGAAGTTTTTTTAAACAGTTATGACCCCTTTTGACTTATATTTTTGCTTTATCCAGCATTTGCAGCCAAGCATTGAAACATGCATGCAATGCTCATGTTATACATTTCACTGAGTCGAGGTTGAGCATCCCCAACAATGATTCAGTAGTAAGCAGGCAATGTTGGCAAAGATCAGACTGCACATCTTGAGGGGTCAGTGCAATACTATTGTAAGTGCCTATATATTTATAGGCACTTACAATAGTATTGCACTAATCCCTCGACCTGTGCAGCTGCAGTCATAGCACAGTTGGTAGTACAGCAGACTATCAATCTAGAGGTCCTGCGTTCAATCCCTGCCGGCAGCACTCATTCTTTCTGACTTTTTGTCTTTCACCAATGTGTCGATAATCGTAGACCTATATGAGATAGCAGCTGGAGGCTAGGAAAGGATGTGGTGGTTGTATTGGTGAGAGAAATACGAGGAAACCATTGTTAGGTGCTCCTGCTGCCGGGATATAACTGAAAAATGTTGAAAGCGACGTAAAACTCCATTCAACCAATCAATCAACCTGTGCAGTCAGATGTTTGTCTTCAATGGCTGTGAAAATTATGTCAACAACATTAGAAGGGGTAAAAAATTTAAGTTTCTGTGGAATTGATGGTTGAAGAAAAGGATGCAATGGTAGTTCTTTTGTGTGAAAAATCACCCAAATCCATTGATGGGTTCTCCGGCTGCCAAAATATGACTGAAAGATTGTTAAAAGTGGTGCTAAACCCCATTTAAAACAACAACTATTGACATAGGAAATAACTTATGGGAGATGAATTTAAGTTCAAACAAGTATCATTTGTCTGTTTGTCTGGCTGTCATTTCATTACACACCAATTGGTCTGGTACTTTATTATTAGAGTTCAACAGTTTTAATTATTGCACAAGAGCACATCAGCATATACAAGGTGAGAATTCTTGAATTCAAATAAGGCATAAGAATTTAAATTCATATATTTACTAGTAAAACTATCACAATTATTTCTATGCAGAAAGACAGCCCTATACATTGTTGATCTTTAAAAAAAGCTGCTGTTTAATTGGCCATTTATGCGCCTAACAGTCTACTATGTATGTTGGATTTTTTTTACTGAATCCACACAGAGTCATGCCAACATTTTGGAAAGTAGACATGTTAGTAGCTTAAGTTTCAGACAAAGGTCAGGTAGCAAACTTGGTCCATTGCACAACATGACACCATATCAACTCGAATTTGACAACATGGACAGTCTTATGTAGGACACTGTTTTGATAAGTATATAGTTATTTCACGATGTTTCATGTAACAGTGAGATTTATTGTCCATCTTATGTAGTTCATTGTATGGAATAGTATACAGTTATTTCATGGTTTTTTCTATTGGCGATATAACAAAATTGGAGTAGAAGAAAGAATATGTAGATTATGCCAATCTGAGGTAGAGGATGAAATTCACTTTCTCCTTAAATGCCCCAATCTTGAAGAAGAAAGATCCTGTACAGTTTTGAAAAATTTTTCCATGTACAAAAACCTTTCAAACCTCAATATATATGAACTTTTTATTTGGTTGATGAGCTCAAAAGACATTTTTATATTAAGAAATATTAGTAATTTACTCATTAAACTGGCTGATAAAATAAAAATAATTTTAGTATAATTTATCCCATCTCTTCATACCATTGTGTGTAGCTATCTGTGAGCCAACAGCAATGTGTACCTGTAAGTGTTATCCGTTGACATGTTCATTTCTTTGATGTTTCGTTAAAGTTTATTGGTTATAAAATTTTCTGCTCATATTGGGCACTTTTAATAGCAAATTAAGAATTTGTATTGAATTGTATTGTCCCCAGGACTGGTGGATGTCATTACTGAATGTTGCTTTTTCATTCAAAAATATGTTGGCAATAGATACATACTGAGAAAGAAAGACAAGTTTCTGATATAATTCATAAAAACACATCACTCCACATGTTTATTACACCTGCAACATAGTGAATTTTAAGTGTGCATTTATGAAACAGTTCATACTGTTGCCTGATCACATGACGGAAAGTGAAATAAGCTTTGCAACAGTTTGAAGTAATTAAGTAAAATTTATATAGGAGATCTGGTAATGATTTTAGTAGATAAAAGTTCTTTTGAGTTGAGAAAAGGTCTTGGAGTTTTACTTCGAATGTCAAAGAATGTTCATAGATATTCCTGTATTCCCCTGTCCAAATACTTGCTGTATTGGCTGCATGATTATTGCCTAACATTACTCTTCTTCTACATGAGTCATTTTTTGCATGAGGACCTGTGAGCATGCATGGAAACCAATCAATAGACATTTTACCATAGCATGCAAAACACTGTAACCTAATCATGAATCTATCTAGAAATAGTTCTGTTTGGTCCTGAAGTTTTGTCCTATCTGCTGGGATTTGTTCAGGTCTGCACTCAATATGGAAATTATCTGCTGATTCAAACAACACTTCACATTATAATGTGGCACTTTAAAATAAATGTCAGCATATTGAACTGTTAGTGCATTTTTCATAACATTTTGAATTTTTTGGTTTGATTGTCCCCAATGGCCTGAATTCATTTTTGTCTCCGTAGAAGTTAGCAAAATTGGTAGTCTACATGTTGTCGAGCTGTCTTGAAGTGAGTTAGAAATAGTTGTCATATTGACTGACCTTGATATATACTGAGTTACTGTATCTGTCCATCTGTCTGATTTAGTCCAAATGATACCCCTACATTTTTGGATCAAATTCTTAACATGTTTGCACAATTATTCTCCTTTATGAATTGATGTCCTGTTTAGTAAAAATTTTCAGATAACATCAAGGTCACAGGGTCATCATTGCTGTTGTGTAAAAAACATGATGTTTCGTGACATCTCTGATATCTATGAAGGAATTTAGCTGAAATTTGGCACATATGTTCTCTAATTCTAACTTGGGGATAACTTTAATGCATTTTGTGCAAGTTATCCTTGAAATCTCTCCCTTTTAAATCATTGTATTATGAATAACCAAGGCAAGTGAGATGATGCTGATTGACTGGGTATTCTTTGCTGTTCATAAGTTCATCAACCACTTTAAATCCACATTAGCCAATAAAGTCATAGACTGATATGACTAATTTGAATGAAATGTTTGTTTTGAACAGTTTTAAAGCATAATTGATTTTGGAGTGATTTTGAGCGAATTAATCGAGAGTATTGAATGGAGTGCAAATCAAGTGCTTCAGAATGATTTTGATAGAGATGAATGCCAACTTACTTGCTGTAGTCTTCTCTTATTGAACTTTGCATGTTTTAGTTAGGTATAATTTCCATTTCTTGAACATTCACTAGCCCTGAAACTATTGATTAATTCAGCAGATCACTTTGTATGTTGCTTAATGTAGCTTGCAGAGAGCATTTTCCAAAATGCTCATCTCTGTAAATTTACGTTTGCCTACCAATTATCTCTGTTAAAGGGAAATATTGTCTCAAAGTAACACCTGAAAGAGTTAACTGTTTAAGGGCATTCAATGTTAGATTTTCCTGTAAAGCAACTAAAAGATTAGTCTAGCATATAATTTTATTTGATGCAGAAAAAGAGTAAATTTTAGGCTGTAAGAGCAAAAAAAAAACAACAAAGTATGTGCCTATACATTGTATAGACACATACTACTTTTTGCTCTAAGCAGATGAAACATACATGTACTTTGTGTATTTCATCATATTTGATGTTGTATGCTTTATGTTGCTTATGTATTGTTTATGTTTTTCTTATCAGTTTTTGTCTTCTTTAAGGTAGCTGGAGTTTTTCTACAATGACAGTAAATATCAATGTTTATGGTGAAAATTAGTTTGGAGAAAAGATCAGTTATTGCTCATCATTTGAGTTGTTGCCTTGTGTCTGTCTTATTTTCTTATCCCTCTCTTGAGTTTCATCTTTAAAATAAATGTAGCAATTGCTACATTGCAAATTCTATAACATTTTAATATAGCTATTGTCTTGTCTAATGTCTGGTGTTGCATGATTAGTGCGAGACTGTACTTAGTGTATATACATTGTATATACACTAAGTACAGTCTTGCACTAAACCCTCCAAATGAGAAGATGTTGTCTTCTTCTTATGAATCAATTGCAAGTATGGAAACCTTTACCTTTAGCCAATTAAAAAGATGCTTGACATCATCCTCATAGGTTAATATGCATACAATATCTAATGCACTGTTTCAGTTAAGTTTACCTTGTTGTGTATGTGCTGATAATCGGTCTCTGTCAAAGACAAGCAATGCCAAGACATTCAAAAGGTCACAAGGTCCTGTCTGATTTCTGCCAAAAGTAAAAAAATTAAAGCTTTCGTGACCTATGCATGTGCCTATTATTGGGATTAGCAACTGGTGAGCTAGATTTTTAAGATTTCTAACAGTCCTTGCATGTCAAAAGACAGAAAGCCATAATTAGGGACACAAATTGAAAAGCTCCTTGGGTTGATTGTGTATCATTTATTTGTATTGCTGCTCAAACATGTTGTGATTGTCTTGCAACTCTGCATGCTTGCATCTTTCTTCTAATAACAGTTTTCTTCTTTTTCAAAAAATCTTATCAGAAGCATTTGAATTTTTTGCTGAATATATTTAAGAACTGTCCTTGAATGGTATATTTTCCTTGATTCCTTTGAGATGATTTTATCAAATGTAAGACACCAGGCTATTTTTTTTCAAAATGAGCCCGACTGCCTAACATTTTCAACAATTTCAAAAGTTGGCAAAGCAAAGCCTTTCACAAGCATGTGCTTATGCACAGTCTGATCAGTCTTAATTATGTGCCCTATTTGATGGCCATGAACCCATAGTTTCTGTTCACAATCCCAAAATACATTTAATGCACTGTTTGATTGTCCAAGCTGCCTAATGTCTGTCAATCACACATGCAAGAAATTGTTGGAAATGTCACTCACACATTCACTTATTAATGAGGGCACCACTTTCTACCACTTATAAATTATTATACTATTACAAAAGCAATAATACTGCTAAACTGATTAACTCTATTTTATGAGTAGTCTCCCTTGAATGAAATTAAACAATTAGAAAATATGATTATTAAACATATTTACATGAAAACTTGGCATGTGTGGTCACTTTCACAAGAGCAATCCATACTATCAAGAGAAATAACTCAAAATGCAGTTCCGGATAAAGTAGGCCATATCCTCACTTGAATTTTTTCATTACCAAGGCAGTACAGCTTAGGCATCAAATTGCAAAACTCTTTTTGGCACTGCTGTTTCTGAGAAAACCTAAGGTATTGCTATAGACTTGGTGTCATTTTCGTGTGAAAACTTTGTCATTTTGTGATACCTCTGGTATTACTGAAGGCATTCCCTTTCAATCTTGGCACACAATGTTCACCATCTAAAGGGCAACCTATACTTTAAAGGGAGATCACTCTAGATGAATTTTGTGCAAATTATGTTCCTTTTTGGCTAAGTTATCTATCCACCATTCGGCCTCAACAGCCGAACGTAGGCACCAGTAGGCGTACACCAAAGTTATGTAGTTGTGGTATATAAGTGCAAATTAATGATATATTGTGAAGAAAAGACTCCTATTACCCAGTGTATTACCATTGTGACAAGGGTCTTTACTGTGAGTGCTGCGAATAGTGTCTGATAAACACCCACAAGCAAAGTTGTTGGTATAATGCTGTTCACAGATAGATTTGTCTTGTAAGAAAGTGCGAGAGAGATGATCTGAGAAGGATTTTTTTTCAAAATGTTTTTGAAACTGTCATTGAGACTGACGAATCATTGTTGAAGGTTTAAGGTTATGTTTTGAGGTATTTTGAAAAATGTATATTCATGAAAATCATTTTGAGAAATATTTATAAGTTTTGTGCTTCATTTACTGTATGAGGGAATGTAAATCTTACCAGTGCTTTTTGTATATGTATGGTAGCAGAGAAGGGCCAATATCAGAGGTTTGCTTTATTGTAATATTTGATCATGATATTTTCAGCTGAGACAGAGTAAAAAACAACATAATGTCAATTCTGTTATATATAAATATGAATTTATACTAAAATATATCATTTCTAGTATCACTAAGTCTTGTACTGTTTCAAATACAATAAAAGTGATATTAATATACGTTCAAACATGAAAATCTAAATGCTGTTAAGAAATATTCACTTATTTGATAACATAGTGATAGAAATCAAATTGAAAAGTTTATGTAGCTTCATACAAGGACTTAAGCTTTATTGAAGCTCTAATAGCCACAGTTCGGGTTTCTTAATAAAAAATGTTTAATTTGAATTTTGAATTTTTGATAATTTATACTAGAATTAATCATGGCTTTCAGAAAATCTTTGTAGTCTTTGATTACCTATCTGCAGTTAAACTCAAGTTTGTTAGATAAATTAATTAAATCCTCGTTAATGCTCTCTTTGTAAATGTTCACATTGGCCTTTGACTTTATGATAATAAAGATTCTAATTTTTGGCTGTTATCAGCTTGAATTTTGTGGTTTGAATCTTTTTGAGAGTAAACAGAAAATATTTACTTATGTCTCGGACTGTTGGAAAGCATTCCAGTCTATTATTTGTCTGTCAAGGCAGTAAGTATTGATTCTTAACAGTCTATTCTTGGACTGTCAAAAGTATAAATTAAGTTCTCTTGCTAGCAGAAAGAATTGCTGTCAATCAGTATTTATATAATTTGGCTGTCAGAAAGTATTGCTTGTAATCTTTGATTTAGGGAGACCATCCTTGTCTTTGGCCTTCAAAACCATTATTACCATCTTTGCCTTTGGTAGTCAATAGTATTATACTGTCCTTGTCTTTGGCTGTCAAAAAATTAATTCTATTTTTAAGCTCTCAGAAAACATTCTTTATATTTTTGGTCTGACTTAAAAATATTATAACCGTCTTTTGCTTTACAAAGATGAACTGGTAGTTTTTGACTGTCAGAAACAATTTAAAATTTATTACTATCAATATTTGGCTGTCAGCAAACACCAATTCTTGGCTTTTCGCTGTTGCAAGATGTCAATTCTAGGTAATTATAGTTTTTGGCTATTTTGGGGTATTGAATGAAGTCTTTGGTGCCTGTCATATCATTTATTACATAATTGCTCCAATACTTAAACAGTGCAATTTAATTTATAAGTAAAAAAAAAAAAAAAAAAAAAAAGAAATAAAAAAAATAGCAACCTCTGATATTGTATTCCTGTAGTTTTTATAGCTGAGCTACTCTCTATGAAAATCTTATATCAAACTTAAAAGCTGGCCTATGCTTGTCAGATATTGGTTTTGAAAAAAAGCATAACTATAAGACTTGAGAAAAAAAAGAAAAAATATCTCATGCCAACACAAGTATATTAGTCTTCCAATTTATTTATTGAAATAAAAAAAAAACCTTAAATGGGCATTAGCAGATATTCACCCACCAGCTCATTTAAAGTTTGTTCCTTAAAGTTCACAAAGTCTTCATTTAAATAGAGTGTAGCTTTTCCATTTTATATTTTCTATGTACACTGCCTTCTATCCTTACCATCCTTTTATATCATCATGGATGAGCATTTTCACCCCTCTTTATTGCATATTTTTCAGATCCTTATGGGGCATCCAGTGGGGCCCGTAGACTGGTTACCATGTCAACAACAGTGACTTTATTTGGTTGCCTAGCAGCATTTTGTGCATGTTTTAAAAGCTTTGTGTGATCAGTGTAGTGTTGTGTAGTTATTTAATGAAAATCTAATTTACTGTCAAATGATTCCTCAGACTTCAATGTGTCAATTAATGTGTCAATTAAGAATATACAAAAGTGAAATTCTATCAAATAATAGAATCCAATAACCTTTGACATTGTGGTGTAATGAGAGATTTGAAGAAACATATTTAAATGGATCTCCAATGAGATATGTTTAAGTGTTTGATATTCAAATAATGTGCAATGTGTATCTCTAGAGAGAGTGACAATGCTAGTAGTGCTATAGAGATGGTGTTCTAAAAATATGTGGAAGAAATATGTTACATATAAAATTAAGAGGAGGAAATATGTTACACATAAAAGTAAGTGGAAGAAATATGTTACGCATAAAATTAAGTTGAAGAAATAATTATTTTACATATAAAAAGTAAGTGGAAGAAATATGTTACTTATAACATCAAGAAGAAGAAATATGTTACATATAAACTTAAGTTGAAGATGTGTTAAATGTTTGATTTAAGTGGAAGAAATATGTAACTTATAACATCAAGTGGAAGAAATATGCTACATAGCAAATAAATATAGCTGTGTGAAAATGACACACAAACCTGAAGAAAATGCTACAGATGGGTTTACCAATGGTGACAGAGGGATTATACAAAGATAAAACGGAATTGTCGGCAAAGATTAATTAAAAGGAAAAGCATAATCTTTTTAAGGATGTATACTTAGGATATACATTGATTACTCAGCACAAAACAGTTGTAACTGCCTATAAACATATAGGCAGTTACAACTGTTTTGGGCTAAGCAATCAACATGATTTTGAATAACTTTTGTGTGGTGGGCTACAACTAAGAAATCCTTACAAACCAAAGTTCATTATAGCAACTTTTGTATTTTATCTTGTGTTTATTTAAATAAAAGATTCAATTTGGTATACATTGTATGTGGAGATTTTTTCAGAAAGATCTTTGTGAGAAATATCATAACCTGATGATATCATAATCATTCTCTATGCATGTTTAAATGGGATGATCAGCCAGTGGAAATGAAAATGAAAAGTTGTGGTTGTACTAATTTGCGAAACAACAGGATACAATAGGAAACAATGCGTAGGTTCAACAGCGGCTAGGATGTAACTGTGCAACATAACATTTATCCACATACAAACAAATATCTGAGTGGCTGAAGCAAACAAATTATTGGATAACATCTAGATGGATTGTCATAAAACTTTCTTAGTTTTGTGAAAATCCATGGAATAACCATATTACTTATCTTAATCTATTTTAAGTAGGGCAATATACTAAGATATTAACCCATTACCAGACAATTGAAGTTGATTAAGGACAAAGAAGTCATTACTTTTGTCATTTTTTATCCAGGTATATAGTGTCTTTTCATCAAATCAGGGTTTGTGTGGTAATGGGTTAAGCTATGTCCCCACTGCCAATCTGATCTGCTTGATCAATTCAATTGCTTAAATTACCCTGATTGAACTCCGCCAAAAAAGCATACAAACCGCATCTCTATCAAAGTAATTCAAACCTGAGCACTGTGATCAGTCATGAGCATTCACAACCCATTTGTGATCACAGCCTGATTATCATCCAGGTGTCTGCTCACTTATCCCAACCTTAAGTCTAAATTGCTCAATCTCAATCCCTACATAATTGCTTCCCAATTTTTCTGCTAATAGCAATCAAGAATTGTCTTCTGGTATTGTCATTTATCAGTTTAAGTCTTATCAAGACTGGTTTCGGGCTACACTCAAGTGCAGGTCACAGATGGAATTAAACATATCAAACAGACAACACTCAATTTCTAAACAATTAATTCAGTCTTCTTGATTTTCTACCTGAATGATACAAGATTGCTTTCCAACTGCTTCTCTATCAATTATCTACCCAATCTTTACACAATTATCTTTTGACATGTCAAGTGATTCGGGTAGGAAGCCCAAGCAATGCTGATGATGCTCTATTGCCCCACCCCACCCCCCAGATCGCTTATGCCAACAAAGCCTGATTAGTACTTGATTGCTTGATTAAGTTGATCAGATTGGCAGTAGAGCATAGTATTAAAAAAATAGATATAATAGCTTCAGAGATTATTGCTTTCATATTGAAACTTAATTTGCTTCATAGTGTTATGGCAAAGCTGTATGTATTTATACGCTGTTGATACTTAGAACGATCTTGCTATAGACTGTCAATAATTCAAGGCAAAACAACCCTATAGAAAGATTCTGTTATGTACATTCCAAGCTTAATGTAAAATTTTGTAGTAAAGCCATAGGAAGTTAGACACAAATTCAGGGGTCATCTCAAAACTATTGTATTTGCGTTTAAATACATAGGCACATAAAATGGCTTTTTGCTGACCCTGCAAAATAGTAACCAGTGAATTAATTAGTTTATGTAGATATAAATTTTGTCATTGTGTTCCAAATCATACAAAATTGTTGTGTTATAGTTGATGGACTATCCTTACATTAGCCAGTGGTCTCTCATATTTTACCCATAAGATAAACAAAAGATTCAGTTATCTTGACTGGATTTTTAGCTCATCTTTTTTCTTAGGGAAAAACAAAAGAAAAAAATGAGGTATTGCCATAGTTATCAAAATGACCTGTCTTGTTTATCATGAAATATTGTGTTAAGTGACCATTCTTCTAAGCGACCACTTTTTGATGGTCCTACAAGTGGTCACTTCACACAAGTTTTATGGTATTTATAGGAACTATCAATTATTTTTCTCTTACCCCCCTTGATTACAATTTGTTGGAAATGTCCAGTACAGATTCAGGTAGAGCACTGTAGTCTAAACTTAACAGCAACAAACTTACATATTTGACACCTCAAACTGGTATTTGCCATGTGGCTCAATGGACAACTTTGTTAGTAGTTGTTACTGATTTATAGGGAGTTGTCTCCCTTTTGATTATATAATGTGTTTTGTATATAAGTGGTGTGTATAGTTGTAATTGGTGGTTCACAAAAGTTATCTATCTTGTGTTAGGTGAGCTTCTCTTAAGGTAGTGAAACCGTAATAGTTTCTGCAACATGTCAGCACTCATGAACTTTCACAATATTGACCAAGGTTTCCTAATGAAAATCATTAGGAAACCTCGGTTAACAATGTTAAAGTTCATTACTTTTGAAATGTTGCACAACAATTATGGATTCACTTCCTTGATTCATAATTCTGTCTGTCTGTCTGTCTATCTCTCTTTGACCACATTAAAGTTTTCTTAACCCACCGCCAGATGTTTAGGACCTTTTCCTACTGTGTACAAAGCCTTCGAAGACAGTGTAGATAAAGATTAGTTTGCACAAATGTTAGGTCTGATTGTAGCATTCACTGTCTGTTTCCTTAACTTAATTGTTGAGAGAAAACCTCAACCCAGTCTGGTTATAATGTACCCAGAACTGGAAATTTGTTTCAGGAGATTGGATTTCTCGTATCGACTTGTAGGACATGCTTTTTTCTACCTCCCGAAATGTACTAATTTCTATGCCCCTTGTCAATCGACAAGTAAATACCAGGACAAATCTAAGAATCCATCTAAAGAGATTTAAGATATTAATTATCATAATGTTCATATTAAGGCTAGAAAAAATGCTTTTAATGGAGAAGATGCTGGACTCCATAATTTTCTTCTGTAACAATCAATGTTTTATCAAAATTAATTGTTTTTTTTTGCTAACAAGTTACTTTTAATCCTGGACAACTAGAAAATCATCTTTTACTTGTCCAGAAGATCTGTATTACCCCACCCCTGTGTTTGAAACAATTGTAAGATTTATTGGGATAAGGATTAATCATATTTATTCCTTAAAAAACTCTCAAATAATCTTTGATGTAAGGCTTCTTCAATCTGTCTGCTCTACCTGTTATGGGCTCTATATATGTATAATAATGAGATTGACAAATTTCTGTGTTGAACACGGCAAAAAATATATAACATGTTTCCCAAATTTTACAAGGCAGTTCTAGCATTGTATATCGTGTCTATAGATCAGTGAGAAAGTGTTGTAACTGCCTACAAACTTATAGGTTGTTACATCTATTTCTTGATGAGCAATTGATTTGCAAAACTATGTATTGTTTTACCTATAATAATATATCAAGGGCTTGTTTATAAAATTTGATTGTTGTAGTAAATTGCATTTAGTGACAATTATGTATAGATTTGCTTTTGTGAGCAAGAATTCCATTTTATGGATTATCATATATTCAATCATATTGGCATAAACTTTTAACCCTTTGCTGTTTAATCCCTGCTTTTTACGTGCCTGTCATTTCGTGATTGAGAAAACATTGAGAAAAAAGAAGAAATTGCTTCTGACAAGCAATTTCTTCTTTTTCCACACTATTTTCTACCCTACTGAATGGTTATTTTTTAAATTAAATGCACTTTAAATTTTCGTCTGCAAAACCTTTGAATTTGGACAGGTCAAAATTTTATAAAACAGGAAAGGGTTAATTCCCATTCAATCTTCTCTCTTTAATGTTTGGTTCTATTCATGGACAGAATGGCTGATTAACACCTTCCTGTTTTTCAAAATTTTAGACCTGTCCAAATTCAAAGGTTTTGCAGACGAAAATTTAAAGTAGATTTAATTTGAAAAATAACCATTCAGTAGGGTAGAAAATAGTGTGGAAAAAGAAGAAATTGCTTGTCAGAAGCAATTTCTTCTTTTTTCACAATGTTTTCTCAATCATAAAATCACAGGCACATAAAAAGCAGGGATTAAACAGCAAAGGGTTAAAGATCCCTAAGAAACCCAAAAGAAAAACGAACTTACATTCAGTTTCATCCTGACTTATTAAGCAAATTAATTTCTTGATGAAAATTATTCTTGGAATAATTTGGTTGCATAAAAGTCTGAAGTCATTCTTTTGAGATTTGGTCTTGTGGTCTATAATGATAGATGCAGTTTGATAAAAGGTATAGAATACTGCATTGAATTTGCTTAAATCCTGAATACAAACTTCAAGGCTTATATTTTTTAGCTCGGCTGTTTTCGGAGAAAACCCAAGGTATTGCTTTAGCCTCCGTGTCGTCGTTGTTGTTGTTGTCGTTGTCGTCGTCGTTGTCGTGCGAAAACTTTGACATTTTGTTATATCTCTGGTTCTACTAAAGGCATTCACTTGAAACTTGGCACACATGTTCACCATCAAAAGAGCAACCTATACTATCAAGGGGGATAACTCTAGATGCACTTTGTGCAAATTATGCCCCTTTTTCGACTTAGAATTTTTTCCCACCATCCAGCTTTCGACAGCCGAGCGTAGGCACCCGTAGGCGGTGCTCTTGTTCTATTTTGAAATTTATACAATTCATATAAATGATTCCTTATTTTACACTTGAATAGTTCGAGAGTTGTGAAGCAAATGATCTCTGATACTTTGAGAACACAACAAAATTTAACATAATTTTAAGTACCGTATTTCTCCTATTAAACACTCCTGGGAGCAATACAAAACATGGTCAGGGAGCTTTTATTTAGTATGCATTTTCTGATTAAATTTTTTTTATTGAACTTATGTCTTTTACGCCCTTTTCCCTTTAATTTTAGGTGTATTTCCTCTAAACAATCATTTAGATGATTGTTAAGAGGAAATTCCCCCTATATTAAAGAAGAAGTAAGAAGTCTCAAAAAGTCCCTAAAATTTAGGCATTTGAAGTGGGTTTTCTTAGTAAAAATGTAGGGGTGCTACTATTTGGGGGTGCCATTATTAGAGGGAAATACAATAGGAAGAATTATCAGGCTGCAATTGAGAGTTTGTTTCAAGTTGAAAAGCACCAGTAAGTCTCAAACAGGGTGAAAACATAGTTTTTCTCTAGTTTTTTTTCTCACAACAAAAAAAAATGAAGGATTGTTTGTTAATGGTCTAACCGAAGTTCAAAGTATCCTCTTGGATACTTTATACAAGCATAATACTTATGAATGTACAAACTTACTTATTAAGTTTTGAAAGATTGCTATATGAGCTATTGTGAAAACAAAAACCGAAGAATGTGTAGGAAGTTGGTTTTCCTTAATTCTCAATTGAAATCTCGATAAAAAACAAATGGTATCCTATAAAATGATTTAAATTTTCTAAGATATCTTAGGGCAATAAAAATCCCAAAACTTTCATGGCTTGTTTAATAAATGGTATGTTGAGCACCAACAAATGTGGTTCCTAACCTTGAAAATTGTTGTATTCTTTAATATCAATACATTGTATTCTTTGAAGAAAAAAAATACCTAGTTTTGTTGTATTTTAAAGTTATTTTGCCATTTAATGTTATGTTCTTTTTTGTTATTTTGATTTATTATTTCTTTTTTTTATATAAATATTTCATTTTGAAGTTATCAAAATAGATGTATATAATTTTTAAGTTTAAAGTAAACTTCTCATCTCTTTGCCATAATTTGATTTGTTTATGTTATAAAAATATATGTCATTGTAGTCAGATTGGTAAACAGAAATGAGATGTAATCACCAACTTTATCCTCCCTTTGCCAAAATTTGAGTTTAACCATATCAATCATTTAAGTCAACCTGATGGCTCAGCACAAAATAGTTGTAACTGCCAATTAACATATTAACAGTTACAAGTGTTTTTGTACTGAGCTGTAAATTTGAAAAAAATGATTAAAAAACATCTGATAAAAATGTATAATCTGAATTTACTGTTTTGGTCATTGGTTGCTTTCTACATGTATTGAAATCAATGGTCACTTAATCAACTTTGGTTGTATAATATTCTTGTTTTGTTCAGTTCATGTGAAGAAGGGATAGTTACGACTATGACAGTTTGGTGTATGTGTGTCTGTGCATTTGTCAGGAAGAGAACAATTTGATTGTCCATAGTTTAACACCGTTCTTTAATGCTTTTTGCTGGTCTACCAAGATATAAATGGTAGATTATCATTTGATAAACTCACTGCCTTACCAATGAAATTATCAAAAAACTTTATACCTTACTTTCGTTCAATTCTCCCTATCTGATGTCATTGCTTAAAGGATAAAGATTTATTGTTGCTCAAATACAAGCAGGCTTGACACAAACTATCTATGGATCACCATTTTAGTAGAACATGATAGTGAATTATGATGTTCATTTTCTCATGTAAAAGGGCAAATTGGAGATTAAAGGGAGAGAAATATTTGTCTGCTTTTCGAGGGGTCAGCGCAACACTTTTGTATGTGCCTATATATTTATAGGCACTTACAATAGTGTTTTGCTGACCATTCTTTTTGACAAATCTAGTTTGCATCTATATTGGTTTCACCATGTCTGTCTGTCTGTCCATCCGTCCGTCCGTTCGTCCGTCCATAGACCTTTTCATTTCTGGACACTTACTCAACAACCAAGTGACCTACAACCATGAAACTTTATACAAATGTTGCATATGACCCAAGGAAGTGCCCTATTGTTTTATGGTCACTTAGGTCAAAGGTCAAGGTCACAGTCAGCCTTTGTTCAGTTTTTGTTTCTGGACTATAACTCAAGAACCAAGAGACCTAGAATCATGAAACTTCATGCAAATGCTGCTTATGACCTCAATATTTGTTACAAACACATCCTGCACTAATAGCACTTGCATTCTGACAAAGTGCTAATGGGGAGTATAATTCCACTCTGTGACAGTTCTAGTTATATCTGCAGCCATTGTTCAATTAACACTTGTTTAAAGGGCTTATCTGTATGTGACCATGTATACATGTGTTTATAGATGTTGAGATTATTTACAAAATGTATGATTGTTATAAACTGTGTGTAGTTGGTGTACATTTGTCAATCTTTTTTATGTATTAAATCATCAAGTATGAGAGTAGTTCACTTTTGGTTATTAAGCCGACCCTGTTTTCTAATAATATAATTGTGTCTTTGGTTCAAGATGAAAACATGTGACCCAGCACGCAAAAAGGAACTCTGAAGATTTAATAATTTGAATAAGGATGGGAAACCAGAAAGTGTATTTTGGAAAATTGCTAGGGCGGGTAGAAAAATCTTTGTAGATTCAGAAAATTCGTTATTTGCAAAGTGTATTGACTCTGGTCAGTCTGCACAAATCCCACAGTCTGATAAGGATTGATGTTTTTTGCACTTCCTGGCTGGGTCCTATATTGGTCTGATGAGTTATTGGTTATTCACAATATAATGTGAAATGTTTATTGAGAAGTAGCTCAATTTTCACATTGACTTTCATTCAAAGGGAGGTACTATTTTCAAAAGTTTTCACTTTAACACTTTGCTGTTTAATCTCTTCTTTTTACGTGCCTGTAATTTTATGATTGAAAAAATATTGTGAAAAAAGAAGAAATTGCTTATGACAAGCAATTTCTTCTTTTTCCGCACTATCTTCTACCCTACTGAATGGTTATTTTTCAAATTGTATCCACTTTAAATTTTCGTCTGCAAAACCTTTGAATTTGGACAGGTCCAAAATTTTGAAAAACAGGAAAGGGTTGAGAAATCAGTGCAAAAACAGGGTGTCCACGGTCAGGGAAAAAGTCAGGGAAAAAAATATTTTTTCAAGGTCAGGGAATTGACAGGGAATTTTGGAATTGGTCAGGGAATTTTACAGTTTAAGCAAAAGTCAGGGAAAAGTCAGAGAATTTTGAAATAATTGGTGTATGAATGGTAAAAAGATAAAAAAAATAGCAAAGGCAGTTTCTTCATGATTGGCTATAATGATAATACCGATAATTATACAATAACATTAATGATAATGGGATAAGTAGTACATTGTATTCATTATTCCAAATTGTTCTTTGAGAAGAAACTGAAGGGACTAGAGACACTTAGGAATTTTATATATGATGCGAAATAATGTACCATTTAATTCATGTTGAAGAGCCTAAAAGAAAGTTGTTATTTTTAAATGCACACCAAAAATAGTCCAATATACACTGTATTAAGATACATGCTTCTATGAGGTTAGTTTGTGTTTTTTGTCCATTTTGGCATGCATTTTATTTCAAAACCCACACCCAAGAAAAAAATATTCATACAAATAGTAATACAGTTACAGTTAGTAAAGTTGGAAAGGGTTAGATGTAGGGGTGGTGGAGGCCAACATTTTCTTTGATTAACGTGCAAAATACGGTAAACATAGTCAGGGAAATTTGATTTCAGTCAGGGAAAAGTCAGTGAAAAGTCAGGGAATTTTGCCTTGCTCAAACTGTGGACACCCTGAAAAATACTATAAGTGCCTATAGAAATATAGGCACTTTCATTGGTTTTTGCACAGACCCTGGGAAATGTTTTTTTGCATCCTGAATCTAAAGCACTTTTAATTATGAAGTGTGCGATGAGCCTCGATTTATTTTATGTGTACATCATAAGTGCGGTTTTGTGGTTTTCAATTCATGTAGAGGGTAGCTGGTAGCTCAGATGAAATTTAGTGGTTGTACTGTGAAACAACATGGAACTATTGGTTGGTGCACCAGCTGCTGTAGTATAACTGCAATACTGTTATAAGCAGTGTTAAAACCTAAAATCTTGTGATGTCAGTCTCAAGTTTTGTATTGATTTACTAGGTTAAATTTTCAGCAGATTTGACTGTTAGAGGACAGTAGTGTGGTTTGGTTGGTTTGATTGGCCTGTTCATAAGTCTATAAAGTAGGGCGAATAGATGCGCAAGTCAAAGTGAGAGATCACTTCTGATTTTATCTATACATATATACTGGTAGATAAATACCGTAAAAACATCTAAAAGAGCCCTATGCTCTAATAAAACCCCATACCCCTTTTTTGAGGTTGAAATCAACCATTTTTGATGTGATTTTACAAAATCTTATAGCCTCTAATAAAGGCCCATACCCACAAAATACAGATCACTATAAATCAACAGAGGTTTTATGCACCATTCCCCAATCAAACATAATATCTAGGGTGGATTATGGGACTGGGTTTTTTTTGCCATTTTTTCACCGTCTTATCAAATATCTATGACTCTGCACAAAACAGTTGTAACTGCTTATATTGTTTTAGGCAGTTACATCTGTTTTGCACTCAGCTGTTGATATGTAGCACAGCCTCAAACAAAAGCTGTATATGCTATGATGCAGACCTCTCTCTGATATCAAGGGTTAAGTGCAAGACTGTACTAAGTGTATACAATGTATATATACTTAGTACAGTCTTGCACTTAACCCTTGATATGCTAAGCTTAAAAGAGGGCATTTCCATCAGCTTAAACAGAGAGTGTGACTAAATTATACATCGATAGCTCTTCGTGAAACAGTCGTAACTCCCTATATTGATGGCTCAGCGCGAAACAGTTGTAACTCCCTATATGTTTATAGGGAGTTACAACTGTTTCACGCTGAGCCCTTGAATTATGTTTACAAGGGGTTATCATTGTTTTGCGCTAGGCCATCGTTTGCAAATTTATGTCTCTTTCACCAGTCTGCCTTGAGTTATATGCATCTGAGATGGTACTTTCTGCATTGTAAAGAGTACCCATTTATTCCACCAAGTTCAGTACTGCAAGTACTAATGTATTCTCTTGGAAGCGGATTGGTGAAAGTTCATTCACAGACCTTGTGTCCCAGTCAACATTAAAGTAATGTATTTCTTGATATCTCTAGTCTTACTTATAAGCATTTACTTGAACCTTGGCTGACATGTTCACCATCAAAAGAGCAACCTATCACCAAAAGGGGGATAACTCTAGATGTAGTTTGTGCAAATAACTTTCCCGTTTTTTGCCTTTTATTTTCATTCACAATCCAGCAATCAACAGGCAAGTGTAGGCACCTACAGGTGGTGCATTTGTTACCTTAATTGTTTAACCCTTTCCTGTATAAACCCTGTTTTTTACTTGCCTGAGATTTTTTGATTGAGAAAACATTGTGGAAAAGGAAGAAATTGCTCTTCTACCCTACAGAATGGTTATTTTTCAAATTAAACAGGGCTTGAAAATTCTACTCGTCCGCTCGTCCTGCATGACTTTTTCCTTCTTTGTCTATATAAGCAGGACGAGTGGATTTTGCAAAATTTCACTTATGAAATTATGTATCACTATATTTTCTTATACAGCAGGACGAGTAGAAATTTCAAGCCCTGTTAAATCCACTTTAAATTTTCGTCTGCAAAACCTTTGAATTTGGACAGGTCCAGAATTTTGAAAAACAGGAAAGGGTTAAAAGACAGCTGCAGCCTATACCCTGATACGGCTTATTGTCTGGAAAACATGGTATAGAAGTTATGCGGTTGTCGTAATGATCAGAATTTCTTGCTATGTAAATAACATTTTGAAAAAGAAATTTATAACATAACCTATAGATATTTCATGTATATTTTTCAATATGATGACAATTTATATATACAGTTCAGTTTTAAATACCCTTTCAAAGTTTAGTGGGACTGTAATCTAATTAACCTTGACACAATTTTGTATACAAAACTTTCACTTGAGTCTTATAGAAAATATAGATCCCTAGACTTGAACACTTTGCAGTGAATCAAATACTTGTGACCTGTCATGCTATTAGGGACCTACTAGTAGATGTTAAGGTGGTGGAATCACAATAGTTCCTTAACATTTTGGATCTCATGAAAGCATCAGGAAACATTGGTTAACACTGTTAAAGCTCATTGTAACTTATGAAATGCTGCCGAACTATTACTGGTCCACTATCTTAAAGTGTTGACTCTTTTCACATTAAATAAAAGTCAATGGCCAATCTGTAATCAGAACTATTTTTGCTTTTGGCAAGGTTAATGCTTTCTAGGATTGGTCTTTCTTTCCCAACAAATATATTTTTGAAATACTGGAACCACTCTTTTTCAAATATTTGTAGTAATTATAGGGTTCACTAGTATTTGAATATTGCTCATATTCTCTTTCTGAACTATTTAATCAACAGATTTATAAAACACTTTCTATAAACTATAAGCCCAGATTCACAATCTGCATGTAAATATTGTCTTGTGGTCCTTCGAATGTTTTCTTTATCTTCCTTAATGAAATAGCTCTAGAGGAAGTGTTGTTGATATCTAAATGCAGAAAAAGTTGTATTTACCTCCAGACTCCATTTCATTGCTTGGTGTGATAACACTTGTATCTGAATTAGATTCAGCCTGACAAGGGTAAAAACTCTATCAATTTGACCATAAACAAAGGTATTGTGATAAATATATAAAACACACTTAAAAAATATCGAGCGAGATGGGGGGGAATTGATAGTTGTCAAGGCTCTGCCGAGACAATTATCAGTTCCCACAACTGTGTTAGATATTTTTTTCATATTATTCATCCTATGACCTCTATTTGCCTTGTTTTCATCGATGTTTATTACAGAAACGCAAGTTTCTAATAATAACCACATTATGTCATTGTTCTAAAAATATCCATGTGATATAAAAAATATCATAAAGTGTGTTATCACATGGATATTTGTATAGTTTAAAGAAAATATCTCTAGTCATTGAGATAAGTTTAAAATTTGGTTATCCTAGAATTAAGCCATTATACTGTTATTGACTCTAGAGCTATATACCCTATATATTGTCTGGAATGGATATTTGATATGTGTTTGTAGGTGTTTCTTTTCAGAATTAATAGTTCAGCTCCTAATTTCAAACCTATGCATGAAACATTACTGAAGACTGCTGCCCTTCCTTAGTACACTAGTAGGTAAAATACCATGAAGCCCACGGGTTTTAAGACTTCCCTTTTAGACCCAATTGTGGAATTAGTAAATCCTTACTTTTTGGATAAATGGTAAGTAACATGAGCTGTTTCTGAAAAAGGCTGTATAGAGGATGATTTTGTCTTTTTAAGGTACTGGACCTGTAATGATTACACAAAATTTAAAATGTAGAGAACTTTAACAATTTTACCTGAGGTTTCCTAATGATTTCATTAGGAAACCTGGGTCAACATTGTGAAAGATCATGGATTCCAAAATGTTGCAGAACTGTTATGGGTACACTACCTTAAAATGTGAACTTCACATTTCCCTCTAATTTCAACGCTATTCAAGTAACTAAGCTCATATTGGGCATGAAGGCATCTCATCAATACACATCATTGAAGGTCAAGGTCAACTATCAAGGTCAAAGTTTAAAAAAAAAAAATGTCGTTTTGGGGGGCATGAGTGTTCCGCAAACACATCTTGTTTATAACAAGCAATTTCTCCTTTCTCCAATATATTTTCTATCGCAAAGTGTGGTTACATTGTAATCAAACCAACATTCTCTATCTTCTGCCACCTGTTCCATTTGGACTTGTAGAATTTTCAATGTGTTTCAAGGGACTGATTTTGGTGACTAATTGGTACAGGCCATTGAATCATGCCTGTAGGTTGATGGCTTGAGCTCCACTGTCACCAGGGTGTGTATGTGGAGAAAAAAATTATAAGCCAGCTCAAGTTGACTCATGCTCAATGGAGAATTTTCTCAAATTTTTACTTGAGACTAAAGCTGTTATTCTGTTGTAAAAGTATAATTACTGGTAATGTATGAACATGAAGATTATATTAATTAGCTGTTATTTATAAATAACAAATTAATAATATTATCTTTTATATATCAATATATTCATCTAAATTTGAGAAAATTCTCAATTGAGCATGAAAAAAGTTTTATAGTCTCCGCTCTGAAAGGAGAACCAATCCTTGTTATAAAGCAACACCTTTAGACATGATGGTGTAGGGGTAAGTCTTTTTTTTTTTTCCTTCTTGCTGTTGTGTGTGCTGTCTTGATTTTCTTCCTGCATGCCTTATACATTACAAATTGATATGTAAAAGATAGAATGGGAAATGGGTATTTGAGATTTTTGAGCTCATCTGAGCAAACAGTAATCAAAAGTATTATAAAATTTAAATTTTGAAATAATGATCTATTACTTTATTAATAAAATAAGGGTTGATGTTACAGCTTATAAAACAAATACACATTTTTATGTCCCTGTATCAAAAAAAAGGGGGGATATTGTTTAACTGTTGTCTGCCTGTCCATCTGTCCTTCCGTCTGTATGTCTGTCTGCAAAACTTAACCAAAAAAGCTAAACATTGCCAATATCTTCAAGACTATTCAAGATACAAGGCTCATATTTGGCATGATGAAAGATCTCAATGATCCACATCTGCTCATATCAAAGTTTAGGTTATGTGACAAGGTCGGGGTCATCTGACAAGGTCAAATAACTCAAAAACTTAACCAAGAAACTTAACATTGCCAATATCTTCAACCCCTATTCAAGATACAATGTTCATATTTGGCACGATGATATAGTTTTAATGATATGCATATGCTGATACCAAATTCAAGGTCATAGTCATTTGTCAAGGTCAAATAATTCATAAACTTAACCAAAAAAAATAACATTGCTAATTTCTTCAAGCCTATTCAAGATGCAATGCTCATATTGGCATGATGATAGATCTCAATGATCTGCATCTGCTGATATCAAGGTCATGTGACAAAGTCAAGGTCAAATAACTAAAAAAAATTAATAGAATAATACAATGCCAATATCTTCAAGCCTTTTCAAGATACAAGCCTCATATTTTGGCATGCTGATAGATCTCAATGATACCCATCTGCTGGTCAAAGTCAAGGTCATATGACAATGTCAAGGTCATCTTCCAAGGTCAAATAAATCAAAAAGTTAACAAAAAAAAAGCTTAACATTGTCGACATTTTCAAGCCTTTTTTAAGGTACAAGCCTAATATTTGGTATTGGGATAGATCTCAATTATATGCATCTGTAGATACCTAGGTCAAGGTCATACGACAATCTCAAGGCCATCTGGTCAAACTTCTTACAAACATAACCCAAAAGCTTAAATTGTTCAGTTTAAGCATATTATAGATACCTTCCTCATAGTTGGCATGATGAAAGGTCTCAGTGATGTACATCTGTAGGTTTCAAGGTCAAGGTCATGTTTAAAGGTCAAGGTCATCTGTCAAGGTCAACCTTGAAAAAAATACTGTTAGGGTGGCATTCATGTTTCACAGGAAAAATAAAAGTTTCTTCTTTAAAATTCTAAAAAATTGATGCTCAATATCAAAAAAAGACCCCCAAACTGCAGGTTTATGTGACATTTTGCCGTTCTAAATAGTATGCATTGTTTTTATGATCTATTTATAGCTCCGGGAGGTCTGTCTACGGGTGCCATTATTGGTATACTGATAGCCGTGTTCTTTATCCTGTTTATCGTGGTGGATGTTTTCTGTTACTTCAAGAGTAACTGCGGTGTGTTGATGACAATTAGAGAAGCTATAGGTGGTGGTCGTGGTGATGAGGGATATTCGGCAGCAAAAACAGATGATGTAGAAAATCTGTAAGTAAAGCCTTCAGTACACTTAAGCTTTCTATCAGCATTTAAGGAAATGTTAGTATTCAACCATAGTTATTACTCTAAAGCAAGGAAAAGGTTGTTTGAAATCATTTGGAAACCTTGGTTTACACTGTTAAAGTTCATTTCTTCCGAAACATTTTGGAACTATTATAATTCCACTACCAAGCTGCATTGGTAGCTTTTACAATCATTTGATAATATGTTAAAACACACTGCCATTGCAGGTCGCTACAGCTTCTAGAAGACCCAAAAATGATAGAGATATTCTAAAAATGCTGACCATAATGTTATGGTATTACCAGGGATTTAGTCTTTTAGTATGTGGAAGGACAAAAACTTGTCTATTTGTTTGGGTGATTGATAATGCCAGTTTATTGCAAATAAATGCACATGATATGTGCAATTTACTCAATAAAGTGTAATTACTACATGGATTGTCTATAATTCCATGGCTCGGTGTGAAACAGTTGTAACTGCCTATAAACATATTGGCAGTTACAACTGTTTCACACAATCATATAAACAATCCATGTAGTAGTTACACTTTATTGAGTAAAATTGATTAATTTCCAAATATACAGCTTTGAGAACAGAGTAAATGAAGGTTTTATCTCTCTGAAATGGTTTCACTTGCAATGAATCCAAGGCTAAAAGTGGTGATTAAAAATTCAGATGACTTAGTGAATAAATGCTGCAAATCTAAAAATGGTAGAACTTTCAGGTTTTGGGAAAGTTGCGTCATCATGATTATTTCTAGCTAAGGTGTTTCCCAAAAAAAACTTGGGAGATGCAAAAACCTTGACTTCATTGTCAGTTTTGACTTTGTTGTTGATGTGCCATATCTCTCATAATACTAAAGGCACTCAAACATGAAATAATTATTCACTATTGAAAGAGTAACTTTTACTATCAATCTGTGGGTGCATTTTATGTGCATTGTGCACCTTTTCAACTTAATTTTTTCATCCCCTATCAATCTCTTAATAACTGAGCATTGAGGAATTGTAGGGGTTCTGTTTGTGAACAGTCATGCAAAGACAGACAATCTGGTTACTTATTGAAATTGGTTCCAGATGAGGTCGATTCCAGGTCTCTTTCACAAGTATCTATAAAGGAATATAGGATGATCTTTCTGGATTCAGAAAATCTGCTTAGTGGAAAAGTTTTGACATTGGTCAGTCTGCAGAGTGAAAGCAGACTGTCTCTGGTTTAAACTTTTCCCACTACCTAGATGGTCCCTTTTTGCCTGACAGGACACATTTACTATTTATTCATTCAAAATATTTTCTTCACCATTTTTTATGGACTTTGCAAATAAGACTTAATGAAAATAGGTTGAAGTTCTACAAAGATCAATTAAGTAACAATTGCCTATACATATAGAGGATAATCGTTTGTTTCGGTGTAAGATCGATTTATATTTTATTGAGTGAACAACAAAAGCTATATTTTCACGAGTGGCAGAGCCACGAGTGAAAATATAGCTTTTGTTTTTCACGAAATGAAATATTGATCGATCTTACACGAAAAATAAACAATTACAGTCAAATATCTTCACGTCGAATGTCCATAAGACGAAGTTATCTCTACGTCGAAGTATTTTTCAAGTCCCAACCTTTTTACTCTTTATTTCTATGTATTATAACCTCCATACGTCGTTATCCATTGCTCGAAATTTTTCCGTACGTCGAACCAATTTCAAGGTCCCATCACTATTGTTTGTGTGCATTCACACCTCTTTACGACGAACCCCAACCTTGATTGATGAAAATTGCAATCGAGGTGGTTTTTAACACATTCACCTGTCAACCACAGTAATTGACACGCGCGATCTCAGTATCGGATATCGATTGTTTACCTAATTGGGTTTGATTGTTTGTAACAGATAGAGAATGTGAAAGGTTAAGTGATTTATTGTTTTGAAATGAAAAGGGTAGGCAAAATGCATGTGACCTACGACGTTAAATTTGTAATTCTCATTGACAACGGAAGCATGTAAAGCCAATGCCACGCGGGACTAGATTGGTGAAGTACCCGGTAGACACGGGGGATAGCCATCAACATCGACCAACATGACGTACCCAAGGGAGGACTGGGTAACCAATCCGAGAATGATTTATCCAGGAAATTGTAAATGCAGAAATCATTATCAAATATGTTTTTGCTTGAGAAACGCGAAATGTAAACCTCTTACACAAGATTCATTGTCTCATAGGTCTAATAGTACATGTAAGCACATGTAAATTTGAAAATAAATGGCTTGTTTGAAAATGCTTTTGCTTTGTGATTTAAATCTGTTTTATATGATCTTTATTAACAAATAAAAATGTAAATAAAAAAAGTATCATATTTTATATTCGATTAATTTATCACGATAATCAAATACGTCCGTTTTTTCGCCCCCAGTTTCGGTCGTACCTAAGTGTGATAATGGCGGCTCCCGATGATGGCCGCATACATCTTAGTCCCGAGGATCTCCTTTTATCTCTTCGTCGAACTTTCTATACGTCGAAGTTTTTTGGTGAGTCCCCCGAAGTTCGACATATAGATATTCCACTGTATTCTATTTCTTTAATGCAAAAATGAGACATTTCTAGGACATATTTTCGTAAAGCGCGTCATTTTACGCGTGATTGCTATGCAACGTTCATTGTGACGTCACTTATTTCGCCCCGCATAGATGACATCAGATAGGATGAAACGCACCAAAGCAGGGTTTAAGTTTTTGATAATTTCACTGCCTTTGCGGTGAGATTATCAAGTGATAATCTACCGTTATTTCTCGATAAACCACCAAAAAGCATTAAAGAAATATCTGATTATCCATTCTCAGAGCCAAGAAGGATGAATTAACAGAAGAAGCAAAAGCTGCAGAAGAGAATGAGATAGCGGACGGACAAGTCAATGAGTATGTCAAATTAACCCTTATCTGGCTAAATCAATTGACATATTTTGATATTAACCAAAACTTTGTAAACTTTTGGCTAGTAAACATTGATTTGGATGTGAGTTCATACAACTTATATACATGAAATTCTCTCTTGAGATTGTTTTGAAGAAATGGAGCAGTCCTAATGCCCAATGTGAAGATTAAGAAAAAACCCAAGATTGATAGCTTTGTTAATGAATCAAACTCAGGACCTCTTGATCAAAAGGCTGACACTCTTCTAGGCAACCACAGACACTGTAGTTAACCCTTGTCATGCTGACTAAATTTTGGCTAAAAATTTTCATCAAAATCAAAGTGCAAAGAGCACTGAAAGTATCAACTGTAGGTCAATTTTTAGTTGAAAAACTAAATCTATTGACAATTCTACTTTGAAAGTGAGAAACAGGTGGTGTAGACTAACATCAGACTGCACATATGTGCAGGCTGATGTTTGTCTATAGCCCCTGCCAAAGCAGGAATATTCTGGGTTCAGCACGACAGGGGTTAATTTTTATGTCCCTGCATTGATAGATATTGTTTGATACCTGGGGTATATTGTTTTTGCGTTGTCTGTTACTTTGTTTGGCAGAAAAAGAAAACACTTTAACGTTGGCCATAATTTTTGAATGGTAAGTTATAGAGCCTTCATATTTCATATGATGATTGTCTTGGACAATACCTCTCTGTATGTACCCAGTTCGAGGTCATCAGTATAGGTCAAGCTCAATTTTTTCTGAATCAAATATTAGGAAATTTTAGACTTAATATTGAATAAAGTATTGCCATTGAATACAAAATGGAATTAATGTTTGCTGTAAAACTTCTGTAACTGAAAAACAGCAGTGGCATTTCTTTTACAAACGCATCTTGTAATTTTTCAGTGAGAAGAAGGAGCCATTGTTGTCATCAGAAGAACAGAAAGTTGATACAGTAGATGAAGTGTAAGTCATTAATGTTTTATCTCAACACTAACAGTTACTGCTTGTCAAAATTTTAGATTTGTCAATATAAAAATGATTTCAACGAAATAGTGGATGTACATGAGAAAATAATTATGATTTTGATAGATATCGATTTTGAACAATGTTTGAATCTAACAAAATCATTTTCATACACCGTCGAAGACAGGACGTACAATGTGATCACCCGTGTTGTCGGGGCGTCTGGCGGCATGCTTTTCTTTGGAGTATAACTCTGTAACCCTATGTCCGCTTTTCTTGAAACTTGGCAGGTATATTCTTCTCCTCATAAAGGAATGCAGTGCAAAAGAATCATTTCTCTACCTGGCCTATTTTTTTTTGGTATTGCCCTTTGTTTTTTTTTTCATACTTGGATCTTGTCCGAAGGATATCTCTTAAAGTATAGAAGCTACAATGATGAAACTTGATGGGTAGATAGATCTCATCAAGGGGAAGTGCAGTGTGAAAGAACCATAACTCTACCTGACTTGCTTTTTGAGTTATTGCCCTTTGTTGTTTTTCATACTTGGATCTTGTCAGGAGCATATCTCTTTAAAGTATAAAAGCTATGATCATGAAACTTGATGGATAGATAGATCTCATCCAGGGGAAGTGCAGTGCAAAAGAACCATAACTCTACCTGACTTGATTTTTTAGTTATTGCCCTTTGTTGTTTTTCATACTAAGATATTGTCCGAAGCATATCTCTAAAAGTATAGGAGCTACAAACATGAAACTTAATGGGTAGATAGATCTTATCAAAGGGAAGTGAAGTGGAAAAGAACCATAACTCTACCTTGCTGCTTTTTTTGAGTTATTGCCCTTTGTTTTTTTTCATTCTTAGACATTGTCCGGAGCATATCTCTAAGAGTAAAGGAGCTATGATCATGAAATTTAACGAGTAGATAGATCTCATCAAGGGAAAGTGCAGTGCAAAAGAAATAAAACCATACTTGGCTTATTTTCTTAGTTATTACCCTTTGGTTTTTTTTTTCAAACTTGGATCTTGTCCAGAGCATATCTCTTTAAATATTTGAGCTATGATCATGAAATTTGATGGGTAGATAGAGCTTATCGAGGGAAGTGCATTGCAAAAGAACTGTAACTCTATCTGGCTTTTTTAGCTCACCTGAGCACATCGTGCTCAAGGTGAGCTTTAGTGATCATTGAATGTCCGTTGTGCGTCGTGTGTCGTTCGTCGTCCGGCGTCAACAATTTAAGTGTTTCATATCATGCCATATCATGGGAAAAGGGGCTTTATTGACAATTTTCTTGTTTACACTCTAGAGGCCACAAATATGGTCCAATCTTCATGAAACTTGGTCAGAATGTTGGCCAGGTCACAAGGATGAACCCTATTGAAAATGGGAGGGATATGTGCCATATCATGGGAAAAGGAGCCTTATTGAAAATTTTCTTTTTTACTCTCTAGGGGCCACATATATGGCCCAATCTTCATGAAACTTGGTCAGAATGTTGGCCAGGTCACAAGGATGATCCCTATTGAAAATGGGAAGGATCCATGCCATATCATGGGAAAAGTGGCCTTATTGACAATTTTCTTGTTTACCCTATAAAGGCCACAAATATGGCCCAATCTTCATGAAACTTGGTCAGAATGTTGGCCAGGTCACAAGGATGAACCCTATTGAAAATGGGAAGGATCCATGCCATATCATAGGAAAAGGGGCCTTAAGAATAATTTTCTTTCTTTAGCTCTAGAGGTCACAAATATGGCCCAATCTTCATGAAACTTGGTCAGAATGTTGGCCAGGTCACAAGGATGAATCCAATTGAAAATGGGAAGGATCCATGCTATATCATGGGAAAAGGGGCCTTAAGGATAATTTTCTTTCTTAAGCTCTAGAGGCCACAAATATGGCCCAATATTCATGAAACTTGGTCAGAATGTTGGTCAGGTCACAAGGATGAACCCTATTGAAAATGGGAAGTATCCATGATATATCACGGGAAAAGGGGACTTTATGATATTTTTCTTGTTTAACTTCTTGAAGCCACAAATAGGGCTCAATCCCGATGAAAATTGGTCTGAATGTTTGTCAAGTCACAAGGATGAATCCTTTGAAATTGGGAAGGATCTGTGTCATATCACAGGAAAAGGGGTTTCACTGATTATTTTCTTGTTTACACTCTAGGAGCTACAATTTGGGCCCAAACTTCATGAAAGTTGGTTTTATGTAGAAATTGTCTCCTTTATGACATCTGCCTATTTAATTGATGTGATGTCTCAAGGGTCAAAGAGACTCAGGTGAGCGATCTAGGACCATCATGGTCCTCTTGTTCTTGAGTTATTGTAGTTTTTCAAACTTGGATCTTGTCCAGAGCATATCTCTTTAAATATTTGAGCTATGATCTTGAAACTTCATGGGTATAAAGATTGCATCAAGGGGAAGTTATTGCCCTTTGTTATTTTTAAGACTTATATTTTGTCCGGAGCATATCTCCTAAAGTATTTTAGCTATCAACTTGAAACTTTATGGGTGGATAGATCTCATGGAGGAGAAGTGCATTGCACAAGAACTACAACTCTTGCTTGCATAATTTTGGAGTTATTGCCCTTTGTTATTTTTAAGACTAAGATTTTGTCCGGAGCATATCTCCTAAAGTATTTTAGCTATCAACTTGAAACTTTATGGGTGGATAGATCTCATGAAAGAGAAGTGCAATGCACAAGAACTTTAACTCTGGCTTGTATAATTTTGGAGTTATTGCCCTTTGTTATTTTTAAGACTTAGATTTTGTCTGGAGCATATCTCCTAAAGTATAATAGCCATCAACTTGAAACTTTATGGGTGGATAGATCATATGGAGGAGAAGTGCAATGCACAAGAACTACAACTCTTGCTTGCATAATTTTGGACTTATTGCCCTTTGTTATTCTAAAGACTTAGATTTTGTCTGGAGCATATCTTCTAAAGTATTTTAGCTATTAACTTGAATTTTTATGGGTGGATAGATCTCATGGAGGAGAAGTGCAGTGCACAAGAACTACAACTCTTGCTTGCATAATTGTGGAGGTATTGTCCTTTGTTTTTTTTTAAGACTTAGATTTTGTCCGGAGCATATCTCCTAAAGTATAATAGCTATTAACTTGAATTTTTATGGGAGGATAAATCTCATGAAAGAGAAGTGCAGTGCACAAGAACTAAAACTCTGGCTTGCATAATTTGGAGTTATTGCCCTTTGTTATTTTTAAGACTTAGATTTTGTAGGGGCTTTCTTAAAGTAGAACCCTTAATCTATTAGGCTTCAAATTACTATCAAGCTTTCTCGGCGGGGGATGGCCATGTCCGACATGGCTCTTGTTGTCCTTTGTTTTTCTTCATACTTAAATCTTATCCAGAGCTTATTTTTAATGGTATATGAACTTTGATCATGATAATAATTATTTACTCCTAGTACAATTATTAATCTGTCTGTCTACACAAAAATTGTCTAAAAGATATTCATTCGAAATCACTTAAATTCAACTCTTAGCCAAAAGTTACACCAAGCTGTGTGACGGGCGTATCTTGTGACAATTTGGCACCTGGTTGTAATTGAAAAGAATAATTTATTTCCATAAAGGCTTTTGATACACCTGTCTAAACATGGGTCATATTATGTGATCACCTGTGGCATCTGGGCGGTGTCCACTTCTTTGTCTGGAGCATAACTCTGTCTTCTTATGTCCAATGACTTGAAACTTGGTAGTTATATTCCTCTCATGAATACAGAGTGCAGTTCAAAAATAACATAACTCTAGATAGCTAAAATGTTTAGTTAAGGTAGTGGAAACGTAATAGTTCTGCAATATTTTGGAACATATAATCTTTCACAATGTTGACAATGAAAATCATTAGGAAACCTCGGTTAACATTGTTTAAATTCATTACAGCTGAAATGTTGCAAATCTGTCATGGGTCCACTACTTTAATTTCCTTTGTTGTTTTATACTTTGCCATTCAGCAGTGTGACAATTTTCCACCTTTTTAAAAATTGCTGAATATCTATCCAAAATAGTATAAGTCTAGCTTATAAAAGATGTATTTACAATGTTTTGTTAGGTTAACATGAAAAGTTAAACATGAACTATATACAATTTTCAGAGATAAATCACCAGAAAAGGTTCTAGAACCAGACGAGAAAGAAGAAATAAAACCAGATACAGACACAAAAACAGACGAGGTAATTAAATTTACAAAAGTACTCCAGCTGATGCTGTATGACTGAATTAAGAAGCTGTACCCCCCATACAAATAAATAGTCTGATCTTTAGTTTGCATACACTCCTACTAGCTATGCCCTCAAGATGAGAAAATGGTCCAAACTGTTTGAAAATTATACACCCATTTGCATGTGTATTTGCATACTGAGAAGGTTTAATAATTGCAAACAGTTTGTGTTTTTAGCTAACCTGAGCACAAAGTGCTCAAGGTGAGCTGTTGTGATCACTCACTGTCTGTCGCAAAGTGCTCAAGGTGAGCTGTTGTGATCACTCACTGTCTGTCGCCCGTCCGTCTGTCCTTCAACAATTTCTTTAAACATCTTCTCCTCCTTAACCACTAGGCCAAACAAGCTGTCACTTGGCAGGGATGTTCCTCGGGTGAAGCCCTTCAAAAGCTGTTAGAAGAATTCAATTTCATCAAAAACTCTGGTTTCCATGGTAACGGAAAGTCTGAAAAATGGCTGAAAATGGCTCAAAATATTGGAAAAAATTCTTCTCCTCCCAAACCACTTTGCCAATCAAGCTGTCACTTGGCAGGGATGTTCCTTGGATGAAGCTCTTCAAAAGTTGTTAAAAGAATTTAATTTTACCAAAAACTCTGGTTGCCATGGATACATATGGCCAAAATCTAAGAAAAAATTCTTCTCCTCCTTAACCACTTGGCCAATCAAGCTGAAACTTGGCAGGGATGTTCCTTAGGTGAAGCCCTTCAAAAGCTGTTAGAAGAATTTAATTTCATCAAAAACTCTGGTTACCATGGTAATGGAAAGTCTGAAAAATGGCTGAAAATGGCTCAAAATATTGGAAAAAATTCTTCTCCTCCCTAACCACTTGGCCAATCAAGCTGAACCTTGGCAGGGATTTTCCCTGGGTGAAGCTCTTTAAAAGTTGTTAAAGAATTTAATTTCATCTAAAACTCTGGTTGCCATGGTAACAGAATGTTTGAAAAATGGCCGAAAATGTCTGATAATATTAGAAAAAAATTCTTCTCCTCCCTAACCACTAGGCTAATCAAGCTGAAACTTGGCAGGGATATGTTTTGGGTTAAGCTCTTCAAAAGTTGTTAAAAGATTTTATTTTCATCAAAAACTCTGGTAACCATGGTAACAGAATGTCTGAAAATGGCCTTAAATGTCTGATAATATCAGATAAAATTCTTCTCCTCCTAAACCATTAGGCCAATCAAGCTGAATTTTGGCAGAGATGTTCCTTTGGTGTAGTTCTTCAAAAATTCTTAAAAGAATTTCATTTCTTTAAAAACTCTTGTATCCATGGTAACCAAAAGTCTGAAAAATTACTAAAAAATTGGCCGCACATCTTAGAAAAATTCTTCTCCTCTTAAACCAAAAGGCTGATTAAGCTGAAATTTGGCAGAAAGAATTTCATTTCTTTAAAAACTCTTTTTTTCCATGGTAACGGCAAGGCTGAAAAATTGCCAAATTTGCCAAAAATCTTAGAACAAATTCTTTTCCTCCTTAACCATAAGGCCAATCAATTTTAAACTTAGTAAGGATGTTCTTAACATGTATGTCTACTAAGTTTGTTAAAAGAATTTGACATGGTAAGAGAAAAAATGATAATTTACAAAAATTAAAAAAAATCAAATTGCAGTAGGATGAAATTAAACGACCCTAAATGTACATCAAACAAATTCTGGTATTCATAACATGGTTGACAAGTTATGAGTTGACTTACTCAGGTGAGCGATATAGGACCATCATGGTCCTCTTGTTTGTCGTTCTGGATGGCGAGCTGTTTTCTACAAAGATCAGTGTTAACAGTGAAATTTGAATTTTGTCGATAAATTTCACAAATCTGTCTTACAACTAAATCATTTTGGTCTTTCTTTTTGGAAACATAAATGTCCATGCTAATTATGATAGTGGACCCATAATAGTTTCACTTTTTGGAACATATGATCTTTTACAATGTTTACCGAGGTTTCTTAATGAAAACATTAGGTTAACACTGTTAAAGTACGTACCTTCCGATACGTTGCAGAACTATTACGGCCCACTACCTAAATGTCTGCATTGAAAGTATATCATATTTTCAGGATTTAGGGCAACACTACCATATGCAGGGCAATTACGATTGAGTCTGTGCATGAAATTTCCAACGATTTTATGTGTGCGTAATGGGAAGATGTTGAGTAGCATGGACACTCACACAGTGCAGTAAAGTCAATTTCAGGGTGTAAATAGCTGTTTTAGGTCCATAGTCATATATAAAAACGCATAGTTAAGACTCTGATCAGACTTTGCACATGCACAGACTGAACTGAGTCTTAATATTTTGCACATGTGAAATTGTTGGAAATGTCAAACACTGGCTCAATTATTTTATGACATTGTTCCTGTAAGACCTCAATTCAATGTCCAAAAGAAATTGTTTACTCTAGACCAACCTAATTTCATATCAGCCGCCTTCATAGTGCAGTGGTAGGCCGTCAGACTATCATTCAAAAGGTCTCGGATTTGATCCCAAATGTGGCACTCATCCTTTATAACTATTTGTCACCCACCAATGGGTTGATAATCGTAGACCTATTTAGGAAAGCAGCTTGAGACTATATGAAACGATGTAATGGTGGTACTGGAGTGAGAAATACCAGGAATCAATCGCTAGGTGCTCCAGGGGCAATGATATAACTGAAAGATTGTTGAAAGCAGTGTTAAACCCAATACAAAATTTAATTTTATAAATGATTTAATATTTCAAACCTATTGCAGGCCCCACCTAGTACAGAAGAAAAAACAGATTCAGCTCCAGAAAAAACAGACGAGAAACCATCAGAACCAAACCAGGAATAAAACATGGCGGACATATTTATATCGGAAGATTCCATATCGTGTTGTGTGGTACAGTGCAATAAGGTTCTAACATCAACAATGTAATACACGTCACCTAGACCGGTCTGCCTTCTAGCCCTGGGAGATAGGATTACCTGACAATCTATTAGTGCATTAGGCGACCCAAATACAATCAATATTATTTATAATTGACACAATTGTTAATATTATTGATCTAGTGTTGGCAATATCGAAGATTAATTACTTTACCCTATTTCGAGGAGTCAGTACAATACAATTGAGCCTGTGCGCGAGATTTCCAACACTTTCAAATATGTGCAAAGCAAAGACTCTGACCAGCCTGTGCATCCGCACAGTCTGACCAGAGTCTTCACTCTGCGTTTAGTAGATAGATAAGGTCTCAAAGTATCTGTAGACCATCAGGTAACTTCATATTTTAAGTATGTGGCTGTCAACACTACTCAATGTTTGCAACTAAGGAATGTTTCAAATTGATGGAAATGTCACACACAGGCTCAATTATTGTTAGTACATATAAATACAAAGGCACAAAAGTATTGGGCTGACCCCTCAATTAAACCTAGTGCATTAAACAGCCTAAACTATCATTTTTATTTGCTTGCCTAGCGTGAAACAGTTGTAACTGCCTAAACAGAAATAGCCAGTTACAACTGTTTCAAGCTGAGCTATCATACTGTAAATAATATTGCCTGTGTGAATAGAATTGAATCAATTGTGACTCAATATTGCCTGCAAGTAGCTTATAATATTGTCAACTTAATGGATTAATTCAATATAAATGACAAATATATTAATTGTATATGGGTCCCTTTAGGTAGGATTACAACACCTTATTTTGTTCTAGTGTAGTAATGAAAATTGTGTTGGAATAGGAAAATATGAAATAATGTATTGATCTGGTCTGTAAGTTCTTATTTGGACACTGTTTACAGATCTCAATTTTAATTTTGAAAAGTCTGAGGTCTTGACTATAAATTTCAGAAAAATGTGATAAAAAGAGAAATTGTTTGTATAATACAATTTCTCTTTTTACCACAATGAAGACTACCAGAAAAGATATGTCAACAGGAGTATTGTTGAAAAATAGTTCACATTGAGGGTTCAGCCTAAAACTATTGTAAGTGCCTATATATTTATAGTCACTTACAACTGTTTTGTGCTTACCCTTCGATTTTAACATTATTTTAACTAGGGCTTATTTATTTATGTCTTCTTGACCATGGACCATCAATAAATCATTTTATCATTCAACATTTTCATATTACTTATCCTGATTATTTTAAGTTACTAGCTTTAAATATCATCGCTAGCATATCATGCTTGGGTGACCAAAGTTTCATAACTCTACCATACTTCATATAACATCCAGCCCTGCATTCAGGATGACAAAGCAGTGCAAACAGGTTGCTAAATATACCCCACTTTGCACATACACTTGCGTGGAAAGCGGGGTATAATTGGCAAACTGTTTGCACTGCTTTGTTATCCTGAACGCAGTGCAGATTTTGGCTGTCCTTCAGGATAGATCACCCTTATTCCATTGAATTAGCCTATCAAAGGGTTCATACAAAACTTATGTAAATACCTGTGTATTTATAAAATCTTCATAATGGCTGTGCTCTTACCCCATGCTTTGACCATTTTAGATAGTTCATTGCAATTTGAAATAGTACTAATGGAATTCAATTGAACGAACCGACCAATTCATTATCTTTAAATGTTAAAATATCAAAATATTGTGACAAATTGTTTTATTCTTGTCAGCAAATCTGTCATAAAACGGCTAACAAAAAGTTTTATCTGAAATGAACTCAATTATCATTGCAATACTATAAGAGATGTAATGGGGGTCAGTGTAAAACTATTGCCAATTTATTTATGTACACTATTTGCAATAGTTTTGTGCCGACCCCTTGACTGATAGTCCGGTGATCCCATCAGGGCCCGAGGTTATAAAAGTTTTCTCAGGCTCCGGCTTAATTTTCTCAAACTTTAAATAGAAATAAATGTATGAAATTGAAAGATGATATTAAAAAGTTGTTATTTATAACAAGTTATTAATATCATCTTTTATGTTATTACATTAAAATGAGTAGTAAAACAGAATTACGACTTTAATCTCAAATTTAAATTTGAGAAAATTTTTGATTGAGCCTGAGAAAAGTTTTATAACCTCCGGCCCTGATATATTTACCGATTGTCAATAGGTGCGTACATGCAAAGTCAAGGTCATTTACCAGTGGCATATTTCAAGTATTGATCTAGAGGGCGTGAGTGTTTCATAAACCCATCTTGTTTTTTTCCTGACTTTATATTTACAAGTTTTTTGCTTGTCTCAGCAGTCCATAATCTGTCTCATTGTGAAATTTCTTCTTTTTAAGGTAGTGGACCTGTAATAGTTTTGCAACATCTAAGAAGTAATGAACTTAAACAATGTTAACCGAGGTTTCCTAATGATTTTCATTAGGAAATCTTGGTTAAAATTGCGAAAGATCATGTGGTCCAAAATGTTGCTGAACCATTAAGGATCCACTACCTTAAACAGGGGAGTTTTGATTTGAAAGGAAACTGAATCAAGAACGAGATATTCAATTGCTCTTTTTTATCATTACATGTGTAGTTATTTTTGCTATGTAGCGTGAAAGAGTGATGGTTGAGCCCGATCAATTTGTAAAGACAATTAATAACTTATGTAAGAAGCAGAGACTTATTCGGTTGGGTGATACAACTGTTTAGCCCAATATCCATTTCAATGGAATATCTTTAATACTTATTGTTGTTTGACATTGTTATTATATGATTTAAAAGTATGAAAGATATGATTGTTCTGTGAATACTTGCAAGCATTTTATAAAATGCATTCCATATTTTTTGTGCTATATGTTATGTAGAAAGGTTTTCTATATTTACAATGTAAAGTTCAAATTATATCTTTTTAAGAAGAGCTTCAAGAGTCCTCATACCTATCTGATCCGTAAAAACGGAAGAACAAACAAACATAATTGTTTTTTTAAGGAAAGACTGATATTAGGCCATTTAACTCATAACCATATTTTAAGCAATTTAGATTCAAATTTGTAAATTTGCTCAGGAAAGAAATTCACTTATTTGAGCCTTTTAGAATTTTCTACTCCATATGAAACTTTTTGTAACAAATTTAAACACACTTAGAATAAATATCTTCTGTAGCCTATTCCAAATTTGGATTTTGGTCCTAATAACTGGCTATAGACAAATTTAAATCAATCTGGTCCAAATCGAAAAAACTGAATACAGCCAGCAATTCTTTATAGTTCAATGTAAATTTAAGAATGGATTATAAAGGATGAAAAATACAAATTGACAAGATAAGGTTTTGCTTGTTAAAAGAAGTTCTCCTTTTTCTTTCTTCAAAATATTTACTCAAGATTGTTATAGAAATGAGTTAAGTGGTCTATAGGCTTTTATGTTTGCCAGATATAGGAGCTGATGTAATTTTCTAGCCATACGATTCCTGTCTTCTCTATTTTTTTTTTAAATTGCATTATCAGTTTGTATAGGTCATGACTGCTAAATTGTGAATATTCTGTTGATTAATTGTGGGTGTATTTGTAATGAATGAGAAAATAATAAGTGTACATGTGTTTGTGCTTAAATGACTTGAGAAAAGGGGGACTTAATGCTTAAGTAAGATATAGATCTGAGAATGATTTTGCTATAAAATATATTAAACCTTGTCATGCTGAATAAATTTTGGCTGAAAATTTGCATCAAAATCAAAGGGCAAAAAGCACTGAAAGTACCAACTGTAGGTCAAATATTATTTGAAAAACTAAATCTATTGACAATTCTGGTTTGAAAGTGAGAAACATGTGGTGAAGACTAACATCAGACTGCACATACGTGCAGGCTGATGTTTGTCTTTAGCTCCTGCCAAAGCAGGAATATTCTGGGTTCAGCATGACAAGGGTTAATTTTGGTTTAAATGAGCCCAACAGCTACGGGCCATCAACATTTGAAAGTTTACAAAACCTCAGTCCTACAATTCCTTGTCTTTATACATTATTGTTGTTCAAAGTGAATCCCTACCTTACTTAGAAACATTAAGCATTTGGAAGTTGGTTTGTGTCTTACAGATCCATTATGTCACATTTTCTTGTAAGACTGTAAATGTTAAATCATTTTGTTATTAGTTGGTCTCAGGTATGAAAGTTTTAAGTTTTATATGCGGAACATACTCATTATCCTGTTTAAGCAATGTTTTCTTTGTGGGACATTACACTTACTTTCTTTTGAATATAGTAATTAATGTATTTATTTTTTAATAATATAAATAAACATTTTGATGGCTCATTGCAAAACATTGTAACTGTCTATATATACTAGGCAGTAACAAAATTAAGGAAGCAGACCCGTAATAGTTTTGCAACATATCAGCAGTAATGAGCTTCAACGGTATTAACTGAGGTTTCCTAATGATTTTCATTAGGAAACCTAGGTTAACATTGTGAAAGAACATATGTCCAAAATGTTGCGGAACTATTACAGTTCCACTACCTTAATTTATGTTTTGTCCCAAGTCATTGATTTCTGGTTATTTTTGTAGCTATCTCTATATCGCTTAAACAGCAGTATATTCAAAATCATAGGGCACTTTTGATGTTAAAAAATGGACATTAGTCTGCTAAACTAATGTTTAGAAAGTCATAGGTTTTCATTAGTGAAATCAATATCATGCATTTCAGATTGGTTATACCAAAAAACAATGCATATCTAAAATTATGTAGTTATTAAGGAAAATGCAAATGAAAACAGAAGGGAATACAGATCTGAAAACTGTTTACTACCTCCAGTTAAACTATTGGCACATTTTACACTTTTGTTTTGTTGTTATTTGATGATTATGTACATTATTTTTATGATTGTAGCAACACCTAGTACTTATATAATTATGAGCCTTTGTGTGACATTTCCAACATTTTCATATATTGAGTGTTAAGTCTAAGACTGTTCTAAGGGTATATACATGTACAATGTATATACACTTTGTAGTCTTACACTTAACCCTCAGTGTGTGTGATATACAGACGTTGGGTAGCATAGACAACAACAAAATGCAAAAAGAATATATACTGAAGTCCTGAACAGGCATTAAGACCATATCTTTCTATATAGTGCATAGTGAAGACTCTGGTCAAGTTGTTCAACTGCAAAGGCTGATCTGAGTCTTAACATTGCGCACATGAAATTGTTGGAAATGCCGCACACAGGCTCAATGATCGCATTGTATGGTGATGGAATTAATTTGGCCAGTCCTGCAATAATGCAGAATTCAGGATGCAAAATTATTTGCCAGCATATGGTAATTGTACCTAGCTTTGCACATGAGTAAACATGCAAAGCAGAGTAAAGAAATTATCAGCCTGGTTCGTTTAACACCTGCTATGTAGGTCTTATGAACAGGTTCTTTAACTCTTGTCATGCTGAACTCGGAATATTCCTGTTTTGGCAGGAGCTTTAGGCAAACATCAGCCTGCACATATATGCAGTCTGATATTTGTCTATATCACCTGTATTTCTTTTTTTAAACTAGAAAAGCTTAAAATTTCTAATTTTCAAAATGAATATCAACTCACATAAAGTGCTTGCAGTGCTATTAGCACTTTGATTTTGTAGCATTTTTGCCATGTTTTTTTATTAAGCATGACAAGGATTAATATTGATAAAATAAGAATAAGCTTACAGCTTGAGTTAAGCTGTAGTTATGAGGTTTTTGAGAGCCAACAATATTGAATCTGATTCAAGGTATTTTCAAGATCTCTGTGAGCCATGCAAAATAGTTGCTGTCTAGATTTAGGCTTCTTAGGTACATTCTAAAATCATTCTAAGACATTTTTGAATGAGGATGAAAGGAATTATTTATTTTCATTATTATGAAACATTTAGAGGCTGTCATCAATATTTCTCGATCATTCAAAAGTTTAGACCCCTTAATTATCTCCTTGTCCAGTGCTTTGTCATTTAAATAATTTGGCACAACTTTAAAATAAGTCAAGAGGGTAATACTAATCTAAGATCTTTTTCAAACCTATCTTAAGAAAAATCATTTGAATCCTCTCAACAAGAAAATTCCAACGAGGTCAGCAACATAGGCTTAATTTGAGAAACTACGTATTCAGGTTATGATCACAGTCTTCAATTCTGGAGTACTTTATCTGGTAAGGGGCCTAAAACTTACTTTCGTTTATTTTCATCGTCATATTTACATGTTATACATTTTTTCCCAAATATAACTTGTACATGTACTGTAAATGACATTGTGTAAATGGTGTCGTGTTATCAATATTTTTTCCAGGTTATTCTTATAATGTTGTTTAAGATTATTGTAAAGTAATTTTTAGATGTAGATTTTTGCGTGTTTGAAGCAATGTGAAAAAAAATTTCTGTGACTAATCAAGCTTAATGGGATGATTTGGGAGTTCCATGAAACTAATATTTGAAAATAATGTTGGATCTAGTTCTAGTCAATCTGTCTATTTTTCAAGATAAAGAAGCCCAATTGAGAACCCCGGAAATGTTGCCCCTCATCACTCAGTGTGAGGTATCCAATGCAAGTTTTGGGGTCTCTCTCTTGCGCTTTAAAATCCTGAGTGTAGGGCAGGTTTTTCATTTTCAGGATTGATAGAAATTAAATGAGTGATATTTTCAGTAATTTCAAATGGCACCAAGGAAAGTCTGTGGCCAGCCTCTGCATTTGCGCAGTATGGCCAAAGTCTTCACTTCTCTGTTTTGAGATAGATAATCTATCTATGATGCCCAAATATTTGTCCATCAAGCAAATGCCAATTTCAGAAATATCATGCACAGGCTCATAATTATAGATTTTGGTGTCCAAGTAGATAAAGGTTGTAAGTGTCTAATTGGTGTATAGACAACCTTTTAGACTTTGAACTTCTCTTTATTGCTCTAGATTCAGATAAACTTCCAAAAATTGAAAGTTTCATTCCTGGTCAAACTGCACAGGTTCACTCATCAAAGAAGGTCCCTTGATGCTGAAGTCATTCTTTATACCCCCAAAACTATGTTTAGGGGGTATATAGGAGACAGCTTGTCGGTTGGTTTGTCTGTCTGTCGGTCTGTAGCTTTTTTTGTGCGGTGGTTTTCTTGGCAACTAATGGGCGGATTTCATTAACACTTTACAGATGTGATCAGTATCAGGCAGAGATGTGCAAGCAATATTTTGGTTACTATCCACTGACTTTTGACAGAGTTATGGCACTTTGATGAAAATGGCTTATGATTATTGACAAGCACTTGTATGGAGGTATTTGCTTAGCTTTGTGACAGTCTAGTTTTATGTGCCTGTGCAATGTACAGGCATTGAATATTTTATTACTTTCTCTTTGAGAATTTGAGAAGGCTTGTTTGAAATGATTAAAAACCTGAAAAACCTTTCTGTCTTACAAAATTTTTAATGGATTATTTCTATGCTTATGTACAAGTATGAAGCTGAGCGAAGTAGTATGCATGAAATCAATAAAACTACTTTTGATGACTGAGCCCAAAACAGTTGTAACTGCCTATAATTAAATAAACAGTTACAACTATTTCCCGCCGAGTCATCGATTTTAGCAAAGGGGAACAATGTTTCTTTGCTCACAGGATCTATTTCTAATAATGCCAGGTTCATTTTCATATCAACAGACAGACAGAAAAAACGATAACTTATCTTGAATCCATCAATCATTCAAATGTCATTTGTGGCAACTCTTATGATTGGCTCAGATATGCTACTTATCCAATCAGATGGCATGTAATATAATTTTGAATTTGACTGGTTTATGGACTCAAGCCTATTGATATCAACCATATTGTGTACTTGTGTATTTAAAATTTCACTGCTTTATGTATGTGGCTTCAAACAGTATTTGTAACTTTCTAAATATGCTTAATAAAAATAATGAAAAACATGTCTTCATTGTAATTTGATGAACCAAATACTCTGAAAATTCTAAAAGAGCCCCATGCGTTAATAAAAATCCCATCCCCCTTTTCGTAGGTAAAATTGACAATTTCTATGTGATTTTACAAGCTCTTGATGCCTGTAATAAAAGCCCATACACAAAAAATCATGGTCACTAGAAATTCAATTGAGGCTTTATGTACCTTTTCCCCTATCAAATGATAATATTTTGAGCGGATTAGGTAATTTTTTACCATTTTTTCTCCATCTTATCAAATATTGTGGACTCAGGGTATAACAGTTGTAATTGCCTATTTTTATAGGCAGTTACAACTGTTTTGCACTGAGCCATTGATATCATTTATCTCTGACAGCATCTATTAAATGCACATCCTAATCAAAATGCGGTAGTTCTATTAAAGCTGTTAAGGTATGTTATTTCATTTCATAATAAAGCTGTACAATTATTTTTGCTGAGGCTGCTTCAGGTCAGGTTAACTTAGTTGACTCTTTGCTAAGTTGTTGTATGTGGGCATGTGTTAATATTTGTGTGATGGTGTTAATGTGTCAATTTGGATGTAGCCACCATTCTACTCCTACTTAAATGGATGTACAGTCAAACCTGTCTTAGCAACCACCTTTATTCAGCAAGCAACCTGTCTTAAGCAACTGCCACCAAGTTCCTAAATGAACCAATTGCACTGAAATTGACCTGAGGTGCCTTTTTTAGGATTACGATTTTTAAGATTTCTTAAGATTTTTAGTGCGGATATCTTGAGCTGCGTCGTAGAATGTCAACTGAATCCCCCGAGATAATTCGAATTAAAATCTTAAGATATCTTAAAAATCTTAATCTGAAAAACGCACCTCAGGTCAATTTCAGTGCAATTGGTTCATTTAGGAAGGTGTCATCTATTTGGGTCTGTTTATGTATGAATATGTCAATTATAACTAATGCCTTTAAGGTTGTTCAACATTTCCATAGAAGTTCCAAAATACATCACTGAGGTTCACTAAGATTTAACTCTTACTCATGGCTCTTGCATTTGGTTTACAATTGTGTATTGTTAAACAAGAGGACCATGATGGTCCTATATCACTCACCTTCGTAACTTTGTCTCATTTAATAAATCAAGTTTTCCATCAAAAGTCATAAATGCACTTTTATGATTTGAGGCCTCTTAGAGTGTAAAAAATAAAATTGACATAAAGGCCCCTTTTTCCCTTGATATGGCATGGATTCCTTTTGATTTTAAATAGGGTATGTCCTTGTGACCTGACATATATTCTGACCATTTTCATCAAAATTGGGCCATACTTGTGGCCTCTAGAGTGTAAACAAAAAAATTGTCATTAAGGCCCCTTTTCGTATGATATGGCATGGATCCTTCCCATTTTCGAGAATGTTCATTCTTGTAACCTGGAGAACATTCTGACCAAGTTTTGTCAAGATTGGGCCATACTTGTGGCCTCTAGAGTGTAAACAAGAAAATTGTCATTAAGGCCCCTTTTCATATGATATGGCATGGATCCTTCCCATTTTCGAGAATGTTCATTTTTGTAACCTGGAGAACATTCTGACCAAGTTTTGTCAAGATTGGACCATATTTGTGGCCTCAAGAGTGTAAACAAGAAAATTGTCATTAAAGCCCCTTTTCCCGTGATATTGCATGGATCCTTCCGATTTTCTATAGGATTCATCCTTGTGACCTGACAAACATTCTGACCAAGTTTCATGAAGATTGGACCATATTTGTGGCCTCTAGAGTGTAAACAAGAAAATTGTCATTAAGGCCCCTTTTCCTGTGATATGGCATGGATCCTTCCCTTTTCAATAGGGTTCATACATGTGACCTGACAAATATTCTGACCAAGTTTCAACAAGGTTGGCCATATTTGTGGCCTCTAGAGTGTAAACAAAAAAATTGTCATTAAGGCCCCTTTTCCCATGATTTGGCATGGACCCTTCCCATTTTCAATAGGATTCATCATTGTGACCTGACAACGTTCTGACCAAGTTTCATCAAGGTTTGACCATATTTGTGACCTCTAGAGTGTAAACAAAAAAATTGTCATTAAAGCCCCTTTTCCCGTGATATTTCATGGATCCTTCCGACTTTCTATAGGATTCATCCTTGTTACCTGACAAACATTCTGAACCAAGTTTCATGAAGATTGGACCATATTTGTGGCCTCTAGAGTGTTAACAAGAAAATTGTCATTAAGGCCCTTTTTCCCGTGATATGGCATGGATCCTTCCCTTTTCAATAGGGTTCATCCATGTGACCTGACAAATATTCTGACCAAGTTTCAACAAGGATGGACCATATTTGTGGCCTCTAGAGTGTAAACAAGAAAATTGTCATTAAGGCCCCTTTTCCCATGATTTGGCATGGATCCTTCCCATTTTCAATAGGGTTCATCGTTGTGACCTGACAAACATTCTGACCAAGTTTCATGAAGATTGGACAATATTTGTGGCCTTTAGAGTGTAAACACTAAAATTGATGCATGACAACAGACAATAGACGACACACAAGGGATGACGGACATTCAAAGACCACGCTGTGCTCAGGTGAGCTAAAAATGGACAAGACACAAATCTGGTATAATTTCAAGACCAAGCAATGAAAGATTGCATTTTAGTACTTAATATTAATCTTGTGTTTCTTTTTAGACCTAGAAAAGTTTAGCTCAATAATTGATTTTAACCATGAGGAGATGTTCCATTGAGCCAATTTTTAGCTCCACTGGCCTAAGGCCAGCAAGTTATTGTCATTGCGGTGTTTCTGTTTATACATCTTCTTCCAAACCAATGGGCTGATTGTAATGAAACTTGGTAGAAATGTTCCTTGAGTGACCCTCTTTTGAAATTGTTAAAGAAATTTGGATTGACCCCCAAATATGGGCGTGGCATTTTTGCACTTGAAAATCTTCAAAATCTTCCCCTCCCAAACCATTGGGCTGATTTTAATGAATCTTACATGAATGATCGGTTGGTGACCCTTTACTTATATTATTAAGAAATTATGATTGACCCCCAAATATGGGCGTGGCAGGGTGGGGCTTATTTTCCCTATAAACTCTTCAAAAATCTTTTCCCAAGCCATTGGGCCGATTTCAATGAAACTTGGCAAGGATGTTCCTTGGGTGACCCTTTACTTAAATTGTTAAAGAAATTTTGATTGCCCCCCAAATATTGGCGTGGCAGGGTGGGGCGAATTTTCACATAAAAAATTTTTTAAAATCTTCTCCTCCCAAACCATTAGGCCGATTTTCAATGAAACTTGGCATGAATGTTCCTTAGATGACCCTTTAGTTAAATTGTTTAAGAAATTTTGATTGACCCCCAAAATATGGGTTGGTTGACACAAGATTTACTGTCAAAAGGAAAAGAAAGGCCCCTTTTCTGTGATGCTGCATTATATGAATGAGTGGAAAAAATGTGCTCCTGTCACAAGATGTATCCTTTGAATTCATTTAATTTTATTAGAGGCCACTTTTTTCCCTGATATGGCATGATTTCACTAGATCGGGACAGTAATATGTGCCTGGCCTTTGGATGACACTGTGCTTGACCATATGATAGTGAACAGTACATGAAAGTTTCAGGAAATCCACCCATAAAAATAGGTGGAATTGCTTTAAAATGAAATAGAACTAGAAGCCATGATTGGCTTGAGTCGCTCCACAGACTTGAAATTCTTGTAAGAGCAAATCAAAGTTTTGACTAGATTTTTAGATATTTTGGGTTTTACGGATGTTGAAAATGATTTTCGAAGTACAACTATATAACATATAGAGAAATGACCTCTGCCAATAAAAGACATTTTTTTTCATCCAATTGCAATAATTTTTGGTTGCATGATAATGTGTCACCCTAAGATCGCACCCATGAGGTTTGATTGATATCCATCAGTTACATTCTGAGAAAATGAGTTTCGAAGTTTCAACTATATAACAGATTGAGAAATGACCTCCACCAAAAAAATACATATTTTTCATCCGATGGCTATAATTTTTGGAAGACTGATACAGGGTCACTCAAGGATCATTCCAGTGAAATTTGGTTAATATCCATCAGCAGTTACATTCTGAGAAAATGATTTTGAAAGTTTCCACTATATAACATATGGAGAAATGACCTCCACCCATAAAATACATATTTTTCATCCAATCACAATAATTTTGGGTAGACTGATAAAGGGTCACTCAAGGATCATTCCAGTGAAATTTGGTTGATATCCATCAATTACATTCTGAAAAAATGTTTACTATATTTGGAAATTGGCCACACCCATTTAATCCATATTTTTTATTGGATCAAAATTTCTTGAACAACTTTGAAAGAGGGTCACTCAAGGATCATTCCTGTGAAGTATGGTTGAAATTCATCCAGTAGTTTCTGAGGAGAAGATCTTTAAAGAAAAAGTTAATGACCAGATGCATGGATGGACGCACGACAGACACAATTCCATGACAATAGCCCCAGTGGCCTTCGGTCAGTGGAGCTAAAAATGAACTAGATAGATTAGAAATGAGATGGTCATTTCTTACAGGCCTGAATGACCGGCAACATGGTTATGATACCAGTCCTACCCAAAATCCACAGGCCTCGGGCCTGAGGACTGGTGCTAGTGTTGACCCCTGAATGACTGATTAGAAAGTATTCTGTAGGAAATGACTGATAAAATAGAAAGTATTGAAGAACAAGATGCATTCAACACAAAAAGCCTCCTAAAAACTACAATATTTCAGATTTGACCTTGATATTGACCTTGCTATTGTCAAATGTACTTGTTCTTCTCAGATGAGTTTAAACTAGAGCGCTCACAAAGCAGACTAATACCCCCACCAGCGCTTTGGCAAAATATAAGTGCTATAAGTGCAGGATGTATTTTGTAATAAATATTGAAAAATAAAGTTATATGCCTGTGATTGATTCTAGGTCACTTGGTTCTTAATTTAGAGTCTGGTGGTCTACAACCTTTATAGAAATCAAGAGTCGGATCAAAATATATCCCTTTTTAAATGGATTAATAATATTGAAGATATTTTTCAAAGATGTGGAATGACTAATATTTGGGATAATCAATCGTTTCCAAACCAAAAATGGGTTAAATTATCTGTAAAACAAAAGCTTAAAGATCTATTCATAAATTCTTGGTTTAGTTATATCGAAAATAGCGACAGTTGTCATACATATAGACTGATTAAGAAATGTTTTGGGTTTGAAAGATATCTAATCGATACTCCCTCTGCACTCCTAAAAACAGCGATTAAATTTCGAACAAACAATCATAAACTGCCAATCGAAACAGGAAGATGGTGTAGGACTGAAATATCTGACCGAATTTGTACACTCTGTAACACTGATATAGGTGACGAGTACCATTACATATTTAAATGTTCTATCCTAGATACTGATCGAAAACGTCTGATACCACACTCCTACATTAAAAGATGTAATATCTTAAAATTCGAATCACTCATGAATACCAAAAATATAGCAGAAATAGTAAATTTAGTTAAATTTATAAAGATAATCATGGACAAATTCTAACTCTCTTTTTCCTTTCATTTTCTCTCTATAAACTCCTATTTACATGCATTTTGTATATTGTAATTCTATGCCTCAAACATTTATATTTCATGTACATTTACCTCCTGTTTCCCCAAAAGGAACGGAGTGAATAAAGTGAATTGTATTGTATTGTATTGTATTGGAAACAAAAAGTTCTAACAAACATTAACAAAAATCAACTGTGACCTTGACCTTTGACCTACGTGACCCCAAAACAATAGGGCACTTCCTTGGGTCATGAGCAGCATTTGATGAAGTTTCATAATTCTAGGTCACTTGGTTCGGATAAAGAGTCCAGGAACAAAAATTAACTTTGTCTTTGACCCTTTTACCCCAAAACATAAGGCACTTCCTGGAGTCATAAGCAGCATTTGCATGTAGTTTCATGATTTTAAGGTTCCTTGGTTCTCGAGTTAGAGTCCGAAAATGAAAATTTAACAAAGGCTGACTGTGACCTTGACCTATGGGAAACAAAATTAATAGGGCACTTCCTTTGGACATAAGCAGCATTTGTGTGAGGTTTCATGATTCTAGGTCGCTTGGTTCTCCAGTTAGAGTCCAGAAATGAAAACTTTAATGGATGGACAGACAGCCAGACAGACAGACAGATGAACAGACATGGTGAAACCAATACACCCCCCTCTACTTCGTAGGTGGGGGTATAATAAGAGGCTTCTTCATGCCCAAAATGAGCATTGTAATCATAGTTTTGAATAAAAAAGAAAATTAAATAGAAAAGATCAGGTTCACAGATTCAGTTTTGTATAGACAGAAGGAAACACATAAAGCAATATATGTTAATAATCTCACCAATACAGGGGCTTAACAAGATGGCAAATTGTTACAAGATAGGCCCTTCACACTGCTGGATATCCAAGTATGAAAACCAACAAAGGGGAATAACTCAAATCTTACACTAGGAAGATTTAAGGTATGCTCCGCACTCTGTATTCATAAGAACATAACTGCCAAGCTTCAAGTTAATCTGTCATAAAGGAACAGAGTTTTGACCCAGGCAGAGAAGCGGACGCCACCCACCAGCCAGATGCCCAGACACCATATGCCACATGTGATCACATAATATATCCCATCTTTTGACAGGAGTATAACAATAGCTTCGCAGAGTGGCGCATATACGCCCAATGGCGCTTGTCAGTAACCTTGCCTTGTCAGTAACGCGAGCTTGAATGACTGCTAAAAATATTGCAAACAGACAGATAGACCACTGGTGCCATAACATAGTATGACCTTTTGAGTGTAAATTGAAAATGATTTTATGCACAACTATACGCCAAACAGTCATTTTGCAAGTTTCAGTTCATCCAATTCAAAGTGTGACGAGTTGCTCACAAAAGAAATATAGTGAATTTCAATCATTTCAAGGGCAGATAATACAAGAAAGACCCAAACTTTTTGAATTTCTGAAGTCTTATGCTTAACCAAATATCAGGGTTTACTTTATGGCAAGATACATTTGAATCCAATTAAATTTGTAGGAGTTGTGCACACACACGCACAAAAAAATCTGCAAATTTAAACTATTTTGTGAAGTAAAGGGCAGATAAATCAGGAACTACTTTACATATGAAAATATATTTAGTCCTAAGCACAAAAAGACAACCTACAGAGTTATTATGGCAAGTTTCCTTTCATTCCCATTCAAAATGTAGGAGAAATTAGCTTTCAAGAAATTTTGATTTTCATCAACTCAAGGGCAGATAATCCAAGATAACTCAAGAATGACTGGAGCATTTTGAATTGAAAAGTCTTATGCACAACTCGACATCATAGAGGGTAATTGAGTCTAGTTTCAGCTCATTTCAATTGATAGTTAAGGAGGAGTTGCACACAAAATACAGTGATTTTCATTTATTTCAAGGGCAGATAATTCAAGATTTCTAAGGAATGACTGGAGCGATTTGAATTTCAAAGGTCTTATGCGCAACTAGACATCATAAAGAGTAATTGTGTCTAGTTTCAGCTCATTTCCATTGATAGTTTAGGAGGAGTTGTGCACACAACACACAAAAAACAGTAATTTTGGTTATATTCAAGGTCAGATAATTCAAGATTTCTCAGGATTGACAGGAGCAATTTGAATTTCAAAGGTCTTATGCACAACTAGACATCATAGGGAGTTATTGTGCCAAGTTTCAGCTCATTCCCAATGATAGTTTAGGAGGAGTTGCGCACACAAAAAATTGCTAATGGACGGACAGACGGACGGACGACTGAGGCCAAAACATAATATGACCCTTTGGGCGTATAAAAAGGGCTTAATAAAAGAACTATTTTTCATTTGTCATAAATTTATGAGCAGATTCAAGAGCAAGACTACTTTTCACGAACATACATAACATATCCGGAATTAATTAAAACATTCATTTCATCACAATAAAACTAAAAATTAACATTTATATATACAACATATTGGGCCCCATACAAAATACAAATTGAAAATGACCTTGCAATGCATTAATGATAAGTTCCCAGTTCTATAAACGATAACAATTGATATTTGTAAACAGTAACTTATTTATCAGCGAGTCAGGTATGTTGTTTCAATTGCATCAATTGAAACAACAACACTGATTGGCTGAAATTAACTTCCAGTAAAATTTCAACCAATGGTTATCTTTTATACAACCGGGCCTAGAAGAAAGTGAGAACATCTTAATAGGTTCAATAGTTATGTACTTCACATTGTGTAGCCTGGTCTTGATTTTGCATGTCAACAGGGACATCAGATGGAGGCAGTGTGACTACAGTTACTTCATTTGAATCACCGCCAAAATTCACTGGAATCTCAATATTCTGAACAGTTGCATCTTCACCTCCAACATCTGTACTACCTGCTATCAAAACAGTTGATCCTTCTGGGGGTTTGATTTCTTCCGTGGCATAAGCAATCGCATCTTGGTAGGATTGTGAATTGGCGAGATCAAGGTAATCTTTCTCGATGATAATAATAGTTTTGTCTGCTAACCCGCCTTGAGAATTGATGAGTTGTGGTAAATCTAAACTTAGATTATCTAAATGAATGACCGACTGACCAGGATCAACTATTTTGTGTTCAGTTACTTGACTCACTGGAATATGAATTTGTTGAGGCTTTTGTGTGATTGGGTTTGGTATTTTGATTACTTTCTTCTTCTTCGGTGCGGGTGTGGTCCTCTGTTTATAAGCATTTATATCACCTCCTGGAATCATCAGCGACTCTAGATCAACATCAACAGGTAACTCATTAACCTGGGTTTTTTTACCAGACCGTTTATTAGCCCATCGTATTTCCGCTAACTTATCCTTCAGTTTATTACGATCCATCCCATGCTTCCTCTCCATGTGATCCCAAAATGGCGTACTTTGGATAAATCCTTTGTCACAGATGTGGCAGTGGTAATTTTTCTTCCCTGTGTGAGTATTCTCGTGCCGTTTTAGACCCGTCTTGTCTCGGAACTTCCTGTCGCAATAAGAACATTTCATTGTTGCCTCGTAGTGAGTTGCCATGTGTATCTCTAGACCTGATTTCTTGAAGAAACGACGTCCACATATCTCACACTCAAATCGTGTGACGCCCATGTGAACATTTGCTTCGTGGTTTGAGAGTGTTTTACTGCAGTAGAATGTCTTTTCACACACTTTACAAGTGAATGGCCGTTCTCCTGAAGTAAATTAAGAGAGAAATATAGGATCAGTCATGAGATTTTGTTTGAGACAAGCTGATCTTAACTGAATCTGGAATAGAAATATTGTTAAGGGAGCCTTGGTTATCTTTATAAGATTTCTTTCCTAGACAAGTTAAGATCTTGGCCTTATGTTATAAAACTTTTCTCAAAAAAGCTCAACAAAGAATTTTCTAAAATTTGACATAAAATTAATGTATGAAAATCATGATGTGTTTACAATTTCTTACAACTAAACAGCCTTCTCCACCCCTTGTGTTTAAGAGCAGAAAATACTAAATTATAAACATTAACTAGACAGACAAAATCATTATATTAAAACCATTTTATCCTCAAAAATTAATTTTTGGATTGGTATTATGCTAAAATTAAGATATTCCCAAATACAAAATATTTTTGCCTACGTAATTGAGGAAAATATTGGTCCTGTTAGAAGTCAAAGGACTATACATGCCAAACATGAAAGCTGTCTGCCTTCTAGTTTCAGAGAACAATATTTTTGAAGATTTTAATCTTTGTTCCTAAGTAAAATGGGGCCAAAACATTGCCCAAATATTGCTCAAGGCTCTTGATATGAACGAAGTTGGTGGAGTTCCACTAGATGATGATGCATACCAAATATGAAAGCTGTCTGCCTTTTAGTTTCAGAGAAGATTTTCCTTTTCCCCCTTTTTGCTGCTGTGGAAATCAGAGTTAAGGGTGAATTTTGTTTTTTTGACAATTTTGGTAAGGTTTGAATCAAGGAGCATTCTTATCAAATTTCATCAAGATGGGTCCATCCCTCAAGGGGGAGAAGATGTATAAAGAAATTGTGGATGACAGACAATGCATGATGGACATTAGATCATCACAATAGCTCTGGTGAGCTTGAAATATGAACAGTGTATCTTGAATAGGTTTGAAGTAATTAGCAAACAATGGTTATACAAAATGCCCCAAACTGTATCAATTAGGGGGCATAAAAATATGCTTGTTAATGACTATTACACCTGTAGCGCAAATTTTCAACCTTGTGGTACAAAGTTCCACTGTCAAGTTTGACACAAACATTTTTACCCTTAGTCTGAATGACTTATAATTTAAAGGCCTGAAGCTGCAACATAGAATTTCGGAAGAAGGGGACCATGATGGTCCTAGAACGCTCACCTGAGTCTCTTTGAATTAAATACGCATGTGTTAACAAGGAGTAATTTCTACATAAGATCCATGGTTTTAAGGGATGCAGGTTTTGCGAGTTTGAGACTCTCAAATAAGTAGCCAGGACTCTCAAAACAATTTGATGTGAGTCCCAAAGACCCTCTAGGGATCAGCTTCAGAAAATAATTGAAGACTGTTTTAAACAGTCTTCAATTTTTTCCTGAAGATGAGCCACAAATAGTCAAAAAATATCCAATACTTTCTTTACCTTTAACCAGCTTATAGATATAAATTCATATAAAAACAAGTTTAGTGCTTCAAAGAAATAGCCTCTATCTTAAAAAGGGACTCCCAAACTTGACTAAAGGACCCCTAAGATCTCAATTATAGAGTCCTTTGGACCCTGGTTTGTTGGAGTCGGACTAAAACCCTGTCAATACCATGGAATGTTTTCAGCCAAGAGTAAAAAGGATTTGCCTGGGCACAGCCTTTACATGTCACAGATGCATGTAATGTAATGCATATAAACTTGATGAAATTCAATTAAATAAAACTATTAAGAAAAGTGCCTGCCTTCTAGTTTCTGAGAACAAGTTTTTGAGATTTCCTCCTGAGTGTCAATTTTAAAAAAGAGAGGGGGGGTTGTAGGAGGCATTCAGAGCCCAAATGTGAACCCCAAGGGCTTGCTATGAACAAAATTGGTGATGGTCCACTAGATTATGCTCCAAAATATATAGGCTCTCTGTGTTAGAACATGCGACAACGTTGATGTTTTTTCTTACAAGAAGCCAAGGGGAGCATCACCAAAGGATCATTCATGCTAAGTAACATTGAAATCAGGCAAATACTTTGGGAGGAGAAGATTTTTAAAGTTATTTTAGCTTTTATATAGTAGAGCTAAAAATGAGCATTATGCAGATCAGAGAAAAAGACTGATATTTTAACTTACAGACCCACTACGCCAAAATTTAATATCTAACACTAGGAAATTCTTTGCCCAGCCCCAAAAATATGGCCATTTGGAAATGGTCCCTTCCTAGTCCCTTCCTTCCTGAGGGCCCTAAATCGCTCACCTGATATTTCAAGTAAATTATCATTAAGACTCCATTTGCTATGATATGGCATGAACCTTCCCATTTTCAACAGAGTTCATTCTTGTGACCTGGCAAACATTTTGATCAAGTTTCATGAAGATTGGACTATATTTGTGGCGTTTGGAGCTCTTACAAGAAAATTGTCATTAAGGCCCCTTTTCCCGTGATATGGCACGTAAACTTCCCATTTTCAAATGTGTTCATCCTGATGACCTACCAAACATTCTGACAAAGTTTCATGATGATTGGACCATATTTGTTGCTCCTAGAGAGTAAACAAAACTAGAAAGCCATGAATGGCTTGTGTCACTCCACAGGCTTGAATTTCTTGTAATAGCAAATCTAAGTTTTGACGAGATTTTTAGATATTTTGGCTTCTACTGATGTTGAAATGATTTTCAAACTTTCCACTATTATAACATATAGAGAAATAACCTCCGCCCATAAAAGACATATTTTTCTTCAAATCACAATAAATTTTGGCTGAATGATAATGGATCACCCCAGGATCATACTAATGAAGTTTGATTGATATCCATCAGTAACATTCTGAGAAAATGATTTTCAAAGATTGCACTATATAACATATAGAGAAATGACCTCCGTCCATAAAATGCATATTTTTCATCCGATCACAATAGTTTTTGCTATACTGATAAAGGGTCACCCAAGGATCATTCATGTAAAATTTGGTTGATATCTATCACTTAGATTCTGAGAAAATGATTTTCAAAGTTTCCACTATATAACATAATGAGAAATGACCTCCGCCCATAAAATGCATATTTTTCATCCGATCACAATATTTTTTTATAGACTGGTAAAGGTCACCCAAGGATCATTTATGTAAAATTTGGTTGAAATCTATCGGTTAGATTCTGAGAAAATGATTTTCAAAGTTTCCACTATATAACATATAGGGAAATGACCTCCGCCCATAAAATACATATTTTTCATCCAATCACAATAGTTTTTGGTACACTGATAAAGGGTCACCCAAGGATCATTCATGTAAAATTTGGTTGATATCTATCCCTTAGATTCTGAGAAAATGATTTTCAAAGTTTCCACTATATAACATATAGAGAAATGACCTCCGCCCATAAAATGCTTATTTTTCATCTGATCACAATAATTTTTTATAGACTGGTAAAGGGTCACCTAATGATCATTCATGTAAAATTTGGTTGATATCTTTCACTTAGATTCTGAGAAAAGTCACTTTTTACCATATTTGGAAATTAGCCACGCCCATTAAATCCATGTTTTTCATTTGATCAAAATTTCTTGAACAACTTTGAAAGAGGGTCACCCAAGGATCATTCCTGTGAAGGTTGGTTGAAATCCATCCAGTAGTTTCTGAGGAGAAGATTTTTAAAGAAAAAGTTTACGACCGGACGCACGGACGCACGGACGGACGGACGCACGACGGACAAAACACCATGACAATAGCCCCAGTGACTTTCAGCCAGTGGAGCTAAAAATTGTCATTAAGGCCCCTTTTCGTGTGATATGGCACCGATCCTTCCCATTTTCAATAGACTTCATCTTCATGACGTAACAAACATTCTGACCAAGTTTCATGAAAATTGGACCATATTTGTGGCTTCTAGAGTCTAAACAAGAAATTTGTCATTAAGGCCCCTTTTCCCGTGATATGGCATGGATCCTTTCCATTTGAGCAATTTTCATATGGGACCGACCAAGGAATATTTCTGACAAGTTTGGTTGATTTTGACTCATAAGTTTAGGAGGAGATGTCGTTTAAAGATATTGTTGACAAAATTGTCATTAAGGCCCCTTTTTCCATGATATGGCATGGATTCTTCCCATTTTCAATAGACTTCAACCTCAAGACCTAACAAACATTCTGACCAAGTTTCATGAAGATTGGACCATATTTGTGGCTTCTAGAGAGAAAACAAGAAATTTGTCATTAATGCCCCTTTTCCCGTGATATGGCACGGATCCTTCCCATTTGAGCAATTTTCATAAGGGACCACAAAAGGGTTATTTCTGCCAAGTTTGGTTGATTTTGACTCATAAGTTTAGGAGGAGATGTCGTTTTAAGATATTATTGACAAAATTGTCATTAAATCCCCTTTTTCCGTGATATGGCACCGATCCTTCCCATTTTCCATAGACTTCATCCTCATGTTCTAACAAATATTCTGACCAAGTTTCATGAAGATTGGACTATATTTGTGGCTTCTAGAGTGTAAATAAGAAATTTGTCATTAATGCCCCTTTTCCTGTGATATGGCACGGATCCTTTCCATTTGAGCAATTTTCATAAGGGACCAACCAAGAAATATTTCTGCCGAGTTTAGTTGATTTTGGCCCATAAGTTTAGGAGGAGATGTCGTTTTAAGATATTATTGACAAAATTGTCATTAAATCCCCTTTTTCCGTGATATGGCACGGATCCTTCCCATTTTCCATAGACTTCATCCTCATGACCTAACAAACATTCTGACCAAGTTTCATGATGATTGGACCATATTTGTGGCTTCTAGAGTGTACATAAGAAATTTGTCATTAATGCCCCTTTTCCTGTGATATGGCACGGATCCTTTCCATTTGAGCAATTTTCATAAGGGACCAACCAAGAAATATTTCTGCCGAGTTTACTTGAATTTGACCCATAAGTTTAGGAAAAGATGTCGTTTAAAGATATTGTTGACAAAATTGTCATTAAGGCGCCTTTTTCCTTGAAATGGCACAGGTCCTTCCCATTTTCAATAGACTTCATCCTCATGACCTAACAAACATTCTGACCAAGTTTCATGAAGATTGGACTATATTTGTGGCTTCTAGAGTGAAAACAAGAAATTTGTCATTAAGGCCCCTTTTCCTGTGATATGGCACGGATCCTTTCCATTTGAGCAATTTTCATAAGGGACCACCCAAGGAATATTTCTGCCAAGTTTGGTTGATTTTGACCCATAAGTTTAGGAGGAGATGTTGTTTAAAGAAAAAGTTGACGCCCTGACGGACAGATGGACAGATGGATGCCGGACAGCGATCGATCACAATAGCTCCCTTGAGCACTTTGTGCTCAGGTGAGCTAAAAACTGTTAATTGGTTTATTTTTAGGAAGTGGCTAGCGGTACGGGTCCGTACGACTTGTCTTGTAGGCTAAACATACGGACCCGTACGGCTAGCCAGTCCTTTCTGGATAGGCTAGCCGTAGAGGAGTTTTTTAACCAACTGTATTTAATATCCAATTATATACCATCTGCGGGTTCATCTATCGATTGTTCAATCATTATTTATCTTTAATTACGCATTTAGAAAAACAGAAAGATTATCCTTAAACACTAGTAAGTACCTGTAACAACATTTATGATGTTAAAATGATCTGTTACCTAAGTCTTTTGCAATCAGCGACCTAATTAACTACAGTATTTTATGTCATGTTTCCCGAGTTTGTTTTTCACACCGTTTTTTAATGAAACAAACATTATTTCATGATTTTGAAAGTTCAATCGGCAATTAATTGTTTTTAATTAGAGGCCAATAGCAGATTTTTACCTCAATATTAGACATACCGGTTTGTCATTTTTTGTTGAATATCTTATCTAATGTGCAAACGTGTCGTGAACCTGTAATATGATTTACTTATTTCACCAAATGTTATAGAACGGATGATAATCTGTAAACATGCCCAGAATAAAAACGTGTTACGGAAGTCTTCCTATACCAAAAGAATATTTGTGGTGGCAACAATTCACTAGAGACGGGCACTAAAAAAATGAAGGTAAAAGAAACTCACACTTAAATATGCACAGACGTTTAGTTTTTCCCATTAACACAGTCAAACAGGCACTGGATTGCTTTTCCGACTTTCAGATCTTTTTTTTTTTCATTTTTCGTATTTCGATTTTAAACCACAAACCAAAAGTCATTTTAAATGTGTGATTTCTGTAATGTTCCAACGAAAACGAAAATTTTAATTTCTTTCCTTCTAGCCTTTTCCCACAAAAATAATAACATTGTAAATCTCCGGTAAGAAGAGTTTTGTAGAAGATCATAGTTTAAGAATTATTCAATGCAGGGACTTAGGGTCCGTGTTCAATGCAACATTGCGACAATTTGATTGCCCAGTGAATAATTTCCTTATCAAGGAAGATATATATTTACGCTTTAATTGTCCTCTGGTAATAGACTTAAACTTTTGCACTATATATATTTTATATACTTTAAGCCACATACAGACAGAACGGAAAAATATCGAAGTAACATAACATTTATTATCCATTCCTGTTCTGTATTCTGATTGGTTGAAAAACTCCTGTACGGCTAGCCTGTCCAGTGAGGACTGGCTGGCAGTACAGGTCCGTACGTTTAGCCTAAGAGACTAGCCGTACGGACCCGTACGGCTAGTCACTTCCTTATTTTCATGCAAATTAATTTTGGCATTTCCAGGACCAACAGATCTATTGGTTAATTCATTTTTTTAGCAGGGTAATATTAAGAGGCCTTAAAATAACCCTGTTGTAAGTGCAACATCAGTTCCTATACTTACCTGTAACCCAATGGTATGAAATAAGCTGCCAGAGTTGTTCCACTTGTCCATTAAGCTGCACGGACAAGCATACTTTCATGGCTAGGTTGCCCATAGACAAGTGAAAATATCTCTAGAGAAAAATATGATATTATCTTAAAAAATATTTCAGATTGATTGATTGATTGAATGGGGTTTTACGCCGCTTTCAACATTATTTCAGTTATATCGCGGCGGCTGGAGCACCTAACAATGGATTCCTGGTATTTCTCATGCCAGTACTACCATTACATCCTTTCCTAGCCTCCAGCTACTATCTAAAAAATATTTCAGAACCACTGTAACTATTCAAGTATAGGAACATGCAACAGTGTTGTGTAAACTATAGATGTTTTATTGTTAAGTCTGTAACATGAAAATATTTAGAGACATTTAAAATTTTGTACTTTCAATCAGTCACCAATACCCACAAAAAAAAACCCAATTAATGGAAATGAATGATATTAATAAATAAAGGTACAATACCTGTATGTCTTCTCCTAACATGTACATCCCTCTCTGCACGCTGTATGAATGATTTATCGCAGGTGTCACATTTCCAAGGTTTTGTGACTTTGTGAGTCATCATATGCCTTTTCAGGAACCTTTTGGTTGTGAATGAATGTCCACAAGTCTCACAGATATATGGTCTTGGACTTGGGTGTTCCATCATGATGTGGGTCTCCCATTCCTCCTTCGGTATGAAGTTATCGCAGATTCCACACTGATTTAATGGGTTTTCTTTCTTTTCCTTCTTAATGTATTTTTTCTGTTTAGGCTGAATCTTCACAGAAATTTTTTTGGTAGGTTTAACATCTCCATTTTCTCCAATTTCTTGGTCATGATTTAGGGCTTCAGCAATTTCTTGAAGGTCCTCATCATTCTCCATCATTAATTTGGAGTCATGATCTTCTAACTCTTGTAACACATCATCATTCTCCTTATCATCCAGACAATCATCAAAGACCTTTTTCTTTATTACTCTCCTTTTCGTAGAAAATCTCACACTTGACTTTTTCACAGTTGCTTCTTCCATTTCAATGGGCTCTAACTTCACATATTCAGTTCCATCAGGCTTAATGTCTATAACCCGTAATCTTTTCTTTTCAGTCCTTTGTTGACCTTCAGGAACATATTCCTCATCAGAAAGCTCAGCTTTAGCATTACTTCTCTTTCTTTTATTTGTCTGGGGAGGTCCTTTCCCTTGTAACCTTGGTCTATCTGTTTGTTCAGATTCAGAATCATAGTCTTCAAACTCTTGTTCCTCTCTCAACATCTCACTTAGATCAGAATCAATATCATCTGAGTCTGAATCTCTGTCATACTCTTCATTCACTTGGACCTCAATTCCATCTGGCAAAGCTCTCTCCACACCACCACTTGTCTGTGTAAAACTGCAGAAAGTATCATACCTTGGAAATGCTGTACATGTCACATGGTCAAAGAAATAGGATCCGCCAGAGCCATGCTCTCTCATGTGAACATGTAGGTCAAAGATAGTGTTTGATACCTCACTACATGCTGAACAGTAGTATTTCTCACCTGTGTCAGAATCATCTTTACCTTTCTCATCATTAAACAAAGAAATATCTTCAATATCTGCATCATCCCCATCTGCTTCTATTTTCACCTCATGTTTTTGATCGATCAATTCTTGTTCATATTTTGGTTCTGGCTGGGATTGCAGCTCTTCGTATTGAATATCCTGTTGGTGGAATTCTTGTTGTTGCATTTCCAGTTGTTGTTGTCCCTGAAGTTCTTGTTGTTGTAGTTGCAGTTCTTCTTGCTGTAGATCTTGTTGATTTTGTTCCTGTTGTAGTTGCAGCTCTTGTTGGTGTTGAAGCTCTTCTTGTTGCTGAAGTTCATGAGTTTGTTGTACTTCATGTTGTTGCAGTTCTTGGTGCTGGAGTTCTTGTTGTTGAAGTTCCTCAGTGTGGTCAAATGGCTGTTGTCGTATAATTTGAACATGTGGTTCCCCTTCCAGATAATCTTGAACAACAAGCACTATTTCACCTGGTTGTTCCATCTTGACTTATTTTCTACCAACAATCCTCTGGGTTTTGATTATTCTTTATCTACTTGTTCAGAAAACTGAAAAGAGAAAATATAAAAGATAAGGTTCCAGGAACTTTCCAATCACAACCTTATGACTTTCAATAAAATAATTCATTCATTTCTTTATTCATTTTTTTGTTTCATTTTTCTTCTGTTAAATATCAGGACAATCTTGTATGACAATATACCATGCTTTATAAATGAGCCTGTGTGTGACATTTCCAACATTTTGACATGTGTGTGAGGTAAAAAATATTTAACAGCCTTGACAGCTGCATAGTGTAATTAGAAGATATTGCCTAACTATCTACATATACTTTGAGACCTTATTCATCTACAAAGCGCTAAGTGAAGACTCTGGTTAGACTGTGCCGATGCACAGACTAACCAGAGTCTTTGCTTGGCGCACATTTCAAATTATTGGAAATGTCACACACAGGCTCAGATAATATGTCATTATCAATGCTTAGATTTTGCTTTTTAAGTTGTATCAGTGAAATGATGCTGCTTGCTGGTATGGAAAAATTGGCTGGCAGACAATAATATTGGTTTAATATATAGTGAAACCTGTTTTAACTCTTGTCATGCTGAACCCGGAATATCACTCCTTAGGCAGGAGCTATAGACAAACATCAGTCTGCACATATGTGCAGTCTGATGTTAGTCTACACCACCTGTTTCTCACTTTCAAACCAGAATTGGCGATAGATTTAGTTTTTCAAATAAAAATTGACCTATAGTTGATACTTTCAGTGCTTTTTGCCCTTTGATTTTGATGATATTTTAGCCAAAATTTATTCAGCATGACAAGGGTTAAGCAACCACTAAGGGGACCACCAACTAGAAAGCCATGAATGGCTTGAGTCGCTCCACAGGCTTGAAATTCTTTTAAAAGCAAATCAAAGTTTTGACAATATTTTTAGATATTTTGGGTTCTACTGATGTTGAAAATGATTTTGAGAGTTTCAACTATATAACATATAGAGAAATGACCTCAACCCATAAAAACATATTTTTCATCAGATCACAATAATGTTTAATAGACTAAGGAAGGGTCACTCAAGGATCATTCCAGTGAAATTTGGTTGATATCCATTAGATACATTCTGAGAAAATGATTTTCAAAGTTTCCATTATATAACATATAGAAAATGACCTCCGCCCATTAAATACATATTTTTCATCAGATCACAATATTTTTTGTAGAGTGATAAAGGGTCACTCAAGGATCATTTCAGTGAAATTGTGTACTGTTGATATCTATCTGTTACATTCTGAGAAAATGATTTTCAAAGTTTCCACTATATAACATATATAGAGAAATGACCCCTGCCCATAAAATACATATGTTTCATCTGATCACAATAATTTTTTGCAGACTGATGAAAGGTCAACTAAGGATCATTCATGTAAAATTTAATTGGTATCCATCAATTAAAATCTGAGAAAACTCACTTTTTACCATATTTGGAAATTAGCCACGCCCATTAAATCCATGTTTTTCATTGGATCGAAATGTCTTGAACAACTTTGAAAGAGGGTCACCCAAGGATCATTCCTGTGAAGTTTGGTTGAAATTCATCCAGTAGTTTCTGGGGAAAAGAGTTTTAAAGAAAAAGTTTACAACCAGAAGCACAGACGGACGGACGCACAACGGACACAACGCCATGACAATAGCCCCAGTGGCTTTCAGCCAGTGGAGCTAAAAATCAGTATTCCATCTAGCACTTCTATATGTGTCTATTCTAGGAATTGGGATTGCGCATTTTAGCACATATTTTTGAAAAATCCGCCTTAATTTTTAAGATGATGGAGGATTTTTTCACATAGAGAAAGAGCAAGAAATTCAATCTTTTTGGCTTTGTTGCCGATTTTTGACGAAATTCCTTCCTACTTTTTGAATCCTAGAATGGGCACTGTTTAATCAAGTAAAAAAATCCCATTAACGAGAAATCAATGTTATTTAAAACTCTCCCTAATCAAAAATCTGTGGCCGCCATTTTTCTATGAATAATTTCTCTGTGACGTCATTGATCAATTAAGATAGTCACGAGCAGTTAATTGGGTCACTTCCTCACTGGAGCAACTAAGCTAGGCATAATGCTATCATTTTGCTATTTGTTCCCATCCCTGATATATATATCATTCAGTGCTTTGGTTGTCAATGAAATTGTAATGAGAGAAGGTTAAACAAAGCTGTCTGTTTTGTCATTTTAAAGTCATAATATGAAATCTCCATCACACACTAAGTTAATTTGCTATGATAACCCTTCATTTATATTTTAATAGATTCTAATGTTTGAATCTGCCCTCCCAGTAATCATGATTATTGATCAATAACTCCCATGAAATCAATGATTAACAAGTGCATGTTGTATTGCGATGCAATACAGGAGTCCCCCATCGGATAACAAAAAATCCTTTCTTATAATATATCTCCTACTTACTAGATCTATAACTGTATACAAAATTTGAAGTTGCTAGCACATTAGGTTTTGAACAAAATGTCCCAAACAAAAATATAAGAGTAAAAACAACCAATGGCAAAAACTCCAAAAGAGGGCAGAGAAGAATGATTCTTGTACATGCCACTTGTCCTCAATGAGATCTATAAGTGTACCAAGTTTGAAGTTGCTAGCACTGATACCTCAGGAGAGATGGTCCGGACAAAAATGTCAGGATAAAAAACGACAACAGACAATAACTAAAAAAGTGGATGTGGCAGAGTAACAGTTCTTGTGCATTACACTTCTTCTCAATGAGATCTACCAGTGTACAAAGTTTGAAGTTGCTAGGGCTTATGGTTTAGGAGATGAGTACATGACAAAAATGTAAGGATAGAAACAACAAAGGGCAATAACTCAAAAAGTGGACATGGCAGAGTGACAGTTCTTGTACATGACACTTGTCCTCAATGAAATGTATAAGTGTAGCAAATTTGAGGTTTCTAGCACTTACGGTTTAGAAGATAAGTTCCAGACAAAAATGTAAAGGTAAAATCAACAAAGGGCAATAACTCAAAAAGTGGGTGTAGCAGAGTAATAGTTCTTGTACATGACACTTGTCCTCAATGAGATCTATATCGTGTACAAAGTTTAAAGTTGCTAGCACTTATAGTTTAGGAGATATGATCCGGACAAGAATGTAAGACTAAAAACAACAAAGGGCAATAACTCAAAAAGTGGACATGGCAGAGTAACGGTTCTTGAACATGACACTTCTCCTCAATGAGATCTATAAGTGTACAAAGTTTGAAGTTGCTAGCACACATAGTTTAGGAGATATGATCCGGACAAGAATGTAAGGCTAAAAACAACAAAGGGTAATAACTCAAAACTGGGTGTGGCAGAGTTATGGATCTTGAACATGACACTTCTCCTCAATGAGATCTATAAGTGTACCAAGTTTGAAGTTGCTTGCACATACGGTTTAGAAGATATAGCCCGGACAAAAGTTTGACGGACAGACGGATGGACAGACGGAATCGAGCAAACCTATAGTCCCCCCAACCGGTAACTGGTGGAGGACTAATAATCGATTAATGACTGTTTTACAAAACTATGATTATTAATTGAATAATAATCACACCTCAGTAATCATTAATTTCATTGATTACTTTTAATCGATTCCATGTCTGTTGTCCGTGCAGCTTAATGGGGTGACTTGGAAAACTCTGGCAGCTTATTTCAGAACCACTGTAAATTCCCAATTCAAACTTAATTCTAAGTAAATATAAACTTTGATTAGTTCCTATTGGAAAACCTGGTAGTACTTTTAGTAATAAATATATCTGTGTTGTAACAGAAACCATTATGAAGCTGGAACCCAGTGTAATCCAGTGTATTTTGGATAACTCGGAAGTTATCGCATTGCAAAACTGCATATTTTTGTGAAGCCAAGATATTGATTTTTGGACTTGAATTGCAGTAAATGATCCTGTTGCCTTTATTTATCAATTGACGTAAGATGATTTAAAGAAAATACTTAAAAGGGCAAAGTCCTTTTGGTCATGGTTGAAGCAAATTATTTTCCTGTTAGATAGATAGATAGATAGATAGATAGATAGATAAGATTTATTTCTGTATAAAATATTACAACATAAAAAGCATTATACATGATGTATTAAAATAGCATGATATAATGATGGTTATGCGACTATATTTATATACAAAGGATAACACAAAAAAGGGATTGAAAATCTCTTATTTCCATTGTGGTCCTTTTCTACAAAAATATAGTGCTACATAGGAAGACATGATTGAATAACTATTATCGTCCATAAACTTTTGAATTATGAAACTATCACAGTAATATGCTTATAAATTAAAGTAAAATATTGAGATAATTATCACAGGTTCTTTAAATTGCAAATTCTTTTATCACAGCAAATGATTTTTCAGTCTTGTTTTAAAACATGTTAAATTTTCAGTGTCCCTTATATGCTAAGGAAGGTTGTTCCAGAGAGAGACACCTCTATAAGAAAACGATTTCTGACCAAAACCCTTCATCCTCGGGATAGTATAACGCTTACTATCACTGAATGAAGGATCTGAGTCAGAACCATTTGAAGTTGCTTTAACTCTAAAACGAGTCTGATAATGGTGGTTACTGTTTAAGGGAATAAAGTTTTCATGCATATACGAGGGGGAAATATTATTGTGTATTTTAAAGACATGACATAGTGTATTAAAGTCTACTCTTTTTGAAGCAGGAAGCCAGTCTAGTTTAGAAAAATGCATATTTTCAATTCGGGCTCTCGGGTCAAGGTTCATAACAAATCTGATAACTTAATTTTGTGTAGTTTGAAATCTATTTCTTAGAGACTGTGTGAGGGAGTAGTACCAAATTGTTGCGGCATAATCTAGATGGCATTGTATAAGGGCCATAACCAGCATTTTTTTGGTGTGAAATGATAGGTAACTTGACTTTCTAAATAAGAATTTTAGTCTACCATTAACCGTACTCAAAACAGACCTTGCCATTGATTTAAAGGAGAGACTTTGGTCTATGGTAGCCCAAAAATATTTTACAGAGTCTTTGGCTTCGATTGATTTGCCTTTGCAAGTAACATTTAGTTTAGGCTGTGACTTGAGTTTGTGCTTTGAACCAAATAATATGGACTCTGTTTTGCCTAGATGTAGTGATAATTTGTTGCAGATTAACCATTCACTGACAATTTCTAATTCTGAACTAAGAGCTGCCTCAATATCTTTAAGATTTTTTTCCATGGACTAATATGGCAGAATCATCCGCATATAACAGTAATTTATGTTTAACAACTGCTGACATATCGTTAACATAAATCAAGAAAAGAAGGGGGCCTAAAATTGATCCTTGGGGAACTCAACATTCGATTTTGGCTTCAGATGAAAAAACCCCGGAGACATCAACCAGCTGTTGCCTGTCAGAAAGATATGAAGAAAACCAATGTACAGCCAAAACAGAAAGACCAATTGCTTGTAACTTTTTTAACAAAAAAGAATGGTTGACAGTATCAAAGACCTTTTGAAGATCGAGTAGTATCATTCCGACAAAATTTCCTGTGTCCATATGAGTTCTTATAAAATCTGTGAGATAAGACATGTCTCTGTAGAAAATTTGCTTCTAAAGCCAGATTGGTACTTAAACAAAAGATCTTTTGATGAAAGATACTCATTTAGTTGGTCATAAACTGCCTTTTCTAAAATTTTTGAAATAATGTTTAGGATAAATACAGGGCGATAATTGCCTACTTCAGTCTTATCATTTTTCTTGAATAAAGGTATAACATGAGCTGATTTTAAACTATCAGGAACACTACCTTGAATTAAAGATAAATTTATGACATGACAAAGAGGATATGCAATTAAGGGAGCAGCATCTTTGACAAATTTTGACGGGATACCATCATGACCTGTCGCTTTATTAGAATCTGTTCTATATCCTGTTATATTTATAACCAAAAATATAATTGATTATAAGTAAAATCGCTATTTTGACTTGTCGATTGTATACATATGTACTTTAGTCACAAGTCATAATACCGTATTCGAGTTATATCTTTGTTTAATTTTCTTAAACAAAGTTGACTGCTATTCATGATCTCGGCACCTCTCAGAATCAATCTGAATAGACTTTCAAACATTGTACAAGGGTAGAACATCTGCGTACACGATCTATTTTGAAATTATTTAATTTTTTTTAGTTTATATGATTTTAGTAGAAACATTCATTTGTAGCTGTTTTAAAAACAAAAGGATTGGATGTGTATTTGTTTTCTGTTGATTCATACCCAAGAATGTTCAACCCATGAATATACTAAAGAACTTGATTTATCTATATATTAGGTTTAACCATGATTTTTTTAAACAAAAAAATCAGTGATATTCCTATATTTGATTTAGAACAGTTATTCCAGATTAATCAGACCAATTGTTTGTCATTGTTTTTGTTCAGATTCCTTGTTTAAAGACTATGGTTTGCTTTTCAGTTAAGATATGACTATAGAGGCAAAGGAACTTCAATTATACATATATTTTAGTGATATAAATAAAAGAAATGTTTTTGAAACAAGTTTCACAATGAAAAGTCCAAATTTTTGAGAAAAAAACGCATTTTCCCCAATTGGTCCGGTCTCGGACCCGTTCCAAAAGCTAAGAAAACAAACGCTAAGTTGGTCAATAAGTTCTCATGGTAACCCCACACACTCAATTTGAATTTGCTAAATCAAAGCAAAAACAAACAAGAGGACCAAGATGGTCCTAGATCGCTCACCTGAGTCTCTATGACCCCTGGGACATCACATTAATTAGATAGGCAGATGTCAAAAAGAAAATAATTGCCCAAGATCAATACCATGGAACGTTTTCAGCGAAGAGCAAGACAGATATGCCTTTTTGCTCTTTGATTCTATATAAAAAGGGATGCACCCGGGTGGACCCCAAAACTGACCCCAGGGTCTTGATATGAACAAACTTGGAAGGGGTCCATAACATGATGCCACATTCTAAATTTGAAAGCTGTCTGCCTTCTGGTTTCAGAGAAGAAGATTTTTGAAGGTTTTCCCATTTTCACCCATCATGCTTAGATGAGCTGAAAGGGAGGCGCCCGGGTGGAGCCCAAATATGACCCAAGGGTCTTGATATGAACAAACTTGGTAGGGGCCCACAAGATGATGCTATATACCGAAAATGAAAGCAGTGTGCCCTCTGGTTTCGATTAAAGAAGATTTTAAAAGATTTTCGCTCTTTGATTCTATGTAAAAAGGGTTGCGCCCGGGCAAAGCCCAAACATGACCCAAGGGTCTTGATATGAACAAACTTGGTAGAGGTTCACTAGATGATGCTACATACAAAATATGAAAGCTGTCTGCCTTCGGGTTTCAGAGAAGAAGATTTTTGAAGATTTTTATTTTTTTACCCTTTGTGCTCATAAGAGATAAAGGGATGCACCCGTGCAAAGCCCAAATATGACCCAAGGGTCTTGTTATGAACAAACTTGGTAGAGGCCCACTAGGTGATGCTACACACCAAATATTTAAGCTGTGTGCTATCTGGTTACAGAGAAGAAGATTTTTAAAGATTTTCGCTCTTTGATTCTATGTAAAAAGGGTTGGGCCGGAGCAAAGCCCAAATATGACCCCAGGGTCTTGATATGAACAAACTTGGTAGAGGTCCACTAGATGATGCTACATACCAAATATGAAAGCTGTCTGCCTTCTGGTTTCAGAGAAGAAGATTTTTAAAGATTTTCATATTTTCACCCTTTTTGTTAAGGGTAAAGGGAAAGTTAAGGGTGGATTTCATTTATTTGAACAACTTTGGTAGAGCTTGACCCAAGGAACATCCCTGCCAAGTTTCATCAAGATTGGCCCACTGGTTTAGGAGGAGAAGATGTTTAAAGAAATTGTGGACGACGCACGACGCATGACGCACGACGGACGACGCACGACTGACGACGGACGACGGACATTCTACGATCCTAATAGCTCACCTTGAGCACTTCGTGCTCAGGTGAGCTAAAAAAATGACAGAAATAGGACATACTGATAGCCAGTATGGGAACCAGTCAAACCGGCCCCTCGTCAAACCATCCCCAAAACAGTCAAACCGGCCCCAAAAAATAGTAAAACCGGCCCCTCAACTCAGAAAAACGGTCAAACCGGCCCTAAGAAATAGTCAAACCAACCATATATATTTTGATTTTTTTTATACAGTTGTTTTACTTTAATATTTTGAAATTACGAACTTTTAATAATCTTGCTCTAAGATATATGCCTTTGCACAATATTCACTGTATGGCAACTATGTACACAACTTTGCAATGGTAGCTTAAAGATGGTGGATATGCATTACTAAAAGAATGTGTCACTCACTTTTGGTACAAAAAGAGTTAAATATATGATCCTTTTAGATTATCCTTACATTAAAGTTACAAACTTTAAATAAATAATCCGTTGATACTCATGTTTTATCGTCATATGACAACCTTTGTGTGTAAATTTGCTTTAACGAAAGGCCCTGTTTTTTTTAAAATAACGAAAGCACGATAATGATGCAATATATATTACACACAAACGTTGCCACATAACGTTAAACTGTTACTAACTGTGGATTATATTTTCAAAACTTGATACATACACATTGCAATCGAACTGATGTCCACCATCTTTAAAATACCGTTTCAATGTTGCATACAGAAGTCTGTGGTTTTAACATGAAATGCTTGTATAATTTATAAACATTATAAAACAAGAGCCGTCAGAGACGGATTATGCTCCCCGAATAAGGCATTGTCACAAAAACAAGAGCCATGTTGGACATGGACATCCCCCGCCAAGAAAGCTTGATAGTAAACAGAAGCCTAATAGATAAAAGATTCTATGTACTGACAACGATTTGCCTCCTATAAAATCTAAGTAATAAAAATAACAAAGGGCAATAACTCCAAAATTATGCAAGCAAGAGTTGTAGTTCAGGTGTATTGCACTTCTCCTCTAAGAGATCTATCCACCCATAAAGATTCAAGTTGATAGCTATTATACTTTAGGAGATATGCTCCAGACAAAATCTAAGTATCAAAAATAACAAAGGGCAATAACTCCAAAATTATGCAAGCAAGAGTTGCAGTTCTTGTACACTGCACTTCTCCTCTATGAGATCTATCCACCCATTAAGTTTCAAGTTGATAGCTATTATACTTTAGGAGATATGCTCCAGACATAATCTAAGTATAAAAAATAACAAAGGGCAATAACTCCAAAATTATGCAAGCAAGAGTTGTAGGTCTTGTGCACTGCACTTCTCCTCCATAAGATCTATCCACCCATAAGGTTTCAAGTTGATAGCTATTATACTTTAGGAGATATGCTCTGTGGTCAGATTGCAAGGACTCAAATAAGATGTTATCTTATACAGCAAACATAAAGGTAACAAACATTAAACTCCCTTTTTGCATGACATATTTTTAGACGCAAATATCAAATACCTTATGGTAAAAGGCATCTGATTTGCTACTTAAATGTGAAATTTCATCAAATTCTGAGCATGAGACTAGGAGAAATGAAAGAATAACTGTATTTTACGCCCTAACGTAAAGGTAACAAACATTTAGCCCCCTTTTTCCATGATATTTTTTTTTTACGTTAATTTCAAATTGTTTATAGTAAAGGGCATCTGATTTGCTACTCAAATATGAAATTTCACTAAATTCTGACTGTTAGACTAGGAGAAATTTGGGAAAAACTGTTTTTTACCCTAAGTCCCCTTTTCCCGTGACGAGGCCTCAAATCCAAAAACTGTCACAGATGCATCATCACTATATCATAGGGAGTTCACATGGTAAGTTTCATTTGATTTGGCCCAAGGGTTATGGAGAAATAGGTGGGGACAGACGGACAGACGGACGGACGGAATTACTATTTTACATGCTAACGTAAGGTAACAAACATTTAGCCCCCTTTTTCCATGATAATTTTTTTTTTACGTTAATTTCAAATTGTTTATAGTAAAGGGCATCTGATTTGCTACTCAAATATGAAATTTCACTAAATTCTGACTGTTGGACTAGGAGAAATTTGGGAAAAACTGTTTTTTACCCTAAGTCCCCTTTTCCCGTGACGAGGCCTCAAATCCAAAAACCATCACAGATGCATCATCACTATATCATAGGGAGTTCACATGGTAAGTTTCATTCAATTTGGCCCAGGGGTTATGGAGAAATAGGTGGGGACGGACGGACGGACGGACGGACGGACGGACGGAATTACGGACGTACGGACGGACGGACAGACAAAGCGGCGGCTATATGCTCTCCCTTCGGGGAGCATAAAAAGATAAATTTTTGTACACCTTTTCCTTTTCCCATAATATTTTCTTACCATATCACGTCATTTAATCATCAGGTATGCAACCCTTAAAATTTGGTACAGTCTATTTTCTTGCATTTTTTAATCGTTAAGCCGAAGTATGTGATTATAAAGTCTTCTTTCATATTCATATTAGCTTCTTTACTATTAATAATCAGTGTATTGCAAAGTTGGAAAGCTATTAATCAGATCAATAATTTTCGCACTATATATTCAAAGGTTAATCATTGCGCGTGGCGACTGTATGTTACAATCTTAGTACTCCTATTGTTTGACTAATTATACATAAACACTTCAGAGAAGATTTGTACTTAAATGACTTTAAAAAATAATAATTAGGCCACACCAAATAAATTATTAGATTCTCATCCGAGTTTTCAGAAAAAAAGGGGCGGGTGGACGGCTTTTATTTCTTATTTTCTATTTTTTTTTGGGGGGGGGGGGGGATTACCGTTTTGGCAAGTAACAAAGCCGACGAGCTTACTGGTTTATAAAGAGTTTGAGTTCTATGCTGTAGAGAAAAAAAATATTTGAGGCGCTCGTATTGTTTTACTGGTACTTCTTCTTTTTCAGACTGCTGAACAGATTCCGGTGAAGACTGAATTTACTTGATAATTATTTGTTCAAAGTGTTTAATAAACAAAATTTAATCTCAGATTAGTGTGTATTTCTATATTTTCACAGACCAAAATGATTCAGATATCGGCGCTATGCAGACACCCAAAGTTTGTAATCACAGATGTAATGACGTGAAGGCACCGAATCGTAAATTGTTTGGCCAACTACTTTCTTTTTCATGATTTTATATGAAAGTGAACTTCGCTTATTATTTCAAGAATAAACTTAGCATTTTCATTGTTTATTGGTAGATAACCGGGTATTAAAGAGGCAATCTGACGAGAAATAAATGAAGCTACACAAGCTTTCTGTCAGAAATTATAATCACCGTATCGGCAAATCTACCTATCTAAACCCAATCTATTCACCCTGACGATGGAAAGGGTTTAACATCAATCAGGTTTTTCAAGCGTGCGTCGCGTGCCGAGTCAAGAAACTGTCCCCAAAATAGTCGAACATCTGGTGTCGGCGTCTTTGATTACCCGTTCACCCTCCCCGAAAAATAAACTATTCTGGATCAAAGGTTTAAAACGTGAGAGAAAATTACAGATTGACGTCATATTGAAATGTTTTAGTCGAGATTTTTTTTTAATTTTCTCGAGTCTTTATTTCTCGGATATTTAGAACCGGATTTAATTTTCAAATAAAAAGTAAGTAATTTTGAGAATAAAAAATCACGTATGACGACGTGGATGGATTTTTGTCAGATCTAAGTTGTAAAAATGCAGTAAAATAATGTTTGATAGGTTTGAAATTACACGAAACAAAGCTTATCAGTTTAGATAGAACTGATAAGAAATTCGAAAACGGAAATGCTTTCAATGGTCTCGGGTAATTAGAAATAGTCCAGACGAGTAAGGATGTGGAGAAAAGGCAAAACCATAGAGCAAATCATTAGTTACAGCATTTATTTTTAACTACGATACAAAAACAAGTTGTCGTGTAACTGTGCGACCTTATTCTCGACATCTTGTAGACGCGTCAATCTGTAATATAAGCATACTTCTTGTCAAGCGAAATCACCTGAAAAATAGAGAAAAGGATTTGTTGCTTTCGATTTTAAGATATTTTCCCGGCTATGGCGGCTTCTTTTTTCTAATTTCAAGTGATAAAACTTGTTGCAATACAAGGGATGCAGTCGGCCATTTTCCTTGAATCAACACCACAATACGTTTAACGAACGTCGGGGTTTTTTTTTTTTTTTTTTGTCACAAATAAAAAAGTTCGGGGCGGGCGTTATTTTTAGGGGCGGGCGGGGATGAGAATCTAAAAATTTATTTGGTGTCGCCTTATACAAAGTCTAAGTTTGAAAAAAAATGTTTGAAAATGGCCTCATAAAAATGTTATTACCAGTGACTGATTTAAATGTCTTTTGTTTGTTATTTTTGATTATTATTGATTATTTTTGGTAAAGAGTTTGAGATATAGGCACTTAAAATCAATATATTACTTTTTCGCAGTGTTTCCTTTTTCTTAGATGACACTCAACACAACTTTACATAAAAAAAAATCACAGAGCATTACGTTTCTACATAATTATCACCCTTTATTGTCTATTTTATATTTGGGCCGGTTTTAGGGGCTGGTTTAACCGATGGAAAATCAATATTGGGGCCGGTTGACCGTTTTTGGGCCGGTTTTACCAGAGGCCGGTTTGACTGTAAAGCGCCAGTACTAGGGCACCCATCGATATAAAAATCGGGGATAATAAAGGTAAATTCAGTACGCTTTTGGAGATTATCCTCTTTTAATGACTTCACTGTATAATGTTAAAATATTTTTGCAAAATCATATTTTAGGACTTTCAGTCCTTTGATTTTCTCAAAATTAAACATCACAACACAAATGCCAACACTTCACCCATCATCAAATATAAATTCAGTACAAAAGCTTTCTTTACAAGGACATTTGGTAAATTCTTTTCCACTGCCTTGTAAAAACAATATGAATTCTTCGTTTTTTTTAATTTTTGGTTCCACTTGTTATGAAGTATAATTGTAATTGGAAACAAAACGAGGGATTGAGTTGGCCAGATCCAATCATCCAAGAACAAGGGTTGTAGTCGAGAAGGCAGAATAACATTTTTGACTAGGATTCTAGTCTACATTGTCAATGTAGAATGTCTGCCTGGCACAAAAGCACGGTCTTTAATCAAAAGAAATGTTTATAGGACTAATGGCTGGATAAATCGTATTAATTCGTCCAGTTACCTCGATAATTTTCTGTTTTATTAACGCAATCTTTCGTTTGTCTTTCAAAGAAAATGGCGACGCATTTCGAAAGGGCGGTCAAAAACGAGATTCGCACCACCTACTTTTCGTTCCAAAATTGTGACATTAATGTGATTAGGAATTCAGTAGCTATTTAGGGTCCCTGATATGATCATCATTTTTCTTCCCTAAATTATGCTGTTGTTACTGAATATTAAATAGTTGAAATTAAAACAATAACAAATACATGTATTTTTTCTGGTTTTCATATCCTATTTTTCCTCCTTTGTTCAAATTCTAATAGAAATCTAGATCATTGTATTTTATCGAAGATTAAATTGATATTAGTGCCAGTCAACTCGTTCCTTAGTCAACTCGATGCGACTTTTGTCAACTTGTTCCACTCAAATAGTAAAATCGCTCCCCATTCAATTTTTCCTCGGTCAACTCGTCCCTCAACTTGAACATAGTGTATTTTTAAAGAACTTTTATCCCCTTGTTTGTTCGGAGATATTAAAAATATTCTAAAATAATTGTTTAAATACTATTTATAAAAATAAATGATTTTTAAATATGTTATAACCCTTTAACATAAGACGAGGAAACCGATATTTCCAGAAAAATTGAATAGAAATCAAAGCGTTTTACATTTAAAAACGAATAATAAAAAGAATGGCGGAGAACACGAAAAAATATTGGGGCAATGGAGAAAACGTATTCTTGGTTTTTAAATTTTATTTTACTACTTTCCAGAACTTATGAATGACCATCAAGAACCAAGAAATAGGCACCGGAATAGATTAAAAAATTTATCGAATTGAAATCGTATTAACTTGAACTGTATTATTATAGGCTACGAAAAGATAAAGACAAAATGCTCTTTACATTATTTTTCAAAACGCAGACAATATCGTAATTACAGATTATTATTCAAGGTTTGGCCTCAGTATTTTGATCATGCACCCGGACATCCAAACCCCAAAAAATATCCATTCTCCGGCCTTTGTCATTGATATCCTCTCGGGTGTACGAATAAATTTCAATTTTGTTTGAACTAATTATAATGAATAACAGAAGAATTCCTATAATTGGTGTCCTCCGTTTTTCTTTTTTTCAAAATTTCTTTGCCTATCAAACCATGGACTCTCAGAATTTATATTTAGGGTCCGTCATTAAATGCGTCACCGTATACCCCATGAGAAACCAACGATGTGTAAACCGAATTTTGGAAAACTGATGGAGAAATGCGTTTAAAATATGTTGTGCCAAAATAAAAAAGAGAGTATTGCGTAGAAGAATGGCGTAAATTATTGCATAAAACGCACGTTTTCAGGTCGTTATATAGGCATACCGTTAACATATAAAAAAACGTGTGTTCTGAACGGGAGAAAACGTGGATTAATCGGTAAATTCAAGAATCGTTAATACTCAGCTTTTTGCACTTAAATATTTTCGATCATGGCCTTTACACTTTATCAATTTCAATGATTCCGATCTTTTTTTTGAAAGAAATATTTTCGTCTCCAAAATATGAATTAATGCATTCTTTGAATTAAATTCGATAACTTTAGGTCCGATTTTGACGAGCATACACACTGATCATTAAAATTCATAAAAGTTGCTCATGTATAACATTAATTTAGAGCATAACCGTAGACGATAATGTAACTCCCGCGATAGATTTTGTGACGTTATTATTTTTCCAAGTAATATCGGAATAAACAGAAGCCGCGAACGGTGCTATGAATAACATACCCTCAAAATGCTTTATCGCCCTCGTGCTTTGTATATTTTGGTCTCCGAAAATGATAACTCCCCCCAAAACGTGAATTAAATTAACCTTACTTTAGATAATCATGAACAAATGAACTTGGAGGGAAAATGTACTTAGTTTTTTTAAACATTGCCAGACTTGAATTGAGCAGTTTAAAAGTTGCCATATAGAATCTAGAATTGCGCAAAACGGTAAATTTACGTTACGTTTACGAGGGATGTTCGGTAGGTTTTGAGACAACGCTGATAACTCAAAACGAGATCGTTTGCAACAAAAATATTTAAACACAAATTTGATTTTGTCTGTCAACTTTATGTAGTCGAAATTCCTAGAAGTCTGATATTCTAGATAAGTGTCAGGAACAACTTGAAATTTACACCTACAGGAAAAGGGTGCACGACGTTATCAATTGGACGTCAAATTAGGTGACGTTAAATGTGTAATGTGTGAATGAATAATCGGGGATTAATTCACCTTCTTCGCATGTGAAATACAATTTAATATACACATTTTGAAATTATTAAAAAAAAAAAAAAGACACATGTTTCTATTCTGCCCTGCGTTCAGGATCACCGAACAGTGCAAACAGTTTTCCAATTATATCCCACTTTGCACGCAAGCGCACGTGCAAAGCGGGATATAATTGGGAATCTTTTTACACTGTCTTATGAGCCTGAACGCAGGGCTAATCACGATCTCCCTTTGCTATGTGAGAACATGTAGGGGTTTTATTGATAAAAAAAATTAAACTTGTGACGTTCAACATTTGTTCGAGCTGCGCCGCTTAGGCTTACCCAGTAATTCTCAGGATAGAGGGCCACATTGAACCCACCATTCGTGTAAAATTGAATATTTTCAAAACCCAATCTTAATTATGGAATCACATAGATCAAAAATTCTTGATCAAATTTGCAAAATATCAGAACTCGGGTACAAAAACTTTTCTGTGTGTAACATATTTCATAAATCGTGGTATAAATGACGTGTAATCTTCGTTATGAGTAAAAATTGTTTTTAAATAGTTAATATTTTCGGGCATAAATAACATTTTACGAAAGAATAGGCTTTATCCATGTGTGTGAATATGTAAACCGTGTAAATCCATTTTTTTCAAATATGAATTTGCTTCCTAATTCCGAATAATATCTAATTTGATATATATACCTTTATAAGTGAATTTATTTTCATTTTGAAACTTTTAATTAATGTAGACAAAATATGGTGTATGTGTTTTCCAACGCGAATATTCTTTAAACGATGTAACATATTCCCAAAACAGACATCACAAGGTTAACCCTTTGTTCTTCATTGGTTTTTTACAACGAAAATTGACTTTCTTTATTATAACGTAGATTACAGTACGGGAAAGCGTAGATTACATTTATACAGTATAATATGCTTCATAATCCAATTCTTTGTTCAATATAATTTATTATCATAGAGTAACCGTTGAAACTAGATTGAATATATCACACAAGAAGGTTTCGAAAAACCATAATTTAAAATTCATCGTCAATTAAACTATAACGTAGATTACAAACCACAGAGAAAAATGTTATTTTTTAAATTCGGACTATCTAGGCTATTATTTATCGAATTTATAATTCTTTTGTAAGACGCAGAATGATTAACGATGAATTAATTGCTAAAAGAGCTAGAAATTGATTTTTTTTATTTCTTTATTTTTTATATTTTTTTATGTCTTTACAAATTAAACGTCTCAAGTTGAGAGGGATTGATAATATCATATACACAATATATAATTTTATCTTTGATATTTTGATTTTGATGAGTAAATTGTTTTGGATGTGGTGTCATCTATTTCATCATTTTTATTCTGGTCTGGTGTTGTTCTTTCTATTAGTGTTGATTTTACATTGACCTTCTTGTCTATCTCAGCTATTGACTTTTTTATTCTTTATTTGCCCTTCAATTATTTATCATAGAATTCCTAACCCTTTCTCATATGTTTTGTAAATTCTATTTTGCTTCTTTGGTTCTTTTCTCGACCTGAAATCCCTGTGTTATTAAACACGTAACTACTCGTTATCTAGCAAATAAAATTTCCGTCGCTTTTCATTACGATGTAACACTTGAAATGTATTGAAATCTACGTTATTGATTAAGGCAATCTACGTTATAATTTTTTATGTGAGTTTGGTGATCCCGCGCGAAAGTTATTCGTATACCAATTTATACATTCCAATTCTCGAAAATAAATGTTCAGAACAAAATAATCTAGCATGCTTTTGTGACAAATACAAAAGTCGTTTTACCTTTAAGACATAATTATGTGATTTTTTTGAAAGCTATGTTATGGCATATTAACACCCATGTTAATTCAATCATTTTTTGATATATTTTCTAAGAATCAAACGTTTATACTGTTTTCGTGCTTTTGATATTGAAATAAACACACTTTTCACTTTTATTCTTTTTATCATATTTCGATTGAGGACTTTACTTATAAGGAGGTCAGGACAACAATTCTCAGCATGAAATCAAAATAAAATTTTATGAAGGGGTCTTGACATCAGCCTTGCATTTGAAAATTTTGAAATAATTCGCCCAATTTAAAGAAAACACGTCCTCCAATATATAAAAGTATAAAAAGGTAAATAAATCATTAACTTCTTTGAGGAAACCCACGAAAAGCATGTCACTTACATGGATAATTATGTCCATTCACAGGCGTCTGCGGACACAAGACATGACAAACATGGGCGAAATTATGTAAAGAATATAGCTTTTTTTCATACTATATATGTATATTAGTAAGTTTATGAATCCTTTACTTTCTTATGTGGCTCGAAATGACGATTTCTATTTTTTATCCTAACGTAGCTTTCATAACGTAGATTTCTTTATAAGGTTAATTTCTTAATTCCAATTTTTTAACAGACAAGAACACGCGACTTTTTACCACGATTTACTCCTCCTATTTAAGACTCCCTGTTGCTGTATTAATATTTCTCTTTCCCTATTGGTATTGGAATAAAGTGGCTAACGTAGATTACAGGCTTAAAACGACGGAAATATCTTGGCTTCGTTTTCGCATTTGTAGACGAAGCTCCACATTCTGTGATGTCTTTATGACAGTCTGACTATTGGTACATGGTTATGGAGTTATTTTTTATATGATATCGGATGGTTAGACATACTTTTCGTTCATTTCTACTATCATAACTGACTCATAACGTAGATTACAATCGTTCTGGAGACAAAATTCCACCGTTTATATTAATTTTATTTCTTTTTTTGTAATTCAAATTATGCATTTTCTGTGATAGGCACATGACCTCTTACCCTTTTTGGAATATTTTTTATGTTTTATGGTTTTCAATTCTTTCGATATATGCATTGAACATATAATGGGTAACCTAGCGACAGGGTTAAAGTGGACAACGTGATCCCAAATTGTATTTTTTCTCAATCATAGACTTCTTCAGGAAAATAAATTTTATTCATTTTTAATTTCTTCCATAATTGATTAAACGTATAGGCATATTTGTTGTAATCTATTGGCATTTTTATTAAGTACATATGATTTATCTTTTGTGCGACAGCCTTTTTGGGAATCGACCGTCTATTTTGAGAATTAGTGTACCACATCCTGTTTTCATGATTTATATGAAAGCAAAGTAAATTTAGTGAGTCTTCTTCGAAAAAAGTAAATGGTGTTTAATATTAATTAGAGTTTTCAAATGTGTTCGGCGGTCTAATTTTCCTTAAAACATAAGCGTATGCCTAATCTGAAAACTTCCCGAGCAATCCTCGTATGTTTCCCAATACGGTGCACGACGTTTAATCACTGGCTTTTATCGGCCGGTCCGGCATTCAACGTCTTTCAGTCTAGTGCAACGAGTATAGGTGATCATCGACGTAAGGTTCTTACACACTAGTTGTAGTGCTTGGCACGAAGCCTTCATTACGTCAAGTTAAGCAGACCTTCGTTCTAAACTGGTATCCCACTGTCTGAGAGTATCGTTAGATATAGATATAGGAGCATTAACCCAGTCAATTTTCGTTCACGCACAGTGTAATATTGATATCTTTAAACAGTTTGAAAGTTGTCTTGCGTTCAGGATCACAAGACGACGGAAACAGTTATCCAATTGTACCCCGCTTTGCACGTGCACTTACGTGCAAAGCGGGGTATACTTTGAAAACTTTCTGCACCTTTTTTTATCCTGAACACAGGGGAAAAAAACAAACTCAGTGACAACTTTCTGAACATTCGTGTCAAGATTTTATAAAATATTGCAGAAAATATGAGTTTGATGCAAAATTTCAAAGGTAAAACATCGGTTAGATTTCAATACTAATCGCAAAAAGTCAAACTATAAATCTGATAAATCTTTTACCCTATCAAAATTGAAATCCCACTGATCCGGACTAGTCTATTTCCGGATCTGGCTAGAGTCCAACCTGGACTAGGACATAAAAATGTCCTAGTCCAGGTTAGAATCTAGTGAGATCCGGATAGATAACTATTCCTGATTGGGATTTTTAGCTCACCTGAGCACGAAGTGCTCAAGGTGAGCTATTGTGATCGTAGTATCTCCTTCGTGCGTCGTCCGTCGTCCACAATTTCTTTAAACATCTTCTCCTCCTAAACCAGTGGGCCAATCTTGATGAAACTTGGCAGGGATGTTCCTTTGGTCAAGCTCTACCAAATTTGTTCAAATAATTGAAACCCACCCTAACTTTCCCTTTACCCTTAACAAAAAGGGTGAAAATATGAAAATCTTTAAAAATCTTCTTCTCTGAAACCAGAAGGCAGACAGCAGACAGCTCTACCAAGTTTGTTCATATCAAGACCCTAGGATCATATTTGGGCTCCAACCGGGCACAACCCTTTTTACATAGAGTCAAAGAGCGAAAATCTTTTAAAATCTTCTTTTATCGAAATCAGAGGGCACACTGCTTTCATTTTTGGTATGTAGCATCATCTAGTGGGCCCCTACCAAGTTTGTTCATATCAAGACCCTTGATTCATATTTGGGCTCCACCCGGGCGCACCCCATTCAGCTCATCTGAGCACGATGGGTGAAAAAAGGAAAACCTTCAAACATCTTCTCTGAAACCAGAAGGCTGACAGCTTTCAAATTTAGTATGTAGCATCATCTTATGGACCTCTTCCAAGTTTGTTCATATCAAGACCCTGGGGTCAAATATTGGGTCCACCCGAGTGCATCCCTTTTTACATAGAATCAAAGAGCAAAAAGGCATATCTGTCTTGCTCTTCGCTGAAAACGTTCCATGGTATTGATTTTAGGCAATTATCTTCTGTTTGACATCTGCCTATCCAATTAATGTGATGTCCCAGGGGTCAAAGAGACTCAGGTGAGCGATCTAGGACCATCTTGGTCCATTTGTTATCTATAATATGAAATTGAAACGTTTTCTTGAAAACGATCAAATGACAGACTGACAGGAAAAATAAGAAAATAATTTCGATGACTACTGATAGTGTTTGACATATCTTTGGATTATGAAACAATCGTCTATGTATGGGTAGGTGCACCAGCCATCGTGATATAACGGAAATATTGTTTTAAAGTGACCATTGCTAATTTGAAAACCATATACATCTTTTTCTTCTGGCTCGGGTTGCCTACTGAGAGAGATTTAATGATGAGACCTTTAACCTTTTCAAAATAAGCCGCTACCCGCATGGTTTGTTCAATAATCTAGCAAATGCAATTCTCACAAAGAAAAACTTATGTTGTCGGTTCTCGTTTAATTCGTCACGTTGGTATAAGATTCAAATAAGTAAAATTTTATCGTGGCGGCTCGATCACCTAACAATGAATTACTGGTATATCGCACCAGTACTACCATTGAATTTTAGCTTCCAGCTTGTACAGTTGAAAACACCGTTAAAATGACACTCATTCCGATAAAAATCAGTCTAAACCATTCATCCAGCGCTCCATTCATTCAATCCAAATACTCACTGAAATCGATCAAAAACGCTCCTTAATCATTAGAAAACATTTCAAGACGAACAAATTTTCGTCAACGTTCGTAGTCGTGTTTGTTTAAAAGTAAACGCAGGGCTTGTGCGATTTGTGGAATTATTCCTCTGGGGAGAGAGAAGAAAACATAAAACTAAAACAACAAACATGTAGATATAAAAAGGCATGTACTATAACTCGTCATGTTGACTTATGCTCACATTCAAAGGACCACCAATTTGTTGATCGACATTTTTCTCTTGACTTGTCCTTAAACACGATCCTCTATCGACGAACGAATATTTCCATTTGCGTAAAAGTACATGAGTAAGAGCTGAAACAATCGTAATTGTTATTGTTGAGCAAAGGGCAGAGGAAGAACGAAAGGAAATAATTGTCCCATTTTATCATCTTACATTGGGTACTTAATGAATCCCTGAAAGCTCAGAAAATACTCTCCGCTCCCTACACGCATTATTAGACCAACCAAGTACATTGTACCCGGATATAGCACCCAACGTGTTTGTCACAAATACTATATCTGCAGCAAGGACAAATAATCCGTAAATTGTGTTTACTCTCAAAGAAATAACGGCTTCCATTGCACCAACGAAAACAACCGAAAGTCTGTGGACCCAAAAAGTTTCTTTATCTGAAGTCTGCAAAAAGAAAATGATACAAAATGAATGAATATTATCTATCAATAAAAGGTCCCCATATCCTCCTAGCATCACAGGACGATGATACCGTATATGAACGGTAAATAGAATCAATCATTGAACTTTTTACTTCGCGATATAAAATTCGTCGGTGTAAATGATCCTTTCAAATTTATCATTTTCATTGTGAGAATTGTTTTTCTTGAAAAATGAATTTCGCCCAGTAATTTTTTTTTTTAATTCTCTGATAGTACAAGATATAAAGGCAAGGTAAGGAATTTCTTGCCTACAGCTCTCATGAGAAAATTTGCAAGAAAGTTCTTTCAAAGAAAATTGTTTGCCAAGTTGTCAACTTTTTATCAATGAATCCGCTTATGAAATAAGTTCCTGATTTAAAACCGCGCAATAATTCTTAAGTCTTTCGAAGAAGCAAACAAGTGGAATAGATGGAACAGAACGGATATTTCAAGTATCATTCAACGGGCTTGTATTGGTTACCTCTCTTACTTCTTATCACAGGAACTTGATATTTTATCAATGCATCCCATTAAAACAATTAATAATGTGCAAAGTAATTACAATATAAGTATACAGGTCTTTATAAATTTATATATAGATAGAGTAACTATAGGCCAAATTACTAGCAATGTGTATATCAAATATCTTTTATTGATAAAATTTCAAGTTCCGGTGGTTCTTAGCTTATAAATATAATTGTGACCCGTCACGCGAAAAGGGACCATCTAGGAATTCTGTAAAATGGATTATTGAAAAAGAGATTTTATCCAGCATAGGTCAACCACAAGTCGTTTTTCAAAAATTCTTTCTTTGAAAGTAGCTTGATCATTCTAGATTCAGAAAATAAACACGGTGCAAAAAGTTTCGACCCGAGTCAGTCTGCGCAGTCCGCGCAGTCTGACTAGGGTCGACACTTAACGCATTAGCCAGATGGTCCCTTTTCACGTAACAGGTCACAGATATTTCCTGGACTTCAGTGCTATCAGTACTTTGAATTATATTGAAACCATTATTAACCTATCTGTTAGTTCAGTAACTTATAAATTCTTTTTGAGATGTTTTGAAGGTATATCTCTATAATACCAATTCGAAGTAAATTTTTATAACCGCTTCGCAAAATTCTTTTTCTTATTTCTTGTTTTTAGATAACAATTCAAATGTTAAAAAACGGTGCTGTTGTGTAGTAGGGTCACTTGTCGCTATAAAAGCTTACTTGTACGACAAGGTAGTACAAACACTTCTTTCTCTTGACAACCCCCACTAGAAACGAACGCAAAAATTATATATTTTTTGGAATAACAGCTGGTTCTGTAGACCGACTGATTTACCGTTTATTACAACTTACAGCCCAGCAATTTCAAGTGAGGGATGAAAGATCAATTTTACATTGAAAATGATAGGAGATACCTGTTTCTCGAACCTCACTCTTGCTTGCGGAACCATACCACATACAATTCTCACAACAACCACAAGAACACATAAGTTTATGTTGAAAAAATACTGGCTTTTTAACGTCGACATAATAAGTAATATATACAAGTCAAAACTTCTAACCGGCCACTTTAAAAACAAAGATTTTTTTTCAGAAGTGGTTGGATTTTCGTGAAATTTGCTATGTGAATTTTTAAGCATTTTTCCAGATGATTTTGGAGAAAAGTTACCGTTATTTCATTGAATTTAAAGCGCAACATGAGAAAAGCTCAAAAAGCTCTAAATTAACACAGAGCTCAAAATATTGTCATTGTAGCGTTTTTTGTCTCATGGGTCGTTAGCTGCAACATAAACTAGGAAAAAAAACTGAAAATGTTCGACAATTGTGCGCGGCATATGGCCCTAGAAGAAAGTGATAGAGCTTATGTGTGCAGAAAACGGTTCCTATAAAGAACGCCTAAAACATTTTTTTCGTCAAAAATGCATAAAATATAGACAAATAATTCCCGTTGAGTCACAAAGTGTAGGGTGTGTGGAAAAAAATAAGTTTTTACATCGTTTTTTTCAACACCAGACCATATTTGAGCATATTCGCTAGATAAAATTGTTTGCCGGTTGAATTTAAACACCATTTTACAATGCTTCCTATTCTTTCTGTTTCTCCTGTAAACAAAGGTCACACAAAATTGACAATGTTTTCCAATTTTTTTCTTAGTCTGGGTTGCAGCTAACGATTTGCGGACTTTGAATTGTTGAAAGTGTAATATCCCGAGCTCTATGAAGATTTAGAGCTTTTTTTAGCTTTTCCTTCATTACACATCCAAATTTGATAACTAATGAAAAATCATAATGGAAATCCACGTACATTATGCTTAAAAATTCACACATCAAATTTCTTTAAAATGTTATAACTTTTAACAGAGTTATCGTCATTTTTAAAGTGGCCGGTTAGGACTTTTGGCCAGTATATAACATCTTGACTATTTTCAACGAATTGTTACACACAATCATGAACTCACATACGAAGACTTCCGACACAGACACCCACAGGCAGAATCCTAGCTACCTAAAAATGCTTCAACGCTCAAACAAACGTACATACGTATATAGTCCATTTGACATTTTTATATGGACCAACCTTTACCATAATTACATAAAACTGCGTTTGAATGAAGGATTTTTTATTTTGTAGAATCTAAAATTCAGCTTAGTACCTTTCCAAAAATTATTATTTGAAAATGAAATGATTTCAAAATAATGATTTTGTCTATCCGATCAATGTTAATACTTTCGTATTCCTTTTTGATATTTTTAGACCAACTAGACATATACTGTCAAAGAAATTTTGATTTAAAGAAAGAGATTTTGAAAATCGCTATTTTTTCAGCGTCCCAATGTTCGATGTTACGCTTCACGTTTCGAATCGAAATTCGACTTCCCTCGGTAAAAATGTCGGTTGTCACATCAGTTCAAATGTAATGTTTTTTTTAAGCAGTTTAAACATTATTAAATTGTATAAAATACAAGAGGGGTATATTTTGGTGATGCTTTCATGTTTCATGTAACACGGGCTTTCTCGCTTGAAATCACAAAATGAAACTTCTTTTAACGAACTCCTACCAAAGTATTTAATAAAAACACCCGTTATTTCAATTAAATTATTGTTTAAATGATTAAATCTTTATTCTATTCCCTTCGGAAAAATTTTGTGACATTATACCAAAAAAGTTTGCAATAAAAGTCCGATGTATGAATTGGCCATGGTATAATCGTTATTTTGATATAAAACATAAGAATGGTGAGTAAATGGAGTCTCGTAATTAGATTTAAAACACAAGAGAAAGATTTTTTTTTGAAGTGACGTAATTCCATGCGCGACATCTAGCCGGGCTATTTTAAATTTAAAAAGATAAGCCACAAGTTAGTTAAGGGAGTTCGGGATGGGAAAAAAAAACGTTTACGAAACATTCTAGTTACAGTTAACACCATCGTGAAATTGATAAGGTGAATGATTTTTTAATGAAATTGATAAAGCGGGAGGAACGAGTGAAATTAAAGGGAAGTATTCCAATATCGCTTTTTTTCCTGAATAACAAAATTAGCTTTACTAAAATATGCATAAAGAACCAATCAGACGCTTATAATTTCTATTATTTCTATTATTTCAGTTCAATATACAACTGGTCTTTTATTAAAGTTTTAGTAAAGATACTAAAATGTAAAGGCGTTTAAATTCAATTTCTAGCCAGCTGGCAAGCAAGCACAGTTCACGTTTTACGATGTGACGTTGAATTATCTCAACGTGATGCGTGAACCTATCAATGATTGGCGTATTTTGTACTTTTATCGAGTGAATATTTGACAATTTTCAATGTTATTTAGATTTATATGAAAACAAAAAAATCCTGTGTGCAAAATGGACAAATACCGTGATTTATTATTGAACACATTGTGGATTCAAATGCGAAGGCCTATATAAGGTGTTCAGAAGCTTGGCGTTTTGACGACGCTGGACCAGATTAGCAATCTATAACCAAATAACACGTAATTTTATTATCAATTAATATCATATTTTATAGATATTACATGTATATATTTCTTAGATATCAGTGTACATTATATATAGACGTCACGAGAGATTTCCGTGATTAATTGAAAAGTGACATGACATTCCCACGTATCTATTGATTACCCCTCGTACATATGGAAAGAAAACTAATTCAGGAAAACGATCAAATAAATCACAATCTTATCAGACTAAGTATAAACAATGAGGAATTTGTTCAATCAATTCTGGTATTGTTTGACATGAGCAGGAGTTGGGTTCATTGTCGTAAGTTATAATCTATTTGGCAATACGCAGATAATGAAACAATCACATGTGTACGAGTAGGTACATATGACGAAACTATTATTCTTAAGTGACAATGATTAATTTGACTACCATACACGTCAAAATAGCGAAAGTCGATTGTGAAGCGTCTAATTTTTAGCTCACCTGAGCACAAAGTGCTCATGATCAATAATTGGGATCATTCGTCGTACATCGTTCGTTCGTCTGTCTGTCTATTCGTTCGTCAACATTTTTTTTAATCATCTCCTCCTAACCCACTGAGCCAATCAATCTGAAACTTGACTGGGATGTTCCTTGAGTGAAGCAATACCAAGGTTGTTAAAAGAATTTAATTCCACCAAAAACTGTTTACCATGGTAACAGAAAGGCCGCAAATTGTTGAAAATCTCCAAAAAAAATCTCCTCCTAAACTACTTGGCCAATCAAGCTGATATTTTGCAGAGATATTCCTTTTTTGAAGGCTCTGAAAAATTGTCAAAAACATTTTATTCTATCAAAAAAACTCTGGTTGCCGTGGTAACAGTAAGGTTGAAAATTGATGAAAAAAATCTTCTTCGTGTGAACTACTTGGCCAATCAAGTTGAAACTTGGTAGGGTGTATCTTGGGTGAATCTCTACAAAAACTGTCAAAATTATTTAATTTCATCGAAAACATTGTTTTCCAAGGTAACGAAAATGTCGAAAAATGCCGGATATCTTAGAAATAAATAATCTCCTCCTAAACCTTTGGGCCAATCAATCTGAAATTTGGTTGGTATGTTCCTTGGTGGAAGTTCTACTAAAGTTGTTAAAACAATTTATTGCATGAGAAAAAAGATATTTCTTAACTCAATTTTATTCGCATATGATATTTTTGGATCATTAAGAATATTTCGTTTCACAAGAATTTTAGTTAATTTTTTTTTTTTTTTTTTTTTTTTTTTTTTTTTAACTGAAATGGATTTTTATTTTCATTTTTAAGAAATACAGAGAAAAAATATTTCTAATATCAAATTGGGTTTGAAATTAAATCATTCTTAATGAAAATATGAAATAAAATCGCCATTTTTTTCTGCGTCTTTATGTTTGATGTTACGCTTTTAAAAAGTGACGTAATTCCATGTACGACGTCTAGCCGGGCTATTTCAACTTTTTGAAAATAAGCCGCAAGTTAGCTTAAGAACGGAACAGAACAGTTTATTTATTTTCTGACGTGTACATATAATGGCACATAGTCACAACACATAAATGTATACATAAATCTCATTACGTGTATAAGTGCAAAAAAAAAGTAAATAAACAAGGAAAGTGGCAAGTGGATCAGGCAGGTAATTTCTATTTTGTTTGATTTACGTAGAACATACATAAACTAAACCAACTTCTAATCGGTCACGATACGTTCTCTATTTTCAACACGTTTACAAGAAATTATTTGAACAGAACATCACCTTTATCCTTCATGCAAAAACAAATCAATCTAAAGGATTCTGGTAAAAGAATTGTTTGAAAAGGACCGACAGATTTATGGTGGTAGACAAAAGAAAACTCGAGTCCTACTTTGAACAAGTCACAAAAGTCGCAAAATGCAGGGAATTTTTAAAATTTCAAGTGAGGAAATACCGTTATGTTGTTGAAAAAACACTATCCCTTCGATGCCTTAAGCTATGGTCACATATGCGGCAATTATCGTAGTAAGTCGATTTTACCATAGACAAGCCCTGTCACTAATACGATTAAGGTTCATGTAAAGTGTTTGAGACCCAATTTTAAGGGCGTATATTGTATATCAAAATGAAGCTATTTTTGAGCACAAGCAGTTGAGCAACATTAGACCGCCATAACTATAGCGGTAAAGCCAAAACATTGTGGAAAAGGGTCATTTTATACAGATCAAGCAACTGCATGATGGTTGGACAAAATTGACTCATATCTTAACAAAGTACAGTCTAAAGTACTATCCAGGTAGTGCTACAACCGTTGATATAAAACTCAGTCTCAAAAAGCTCCTTTGAAACAATCAATTTCCATTTATTTTGTCAACATACTTGTCAAACCGGTTTGGTCTGTTTTCAAAATAGATGCTAGGTATGGTGCAATAGCACACCATAATATTGTGAAATATTTTCTGCAATTTATTTCAAATTATAGCTTTTGAAATCATAGATCTATAATAAATTACTTTATATTTATGATTCAGTGAAATAGAAATCGATATATTACTAAACAACCTTACAGGTAAATAAACTATTAATGTCTATTCATGTTGTGATAACACACCATACATTAAAAAGATCTACACATTTACAAAATTAGAATGACATATATGACATATGTGTTTATAAAATAAGTCAAAATAAGATGCTTGCATAACTACGTTTTGGGCTCGAGTTTTAAACCAACGTTTGTAGTAGTACCTGGGTCTTACTTTAGAGTTAGACTGTAATTTATTAAAATATGAGCTAACTTTATCCAACAGTCATGCAGTTGCTTGTTCTGTACAAAATGACCCTTTTCCACAATGTTTTGCTATACCGCTATAGCTATGGCAGTCTTATGTTGCTTAATTCCTTGTGCTCATAAATAGCTTCAATTTGATATATAATATACCTAGACATTTGCCTTTTTCTTGGCAAATGAAGTGTTTTAAAATTGGGCCTCAAACACTTTACATGAACCTTAACTAAGTTGAAATAAGACAAGGTACAATTAACAAAGGTACTATCGAACAGTTTCCGTAAAAAGAAGTAGGAGTGAGTAGGAACAACTACGAAGAACTATGTAAAAATAAGAAGTTTAATGAGATTAATTATTAATTTTAATTAATGGAAATCGCCATTCATTTATTTCCGAAGCCCTGATATCTCTTGTTTGTGATTCTATTGATTAGAACCACGATCTATAAAATATATCATAAGGTTTAAAACCGAGCATTTCTATCAGTCACCTTCGGGTATTATAATTAATTTGTTGTAAAAACACGCGAGTTTCAAACCATTGATTTCACGTGCACTTCGTGATTAGATTTTATCAATTTCACAGATTCTATTCGTACTCTGAACGTAGTCCAACCCCACCATTTTCCTGCTTGGTCGTAGCATTAACTCGTACAGATGTTTATCAAACGGTTTGTACGTTAACTAGGGCAAACGATACGTTTTAATGCGACAGGAGTACGATTCAACAAGATCTTACTACGTTGAACTACACTCAAACTACGACAGAAAATGCTTTTTCACCGTAGGGATTTTGAACATGCCCAAGATTTGTGCGGTCACTACGGTAGGATAATACGTTAGAAGAACGTTCAGTCCACGGGCGACTAGGTTAAACTACGCAGTCTACGGTAGGGTACGTTGTAGTGTGGTATTCTTTCACTACATCGAGATTAAGTTTCCATGTGAAATGTAACCGCGATTGTTTACAACATACTTTTCCGTACCTAACCGTTGACAAAAATCAGATACATGTACTGCAAGAGTAGTGAATCGCTAGTTCAACCTTGGGTTACCGTAGTATCGGGGACAAACGTTTACGATATCATAGCGTGCTACTACGGTTAATTTACGGATAAGCAGGGATCAACTACTGTGACAGTACGGCCAAATTAGGGACATAATAACGTACTATACCGTGAATAGACTTTTGAACATTTTTCACAATATCAAAGACACTACGACCAAACTCACGAGTTTGCACTTCGTTACTCAATACGCGTAAGCACGGCTTACTTCGACTTACTGCGCAGTATACGCTCAGCTTCTTGAATTTTACGGGTGACTGCGTTAATGTATAATTACGACCAACCACGTTAATTAACGTAAATGTGACCAAGCCTTTACAGGTAGCTGACAGGAAAAAACGTACAGAAAACATAATTTAAGACGTTCTTTGGCGTAAATGGGGCGAATTTACGCCACCCACCAATGTTAATTTTAAAATTTTGGGTACCAATGTTCTCATGCAAGTTATATTGCTTTTTCCCGGAGAACTTTTCGATGAACTTGGATTTCGCTTTCCTACCAAGTGACGGGCAATCAGAACTCAACAAACACTTGCATCTTTATCATTATTAAGCAATACTGTTCGTGCTTTATTTAAGTGACCGATTAGAAGTTGGTTTAAGTTTAGTAGTTGTAGAGGATGCCTTATGTTAAGGTCTGGTTAAGTAAGCCGTTTCTTTTTTCGAGTGCTTCTTTAATCAACTTGCATTTGTTCAATAATTCTTTCTTATTCGTAGAAGACAAAAAAAATATAATACTTATAAGCTGAAGGGCGGTGATATATTTTCTTATCGATATATTTTTCTCAATTCCGTATAAAATTCACAATTACAAAAGAAGTGGTATTCATCTTCTAAGTCAGATTTGTTACAGCATTGAAATAATCTCTTTTCTCTTTCCGTATAATTTTAAGATTATCTTCTAGTTTGAATGAGTATTGTAAAAGAAAATTTCGCAGTTAAGTAAAATATGATTTATAATTCTAAGGTAATATATCTAAGTATGTTTCATAATTGATCGAATTTTTAAAATGTACGTATGTATGACGTTCACGATGAAAATAAACGTTTTCAAAATATGTGGGGCATTAGAACTTTTCCTTTCTTTCAGAGATAGAGATCGAATTGTCTATAGCAAAGTAGAGTAACAAATTCATTTGTAATATTTACACCAGTTTTTGTACGACAAAAGTGTTTTTGTAACATAAAGATGACGAAAAATACCACGAAACGATCGACCGGTCTTTTCAGTTAGAAACGTCGACGAAAAGAAGACAAATAAATGTTATAAGATAAATATAATACGTACTTAGTGTATTGTATGAAAAAAATATCTAACTCGGTTGTAAGAATTGATAATTTTCTCGGCAGAGCCTCGATAATTTTCAATTCTCCCAACCTCGTTAGATATTTTTTTTTCATATAATACACTAAGTACGTATTATATATATTTCACATGGCAATAAACCGTTTCAAAATCTTTAAAGTTTCGCTGACGTCAAAAGTTACGTCAGAACGTTTTCGGCCAAAATTGGGTCTACGGAGGCAAGGCAATAAAAGTATACGTTGTACTATCAATACAAACTCCACTTTATACCTGAAACATGAAGGATTGTTTTTAAAACCTTTAAACTGCCATTAACAATTTCCCTATTGAATTTCAAAAACTGATGCAACTAACCATGTGTTTTAGCCTTTGCTCGTTACTGCACATAGAAGATAGCGACACCAAGTCGTATTGTTGTTTGACTATTGCGGACGATCTGTTCATCATTAGCACACTAACATTTAACAAATCTGGTTGACATGATGGCTCATGTAAAAAAAAACTCAATATAGCCTTTTATAAGCCAATTTTCTAAAGGAAATTGGCGATTTGAAAGCCTGCTTGAAAATTGTCTAATCAACTGTAACTCTTCAAGCGTCCTAAAGCATTAATTTCCAGATTCTATAATCATCAGGCAATTTTTCTCACTTATCACAGGATAAATGCTTACCCCACCAACTCTCCGACCATGCAATGTGAGTGAGCTACAAAAGATTTATCAGACAGAATGAATAGCTTTTTGACACCGGTTTATTGTTTTGGTAAGATAGTAGAGTTCACTTGCGAAATGGGTACTCTAATTTCATGATGGCAATACTATTTGTACGCTTGTGAACTTTTCTTTGATAGTGGTGCCAAGCAACGCACAGCTGTTTAACAACGGTCTCGAGTAGCATCATTTGTTTCTCCCGTACATATGGTTATATGATTGTTCTACCGAAAATTGTAAAGAAAGATAAAAAAAATAATAAAAAGGTTTACATTTATTTCATTTTATATTTTGTGGGTGTTTCTTTTGGATTTAAGTATAGATCTTTTTAAAAGACACACCCTTTAATTCGTAACCTTCTCTTACAGGCGTATTCACACTTAAAGGATCGTCAAATTGTTGGTCGACATTTATCTCTTGTCCTGTTCTAATACAAGATCCGTTGAGGACAGACGTACAATTCCAATTGCACTCTTGTACTAGCAAACGAGTAAGGGTTGAAACAATTATTATTGTCATTATCGAGCAAAGTGCAGAAAAGGAACGGAACGGAAATAATTGTCCCATTTCATCATCATACATCGGGTACTTAATGAATCCCTGAAAGTTCAGAAAATACTCTCCGCCCCCTACACGCATTATTAGACCAACCAAGTACCCGGATATAGCACCCCACGTGTTTGCATGTTTAAAAAACAATGAACACGTCAGTTGTGGAAGAACGATCACAAACACTATATCTGCAGCAAGGACAAATAATCCGTATATTATGTTTACTCTCAAGGAAATGACCGTCGCCATCGCACCAACGAAAACAACTGAAAATCTGTGGACCCATAAAGTTTCCTTGTCTGAAGCCTGCAAAAGAAAATAATATTAACGAATGAATATAATCTATCAATAAAAGACCCCCTATCCTGCCATCGTTATAGGGCGATGAAATCGTATATTATGAATGGTAAAAACTAAAAAGAATCAATCATTTCATTTTCACGTCACTATACTATAAAATCCTTCGGTGTAAATGGTCATATTGAATGCCGAAGACCAACGAGCTATTGTCATGGCGGTGTGTCCGTCATGCGTCCGTCCGTCCGTCCGTGCGTAAACTTTTTCTTTAAACATCTTCTCCTCCCAAACAAATACGCGGATTTTCATGAAACTTGAAATGTTCCTTGGGTGACCCTCTTCAGAAATTGTTAAAGAAATTTTGATTGACCCCCATATATGGGCGTGGCATTTTTTCATTACTTTGAAATCTTCTCCTCCCAAACCATTGGGCCAATTTCAATGAAACTTGGCAGGGATGTTCCTTGGTTGACCCTTTACTTAAATTGTTCAAGAAATCTGGATTGACCCCCAAAATATGGGCGGGGCTTATTTTGAGCCCGAAATCTTTAAACATCATCTCCTCCTGAACCATTGGGCCAATCTCAATGAAACTTTACCAGAATGTTCCTTGGGTAACCTTCTTCTCAAGTTATTCAAGAAATTTTGATTGACCCCAAATATGGGCGTGGCAGGGCGGGGCTTTTTTTCGAGCCCGAAATCCTTGAAAGGCATCTCCTCCTGAACCAGCAGGCTGATTTCAATGAAACTTTACCAGAATATTTCTTGGATGACTTTCTTCTAAAGTTGTAAAAAATGGATTGATCCTCCAAATATTGGCCTGGCAGGGCGGGGCTTATTTTGAGCCCGAAATCTTTGAACAACTTCTCCTCCTGAACCATTAGGCCAATTTCAATGATATTTTGCCAGGATGTTCCTTGGGAGACCATTTCCAAAAGCCCATAAATATGGGCGTGGCAGGGTGGGGTTTGTTTTGAGCCCGAAATCTTTGAACGACATCTCCTCCTGATTCACTGGGCTGATTTCAATGATACTTTTCCAGAATGTTCCTTCCGTGATCCTTTTCGAAAATTGTTCACGAATGTTTGATTAGCCCATAAATACTGGCATGGCAGGGTGTGGCTTATTTTGAGCCCGTAATCTTAAAACTACATCTCCTGATGAATAATGGGCCGATTTCAATGAAACTTTAGAATTTTGGTGGAATGTGGCGCATACCCAGTTAAAGCTTCTTTTAATGTAATTCTAAAGCTGTTAAAGCCGGTGGAGCGATACAGGCCCTCTTGGGCCTCTTGGGTTTTTTTTCAAATTATCTGATATTCAATGATACAGGAAGAGGAATTTCCTTGCCTACAGCGATCTGGAGAAAAATTTCGAGAGCTTCTTCCAAAGAAAAATGTTGGCCTATTTGTCAACTCATTATCAATTGATCCGCTAATGACATTTATAAGCTTCTAAATGAAAATCCCGAAGTAATTATTAAGGCTTCCGTAGAAGCACAACAAGCGGTTGCCAACGCTCGGATGTTTATTATTTCTTAGGCAAAGGCAAATATATGAATTTGGTACCTACAGAAAGGTCTTGTCCCAAGCAATGATCATGTGAAATATGAAGGCGCTTTGACTTACCATTCAAAAGTAATCACCAAGGTTAAATTTTTTCAAACAAATTTGACCTTGAAAAATGACCTTGAGTGATGACCTTGAACTTGGTACCTACAATAAGATCTTGTCCCAAGCAATGTTCATGTGATAAATGAAGGCTTTATGATTAACCATTCAAAAATTATGACCAATGTTAATTTTTCTAAACAAATTGGACTGTAAAAATGACCTTGACCTTGACTGGTGGCCTTGAACATATTACCTACAGAAAGGTCTTGTCTCAAGAAATGATCATATTAATATGAAGGCTCAATCACTAACCATTCACAAGTTATGACCAAAATTAATTTTTAAAAGAAATTTGACCTTGAAAAATGATCTTGACCTTGAGTGATGACCTCAAACTTGGTACCTTTAGAAAGGTCTTGTCCCAAGCAATAATCATGTAAAATATGAAGGCTCTATGACTTATCATTCAAAAGTTATGACCAAGGTTAAAGTTTGTAAAGCCAACGCCAAAATCAACGCCAACGCCAACGCGATCGACGCCAAGGTGATCATGATACCTCGGATTTTCTTCGAAAACAGCCGAGCTAAAAATTGAACAGATGAGACATACCGGGTATTTTAAGTATCTTCCAAAGGGCTAAAATTGATTACTTCTCTTAGTTCTCACTTTACAAATATAAACATTTGCAGGCTTCAGAACTATCAGTATTTTGATTTATCTATAAACCCTATTTATTAACCTATCTGTTTATTTAGTTATTCATGCAACCTTTTTGTACCATTTTTGAAGATCTAACTAAGGTCTAAAACCGGTTTTCAATTTTTTCCCCCTCTTTTTCCTATTTTCCCTTTAAAAAAAATCAAAATTTCTAAAACGATTCAGTTGAAGGCAGATGAAGCTTTCCATCGATTAAACCACTTGTCATTTTTTTTATTTCAGATAAAGAAGATACTGTATTTTTTGTATATTTCCTATTTAAGGTAGTGGAACCGTAATAGTTTGGCAACGTTTCATACCACATGTTCTTTCACAATGTTAACCAAGGTTTCCTAATGAAAATCATTAGGAAACCTCGGTTGACACTGATAAAATTCATTACTCCCTAGACATTGCGGAACTATTATGGTTTTACTACCTTAAGTTGTGTACTTACTGATTCATTGATGATCAATTGGTTTCATTACTCAACGAAAACAAGAGGACCATGATTGTCCTACATCGCTCACCTTCGTCTCTTTGTCTCATTAAGTACATCAAATTTTCAAGTTATACTTTTATGATTTGAGGCCTCTAAGGCTGTAAACAAGACAATTTTCACTAAGGTCCCTTTTCCCATGATATGACATGGATCTTTCCAATTTTCAATAGGGTTTATCCTTGTAACCTGACAAAGATTCTGACTACGTTTCATGAAGATTGGACCATATTTGAAGCCTCTGGGGTGATAAGAGCAAAAATGTCATTATAGCTCCTTTTCCCATGATATGGCACGGATCCTTCCCATTTTCGATAGGGTTCATCCTTGTGACCTGACAAACATTCTGACCAAGTTTCATGAAGATTGGGCCATATTTGTGGGCTCCAGAGTGTAAACAAGAAAATTGTCATTAAGGCCCCTTTTCCCGTGATATGGTTTGGATCCTTCCCAATTTAATTAGGGTTTATCCTTGTGACCTGGCCATCATTCTGACCAAGTTTCATGAAGATTGGGCCATATTTGTGGCCTCTAGAGTGTAAACAAGAAAATTGCCATTAAGGCCCCTTTTCCCGTAATATGGCATGGATCCTTTCCATTTTCAATAGGGTTCATCCTTGTGATCTGACCAACATTCTGACCAAGTTTCATGAAGATTTTGGCCATATTTGTGGCCTCTAGAGTGTAAACAAGGAAATTGTCTTTTAGGCCCCTTTTCCCGTGATATGCCGTGGATCTTTCCCATTTTCAATAGGCTTCATCCTTGTGACCTGACCATCATTCTGACCAAGTTTCATGAAGATTGGATCATATTTGTGGCCTCTAGAGTGTAAACACTTAAATTGTTGACGAAGGACGACGGACGACGCACGACGGACGACGCACGAAGGACGACGGACATTCAATGATCACAAAAGCTCACCTTGAGCACGATGTGCTCAGGTGTTGTAAAATTTTTTAGTCCGTTTGACTTCTATATGGACCAACATTTCGCTGAAAATCTCAGAATCGAATTAATGAACCGTATTTTGTTATTGTCATATCATATTTTCCATCTAACGAAGAATTTTGTTTTTCAAAATTGTTTAAGGTGTAATTATGATTTTGCCGTCCGACAAATGCTAACTTTCTGCCTTTCTTACATACTCGTATCTGTAATAAACGGAAAAGCGAATTGTCTATCCAAAAATAGCTCTGATTTGAATAGGGGCCGAGTCAAAAGTGTATGATTTTTGGCAAGTCAATTTAGTTTAAAATCGATTATTTTTGTAAAACTAGTTTTAGCGATTTTTTTTTATACTTTCTTAGGGTATCAAATCTTAGTGTATTCCGTATTTGTTCAGAAACTGTTTGATAAGATAATTGTTAATAGTTTTTATCTATTCTGAGATGAACCTCATATTCCCTTATTTAGACCAAGCAAAAAGGATTATTTTACCGAGTTGTAGGGATTTTTACTAGGCAAACTAGATAAGCAGGCGAGTAATAACGGTACAACTCACGTGGTATCTAAGTTTGAGATGGCCTGGCCGTAGATATGCTAATTAGCTTGTCCAAATATGGAATAAAGGACATCTCTTCTGTCAACTATTTAATAGAAAGCGACGTGTTTTTACTACATGTTTACATTTTCTGATAACTAAACAGCCTTCATTCATTCAGACGCAATTTTATGTAATCGATAAAAAAGTTAGTCCATATAGAAATAAAACGGACTAAACTACGAAGCTGTTAATAAGCTTCCTCACAAAGTAGTCCTATTAGAATTCTGTTTCGCTTTTGTCCTGAACATTTTCACATTTTTCTCATATGAATATGTTCCATTACTCAATGAAATAATTGTAAAAACAAATACTCTCTCCGGCTCTCAAATAGTTTCTATTTACCTACCGATTACATTTAGAACTATGCCTAGCACACGAGATTGCCGCAGCTTACCTGTTTTCTCAGGATAGATCTGTAGATATTATGGCTAAACATGGAGCTCGAACCTAGAACTGAACTGTCCATAGACGACATCACGGCTGCTGAGATAGACCCTAGACCTGTCCGGGACAAACAGGAAAATGTAGCTGGTTGTTTAAGGTTTGAACAGAGACTTGAGCATTTTTAAAAGTTTATATTTAAGTTTAAATGTCACGCACAGGCTTTAAAAGAAATATTATATGAGCATATGCGTGACATTTCCAACAATTTCAAATGTGAGCCAAGCAAAGACTCTGACCAGCCTGTGCATTCGCACAGTCTTAGAAAGTTGTAATTTTTCGCTATGTAGATAGACAAGGTCTTAAAGTGTCTTTAGACAGTCAGAAAATTTCCTTAATGCACTAGTGGCTGTCTATGCTGCTTAATGTTAGCACCTTAAGCACGTCTGATATTGTTGGAAATCTCGCGTACAAGGTCATATATGCACAAACAGCGCACAACTTCTCAGAGTAACTATTTGCGAATTACAGTAAAACTCGTGTTAAGCGACCACTTAGAGGACCACAAAAAGCGGTCGTTTATGGGAATGGTCGCTTAATATAAATTATCATGATAAATGAGACAGGTCATTTTGAAAGCATTTATGGATGGTCGGCTAGGTCGTACCGAATCTTATGGTGTTCGAACCCATTAGAATCGTCTTATTGAGACGATTCTAATGGTCTCAAACAACATAAGACTAAATAATAACCGATTTTTCGTCAAGAATATCTTCTTTTTCAGAGATTTCGCTTGCGATTAAGGAACCTTTGATGGTGGTCGCTTAATAAAAAACGTGGTCGCTCGAGCAAAATCGACTGTATGAATATGGCGATGGGATTTCTACATATAAATACATGTATAAGTTAAAGTTTCAAATCAACAACATTAAGATATCACGAAATAAGCCATCTATGATATGTGACCTACCAATGATGGCGACAGCAGGGGGAGTGAACTCTCTCAGAACAAGGGGCAGTACCATGTTAGTGTTATCTTGGTCCATCGGTGATGAATTGAGAGACGTGCCGTTCCAATCTAAAGATATAATAAAAACGAGGTGTGAACTAAAATTTTTGCTTTATTTTAGATAAGAACAGTTTTAGCCTACTGCAATATTTGTGATGGTCACGAAAGAGGGTTTTTATATCATATACAGATTAAAATAATATTTTATGTTAAAAAGATATTTTAAGTCACATTATTGCATTAAATGTATGTTTTCGGGTCGCTAAAGGCATACGTAAACGGACAAAACCCGGGCGTTAACGAGAGAAAGCGTGGATTAATCAGTAAATTCGCGTGCCGTTAATTTAAATATTCTCGGTCTGGGCCTTTACACTTTATCAGTTTCCTCGTCCAACATTATTATAGAGCATACATGAAGACATTGCTCTAAACCCCGCGTTAAATTGTGTGACGTCACAAATTAACCAAGCAACGTCGGTAAAAACAAGATGGACGGTGTAATGCATGACGGCATATAAGTAGGTTTGTAACTGGTTTTATATCGTTTCTTCGGGTGTCAAACAATTTTTCGGGTCTCTGCAAATGTTAACACCTCAAAAACGTAAATTAACCCTATAATGTTATCTCTCTCTAGTCGCAGGAGAACGTGGCTTTTTTATGTCTGTGATGCATGCGTCACAAGCATGCTGTACATAGATCCGCAAGCTAGAATGAGGTTCGAAAACCCGTTATCTCATATTTTACAGGTTTTGGTTGATCTAAATTTGAACATATCTCCCTTTCCTGTTATGAAATCATCAGTTGGTCCATTTATGAATGTCGGGTCAGTCACTTACGTATGTGTAAAGGCCTAACTAGTCTGACCGCCAGACTCTTCTTTACAGTGTTTTTTTTTTAACCCTTTCCTGTTTTACAAAATTTTGGACCTGTCCAAATCCAAAGGTTACGCAGACGAAAATTTAAAGTGGATTTTATTTGAAAAATAACCATTCCGTAGGGTAGAAAATAGTGAGGAAAAAGAAGAAATTGCTTGTCAGAAGCAATTTCTTCTTTTTTCACAATGTTTTCTCAATCATAAAATTACAGGCGCGTAAAAAGCAGGGATTAAACAGCAAAGGGTTAAAGGGAATAAAATCATTACAAATCTTAAAATTAAGTTTCCTGTCTCTAAAAAAAAAAAGAATTTTTGTTCAGCACTTGTTAATATGAACTTGGATTAAAGAGGCTTGTAATAGAACTACAACAAGACATTTTCTGAAAATGCTTACAAAAACGACTGCGGCCAGTCTAAGGCCTTACTTACTAGCAACTTTTGCAGCTGTTCCAATCAGCACTGGCGGTATTACGAAGAATAACGTAACAACCCCACCCACCACTGAAAACACTTGAGCTTGTTTACTACTTCTGACGGACAAGATTCGCTGTATATAGGACTGCCATGGAATAGTGCCGAATATCTGATTGAGCAGAAAGGCTTATACAATTCAACAAAATAAAAGGAGAAATGATAAAGAATCGAATTTAACCCTTTCCTGTTTTACAAAATTTTGGACCTGTCCAAATTAAAAGGTTTTGCAGACGAAAATTTAAAGTGGATTTAATTTGAAAAATAACCATTCAGTAGGGTAGAAAATAGTGTGGAAAAAGAAGAAATTGCTTGTCAGAAGCAATTTCTTCTTTTTTCACAATGTTTTCTCAATCATAAAATCACAAGCACTTTAAAAGCAGGGATTAAGCAGCAAAGGGTAAAATAACACTGAATCACTTGTCAATTCAGGTATAAAGCAAGAGTCGTGCAAAAATTAATTTCTTAGTAGAAAGAAAACCTGTCAAATCATCTGTTTTAGAAATAATCATTAGCTGAGAAACCTTTATAGTTACAACATTCGGTCTTAATGAAATTTATAGAATTCGAAAATTTTGCATTTGTACGAATTTTCGTGAACATCCTTTTGGGGCTCGTTTTTGAACAGTTGATTGTAATATAACTTAAATTATAATATGACCTACGTCGCGGGAGTGAAATAAACCCGTTGAATATTTTTGGTATTACACGGGTGTTATTACACTAGTGGAATAACTATGCAAATGAGCTCAGAGCGAATAGCAACGCTATTTTGTAACCACGAAAATATCGTCATAATCTATATCTTGTGACGTCAGTTTTAAACGGCGGTAAAAGTTTCGGGGAAACTTAATAATTATGTTGAATGTCATATCATTAATAGAATATCTAATTTGTGCTCAAAAAATACCGAATTTATTAAACTCGTCATCTTAAACAGATAAAAACTCGGCGCAGCCTCGTTTTTATCGGTTTGAAGATGACGAGTTTAATAAATTCGGTATTCAATGACCACTCATTCAATATCCTCTATATATGACTATTCAAATGAGCAGTACATTCTTTTTCAAAAGAATTGAAGATAAAAATAAACCAACAAAAATGCAGGCCTAACACTTTTGTTATTATTGTTTTATTCATTCTTTAGGTACACCTACTTGCTCACCATTTTGACAAAATCTTTAATAATAACTATTTTACCATTGTCACAAAAAGATCGATCCAAAGTCCGACTTGTTTCCGCTGAATACTACCAACCCAGTTTGCAGTAGACACTTCGCTTATGTCAATATGTTGGTTAGTCAACACGAACGGCACCGCCAGGATCTGAAAGTCGATCAAAAGGATCGTAAGTTCTTTTTTCGTCCTCCTACAAAACAAAATTACCTGAAACCTTATATCTAAGTTGTATTTAGAACTTGCTTCTCTTCCAATTGATCTATTAGGATATTTATATTTTAGGTCTTTTGATAATGTAATCTAGTTTTTGATGGATCCAGAAATGTCTTGAATTCTTATACTTTGCTAATGTGACTAATTATTTGTGGTTTTGTTAAAACATATTATGACGAGAAACTGTAAAGTTTAAGTCAATAAAAATTATCTATTGTCTATTGTCTAAAGCAAATCTTTTTATACATTTGCATTTTTGATGAGGCTCTAATTGAATAATTGGCTTTAATTCAGTAACGCTATTACATCTTGATTTTTAAAAACTGATCATTAAAAAAAAAAAAAAATGAAAATGATTATTATTCATAAATCATGATTCTTTGAACAGCTTTCCTGAGATCTTTGAATGACTATCGATAAAATTCGTGAAAAAGATGTTCGGCATTTTGTAATACGCTTTATCATGCAATGAAGCCTGATTTGACCTGATATCGCCTGTCTGATAACATAACATGATATCAGGTAGTCTATTTTAAGAAACAATTTACATTCACTTTCATTCGAATTTCTTTAACTTTTAAGGGTTTATTACATAAAAGCGCTGAAAGATGATTGCATGCTAAACAGCAGCCTGGCTCCCAGGCTGTCAGTTAGTTTATAATTAATAAGGTAGACAACTCATTTTTAACTATTCTATTTCAAATTACCTCCAATGTTCTCAAAAACTGACACTGATCAGCCAGTCAGAGAATATAAGCTGATAAGAAATTATGTTTCTCTAGTTGAATTTTGCTTATTTTTTTCACAATGCTTCAGATCAGTGGGACGGGAGCCAGTCTAGCTAAACAGAATAACATGTAAATGTCTTAAAATATCAATGTTAATAGATCTCGGCTGTGAGAAATTATCATGCCTCGGCAAAGCCTCGTCATGATAAATTCTCCCAACCTCGACCAGATAACATTGATATTTTAAGACATTAACAAATTATTCTCTATGTATCGGATAACAAGAATAGTTCATACTAGACCAAAAGCCAGCAAGAAGAGTTGAATAACGTCTGTATACGCCACTGATATCATCTGACCAAACATAGTGTACGTCACGGTCACTAAGGAGGATGTTACTATGGCAACCGTCAAATTGATGTCAAGAATGACGCTCAAACTTGTTCCTAAAATTGAATTACATTTGCCTTAAAAGGCAATTAGTATGTAATACAAGTTCTCATCACATAAACATAAATGATGGCTTTATATAACCTCATATATCTTTTTTTCATTATTATTATTATTTTCAATTTGAGATTTTAAATAGCTACCTGTTGAAAATTTAAAAAAAAAATGTCTAAAATATATCAGGAATAAGGAGAAAATATTCAAGAAATTTTATTTCAAAGCAAAGATTGAACGTTCTTGTATTATCCTCAGAAATTCTATTTTAACTTGATTGTCGATTGTTGTAATAAGGATATGAGCGATCGTGAATCGTACCAAGTGCATTGAGGATCGAAGCCGTCCAAAACAGGTCTCCAACTAACGTCGCTAGATAGACTAGAACCACTGTCACAGGCCCGGTTTTCTCGTATATAGGATCCAACATGGTGAGATAATTTTTGTCTCGAAGTGGTTTGGCGTAAAACAGACCACCTGGTAAAACGTTGAAAATGTAATCACATGTAGTTGCCAGTACTATTTTTAGTCTTTTGTACGAACAAAAATATCTAACGAGGTTGGGAGAATTGATCATTGTCGAGGCTCTGTCGAGACAATTATCAATTCTTACAATCGAGTTAGATATTTTTTTCATACAATACACTAAGTACGTATTATATTTATCTTATAACCTCTATTTGTCTTGTTTTCGTCGATGTTTCTTACTGAAATACAAATTTCTATATATTACCGCATTATATCATTGTTCTAAAAATAACTATGTGATATCATAAAAAATATCATACGGGTTGTTTACACACAGATATTTATATAGTTATAAGATAAAATGTAATCATGTGTAGTTTCCAGTGCATTATATTGTGTTCTAGATCATTATTCCTCATTGAGCGACCCAATGTCGTAATAACAGCTTATGGAAGCTGTAATTACGACATTATAGTCGCTCAATGAGGATAAGGAAATCGTCATCCATGAGAAAAATGGCAAATTTCATCAAGACAAATGGAGCTATTTCCCATTACACTTACCATAAAGATCGTATACATCTGATAAGGTGAAACCGAATAAGCCACCTTTTATTTGTATTGATATCATAAGGTCGAAACATAGCCCTGACACGGAGTGTAAATGGATATGCTTCCTTTTGATGAAATGCAGAGGAGCGTAAAATATTTGTCAAAAAAAGTTAGTTTATACTTATTACTAATGCTTATAGACCAGGAGTTTTTACCACTCACCTACTTCGTGATCAAAATTTTTTACCACTAACGTACCACAAGACTACTGAAAATACATTGGACTCTAGGACAGTAAAAGTCGTCGCAAAAATTTGCATTCATCTCGATCAAAACCATTCTTTATCGCTCCCTCATCGCTCGATTCATCCATTCCAAACACTCACTCAAACCATTAAAAAAATGCTCCAAAATCACTAAAAAGATAAGATCAACAACTTCATTCAAATTCAAAATAAATGTATATAAAGCTAGACAACATTGCGATTTAACAGAAATAATTTGAATTATGAGCGTTTAATTGGTTCTCGAAGAAGTATGAAGATATTTATAGAACGCGTATCCATATTCATTAAAGGGAGGTAATAAATAGAGCTTATTTTGGGCTTATTTTTTCAACTGTACCAGGCAAAGTCTTCATCATCCATCTTCTATAAGGCCAATCGCCCCATCCATTCATTAGAAACACTCACTAAAACCAGCAGTGTTAACAGACTAGACTGTACCAACTTTATCATCTTGCTATTAGAGAAACAAGGGCCATGCCTGACATGGCAATCGTCCGTCATCAAAGCTTGATGGAAAACTGAAGCTAAATAGATTAAGGATCCTTTTTGTACTAAGCTTCCTCATCATGAGTTCAATGCCCCCCAGAAAGAGTAAGAGTTTAAAATAACAAAGGGCAATAACTCCAAGATTATGCAAGTTCTTGTGCATTGCACTTCTCCTTCATGACATAACATCTATCCACCTGTAAAGATTCAAGTTGAAAGCTTTTATACTTTAGGAGATATGCTCCGGACAAGTTTAGTGACGGAAGGACGGAATGACGGACAAGGACCATTACTTTACCCCTTCGCCGAACGGCTGAGGATAATAAAGTATTCGCCTTTTAACATTATTAAACCTTTTCTGTTTAATCCCTGTTTTTCACGTTCTTTTGATTTTATGATTGAGAAAACATTGTGAAAAAAGAAGAAATTGCTTCTGACAAGCAATTTCTTCTTTTTCACACTATTTTCTACCCCAATTAATGGTTATTCTTTCAAATTAAATCCACTTTAAATTTTCGTCTGCAAAACTTTTGAATTTGGACAAGTCCAAAATTTTGTAAAACAGAAAAGTGTTAAGGTACTCACCTACAATGAGGCCAATACAAATACCAAAAGGAGCAAGAGTCCATATCAAGCCATCAGTATATACAGACTCGGCCGAACCGTTAATGTAGCCTCCGCCAACCAACGTCGCTGAAACAGATCATATTGGTGCTCAGAATATTGCCCTGATATGCTCTCATCATATGTAAAACTTCTCGCAAATCTTTGCAGTGGTGGATCAAGAGTGAGTTCCAGGTGGCTCAAACGAACCCCACTGAAGTCCAATCATTTCATTTTCATGTAAAATTTCCTTTAAACGCTCTCCTGTTGTTCACTACATATTCCGGTTGTGAATAAAACGTTTACAGACAGTATAGACTGAGATCAGCCTGCACAATTGTGCAGTCTGGTCTTTACATATACTGCCTGCTTTCTACTTGATCTTTGTGAAAAAAAAATAATTGATATATCAAAATTTGGAAAATTATATCAAAATAAGAAAATGTGATCCGTCACACGAAAAGGTGCCATCTGGGTAGTGCGTAAAATGTCGACTCTTGTCAGACTGCGCGGTTTACCCGTGTTCTTCTTCAGCAAAAATGTTTGTGCTACTCTTTTCATGTTTGTGCACATACCGTAGATCTATTATTTGTGAAGTACAAAATATTAAATTATATTTGAAATTATATAGTCAATATTTTGGCCAGGTTAGGGTTATTCACTTTGACGTAATTTGAAATGCTAATGAACAAAACCATTACCCGATGTTGTAAGAATGCCAACCACTATGTTCAAATCTCGGTTGGCTACGAGGGATTGTTCGAGTCGGCTTCCAGATCCAGTCTGCTTATATCGTGCGGCCAATAAACCAACAACCAATATCAGAATATACAAAGCAACCACAACTATTAGACCAGCGATGTTTACCGCCATCGTGCTGAAAGGCAGGGACGTAGCGTGCTGAAATCAAAATGTACACTTGCTCACTCTCCCTATTTTGACGAAACACGATGTACGCAGCTACGTATTTGCGTACTGTACTACAGCGTGTTATGTCAATAAAAGGCAAGTTTTTTTTCTTCAATGCTTTTTGGTGGTTTATCGAGAAATAACGGTAAATTACCGCTTGAATATCTCACCGCAAAAGCAGTCAAATGATCAAAACAGTTTACCCTGCTTTTGTGCATTTCACCCTATCTGACGTCATCGTTGCAGGATGAAATAGGTGACGTCACAATGAACGTTGCATAGTAATCACGTGAAAAATAACGCGCTTTACGACAAAATGTCCTAGAAATTTCACATTTTTTCTCATTTTTACTATCAAGAAATAAAATAATCGGGTTTTTTTTTTCGAGTAAGATCGATTAATATTTCATTTCGTGCTCTGCCACTCGTGAAAATATAGCCTTTGTTGTTCACTCAATGAACCAAACGTTTATTCTCTATATATGACATCACTCCTATCTTTCCATAAAACATTTTTTTTTAAAATTCAAAAAGCTAAAACTGTGATGCATAGAGAAGCAATTGATCACACAATCATGTTTGGAATTGTCGATTGCCCTACCAAGTGGATCAAGGCCTTTTTTACAACATGTTTCCGACATTTTCAATTTTAAGATGTTTTACTTAGTAGACATTTGTCAAACAATTTCATTCAATCGTCTAATTATCAAAAGCGATAATCCCTTATCTAGTATTGACGCCTTTTATATTTTATCGGTGCAAACAGTTTACAAATTATACCCGGCTTTGCACGTCTACTTGCGTGCAAAGCGGATTATAAGTTGCGAATCGTGTGCGCGACTTTGTCATCCTAAACGAAGGGCTATTTCATATGTTTTAAATTTATTACTTTTTGAAAATTTTAAAATATATTTTTGTATATCTTACAATAATAATAATAAAAAACATTGATAATGCTAATAATGCTAATGAACATAATCACATTAATTCACTTTAATATCATTTCCGTCATTAATAAAAATTTACAAAACACAAACTTAAACTAACTTTAACACTAATAAATTCCTTTACACTTACTTCCACCAATGTCTATTTAGGATTGTATGGGGGCCCTTTAGTAAGGTATACAATCTAGTGACAAAGTGAAATATTTTTACTGCCATGTATTGATTCATAGCAATGTCTGATGCGTCAGGCTAAAAAGTACTTCCTTAGACCGAAATATCGGCGAAAAAAAAAATGTGTAAAAATATCTTGCAGATCTGTAATAAAGAGATAAGGAGTGGATAACATGACCAAGTTAAACTGTTTACAGTATGTGCTTGGGCATAAGATAATTACAAAAAATCTAAAAAATAAAACTGTTAAAAAACCAATGTACTGAAAGTACTGTTGCTGAATGGCAAGCAAGAAAGTTTACCTAAGAAAACCCGCGCAGTACCTGACGGTTAAACTAGCCTCAACTCAAATGTTTGCCTTGCTCGTTCGACGGTCTACGATAAATTGCTGACCTGCGCGTAACGACCTGTTATTTTCAAAGCGATTCGTTATTTCATTTGTTATTCGCGTTACAGGTCATCAAGGGAGAAAAAATAGTACCCTTCAGGCGAAAAGGTCCCATATGGGTATTCCGTAAAGTATCGACCCTATTTAGACTGCACAGTCTGCACCGACTGGCTAAGATCGAAACATTTCGCACTCGGTCCGTGTAGGATTTTTCTAAATGTAACATACGATTGTCTTCTGCTGGAACTAATCTCTTGAAAAACGCAAAAATTGATATAAAGCGTCATGCTCTAATAAAAACTACCCCCTTTTAGGAGTTTCAAATCGACCGTATTTGGTGTGATTTTACAAACTATTTTAGCCTCTAATGAAGGCCCAAATCCACAAAATCAACGTTACCAAAAATTCAACACAGGTTTTACGCGCTTTTTCCCCAATCAAATGTAGATCTAAATATTTTTCACGGATTTTTAATTTTTTTCCATTTTTTCACCGTCTTTACAAAGATCTATGGCTAATCGGCAAACACTTGTAACTGCCTATATGCTTATAGGCTTTTTCAATTGTTTAGCACTGAGCCATCGCTATGCAGCGTAGTCTCTAACCCCATCCCTTTCTAATGGAAATATGCGGATGATTATGGTAGAACCCCGGGGTTTTATAAGTGCTTTTACGGTATTTATTTTACGGAATTCACAAATGCCCTTTTTTGTGGCATGTCACAAATAAGTTACATAAAGCGTGTTTGCCGGGTCGCAAGTACCCGAGACTTTTCAGTCGTTATCTGTTTACCGTATCTTTCAACGTCGACCGGACTCAAAAGTTCATAACTACAGCCTAATATGGCCATAGTTACAGGGTTTTGGTTTGCTCTCGAAGATATCGAAGTCAGGCTATTTGAGATAAAGCAATAATCCGATTATTTGAATAGAGTCTTGATTTATCCTGCTGGACTAAGATGGGGGAAAGTGCAACTATGCTTATTTTGCAATTTTTCATTTTGATTGGATTTTTGTGTAGTAGTGGGTTCTGCAAAAAGAATGTTCTATTTTTCTCTGTTGACGACATGCGTCCAGAGTTATCATGTTACATGGGCCAGGATTTTCCATCACCAATCCACCCACAAACCATCCATACCCCTAACCTGGAGGACCTGGCTAGCAGGAGTTTATTGTTGAAGAGGGCCTACGTACAACAGGCCGTGTGTTCGCCTAGCCGGACATCACTATTAACCGGACGGCGACCAGATACCACACACATCTATGACTTATACAACTATTTTCGCGATCTTGGCGGGAATTTTACAACTATTCCAGAATATTTCAAGATGAACGGATACATCTCCGCCGGAATGGGGAAGATATTCCATCCAGGAATAACGACGATCCGATTTCCTGGTCCCTGCCGTATTTTCACGCACAGAAATACTGGGAAAGTAATAATAGAAGCTGGGAAGCAATACCGGATAACATGCTTAAAGACAAGCCGCTAGTTGATGAACAGATCATGCAACACGCGTTCAAAACATTACGACTGTTCGGTAAAGGAGGGCAATATGAAGACAAGCCGTTCTTTGTAGCTGTTGGTTTTCATAGGCCACATTTACCATTTGTGTTCCCCGAATCATTCTTGTCGTATTACCCGGAGGGAAGTGTACGGCTCCCAGACAATATGTTCGCTCCTGACGGAATGCCAACAGTAGCATGGAGTTCGTACGGTGAATTACGGAATTACCGTGATCAGAAGAAACTAAACGCTACAGGAAACATTAATACGACTTTGCCTAACGAGGATATTCTTGCACTGAGACGTGCTTACTATAGTGCAGTGAGTTGGACAGATTCTTTGATAGGCAGAGTAATAAAAGAACTAGATGATTTAGGCTTCCGAAATAATACCATCATCTCATTTTGGGGAGACCATGGGTGGCAGCTTGGAGAGCACGGTGAGTGGTGTAAACACACAAATTTCGAACTTGCCACTCACGCACCAATGATGATAAACGTCCCTGGATTGACGGACAATGGTATAGTTACCGAGGAGCTTACGGAGTTTGTCGACTTGTTCCCGACACTTGTGGAAGCGGCAGAACTCGGCTCTCTCGATATTTGCCCAGAAGATTCTAAAAACGTCGCCGCTTGTCGAGAAGGTCAGAGCTTAATGCCGCTGATGAAATTCACACCAGGTTTCCAATGGAAGAAAGCGGCATTCTCCCAATATCCAAGATCACAGAATAAAACTAAAATAATGGGCTACACCGTGAGGACGGACAAGTTTCGTTATACAGAATGGCCAGAGTTCAGTTACGCCCCTGATTACAAACCAAACTGGAATAATCGGTTCGGTGTTGAGCTGTATGATCATCAAGTGGATCCAGAAGAAAACAAGAATAGAGCAATGGACCCTGCCTATCGTGACGTGGTGACACAGCTTAGTAAAACACTACGAGACGGCTGGAGGGCGGCTATTCCGCCGAGTTCCAATTATTGATAATGTTTAACAGAAGCAATAATCATATTTTGCCAGGGGCGTAAAAGCAAAACTTTGATCGTTTAAAGTTTATAGAAAAGGATTTACGGACAGCGATACTTGTGTACTTTTCGACTCTATTTCGGCTGCGCAATCTAACTGACTAAATACGAAGGGAAATTCTAATTTATAGGGTATATTAGCACTTGTAAGACCACGCTTGAAGCGAATCGGCCAGTCAGAGAACAGTATTTCAAAACTATATGTATAGGATAGAAAACGAGAGCCGTGGTGTATGGGAAATAGACACGAGCGTCAGCGAGTGTCTATTTCCCTAATACCGCGTCACAAAATTTTCTATCAGACTTAGAACACTCTTTTCTTATACTATCCGTATTTTTTTTTACCCGAACCTCTAAATAATGAAAAAGAGTAAATATCGCTGTGGTATTATTCTAACCAAGTAAAGTGTGGATATGCTGAAATCATTTATGAATCTATTTTCGTTACCACTTTCCGATCTTTTGCACTTTTGCGACTGTCGAAAGTCTTAAGGAAAAAAGAGCTGTATAAAATGCTCGTCATTTTCTTGAAATGACTCGGCCCCCATAAACCTGTCGAGATTCACGTGCAAGAAACACTACATCCGTATATCTGTAAATACAACGCTCGGAGTTGTATCTGCGATATATACTTTTAAAATACTGTTCTCTGATTGGCCCATTCGCTTCAAGCGTTGTCTAAATCACAGATACAACTCCACGCGTTGTATTTACGGATATACGGTTGAAGCGTGTCTTGTACGTACAATTACAGCGAGATTTACTTTTTTTTCATTATTTAGAACTTTGGGTAAAAAAATACAGATAGTGTAAGAAAAGCGTGGTCTAAGTCAGATAGAAAATCTCGTGCCGCTAGCGCTCGTGTCTATTTCCCATATACCACGGCTCTCGTTTTCTATCCTATACGTAATCACTTGATAAACCAGTAAAATTACACAAAAAGACTTTATACCCTGCTTTCGTTGATTTCACCCAATAAAACGTGACCCTATCAGTTCCTATTATATACATATACATGATGTCATGAGTTTGTTCACATTTCGTTTGACTTTTACATCAAAGAAATAAAATAACGATTTCGTATTCGATAGACCAATCTTTCATTTCGTGAAAAAATCGAATACTTCAGTCGTGATTTCGCTACTCGTGAAAATTTAGCTCTCGATGTTCTCTTTAATAACTTACTAAAACAAGACATGTTCCTTTATATTTATCTGTTTCAACTTTTATCCGTTATTGTCTATTGTTTAACGTCTCTTTTAACATAAGCCTCCTAAAAGAGTAAAACTCCAAACCTAGAGAGCACGGATACGTAACTACTCAATCACATCCCGGAATTAACTCTTATCTCGAACACGACCTTTCAAAACCTCGAAATCGTTCAAAATGATTTACATTTCATTATTGCATAAAATGTACGTTTTCGGGTCGTTAAAGGCATACGTTTACGGACAAAACCCGGGCGTTAACGGAAGAAAACGTGGATTAATCAGTAAATTCACGTGCCGTTAACGCCCGGCTTTTTTAATTAGATATCCGCGATTTGGGCGTATACAATTTATCATTTTCAATGATTCTAATATTTTTTCTGCAATATTTTTTTTGTCCTTAAACGATATTTTATGCATCAGTCTGAAATACTTCAGAGGTTAGATCCAAACGTTTGTGCGCATTGATTAGTAAAATGCGTGAAAATTATTCATGTACAACATTATCATAGAGCATACCGAAAGACGTTGGTCTAAATCCCTCGTTAAATTGTGTTACGTCATAAAATTACCAAGCAACGTCGGTATAAACAAAATGGACGGTGTAATGCACGACGCATTTGATCCGGTATATTCGTAAGTTTGTAACTAGTTTTATATCGATTCTATGAAATCATTTTGCAATTTCTGTTTGAATTTATACTCTAATCTGTCTTTTTATGCAATGATAGCATTAATTCACATTTTTCGGGCGTTAACAATTGCAGAGACCCTCAAAATGCTTTAACGCCCTCGTGCTGCAAACGCCCTCAAAAACGTGAATTAACCCTATAATATTGTCAAAATCACGATGTTTATAACTGTGCCCCTCTAAGAGTCGTCGTCACACTTTAACGTTCTGGAAGACCTGCATTCATTGATCGTTGCATTATTGAATAAAATCTACGTTTTCGTACGGTGGCAAAGAGGTGACATTTGCACATTTTTGTATTTTCTGGGATTTTCGTTTTTAAAGTTATTTTTAAAGAATAAAAATAAATGCGAAATCAAAATCCTCGATTTTCGTTTTACAAGTTTTTTTTAAAGAATAAAAATAAATGCGAAAAACAAAAATCTCGCTATTCGTTTTACAAGTTTTCTTTTAAAGAATAAAAAAAAAATGCGAAAAAACAAAACCCTTGATTTTCGTTTTACGAGTTTTATTTTTATTATCATGTTAGAAAAAAGAAAATGCAAAAAACAAAATCCACAACTTTCGTTTTACAAGTTTTCTTTTGTAGAATAAAAAAAAAATGCGAAAAACGAAAGTAGGCATCGGCAGTTCTTATTGGATAATTAAGTCGTGCTCACGACTTAGTGGTAAATTTTGATTGGTCAAATTATCGCGTGCTCACGACTTAAGTTTTCGTTTTTTGCATTTTATTTTATTCAATAGAATAAAACTTGAAAAACGAAAATTGATTTTCGCATTTTTTTTATCAATGAGTTTATAAAAAAAATGTAAAACGAGGATTTTGTTTTTTGCATTTTTTATTATTCCATGAAAAAAACCTTGAAAAACGAAAATCCCATATTTTTTCAAATTATTTTTTATTTTACAAGGTAAATGAAAAAAATGTAAATGTCACCTCTATGCCACCGTATTTTCGGGTCGTTTGAGGCATATCTTAACGGACAAATCCCAGGCGTTAACGGGAGAAAACGTGGATTAATCAGTAAATTCTTGTGCCGTTAACGCCCGGCATTTTACTTCATATTCTCTGTCTTGGCCTATACACTTAATTAGTTTATATGTCTTGCATTGATATAGAGCTTAAATAAAGAGTTTGATCCTATTCCCGCGCTAAGTTGTGTGACGTCATAAATGTGTATAAACAAAATTGACAGTGCAATGCATAACGCAATTTTCTGGCACATTCAGGGGATGGAGCTAGTTTTAAAGCGTTGCTATGAATCATTTTGCAACCTCTATTTGAATAAATACCAAAACCTTTCTTAAATGCAATAATAGCGTCAAATCACGATTTCTCGGGTGTTAACATTTGCGGAGAGCCTCAAAATGCTTTAACGGCCTCGTGCTTCGCACGAAGGCGTTAAACCTTTTTTCGGGTCTCTGCAATATTAACGCCCTCAAAAACGTTATATAACCCAATAATCCATTAGTTTTGGGCGTTCTAGAAGCTCTAACATGTGATGTCTTGTAACGTACGTCTAGTGATTGCAAACTGCGCGAGGAACATGTTACAGCTATAGAGATACCTCAGAAAATGTTAAACGTTTGTTACGTGTTAACAGCGCACGTAAACAATTCCAACGTATACTTTGACGATTTGCGTCGATCACCTACGTTAAACAGTGCTCACAAAACGTTCTTCTAACGCTATTGAAACGAATTTAATGTTGTCGCATCACTCGCATGTATAAAAAAATGCAGACTATCCTTCCAAAATTACAGTCTAGACTTGTTGCAAAAACTCTAATTTCTAAAAATATAGTTTAGTAAATCACTCCAATCTCGCAAAAAGAACTCTCTTTTTTTTCAAAATGAAAACGTTCAAAACGATTAACATTTCAATCAAAAAGATAAAATAATTGTATGTTTTTAAAAGGCTGGTGTTGATTTCAAGCGTCTGAATTGTCCTTGAGACACAAAATTATTAAAGTACATAGATTTTTTAGGGGGGTAAAAAAAGATTTGATAATTTCGTCAAAGGGGGCGAGATAAGCGATTATGTTTTACCTCCCTTGAAAATCATTCAAATCTCGCTCTTCACACTCACTCAATTTCAATTAAAAATAATTCCAGAGTCATTCAACTCGTCAATTTCACGATGTTTCACTGTAACAATGTAAGTGTCAAAAGCCAAAGTTACACTTTTCCGTTCTAGCAGACCTGCGTTCATATCTAACGTTACGATTCATCAGGGGTTTTTGGCGTCCCAGAAGATCCAGCATATGCCGCGCATTTTGTAACGTACATCTTGGGACTCTATACTTCGCGAGAACCATGCTCAGCTATGAATAAAGTTTTCACAGAAAATATTCAACCTTTGCTGACGCGGTGTTACAAACGCACAAGAACGATTGGCCTGCGTTCTCGGGCGATTCCCATCGATCACCTGCGTTAAATAGTGTTAAAAACGTTCTTCTTACGCTATTGTAACGAATTTACCGTGGACAGTCCTATATACCGTTGTCGCATCACTCGCGTATAATGTTTAATTGTTGCATTTACAGACATGATATATTTTGGGGGTTGCTTAGGATATCGTAGTTTTTCGCATGGCATGCGACTTTAATTCATCCGATAGGTGGCATAGTTCTAAATTTTAAAAGATCTTATTGAAATCACAACAGTTGTGCCAAATAGTCGCAAAACTAAATTTATTAGACAAAGTACTTTTGAAAATCAATAAAATTAAGTAGCAGTACAATTGCATATTTTTTTTGTAGATCAGTCCTCCTTGACCGAGCGGCTTTATTTATTGTGAGTTCTTTCGCCGAATGATTTGCGGCGAATTTTGAAGTTTTGACTTTTAATCTGTTGTCGGTCGCCTTTAAAGGTCAGACCCCGGTGCAATTTTGTCCTCTTCAGTTTATGGTAAATCAGTTTTTCTCCAAGCCGTGGCGCTTTCAAGAATTTTCGTTGAGGTATGAAGTTACAGATGCTTATTCCTCTTTCTTAGAACTTCCTTTTAAAACCGAATGTCATGTATGTTGATAAGGCACTTTTTTTTGCATAATACAGTCACAGCAAGGGAACCCTTCTTTTGTAACAAACAAAGCTACGGGCACAGAAATCACGCCATATATTTTTCATCCCCCACCTGGAGAATAAACTCCTGCAAAGAGATAGTAAAATTCACTTGAAATCTCTAGAACAGAGGTGAAATAAATTAAAAATCGTGCAAAACCACATGTAAACCACTGTTTAACACTTAAAACAGCTCTATCTTTGAGGGACTACATTCGCTTCAAAAACTACTTTTACCATACAATGACCTCAGGAAGAAATTCTCACTGGAGTCCCTCCTAAATAGTAAGATTATTCTCCTTTGGATGTTCATAATTACGGTTTCCTTTTTGCGACCGCTTTAATCAAACCTCAGATCAGTCGCCCGAAAGTCAACAAAAGATCGTAGACAATTTGCCAACCGATCGCCGATTATTCTGTAATTATCTAATGGTTATAGAATCTTATAAAAAAGAATACAGACTAGTCGTAAAAAAAGACAGTCTAGAGTTGCTGCAAATACTATACTCAGAACAAGAAGTTAAGCGCCACCAGTTTTTAGACAGAAGATTTTTAAAGGCAGGGAGCCTGCATTAATTCAAAATAACAGAGATGTAAATATTGAGTTCCAATGATGAAAATGGTATGTTGAATTAACGATTTCACCACAATACATGGGTGGTGATAAATTTTATTGGCTTTGTACCTTGAAATGTAAATGACGTATTTTCACCGTTTTTAAAACATAAAAAAACTATTGTCAAAGCCGACTTACGGTGTTGTCTATGACACGAAACTTGGTTTTAGAAGTCAGATAACACAAATGCGATTAATTCAAGTCACATCTTAGTCAGTAGCGTGTGTAAGATCCGTGAGCATTGATCACTGCGCGCACCCTCCTCGGCATGCCACCAATCAGCCAACACATGATGTGTTGAGGGATTTGCTGCCACTCCTGGTGCAGTGCTGCTTCTAACTCAACCACATTTTGTACAGGAGGCTCTCTCCGACGTATACGGCGCCCTAAAATGTCCCACAGGTGCTCGATGGGGTTAAGATCGGGACTACAAGCCGGCCATGGAATGGTGGTGATGGCTTCACGTTGCATAACATCCGCCACGACTCTTGCGTTATCACCCATGTACACTGGTCTTGTTCGAAGAGGGTGATTGTCAAAATGTGGAATGACCACAGGAAAAAGGATGTTATCGCGATATTTATCGCCAGTCAATGTTCCTGGAACTGTCACTAGGTCCAGTTTACAGCCGTAGGAGACACAACCCTATATCATAACGGAGCCAGCGCCACCCTGATAGGTTGGTTGGACGTACTTTGGTGCAAATCGGGTGTTAGGTTGTCTCCAAACACGAATTCGGCCATCGGTGACATGCAACAACATCCTGCACTCATCTGACCAATGGATCCAACGCCATGATGCCAAGTTCCAACGTGCCCTCGCTCTACACCATATTAGACATTCATTGATGTGTCTCTGTTGTAACTTTGGACGTTTGAGGGATCTTCGTGCCTTATACCCAGCCATCCGAAGTCGAAGTCGGCACTGTTGAAATAGAGACCCGTCTGTGTGTATTCCAGTTGTCCCTTAGTACAGGCGCACTGGTGAAGGACAGACGTCTGACGTGACGCAAAAGTGCCCTATCCTCTCGAATAGACGTTACTCTAGGGCGTCCAGATCTGACAGGGTCCTTAATGTCGTTTGTTTGTGCGTGTTTTTGTACCAAACGTGTTATGACACTGTGGTGATACCCCAGCTGTCTGGCAATAGCTCCACAAGACATTCCAGAATCTCGCATTCCAATTATTCGCCATCTTTCATTTGTAGACAATCTACGCCTTGCCATGACTGAGTTTCAAATCCAATTGTAAACAATTGCACGAGCTACACGACGTAAGTATCTCTGACAGTAAAGCTGATTTTCCACTTTGCACGAGCCCTGGCTTTACAGTCATTGCACGAGACTTGCTGAATATGCACGTGCATCCGAAACTCTTTTAATCAATAGCTACAAGGTTGTTCTAACCGTTTGACAACATAGATACGTTATTAAAGGTTTCGATAGAAAATTTTATTAACTTAAAACTTAGTGGCGCTTAACTTTATGTTCTGAGTATATTATTAGTTTTTCAAAAAGAACTATTGTGCACGAGAATTCAAAAGATAAGATACAGATCTTGTTTGTACGATATTTAATGCGTGTTATTTTACTACTTCATAAAGGGTATTTCACGTGGCTATATTGTTTGTTCACTCAGCTATTGAAAATTTATATGGATCATGGCGGTTAGTCTAGGATTAACAAATATTTGTGGATTTATCATTCTTATGTTTGGTTTTACCCAAAGTGTTGAAAACAGAAAGAATGTATTGTTTCTGGTCTCGGATGACATGCGTCCTGAGATCGGGTGCTATCGGGGTAAGGACTTTCCATCGCACATTCACCCCCATATAATAACGCCAAATTTAGACAATCTTGCCAAACAAAGCCTGGTGTTGAAGAGAGCCTATGTACAACAAGCCGTGTGTTCACCGAGTCGGACATCACTATTAACCGGACGGCGGCCTGACACTACGCATGTCTATGACCTATTTAAGTACTTCCGGGATGTCGGTGGTAATTTTACGACAATTCCACAATATTTCAAAGAGAACGGTTATATGTCTATTGGCATGGGAAAAATATTCCATCCTGGACATGCAAGTGATTATGACGACCCCATTTCTTGGTCTCTACCTTATTTCCACGCACAACGTTACTGGGAAGATTACCAGAATAGTTGGTATGCAGTACCAGACGAGCTACTCAAGGATAAACCTTTGGAAGATTATCAGATCATGAAACAGGCACAAAAAACTTTAAGAATGTTTGGTACGGGTGGACAGTACAAAGGGCTTCCTTTTTTTGTAGCTGTCGGGTTTCACCGTCCACACTTGCCTTTTGTTTTTCCAGAATCTTTTCTAAAGCTGTACCCAAGCGAAGATATCCGACTTCCTGACAATCCATACGCTCCAAATAACATGCCTAAAGCGGCCTGGAATGGCAATGACGAGATAAAGTACTACAAAGATATACAAAAGCTACATTACTCCGGGGATATAAACACAACATTGCCTGATGATGTTGTTCGAGCTTTAAGACGTGGATACTATAGTGCATTAAGTTGGACTGATTTTCTGATAGGCGAAATTCTGTCAGAGCTAACCCTTCTAGGACTCGGGAAGGATACAATTATTTCTTTCTGGGGCGATCATGGCTGGCAGCTCGGTGAGCACGGTGAATGGAGCAAAGAAACAAATTTCGAACTTGCCACTCACGCTCCTATGATGGTACATGTGCCCGGACTGACAGACAATGGTATAATGGCGGAGAACTTGACTGAGTTTGTCGATCTCTTCCCTACACTTGTTGATGCGGCAGGTCTTCCGCAAATGGAACTTTGTCCTGAAGTCTCTGCACATGTACCTCTTTGTCGAGAAGGACAGAGTATGATACCTTTAATTACAGGCGGCGGATCGAAGAAAACCGCATTCTCGCAGTTTCCCCGGGACCTCGGTAATGGACGTCATGTGATGGGTTATAGTTTACGTACCGACAGATTTCGATATACTGAATGGCCGATCTTCTCGCCGTATAAACCTAACTGGGACGAATTGCACGGGGTGGAGTTGTATGATCACAAACTAGATCCAGATGAGAACATAAATAGAGCTAAAGAAGCCTCGTACAGGGATATCGTGACGGAACTACGTAAAACACTCAGGGCTGGATGGAGGGCCGCGTTAAATGGGGGATATTGAATGAGTGGCCATTGAATGACGAATTTATTAAACGAGACATCTATTAAAAGATAAAAACGAGGCTTTGTCGAGTTTTTATCTGTTTTGGATGACGAGTTTAATAAATTCGGTTTTTAATGAGCACTAATTTAATATTCTATTTATGATATGACTTTATTTTTGTGATAAAACGAAGACATTCTAGATATTTATCGATATCTGTTATTTCGTGAAACATAAAACGCTGTTTGCGAAATGACACCAAAAGCAATATTCGACGTCATTCTCATAATGGAAATATAGACGAAACCCACGCTGTTGTGTACGTTTATGTAACGTCAACATGGTGAGAAATTTTCCATGGCTTTTTCCGCTACGTCAGTGTACATTATTACAGAATTTTGTGGTGAGGATTTTTAGCCTCACTGGCCGAAGGCCAGCGAGCAATTGTCATGGTGGAGTGTCCGTTGTGCGTCTTTCCATCCGTGCGTTAACTTTTTCTTTGAACATCCTCTTCCCGTGCTTCTCAGACAAAATAAAATTTTGGTTGATATATGATTTGTGTATGTGCCTCTGGTGGTGCCAATCCTGTTTGGCGTCAAACTGTTTTGAATATTTTCACAATGACGTCAATTTTAGGCAATAATGACGTCAGGTCTTTATCTTGAATTGATAATTCATTATGAGTCCTGGCAAATGGTATGGCTGTCTCTCTCTCTCTTAATCACGCTTTTTAATTGTTCTACAAGTGCTAGTCAATGGCTGAATATCATACTGTTATAAGAATTAACCCCAAAAGAAAAGGAACGATAGTCTCGAATCAGACAATATTATAGTTATTCTTGAGCGGGGTGAATTTTCTAAAGAAAGTCAGGAATTCTTAAAGGCTACAGCGTTGTGTAAAGTAATTCTACCTTGCTGAAACTATAAACGTATTATGTAATGGTGAAATCACATGTTTCAAAATTAATCAGATACATGAAACACTAAAGATATTTGATCTGAACACTTTCACGCATGCGCTATATAGACTTTAATAGTCTCAAACCTGAATAGACACGTCTGTCGCAATTGCCTCTCACCAATGGGTTGATAATCGTAGACCTATGTGAGATAGCAGTTGGAGGCTAGGAAAGGATGTGATGGTTGTACTGGTGAGAGAAATACCAGGAATCTATTGTTAGGTGCTCCAGCCGCCGCGATATAACTGAAAAAATCTTGAAAGCGGTGTTAAACTCCATGCAATCTGCCACAATTGCCTGATCTCAGTCGGAACACCACTCGACCAATCTGACGATCAACCTCGGATGTACATAGACGGACTATTTTTGAAATTACGGGAAAACATTTGAAAAACTCTATGACGTCAGTTAAAATGGCGTTAGCCCTCGAAACTTTGAGTGAAAACATTCGACGTCGCCAACGCAACTCGTTTAAGTCACTGACGTAAAACCATCGCATCTTTATATAGATATCTTTAGATAGATTCTTAAATAACGGCTGAAAAATCTTAATTTTTGAAAATGATTCGTCATTCTCAAAAATTACGTTTTTTCTGCCGTAATTTACTGCAAAATATATTTATATCTATAGATAGCGCCGGTTGTTTCTGCGCTAGTTTTTCTAACACAGTGTTTCCGCCTAACAAAATGCACACTTTAGTTACATACCCATCCGCCTTATATACATCCGAGGTCTGTTGCAGTGTACGGAAATGGTCGAGTGATGTTCCGAATGGACTAATCTGCGTCTAATTGGCCCTCTTGTCTTGGATAACTTTCAAGAATATATGGTATAGAGCATTCACCAGTATAAACTGTACAAAAGAATTTAAAAGAATCATCAAAGGAGAGAACCAGTCAATCCATTTGCCAGGAGACATTGAAAATGATATTGATAATTGAAGGAAAAACATGGCGTCGTTAATGCCTAAACTTGGCATCATATTGAAAATCCCTTATAAAATTGACGAAAAAAAGGATTGACACCATTAGACACACATTATATATCAAACAAAATTTTATTTTGTCTGTGATGCAGATAAATATTTACGCAAGTAATATCAGACCTGTAATGGTTTAGAATAAGGACAGATATTATGAAATGTATTTTCAACATTCAACTTGAGATTAAAGCTTTGATTTAGTTGTACATGTAATACTAAAACAAATGTAAGAACATAAACGACAATACTAATCAGTTGTTAGAAAAAAACAATTTATTAAATATCATCTTTTATGTTCATACACTTACATAAATACTAAATTTGAAAAAAAAAAATCAGTACGAAAAAAGTTTTATGATCACGGGGTCAGATTGGTACTGAAACGGCGTCAATGCCTAGCAGTTTTTGTAGAGTTTGCAACCTATTTCGACAGCAGCAGGATGCTACCCCCCCAAAACACGGTTCTCTTACGATTTTTGGCAAACCAATTCCATCCAGCCCGCATCCACGTGTATACTGCGTCCATGCTATTGTCTAGTTGTGGCATCCAAGATAGCACAAAGATGCTTCCAAGACCTTGGATAAGTTTAATCTCGATCAAAACTATTCTAAATTGCTCACTCAGCGCTCCATTTATCCCGAGAGAGAAGTTTCGAACACCTACGCAAAAAATTCAAAAACGCTCCAAAATCATTAATAAAAAGATAATATCAACAATTTCATTCAAAATAGATAAAGCTGGAAAAAATGGCGAGTTTACTGAAATTACTGAAATTATAAGCATCTGATTAGTTCTTGAAGAAATAAGGAGATATTTATAGAACTTATATGCATATTCTATTAAAGGGAGGTAATCAATATCGTTAATTTTGTTCATCCGGAACAAAATAAACGATAATGAATTGCCTCCCTTTAATTTCATTCAAAACTAGCTCTTTCCGCTCATTTAATTTCATTTAAAGATGAGGCCCAAGAGGGCCTGTATCGCTCCACTGGCTTAACTAGAAAGCCATGAATGGCTTGAGTCGCTCCACAGGCTTGAAATTCTTGTAAAAGCAAATAAAATTTTTTGACTAGATTTTTAGGTATTTTGGGGTTCTACTGATGTTGAAAATGATTTTCCAAGTTTCAACTATATAACAGATAGAGAAATGACCTCCGCTCTTAAAAGACATATTTTTCATCAAATCAAAATAATATTTGGCCGCATGATAATGGGTCACCCAAAGATCATACCAAAAATGTTTGATTGATATCCATCATTTACATTCTGAGAAAATGATTTTCATAGTTTCCACTATTAAACATATTGAGAAATGACCTCCACCAATAAAATGCATATTTTTCATCCGATCAAAATAATTTTTGGTACACTGATAAAGGGTCACTCAAGGATCATTCCAGTGAAATTTGGTTCATATCCAAAAATTAGATTCCGAGAAAATGATTTGTAAATTTTCGCTATATAACATATAGAGAAATGACCTCTGCCCATTAAATGCATATTTTTCATCCGATCACAATGATTTTTTGTAGACTGATAAAGGGTCACTCAAGAATCATTCCAGTGAAATTTGGTTGATATCCATCAATTACATTGTGAGAAAATGATTTTCAAAGTTTCCACAATATAACATATAGAGAAATGACCTCCGCCCATAAAATGCATATTTTCCATCTGATCACAATGATTTTTTGTAGACTGATAAAAGGTCACTCAAAGATCATTCGAGTGAAATTTGGTTGAAATCCATCAATTACATTCTGAGAAAATGATTTTCAAAGTTTCCACTATTTAACATATAGAGAATTGACCTCCGCCCATAAAATGCATATTTTCCATCCAATCACAATGATTTTTTGTAAACTGATAAAGGGTCACCCAAGGATCATTCATGTAAAATTTAATGGGTATCCATTGATTAGAATCTGAGAAAACTCACTTTTTACCATATTTGGAAATTAGCCACGCCCATTAAATCCATGTTTTTCATTGGATCAAAATTTCTCGAACAACTTTGAAAGAGGGTCACCTAAGGATCATTCCTGGAAGTTTGGTTGAAATCCATCCTGTAGTTTCTGAGGAGAAGATTTTAAAAGAAAAGTTTACGACCGCACGCACGCACGCACGGACGGACGGACGGACGCACGACAGACACAACGCCATGACAATAGCCCCAGTGGCTTTCAGCCAGTGGAGCTAAAAATCTCAATATTTGAAAGAGAGATATTGAAAATAGAAGGTAATGAAAGTCACCAGCATTCAGAAGGAATTCCGACTTTTTGTAATTTGAAACTGACTTACGAAGAAATTAACTTATTTAACTAATATGTAAAATTACAAGAAAACAAGAGGGCCATAGTGGCCCTTAATCGCTCACCTGAATGAACTGTCTAATTTTTTTCAATATTCTTCTGCCTCTGTACAACTTGATAATACCTTTTTTACAATGTTCAGGTTGACATACAATTGACTTACAAGGATTTTCCATTATTTGACTCAGTGACCTAGTTTTTGATCCCAGTTGACCTAATCTCATACTCATCAAAAATTACATCAATTCAATCATTCTGATCAAATTTCAGTTTGATCCAGCAAAAAATGTGGCCTCTAGAGTGCATACAAGGTTTTTCTATGATATGACCATGTGACCTAGTTTTTGACCCCAGTTGACCCAATTTCGAAATTGTCTCAGATTACATCAAGACAATCATTCTGACCAAAATTCGGGTTGATTGGGCAAAAAATATGGCCTCTAGAGTGCATACAAGGTTTTTCTAAGATTTGACCCTGTGACCTAGTTTTTGACCCCAGGTGACCCAATTTCAAACTAATCCGAGATTTCATCAAGACAATCATTCCAAGCAAAATTCAGTTTTTTTGGGCAAAAAATGTGGCCTCTAGAGTGCATACAAGGTTTTTCCATTATTTGACCCTGTGACCTAGTTTTAGAACCCCACTTGACCCAATTTCGAACTCATCCGAGATTTCATCAAGACAATTATTCCGAGCAAAATTCAGGTTTTTTGGGCATAATATGTGGCCTCTAGAGTGCATACAAGGTTTTTTCCATTATTTGACCCTGTGACCTAGTTTTTGACCCCAGTTGACCCAATTTAAAACTCATTCATGATTTTACCAAGACCATCATTCTGACCAAAACTCAGGTTGATTGGGCAAAAAATGTGGCCTCTAGAGTTCATACAAGGTTTTTCTATGATTTGACCCCGTGACCTAGTTTTTGACCCCAGTTGACCCAATTTTGAACTCATCAAAGATTTCATCAAGACATTTATTCTGACCAAATTTCAGGTTGATTGGGCAAAAAATGTGGCCTCTAGAGTGCTTACACGGTTTTTCTAAGATTTGACCCTGTTACCTAGTTTTTGACCCCAGTTGACCCAATTTCGAACTCGTCCGATATTTTATCAAGACAATCAGTCTGACCAAATTTCAGGTTGATTGGGCAAAAAATGTGGCTTCTAGAGTGCTTACACGGTTTTTCTAAGATTTGACCGTGACCTAGTTTTTGACCCCAGTTGACCCAATTTCGAACTCGTCCGAGATTTTATCAAGACAATCATTCTGACCAAAATTCAGCTTTATTGGGCAAAAAATGTGGCTTCTAGAGTTCATACAAGGTTTTTCTATGCTTTGACCCCGTGACCTAGTTTTTGACCCCAGTTGACCCAATTTTGAACTCGTCCGAGATTTCATCAAGACATTTATTCTGACCAAATTTCAGGTTGATTGGGCAAAAAATGTGGCCTCTAGAGTGCTTACACGGTTTTTCTAAGATTTGACCCTGTTACCTAGTTTTTGACCCCAGTTGACCCAATTTCGAACTCGTCCGATATTTTATCAAGACAATCAGTCTGACCAAATTTCAGGTTGATTGGGCAAAAAATGTGGCTTCTAGAGTGCTTACACGGTTTTTATAAGATTTGACCCTGTGACCTAGTTTTTGACCCCAGTTGACCCAATTTCGAACTCGTCCGAGATTTTATCAAGACAATCATTCTGACCAAAATTCAGCTTTATTGGGCAAAAAATGTGGCTTCTAAGAGTGCATACAAGGTTTTTCTATGATTTGACCCTGTGACCTAGTTTTTGACCCCAGTTGACCCAATTTCAAACTCATGCGAGATTTCATCCAGACAAGCATTCTGACCAAAATTCAGGTTGATTGGGCAAAAAATATGGCTTCTAGAGTGCATACAAGGTTTTTCTATGATTTGACCCTGTGACCTAATTTTTGACCCCAGTTGACCCAATTTCGAACTCGTCCGAGATTTTATCAAGACAATCATTCTGACCAAAATTCAGCTTGATTGGGCAAAAAATGTGGCTTCTAGAGTGCATACAAGGTTTTTCTATGATTTGACCCTGTGACCTAGTTTTTGACCCCAGTTGACCCAATTTCGAACTCGTCCGAGATTTCATCAAGACAATCATTCTGACCAAATTTTAAGTCGATCGGGCAAAAAATTTGGCCTCTAGAGTGCATACAAGGCAAATGTTGACGATGGACGACGCACGTCGCACATCCACCTAACCACAAAAGCTCACCTTGAGCACTTCGTGCTCAGGTGAGCTAAAAACCCATTCAGTTTCACTTTAAAAACAATTGGACCAGAATGGCCGTAAACCGCTCACCTGAATTTTATAGCCGAACAGTCTGGTAAAGTTTCATTGAAATCCACCCAGTGGTTCAAAGATTTTGGAGTCAAAATAAGTCAAACCCTGTCACGCCCTTATTTGGGGGGTAAATTCAAATTTCTTTAACAGCTTTAAAAGAGGGTCACCCAACATTCTGGCCAAGTTTGGTCAAAATCAGAAGATATTTCAAGAAAAGTTTACGCACACACACAGATGGACGGACGCACGACGGACACCCTGCCATGACAATAGCTCGCTGGCCTTCGACCAGTGGAGCTAAAACCATTCACCTTGTCAATTTCACGATGTTGTTAACTAAATGTATATGGTCGTGGACATGAAACGAATCAAAGATAGATAAATTATGACGTAAATATCTTTACAACAGCTTTCGATTGTTATTTAAATGTGATAAGTAGACAGAAAAGGAGGGGTGAGGATGCTATTGAGAATTCATCTAAACTAAAATCTTAAATGACAATTAAAGCTGCTCATTTCCCTTTGGCCCGCCGATCATTTTTTGCATGAATAAAGCTACTGACAATAAGTGATAAAATCGGCGACTAGTCGCCGACTACTCAGTGACTGATCATTGTATCTGTCGATTCAGTAGTGATTTTTTTCTGAGATCGGCCGATACATTGGCGAGTTTTATCTTTACGTTAAAACCTTCTGACTAATCGGCGGCGTCTTTTGGATATGTTTCGATGACTAATTGCCGGTGCTCGGTCAGTCTATAGCCCGTATTCGGCTGGTTTTGTATACAGCGCAGACATACATTTTTTTTCTTTTCTGACTTTCACTACCGCGCTGAATGTCACGACAATGGCCCCAGTGGCTTTCAGCCAGTGGAGCTAAAAAAGATAGATAAAACAACTCTAGTCTTTGACTGGTAAAAATTCTTTATTTTTCACGAAACTCTGTCGAAAATTACATTTTTTGTTAATAATAAAGAATGTTTAAACATGTATGAATCAATTAAAAGCAATGAGGCACATTTAGAGAAAAGCTGCATGCTGATTTCTTCTTGAAATAGTGGTCCAAATACAAGGGAAACAAACACCTTGTCCAAAATGACATCCAGGAGGTTCTACTGAGTACCTACAAAATTTTGAGGGTTCAGGGCAACACTATTGTAAGTGCCCATAAATAAATAGGCACTTACAAAAGTCTTGCGCCGACCCCTCCATTTACAGACTAGTATTTCAAATCTTCTGAATATCTACGTTAATTTTGGCCCCTTAAGATCCAAATGAATAACAGTTACACATCATGGATTTTCTTCAAAAGACTTTGTAACTACAGCTTGTATAAAGCTGTAGTTACGAGGTTTTAGAAGAATTGATTGATTGAATGGAGTTTAATGCTGCTTTCAACATTAATTCAGTTATATCGCGGCGGCTGGAGCACCTAACAATGGAATTCTGGCATTTCTCTCACCAGTACAACCATCACATCCTTTCCTAGCCTCCAGCTGCTATCTCACATAGGTCTATGATTATCAACCCATTGGTGAGAGACAAATAGTCAGAAAGAATGAGTGCCGCCGTTGGGGATCGAACCCGGGGCCTCTAGATTGAGTCTGATGCGCTTCCAACTGCGCTATGACGGCGGCGGATTTCAGAAGAAAAACAACACTTTATAATATCGATGGGTCAGTGCAACACTTTTTTAGGTGCTTATAGAAATAAAAGCACTTATGATAGTGTTGCACTGACACCTGGATATATATTTAACAAATTAAGTCTAGAAATACTGAAAGTCAGTTTGTTGAAAAAGCCACCACTTGGAAAACAATATCAAAATACATTTACTACAAGTTTTCATCTAACCTTTTTCTGAAAATTTTATTCGTATATGACATTTGACCTTTTGAATCTGTGGTTTCAAAATGTTTCTGAAGTGCAGAAGAGATAAATTCATTTTTAGACAAGATATTCAGTAACAATAAGGGACATAACCAAGAAATGATTTTTTGAAAATATTTTCTTTGAGTTACTGGACTTTGAAGACTAATATGTTATGTATATTTTTTACCAAAAGGATACAAAATAGCCATGCACTTTAATTCTTTTCATGGAAGTATCAACCATATTTTAAGCCAATCAGAAAGCAAGAACCTTGACAGACACAACTAAAACTAAATCATTTCAACTCATATGTGTAGAAGAAAATGGTAGGAAAATTCCTCCATTGTTTTGGTAACATTTGATGAAAATTGAAGGTTCACAACAAAACAGTTGTAACTGCCTATAAATATATTGACAGTAACAACTTTTTTGCAATAAACTATCACAATGCAGAGCTGCAGACTTTAAAAAAAAAGATCTCACCATGCTCTACAATGAATTGATCAGATCGCTTAAGGTCTATCCTTCATTTTGCCTCAAGAATTTTAGACAGAATTTTTGTTCATGTTTTTAAAATTCAACAATATATATTACACAAACATCTTTACATGATATATATTTACAATATGCACAAATTGGTTAATGTACATCGAAATAAATACATGATACATGCTTTAAAAATAAATATGATAATTAAACGTTCCTTCGTTTTGGCACTTAAGGGTGTTTTATTCTCTAAAAATATATCTCTTACTGGTAATCGGAATTCAAATTTCGAGGAGTTAGTGCAAAGTTCTCGTAAGTACTTACATATTTATTAGCACTTACAATTGTTTGGCTAAAGCTCCTTGAAAATACAAAACATGATTATTATTCAGTTGCCCTCCCAAAATATTGCTTCTAATTCAAACTAAAGAATATCCAAAGTTAGTTCTATAAGATACATTTGTATTTGCATTTCTGAGTAGAAAATAGTGTGGAAAATGAAGAAATTGCTTGTGGTAAGCAATTTCTTCATTTTCAACAATGTTTTTCCATGTGTGTTTGCCATTAAAAAGAAATAAGGGGAGTGGGTTTTATCTACTGAAACACTTCAAGATTGTCTTGATCTAAGTCAATAAGTATAAAACATTAGTTAAATTGGTGTTTTTAACTGACAATCTACTGGTATCATATATTTGATCCAAATCAAAGCAGATCAAATTTTTAGAGTGCTTTGAATAGAAGCAATATTTGGGATAAAATTTCAAACGCTTTTCAAATAAACCCATGTTTAACTTTTATGACTAGTTGCTTATTTTGATAAGTAACTGCGAAATGTGGACGAAAAATGCATTGTAAGAGAAATAAATAAGCCCATTTTTTTCACAACCTTCCACATATACATTGATTGCCTTTCATGAGGATAAATAAATGGAAAATATTTACCCTTTATCACTTTTAAGCTCTTTGAAATTCATTACCAGATGACGAAATTTCTAAATGGTCAAAACTATTAGTGGTTAAAAGATGTCTTATTTATAATATGACTGTAGTTTTGCAAAAAACTGACTCAACTCTTCAAATTTGTTTATTTCATTTTTTTGTGTGAAATTTTAGGCTGTTACTTGGTCACAAAAATAAATTATATGCCATTTTCACAATTACAAAATGGGCTCATTGGCATATTTATTACACTAGTATAGTACCACCTGTGCTATACAAAAAGTATCCAACACAGTTAATTTTTCATAGATGTCCATAGGTTATATCATAACTCGATTTATCATCAAACACCACTTTCAATTTTCACTTATTTTAAATTTTGCCATCTGGTCAGGAGTTCAATACAAGAGCCTCTGATAATGGACAAGTCCATGTTAAAATCAGTGGGGTAAAGGGTCATGACTTTAGTAAATGCAAATTTGGGATTATCATATGCGAACCTTACTCTATCCATGTGACATAATGGGTAGTGAAAAGATGTTTAAGTGTTTCTGTTCATATGAAAAGATGTTGCGTTTAAAGCTTCCCTTTTTCTTGAAATACAACTAGTTTGATAAAACTGAGCATAAATTTTCAAGACTTAAATGTTTCTATAGTCCTTTACACACACAAGTTGTCATTTGTATTGTTAAGTGTAATTAAAGATTAATTTATACCTTATATATGTCACATGGAACTGAAAGGAATCGTTTTCAGTACTCTTTCCAGTTTCAATCACTTAATGATCCACATGGATCATGTCAAGAAAGGAATGTTGGGAAAGGGGAAATTGCTTCTAAAAGCAATTTCTCCTTTTCCAACAACCTTGACTATTCTTTATGATGATTATGTCCAATTCAACAAATTTCACACTGTTTACATCATCTATTTCCATAATGGCCAGTTCATTTTTGTTGAATAGGAAAGGATTATTCACGATAAACTACATTTGGATATCACAAAAGCTTATAGACTGACTGAATCTAAATGTCCACAAACATTTACACAAACAAGTAACACTTGAAAATATGATCCATTTAGTTTGTGACATAGTTCCCAAACAACACATTTCGAAATTAACGTCTTTGGTCAATGTGCCAATGGTTTGGTATAAATTGCACTTTCTAATGGGAGAAAAACATTTTCTCCCATTGTAGTTATCTCCCTTTGATTAACACAAATCATTTCTCCAATAATCTCAAATTCTTGAAAGTTTCACACATCACACATGAAATCATCTTTAATAAGATTTTATCCTCATTCACACAGAATAGGCAAAATACAAGAGACTACTGCATCAAAGAATTTGCATTTATTTATTTTCAATCTTTCACCCATAAATAAAAAGGCTGTCAAATCAAACCCTTTTTGCCAAGTGATTTTCAAACACTTTTTACTCCTAGACTAAAATCAAAAAGATTTGCAGATTTATAAGCTTTTATTAAGCTTTTAATCAAAGCTTATTCCGAAAGTTCTGTTCATTGTTGTTCTTTTTATTAAATTCATAATAAAATATTCTTAAATCATATAAGCTGCATCTTTATAAAATCATGTTCCAAATCTATTTCATGTGCCTAAATAACTACAGGCATATAGAAAAGTTAAATGCTAACAGCTTGTATTGTTAAATGTTATAAATAATTTGTAACTTGCTATCATATTAACATCCACATTTTGTTCATTCTCACATCACACAAGGGAGAGCACTCCATTAAGAATGTTAAACAATTTCTTATAAATTCCACTGCAGAGATCCAGATAAGAGGGGGGTATGTTAGTCTAAAATCGTTATTTCTCAATGAAACCTTATCCAGTGTTTATTCTAGGCACGGGGCTTGGGGGATTCCCCCACTTTTTTCAAAGATCCCACATATTTTCTGGATTTGTGGGGGATTTTTCACTATAACCAAAGAGCATAAATTACATTTCTCAATTGCGTCAATTTTCGTGCTAAAATCCCCCACATTTTTGAAATCCTAGAATAAATACTGCTTATCTTGTGGGTACTCATTTGAATTTTCTGAACAAGACAATTCAAATGAGTATCCACAATGTAGGGTTTATCATCGCAGATTTATCAAAATATTTGGATTTAGAGTCCATTATACCACCCTCTAAAAGTTGCTCTGAATTATTCCACACAATGGCTATTCCATACATTATCAAACGTCTGGATCACTTGTACGACTAGGTGACTCTCCTTTCGTACTAGAATTGTCCGCAACATAAATTTCTACATCGTCACTATTGCCCTGTAGTTTTTGTTGTTTCATTGCCGCTCGTTTTTCTGCGAGGAGTTTCTTTCGAGCATCCTCACGAACTTTAGCTGCCATTTTAGCTTTCTGTGTTCGTTCTGGGGAGGATTCTGGTGTGTCTTTCAGTCTAGCCGCCCTTCGTTTTGACCCTAAAAGAGATAATTTAATTAGTAAATGTCAGAATTCCACAGATCCTTTAACAAAATTTTTCGATCTACTCAAATTGATAAGTTGTAGATTACATTTAAACAGAGTGTGTATGTTTAATCTTACATCCTTATGTTAATTTTGCTTAATTATTGTAAGTGCCTTAGCCTAAACATCTAGCATTTACCCTTTGATAATTCCAAAAGCAATTTTTTCCAGTGTAAAGTATGTCAGGCATAGATAATAATGAGCCTGTGAGTGAAATTTCCAACAATTTCATATAAGTAAATAGCAAAGCCTCTGACCAGCCTGTGAATCCACACAGTCTGACCAGAGTCTTCACTATGCATTTTGTAGATAGACAAGGTCTCAAAGTACTTGTACACCATCAGGTAACTTTATGTTTACAGTCGGTGGCTGTCTACCCTGATCAATGTTTGCATCTCACACACATTTAAAATTGTTGGAAATGGCATGCACAGGCCCAATATGATATCTTGTTCAATAGATAATGTGATGTTGTTTTTCTTGATCATGCAAATTTCTACACTTTGTTTTTTAATTATGAAAATATAAACTTAATCACACTGTATGAATACAAAGAACTGACTCCTCTCGAACTTGTTTATGTGGGCTTAAGGTAGTGGGCCCGTAATAATTCCATGTTTTGTAAGTATCAAACTTAAATTGTTAGCTGAGGTTTCCTAATTATTTCATTAAAAAACTTCTGTTAATATTGTGAAAGATCATAAGTTCTGAAATGTTGAGGAACTATTACAGGTCAACTACCTTAAACACCATTTTCAGCAATATTTCGGTTATGCCATGGCTGGTGTACCTAAACATGATTTTCTGTCACACCAATAACTTACCAGGAGTGTGTGAAGGTGTGCTGGCGTTACTGACTGACTGACTTCCAGACTTCGGACTAGAACTAGACGAACTTCTTCGGGACTGAAAACACAAAATAAAACCATGAACTGATTCATTGAATGGAGTTTAATGCTGTTTTCAACATTTTTCAGTTATATCACGGCGGCTGGAACATCTAACATTGGATTCCTGGTATTTCTTTCACCAGTTCAACCATCACATCCTTTCCTAGCCTCCAGCTGATATCTGATATGTCTACAATTATCAACCCATTGGTGAGAGACAATTAAGCAATGAAATATCAAAAGATAAGAGTCAGCAAGAGAACGAGAGTTCAAGCTTATTACTCCTACTAGTTTGCTAAAAGGTTTGGCTATTATCAGGGGTTAGAACAAAGCTATTGTAAGTCCCTATAAATTTATAGGCACTTACAATAGTTTTGCACTGACCCATCGATTTTTTCTTACAATAAGTCTAGTCAAAAGCAGGATTCCTTTGGAAAGGTTTTTAAGGTAGTGGACCCGTAATAGTTTTGCAACATCCCAGAAGTAATGAACTTTTACAGTGTTTAACAAGGTTTCCTAATGATTTTTACTAGGAAACCTCGGTTAACAATTGCAAAAGAATATGTGGTCTGAAATGTTGCCGAACTATTACAGGTCCACAACCTGAATTTAGAGAACAAAGAGTTATGCATTTCACAAAGGGAAAATACTGTGTTTCTGGTAGTATAAGGTAATTAAATCTCATTAAATTGCACTCAAAAGATTTACAAGGATTATTGAGAAAGATAAATTTGTCTGGGTCAACTTTGTCAAGCAATCAAATCTATGTACATTCTTTGTGTGTTTATATTATATGTTTTCTTTGAGCTGGTGAAACCATGATATTCAAGTAGTTTCAAGCTGTGACTTTAATGTTTTGGTTGCCAATCAACAATATATGAATAAAGCATTTGTATTTTTCTAGGGGTGGTAAATTTCAAAACCAGAAAAGATATTCTATTCAAACATTATCCTATACATGTACTTATGCAATTCACAGCAATGAATTGCAAATTCAAACCTTGTAATTTTTAACCCAGAATAATCCTGATTTGGCGGAGGGTATAGAGTAAGACAAAGATCAGCCTACACATATGTGCAGTCTGATCATAGTCTATGCCAACTGATTTTCCCTATCTTAACATTATTTTACCACTGTTTTAATTGAACACAACAAGGATTAACAATGAAATCTTTCTGTTCAAATATTATGTAAAACATTATATAGCCATTATATTGGTTAGCAATCTTTACTAATCCAAGGATCAAACTTGCATTACATGTAAATCCAGCTCTAAACCAGGTGTAGAGAGCAATGTTAGACAGTTCAAGGTAACATACAACAGCTGTGGAACATTTTTTTGTATGGTAGCTAGTTCTAGTTTCCTCCAGTTTTGATTGGGGAGGTTTTTTCACTAAATCCTTCATTTATACCATAACATAAGACTGACAATCAGTCCCAGGGTTTAGATTTGTGCCTTTATTTAAGAGACTGTCACCAGTCTAACCCTAATTCTATTCATCATTTAAAACCTTGTCATGGTGAAATAGTCCATATTCAGTATGGCAAGGGTGTAAATAATGGGATCTTGTTGGTACTCTTCAGCATTTTCCTATCAGAGGTACAATTAAGAGTAGGTAAAGCCAGTTTAAAATCTTTGTTTCTTATTGAAATCCTATGTTGTGGGTACTCATTTGAATCATCTTGACCAGATCATTCCAATGAGTACCCACAACATTGGTTTTGTGCAAACATAGATGAAATAATCTAATTTTTAATCTGAAATACCCTCTCTATCTGTATCTCTGTCTTACAATTTTACTCTACACATTTAATGTAAGATTTGGAGAAGTGGTAATGGATTTGGATTTATTGATTGTACTGGATCAGTTGGTTTTTCATCATTTTTAACTGTATTTCACTTACATCAGAGTTGCCTGGGTGGCTTAAAAGTTGTATACATGTACCCTTGAGAATATTCTCAACTGAGGCACACAATTAAGTTTCATTTACTGCTTAATGAGAGCATAATGAGGCATATTGCAATTATTCTTTGTCTAATCATGTAGAATTTATGTTCACATGGCTTTTAAGTCAATCCCAAAAATATTTGTAAAGGACCTTGAAAATCATAGCCATCCTTGAGTTTAGGATAAAAAGGTTTTTGCTACCATTTATATGGTATGACTATCCAACTTTTGACACAAAATTGTATATGTGCAAAGCTGGATACCATTTTTTAAACAGCTCACATTTTATTTTGAGAACAGGGCAGTTCTTCATCTTATTATACATGAATCTATGTGGCTTATTCAGCCTTGCATTCAGGATGCTGGGCCTATACAACAATGATTTTTCCCTCCCTTAAAGTGTCATGACAGGCTTTTCATTTCAAAATCTTGCAAACTTAAGGCCTCTTTTAGTATAATGTAAAAGAAATTTAGTGCATGCATTGTATTCGATGTGTGATAATGCACTGCACAAAGTAACTATTTAGGTCTTTATTACTACTTTATTCTTTGATCTCTCGATATAAATAGTAACTATAATAATCATGATTAATAGTGTTTGGGCAATTGCATAATTGTGATTGAAGGAATAATTACAACATATACATTTTATTTCCTGTGAGTTAGTATTTTTTTTTCATCAAGTGTGATGTTAAACTAAGCACAAAAGACAAACCTTATGTTGTGGGTATTCATTTGAATCGTCTTGGCAAGATGATTCCATTGAGTACTAACAAACATAGGACTTATGCTTCTATTATTGATTACTTTGATCTATAACCCAAAATACCCTCTCTATCTGCTCGAAACAGCTCAACTTTTCAAGATCAAAAGTAATTCGACCAATCTGTGATATATCGAGGGATCAGCGCATACTATTATAAGTGCCTATCTATTTATAGGCACTTAAAATAGTATTGCGCTGACCCCTTGATATATCTTTCAAAACCATGAAACAATTTTGAAACAGAAGATACATGCTTCAAAAGAACAGAAGGAGTGCAAAGAAATCATTGATAAATACATGAAAGATGATACACTGTATCTCACATTTGAGTGACTCATTTCAAATAGAGGAAATACATCATATCACTTAATCCTTTCAAATTACACTACCATTTACATAATACTAGATTTTCCTTTGATTGATTTTGAATGTGTTAAATGAGTTTTTGCAGGGATTTGAGTCTAAAATGGTAATGGCTGAATAATTTGTAATAAATTCATCAGTTAAGTTCAACAAAAAAGAGACCATTCTTGGATGCAAACCACTAAATTATACTCAAGTACTTCCCTGAATTGTTCACATGTTTAATGAAAGGTTTGAGTAAACAAAAACAGCATACATAATATCAAAGGATTTACAAATTTGAATACTGCAGGGTCATGGCCTTACATCTGCTTGTAGGGATTTAAATTATAACACTTATTTTGCAAAACTATGAATAAAATAAGAATTAGGTCAACTGTTTAATTGGATATTTGATAGCATATGAAAGCAACAAACTTATCCATAACCAAAAGCTCAACAAACTTATCCATAACCAAAAGCTGAGTATTTCTTTAGTTACATCCCCTAAAATCTGAGTCAGAAGAATGCTTTACTTATATCGAAGAGTAAATGATATGGATAGAGGGTTGAATAGATCAATATATATTTTGTGATATTTGAAAAAGGCCATTCTATTCAATCTATTAATGGTACAAATATTCATATTTCTGTTATCAGCATAAAATTTAACTCTTGTAGAAACCTTTTATATATTGATGGCTCAGCATGAAACAGTTGTAACTGTTTGTATATTTATAGGCAGTTAAAACTGTTTCACACTGAGTCATAATCATATTGGTACTTTTTATAGTTTTGCACAACCCTACCTATATAATTTAAAGAAACCAAATGTTTAAAAAACTTGAAATACAACATCCCTCCCAAGTTTTATCATGTTAAAAGAAATTGTGGATGACAGACAAGGCACTACTGACGACGGACATTGGATGATCACAATGGCTCATCACTTTGTGCTCAGGTGAGCTAACAAAAGGCAATAACTTAAGAAATATGATTAGTAAAGTTATGGTCCTTGTGCCTTGCACTTCTGCTCCGTGTGATCAATCCAAATGTGAAGTTTTATGATTTTAGCTTGCATAAAAATAGTCACCGACAGACCAACCTGTGGAGTGACCAGCAAGTGCATAGCATTATACCCCCTCTTCTTCGAAAGGGGGGGGGGGAGAAGGGCATTAAAAAAAACTCTCACCAACCAAAACTGATTAAAATTATTTCCAATGATCATACCGGAGGTTTGATTTCTCTCCATCCATTCTGTCTCATCAGATCTATTTCCGTAAACATCTCGTCAAGATCGTCCACTTGTAGTTTAACCATCTCCCAGAATCCCTGTAGGTCCTCCCACTTTGTCTCCTTACTGTGTAAATCTGGGTTCTGTTGAGTGAGAGAAAAAAAGCATATCATTAACTTTTATCACACTGAAAAATCTAGGTAAATATAGCATAACCGATCCAGTGCATGACATTTCCAACAATTTCACATATGCACATAGCAAAGCCTCTGGCCAGCTTGTGCATCAACACAGTCTGACCAAAATCTTTACTATGCACTCTGGAGATGAAAAAGGTATTGACACCTCATTAGGCAATTAGAAAAAATATTCTAATGTACGAATTGAGTATCATTTATTTTGAAAATATAACTTCATGAACTTTTCTGGTTTACTAAGGTAATTCAGGCCATAAAGATTAAGATTAAGATAAGGTTGCTCATATGTGCAGGCTGCTAATGCAGGAATATTCTGGATTAAGCATTACAAGGGTCAATTTCTCCAAAAACAGCCAAGCTAAAACATTGTGCAATGCAATGCCACTCAAAACTTAAATATGAAGGGTAAAGTACATAAAAACTTGTCCATGAGTGACAAATACTGTCAATAATGTTACAGCCTGAAGTGTAGTATTTAAACAATTTAGAGGAGTGAGCAGTTCACAGTGTTCTTACACTTTCATCTTAATATACAAGATTGTAACAAACAATTTGGACAGCTTATAGCTGTGATTTATAAGCACTGCCCTGCCTAAAATTGGATAGATTTTGTTTGAATTGGGGTTTTAAGCTGCTTACAAAAATCTTTCAGTCATATCACAGTGAAGCTACCAACAATGGATTCCTGATACCTCTCACATCAGTACTACCATAACATCCTTTCCTAGCCTCCAGCTGCTATCCAACATTGGTGTAAGATTATCAACCCATTGGTGGTAGACAAAGGTTCGCATGGAGAGTGTCATCATTGGGAATTGACACAGAAACTTTTGAATGATTGTCTGGTGTGCTACCAACTTTGCTATGACAGAGGCTAAAATTTGATAGGGTTTGGTGGTATATACATTGTACATTGTAAACAGTCCTTTCAGTTTAATGGACATACTCCATGTAATGTATGAGTGAAGTGACCTGACTTAGAATATTGAAATGGTATCTTATTTTATCTGCAAAAAGATCAATGTCTCTAACACCAAATATGATTAACCTCCTACATAATTGTTATTCCTTAAATTCACAATTTCTATCGGCTAAAGAATGCAGAAATGTTGTCAATTCTATATTATTTTGTACAAAGGCATATTTGTTCTAATAAGGGTTAAGTACTACCCTTTTAAGATCACTCAAACGTCTTTGTTATGAGGTTCAACAATCAAGTTTACATTTCCTGAAGTCTTAACTTAACCTTCCTAGTTATACTGAATTGAGATAATGCTATACCCTACCATGAAAACTACCTCAAATCATTGCTGTTAATTGAGTTAAATGTCAAGTAAACATTGCAAGAAAAGAAAACAATTCTTCATTTCTCAAGATATTTTCTTTCCCACACAGATACACATTCACTAAAAAGTCATCAATAAGTTCACGAAATATTCAGAAGGCATTAAGCATATTCCACAGGTACAGATAAGAGAGGGTAAAGCCAGGCTAAAATCTTTATTTCTCAAAGAAACCCTTTGTTGTTGATTCTCATTTGAATTGTCTCGCCGAGACAATTCCAATGAGTAACAAACACATAAGGTTTGAGCTATTATTATCAAAATACTTTGATCTAAAATTCAAAACACCTTTTCTGTCTGTAGCCATGGCAACACTGTTGTAAGTGCCTTCATCAAAAGCATTAGCTAAAGTGTTTCATTAGGAATTCCAAAATTGAAATTTTTGATCTGTGGTAAAATTTGCCATACTCCAATAGGGTAGAAGGAAGATAGCTAGATAGAGTGATATAAATATGTTACCATATGTTGGTGACATAGATCTTGAAACTGTCTAAACTTTTGGCTTATCAGTAAGTTGGCTTTGCCTACTGCTGATCGCAATTTTCCACTGGCTGAAAAATATACAAGTTAAAAATCAAATCACTAATTGTATTACAAAATAGAAGTACAAATTCATGGCTAAGATATGGATATAGAAATGCGATACCCAACTTGCACAAGAAATGTGGATCTGTTGAGCTTTTCATTTAAAGTAAATACTGTCATAAAGGAGCCTATATTATGACCAATTAACAAACATAGTGCCAGAGTCACATTATATCATCATTGAACCCCAACAAATGGTGCTAGGTCATGTAACGAGGAATAATCCATGAAAACTTCATCGAAATCTGCCAATACTTTTTGGAGGAGTTGCCTTCACAATATGTGGCATACAGACTGAATGACTTCAGCACAAAGTTTTTATTCTAATGAAGCGCTTAAGGATGCTTTTAAATTCACTTAGAAGAAAAAAGATCAATGCAAAACTATATATTGTAAGGGTCTAAACTTCTTAAGGCACTGATTAGTGTTTTACTGACCTTGTTTCATTCATGAGTATACTTATTACATGCATAAGGTACAAGAAATTCCTCCCAAAAAAGGTTGTTAAATTAACTAAGGAGTAATACTTCAAATTAACATTAATGGTGAAATTGCATCAAACATCAAAATATTTAGTAAAACAGGGACAATGTCAAATAGAGATAACTTACCATCCTCTGGAAGGCCTTCCCCAACCAGTTCCATCTCACATTTTGAACACAACATTAATAATCTATTTTCCTCTGTTTGGGCCACACTCAGGAAAAACTCACCATCCTGTAAATGTATCATAATCTAGGTTGAAACAAGTTCATGATCATCTCTAATTAGAAATTTTGAATTGGTTTACCCAAACATTTTAATTTAACCCTTTCCTGTTTTACAAAATTTTGGACCTGTCCAAATTCAAAGGTTTTGCAGACGCAAATTTAAAGTGGATTTATTTGAAAAATAACCATTCAGTAAGGTAGAAAATAGTGTGGAAAAAGAAGAAATTGCTTGTCAGAAGTAATTTCTTCTTTTTTCACAATGTTTTCTCAATCATTAAATCACAGTCACGTTAAAAGCAGGGATTAAACAGGAAAGGGTTAAACAACCATCATCATAGAAAAACTAAAATGATGCAAGTGCCTTGGAAAGTATCAATAATGTTCAAAAGAGAAAATTTTCATGGAAGTATCACTGATGTTCACATGATACTAGGTGTTTTACATGGAAATCTGACAAAGAGTATCAATAATATTCACTCAATCAGGTGAGACAATTTACAGGGAAACCTCAGTGTTCAAAGGACAGATCTTTTATGTGGAAATCTGAGTGAAGTTTAACTGATGTTCAGGCAGACATTTTACATGGACATCTTATGGAGTGTATCTATAATATCCATTCCACCATCATTTTACGTGGAAATCTGACTGAGAGTAATACTAATATCCAGTGGACAGGCATTTTACATGGAAATCTGACTGAGAGTTACACTAATGTCCAGTGGACAGGCAATTTACATGGAAATCTGACGTGGAGTAAAACTTATATCCAGTGGACAGACATTTTATAAAGAAAACTGACTGAGAGTAATACTGATATCCAATGGAGACATTTTACATGGAAATCTGACTGAAGGTAACACTTATAACCAGTGGACAGGCATTTTACATGGAAATCTGACTGAGAGTTACACTAATGTCCAGTGGACAGGCAATTTACATGGAAATCTGACGTGGAGTAAAACTTATATCCAGTGGACAGACATTTTATAAAGAAAACTGACTGAGAGTAATACTGATATCCAATGGAGACATTTTACATGGAAATCTGACTGAAGGTAACACTTATAACCAGTGGACAGGCATTTTATATGGAAATCTGACTGAGAGTTACACTAATGTCCAGTGGACAGACATTTTATATGGAAATCTGACTGAGAGTTACACTGATGTCTAGTGGACAGGCAATTTACATGGAAATCTGATGGAGAGTAACACTGATGTCCAGTGGACAGACATTTTATATGGAAATCTGAAGGAGAGTAATACTGATGTTCAATGGGCAGATATTTTATATAGAAATCTGACTGAGAGTAAATCTGATATGCAGTGGACAGACATTTTACATGGAAATCTGAAGGAGAGTAACACTGATGTCCAGTGGACAGACATTTTATATGGAAATCTGACTGAGAGTTTCACTTATGTTCATGACATTAATGATGATCTAGACCAAGAGCTTGTTAGTCTCTTTGAATTAGGTTCAACGCCACTTGAAACAACCTTTCAGCTGTTCTGAGGCCAAGTTTGTATGTCATATGTAATTCAACAAAGAATAGCACTGCCATTTGAGGAAAGAAAGGTATAGAACATGTTCTTTGTAAATTATTTGAACAAAACATGTTTTAACCAAAGGTATAGAATTGGACCAGGAACAACAGTCACATGACATTCTGTGGGCAAGAAAGTATAGAGGAATCAGACCTTTTTACACCTATATTCTGAACCTTTGTCATGCTGAATAAAACCATGACTAAATTTCATTAAAATTGAAGTGCTCAAAACTCTGGATGCCAATATAGTCAGTATTGGTTTTGAAAATTATAGTTTTAAAATATTACTGATTGAAACGGAAAACCAGGTGGTATAGACAAAGATCAGACTGCACAATGTGCAGACTGATCTTTGTCTATAGCTTTTGCCAAAGCAGGAATATTCTGGGTTCAGTGTGACAAGGGTTAAGACAAGATTAAGACAAGACGGAATATGGAAATCAGACCAAGCAATATTTATTATCAGTGACCTTTGTTGTATCATGAATTTTGCTTATAAAATTATATTGTGTCAGTTATTTTGCTTGTAAAATCATATGTGTCTGTTATTTTGCTGGTAAAATTAGACAGTGTCTTCAAACTTGACCAAGAGAAGGGTGGTCAGTGAGTTTTGCCAATATTGAAAGCCAATGGTCTGTAATTAATAACATTATACAGGTCAATAGACAGATTAACACTGGGCTAGGATATCTATCCTATAACAATATTGGGACAGAACATACCAGGCCCTTTCTTTCAATTATTCATGCAACACAAGCTACAAGGCAGAATAGGAAAGTTGCTTTTTCTACTTTCATATTGTTGCATACATGCAAAGGTGTTCCCACATCATTATTAATGTTTGCTTGTAAACGCTCAAAATTGGACTAGATGCAGAAAATTTCAGTCAGAAAATATTCTTTTGCTTGGACAAGGTATTGAATCACTTTGACAAGCTTGCTAACACCTCTGAGCAAAGGCTGCCTGTTCATGCCATCTTTGAGCTTTCCAGAACAAGGCTGCCTAGCCACCATAGCTCTGGGCTTGGCTAGGTTACTCTGCATAAGAACAAACCCATTAAATGAGAGGCCACAACTTGATATACCAGTTCTAACTGTAATTCACTTATCAATTTCTTTTCTTATAACAAACAAGGTGATGCCGGTCATTTGATCAGCCCAATCTTTAATCAAATTAGTTGCATATTGCATGTTCTGCTATTTACATTATTTATGGTAGACTTTAACCCTTTGATGTTTAATCCCTGCTTTTTTCGTGTCCGTGATTTTATGATTGAGAAAACATTGTAAACAAAGAAAAAATTGCTTCCGACAAGCAATTTCTTCTTTTTCCACACTATTTTCTACCCTACAAAATGGTTATTTTTCAAATTAAATCCATTTAAATTTTCATCTGCAAAACCTTTGAATAAGGACAGGTCTAAAATTTTGTAAAACAGGAAAGTTTTAACATGCTAATCATTTAGACCTATTTAAACTCAAGTCAATGGTAAGGGTATTTCAATTACTGCCAGTGTCAATTACAAGCTACTGACCATAAAATTGGTAATTTAACAAGAATTTTGTGTATTGGTGAACTTTACCATTCAAACCTTTGATAACAGACATACTGACTCTTCAAGTTAAGATACTATGAATATTAACATTTTGAATTTTTATTCATGCCAGATAGAAAATAATTGGAAGAAGATTTGATTTGATTTGAATTGGGGTTTTACTTCGCTTTCAACAATCTCTCAATTACATTGCGACGACTGGAGCACCTAACGATGGATTCCTGGTATTTCTCACACCAGTACTACCACCACATCCCTTTCCTAGCCTCCAGTTGCTATTCCACATAGGTTTACAATTATCTACCCATGGTGGAAGACAAATGTTGGAAAGGATAAGTGCCACGGCCGGGGATCGAACCCGTGCGAATATAGACCACTGGATTAGAAGTCCAGCGCACTACCAACTGCGCTATTGAATTGGAAGAAGACATCAGAATGCTGTTGCATACATTTGATAAAAATATGTCAGAACTTTGGCAAAATGATGACAACTCTTAACAAACAAATCAAAATAGAGCCAAATGTACTAGTTATCACTATTATTATTATTTAGAACCTTTGCTACAAATTTCTTCAGCTTTGAAGAACTCAGAATTGACTTACAATGATTTAAATAGGTAAGTTGATATTAGGGGTATTATATATAACTTTTTTGCATCATCACTGCACAAGTTTCTATTTAGGGTTTTGAATAAAGACCAAGATCAGGTTAAATTGCTTAACCCTTTGCTGTTTAATCCCTGCTTTTTACGTGTCTGTGATTTTATGATTGAGAAAACATTGTGAAAAAAGAAGAAATTGCTTCTGATAAGCAATTTCTTCTTTTTCCTCACTATTTTCTACCCTACTGATTGGTTATTTTTCAAATTAAATCCACTTTCAATTTTCGTCTGCAAAACCTTTGAATTTGGACAGGTCCAAAATTTTGTAAAACAGGAAAGGGTTAAATGTTAATTTGTCTTCCCATGTTTGTATTTGATGATTCACCCTTTCTGGTTTTTTTATCCCTTTAAATTCAGGTTGACCCCTAGAATAGATGGTTAATCTATTATAGAGTTAATCACTCTGAAATTCAAGGACTAGCATTCCCTTTCATCACTTTCACACTTTTTGACAGATCGTCTCCAGCCACTTTCAGTTTAAAGTACTCTTAAATTATGTGAGTTGCACTGAGTTTACCAATTTTTAATAATACCCACCTTTTTGTGATCTCCTGTGGCATTATAATTCCCAACTTGAATCACATGTCCATTTTCACCACCACTTCCATTAATTGATTCACTAATTGGTTCACTAACTTTAGTCACTTCACCATTCACATGATTATGTGTATCTCCATTAATTTGTTCAGGTTCTGTACTAGCACCATTTGTTAATATAAACTCACTTTTCTCACCCTCTAATTGGGCTTTCGGCGACAACACCTCATTTTTCAATGGAGGATAGTTTGTAGGGGCCTGTATATTTAGAATTTTCCCAATAGGCATTTCTGTTGGGGACTGTGGAGTCGTCAAATCAGAGCGACTTGACCGTAAGGATAAGGTGCTCGAGTATGGTGACCGTTTTTCTATTCCTTTATAAGCACTGTATCGACTGTAATGTCCATACCCAGATACTGCACTACTGATTCGTAAGTACGAAGGAGTTCGTACTGGTTCTTTGGGTAGAAATTCCGTTGAATCAGAAATTAATGGCATTGGGGGATACTTCAGCTTTATTTCCAATGGCTGTTTACTGTTTAACTCACTAGTTTTGACTGGGGTTATGATTTCGTTTTCTTTATTGTCCACAGTTGTCTTGCTTGTGACATCTTCTGATGCTTGACTTATGGCAACCTGCTTGGAAGTTGATGTCTGACTTAATAGTGAGGGTTCACTTCCTGAAAAGACACAAAACATTCACTGTGATTCATTATACACAAAATACCCCATCTAAATTCCTGAAAAAAAAATCTTAAATGCTGAAATATTCATTTGTCTCCACTTCTGTTCAGTCAGAGCTGCAAATTATCCATTTGAGGAAGTTTAAGCCCTGAATTGGGAGTACTCAACTGAATGGACTTGTCAAGACAATTAAGTTCCAAATACATATGTTTCTATTTGAAATCTTTTTGACTTACCAAAGGAGAATTTTTGTAAGACGTCTCAATAAGTATGACAAGTCCTAAATCAGTGTCATCCAATTTCTTCTCTCTTTTCCAATTAAGATTTTTTTTTTACTTCCTGATTTTTCCTGCTTTATCCATTGATTTAAACCATCTTCTAATATTTGGTAAAGAGTTCAATCCTTGATGATATCAAGCTTTAACCCTTTGCTGTTTAATCCCTGCTTTTTACATGCCTGTGATTTTATGATTGAGAAAACATTGTGAAAAAAGAAGAAATTGCTTCTGACAAGCAATTTCTTCTTTTTCCACACTATTTTCTACCCTACTGAATGGTTATTTTCCAAATAAAATCCACTTTTAATTTTCGTCTGCAAAACCTTTGAAATTGGACAGGTCCAAAATTTTGTAAAACAGGAAAGGGTTAAGTAAACAACACCTCAAGTAACAAAATCCCATCTATTATTCCTAATCAAATATAGTGTATCACATTTCGGCTCATTAAGAACTGATTCACTCAAAATACATATGTCACAAGTCAACCGTGATTATGAATTCATAAAACTGTCTGCCCATTAGCATATAAACCTTTAAAGATTTCTCCCTGTACCAATAACTGCACCAGCATTATTTTCACCTGTCTGTAAGAATCACATTTAGTTCTAGATAAGAGGGGGATACAGCTATTCTAAAGTGAGATTACTTCATTAAACCCATTGTAATGGGTTTTTATTTAGAATCATCTCTTTGAGGTGATCTTATTTAGAACTCACAACAATGGGATCAGCGCAAAATATTTCAATGTTTTAAGTTTAGACAACAGTCTGAAGCTTTAATAACTTTCTCTGGAATGAGTCACCTAATTCCAGGCTATGTCAGGTCATTTATCAGATAACACATTTCCCGCTGACCAATAATTTTCAAATAAATCTATAAAATGTACAGAATTGTTTACATTATCCACATATAAATCATTGACTATAAATGTACAGAATTGTATACATCAAGATGGTTATCCACGTATAAATCATTGACTATACATGTGCAGTAATCTTACATATTTATTTGTTTGTTTTGAAAGCTTATAGATTCATTTTCTTCCTCAACTTGATGCCTTTATATTATTCAATTACTGAACAAGATTAGTAGAACCTAGTAGCAAAAAATTAGGATTGAAGTTTAAACCAATATTCAATTTCTCCTGATAACATCTTACATAAAGCCAGTAATCTTATATTTTTTTTGTTTATTTCCCTTTCTTTTGGAATATACTTAAAATTCCAAATTTCAAAAAGCTGAAGAATATCAGAAAAGGATTGTGTAAATCTAGCACCTTTTTTGTCATATATTTATTTTCATAAAAAAATAATGTAGGCAGTATTCAAACTTATCAAAGAAAAGCTTTCTGAAAAATTATGTGATTAAACCTTTGACAAATTATAGGGCTGAAATATTCTAGAAGCAGTATAAGAAAGGTTAAATGAACTCAAAAAGCTTACTGTCAGCATATAATTTCCGAAAAAGGTATAATCCAAAATATTTTAGTCATTAGAAATCAATGGACATCTAAATCCATGTTTACTCTACAAGCTACTGTATATTTATTGATCACATCCAACAAGACAAAAATAACTAGCCACATAATATACTGACAATGTACAATCACAATCCACTTGATTTAATTTGGTGCTAAAAATATCACCAGGGCTTTCTCTCTTCAATTGCGTAATTGTACAAGTGACAATGTCGAAAACACACTCCATCATGACGCCCGTCAAAACGTTACCAGCATATGATTGCAGATGCACTCTTGCAGTGTGAATTGTCTGATGTCTCGATGCAATAAGAGACAGACAAATGGCTTTGTTAACAGACGATTACTCTCCTTTCTTCTCCAACCATCCAGCTTTTTTTGACAATATTTTTTTTTATTTTTTGGGATGCTAATTCGAAGGAGTCTATAATTCTAATTTTTCTGATAACATATATATTATCTTAATTTTAAACCAAAATAAAGAGATCGAAGAATGAAAAATGTTATGATTTGGCATCAACATTTTGTTACTGTTCATCGATGCTCACAATATTATGTAAAGGTAGATTATGCGTGGCGAGCCGTGAAATCAACTATAAGGTAAGATTCTCATGCCATTTGTTCGAAAAAGATAAAACCGGTTAAAATTACGCATTAAGAAAGATTAAAATATACCGTATTTATTCTAATAATCGCCCGGGCGATTATTAGAAAAGTCATGATTGACGCAGTTGGGGTTGGGCGATTATTAGAGGTATTCTGTTGGGGAATAATTCAAACTTCCTATGTACGGACCTATAATGTCCCTAAAAAGTGACAATATGATGCGTATCTGCTAAATACAAAATGAATTTCCTTAAGCGGGGAACAAAGACGCAAAATAATGACACTACTCAAACTTTGCCAGTTGTTCATTCTCGACGCGATTTCCCCCAAATATATGGAGTAATATGCTGCTTTACAAAACCCTGCTGTGATTCCAAGGGGCTCTCAAAAATGTATTTATATTCTACTATAAAACAATTTCTAAAATGTATTTATTATTAATTTATCATTAGATAGCAAAACAATTCCCCTTCTGATACGGTCACCGAAAAAAAATGTCGACTTCGGCAAGATATATAGCGCCGACGACCTTGCCATTTTGTATGTGGAGTTCTATTCAATACAGCAAGAAACTTATGCCAGACGATCGTATTTAAATGTCAATTATTTTACCCATCTTCATTCTTTTTCAGACTGCCAACACAGATTTCGGGCGAAGTATCATGAATTACTTGATAATGAATGTTTGTAGTGTTCAATAATTGATTCTCGAGTTTCAGATAATTGTTCGTTATTGTAGATTTAAAAATAAATACTGCGTATCGTGTCCTGACTCCAAATGATCATAACTACAGTTGTACAATTTATAGTGAGGCGTCAAAGATCAATTTTACATTGAAAATGATAGGCAATAACGGTTTCTCGATACTCACATAAACTTGCGGAACTATACACATGGTCATAGCTATTGCACGCACTTAATTTACATATCGCATTTCAATTCTATTCAATTGTTTGCTTCTCTTACATTTTTCGCGAAACGACAAGAACTAAATTAAGCCACAACAGGAAAAGATTATGCGTAGTTGGATCACCTACCTATGAAAAAATAAAATTAAAAACCCCGTTTTCCTCAGTATTAAAATCCGTAACAAAGCCAAAAAGAGACGGCTAAATATTAATTTTAAAAGGGTTTGACATCTCCCCGGACAAATGTTAGGCGCGTGCAAGCTCTGGTAACACTTCCAAAAATAGCGGTCGGCGTCTTTGATCACCTGTTCACCCTCCGCTAAAATAAACTGTTCCGCGTCCTTTACCTCGTCGCGACACAAAACTAGTAATTTTTTTACCAGATTGCTACTCGGATTTAATTTCGGATTTGAAACAAATATCATTGAATATCGGTAAATTCTTTCTATTCCATTGTTTCTTTAGAATATCGTAATTTTGGATTGAAAGATAGTAAACATGTTTCGGACAAAAAGTTTTCATTCATTTTTCCGTCAGTGGGGCTGAAAACGTCGTGGCGATAACTGACCTGAAATCATACACGCATTCTTTCTTTGGCATCCGATTTAGAAAATACTTTTGATAATCAGTGTTTAAGATAAAAACACTGAAACAAAGTTACAAAAATCTGATTAATTATGCTGTCACGACCATCGTTAACATAAAAAGGATCTGAGCGTTTCCCGATCTTTAGTAAATATAAATGAATCCCAGTTCATCTAAATCATCGTAATTTTTGGTATTTGTCGAAGGTGTTTGCATGATTTTTTAACTATTTGTTGAAAAAAGTTGGGAAGATGGCATGAGCATTTTTTCCTCGGATCGGGGGATGGGCGATTAATAGAGTTACCAACTTTTGCCGAAAATTGGTCTTCAAATGACCGATTTTGGGTGGTGTTTTTCACAAGTTTGACTCTGGGTTTTTCCATCTACCTACCACAATCGATAATGTCGATGAGCTTTCATTTAGCTATCTACTATGGCTGCCTATTGATTTTTGGCTATCACTATTGCATTATGGAAATCAATTGGGCCAAATTGAACCATAACAATTGTTAATGTTGTAAACAATTAATTCCAAAGTGTATCTGTGCACTCAACCTACACAAATATTTTTCATCAGAGCATGAAAGTGAAGGATTGTGGATAAGCAAGATTTGAATGACTAGTATTTTTTGAAAGGATGAACAGTAACATTTTACTGCCCTTAATAAAACAGGCATACTCTCAGTTAAGGATGGAACTGTCACATTTTTTTGTACCATGTTTCTTTTGGGCCCAAGGTTATAAAACTTTTTTCATGCTCGACTGAGAATTTTTCTCAAATTCAGAACTCAGAAGATCCATTCCCTCTCTGAATTTTCTGATTTAATTTCCTAACACTACAATCTATTTAAGAGAAACGGTATTCATGTTCCTTAACAGATCCAAAGGTGTGTCATCCCTGTTTTTATCATATGAAATGTCACAAATTTTAAAATTTTCTATGTTCTGAGTAAGAAAAAAACAGAAAGTTTGGTTCTAAAAAATGAAAATCTAAAAGCTTGAATATAATCTCTATCCAATCCTCAAAGCCTACTGTATATCATACTTTAAAAGATACATACCAAAATAACAAACTTGATATACCATTTTAACTGAAAACCACAGAATCTCAACAACTCATAAAATAACACAATCACTTACTCCATAAATGACTTCAAATTGTTTTGTTATCTCCTTTTATACAATAAACATAATGACATCATCGTATAGGTTTAAAAAACACCCATCTTACATCAAAACTTTCCCAAAATAGTATCAATTAAAGGTGAAAAGGAATTCAGCCAACCGAATAACTTCCTAAAAAGGTGTTACGATGGGATGGTAGTACTATAATCTGGGACATATGACACATTCAATTTACATCATCTGACAAACTTGAAAGGAGACTGAAAAAATTAAACGATAGATAAAATTAAAAGATGTACGCAGAAAATCACAATGACAAAACGATGATAATTATGTTACATCAATAACCAGACAAGAGCTTATAATATGGAGGTCAATAAATAGCCTTCTCTGAATATCTATGTAAAGATTTATTTGTCAATTATAGGAACTACCAATGGGTCAACTGATCTACTATAATAGTTTTATGTTGTTTGTCCTTACTGCCCTTTAAGTTTAGTCTATATCGATGGCTCAAGAGCTAACTAATTGAAACTGCCTATAAACTTATAGGCAGTTACAACTGTTTTGCACTGAGCAATTGATATCAGGTCCTCAGATATAACTTTATGAACTCCATCCTGTATGAGCTTTATTACAGCTTATCTCAAGCTATTCCATGAATATTCCTGCTTAAAACAAGATGTGTTTGTGAAACACGAATGCCCCCGTAACAGCGATGTCTCAATAAGGCAAAGGTTAAGTTTGGTTAAGTTTTCGGACAGACGGACAGATAGACGGAAATGAGTAAAACAATGTGCCCCCAATCTCTCGATACGGGGGCATAAAAAGCTCTGGTAGACAACAATGTCTTAAGAGCACCGCCTACCAGTGCCTACTTTCAGCTGTTGAGTGCTTGATAGTTGATAAAAGAGTCTAAGTCGAAAACAGAGCATAATTTACAGTCTGCATCTAGAGTTATACCCCTTGATAGTAATTGTTGCTCTCGATAGTGAACATGTGTGCCAATTTCAAGTGAATGCCTTCAGTAGCACAAGATATCACAAAATGTTTAAATTTACGCACAACAAAGATGACAACGATGATGTTGACAATGCCAAGGCTAAACCAATACCGCAATTTTCTCCAAAATCAACCAAACTAAATAAAAATTAATGATTCATATGAAATGAAACTTCAGCATTATAAGGGTTGAATCAATTACTTGATCATTCTATTGTTCTCAGATGCAGCCTCCTATATTAAGTTGCTCATCAAAAAATAAGAAGAGCTATAATGAATGCATTAATCTGATACAAACATACACGAACAAAATTTCTTGTTAAAAATCCTTTAAATCCAAATATCTCTGAACACAAAACCATTATAACTTGAATGGTTAATGAACTTCCAGTAATAAAGGGAGATAATTCAACTTCTGTCAGCTGTCAAAAGTAACTAGGATACATGTCAATTTTAAACAGTAATTCATCTATCTAAATACCCCTAGGATATATGATTTTTTGAGATACTATTTTTTAAATTTTTTTTTAAATTCAGGTGTAAGGGCAAACACATAACAGATGTCGTTACCTGCTTTCGGAACAGAAGAAATTTGGGGGTAAAAATCTAAATTTCCCCCATTTATCTGTAGCTCAGTATTATGCACTGGTATTATCGATAATTAATGCCCTGGCAGGGCGGAGCCTAAGTAACGGGTCGTTGCACTTAAGGTTTAGGGAAATCAGCTTTTATCTAAAATAACATACTTCTAAAGAGTGTCGACATAAATAACCCGAGACCTTAAATCGTAGATTGGTAACCAAATCCTCGTAACTTCAGCTTAATCAAGCTGAAGTTACGAAGCCTTGGTAACCAAACGATGAAATGTGTTTACTTTCTCAAAGCACGTGAATCCTTTAGGTTTTAGGATACAGTTATTTGCACGTGTTAACGATGATTACCGACTAATATTTGAAAGAACCCAAACTATGGAAAAGTAAACTGGCCAAATTACGTCACTGTTAAGCCCCGCCCTGCCAGTTCATTAATTACGCAGAATATTTCCATCGAATTTCCATCACTTGGCTTACTCATTGTCTGATAGTACACAATAACTGTTACTTCCAGAGAACTATGCAATAAATCCCTGAGATTGGCAGATATAATGAGGTGCTCTATAAACCAGATGTTTGCCATAATGCTTGTTAGCTCAGAAATTGACTTGTCTGAGGAGTTGAATCTTTTGGAACTTAATCTTGTCACATTGGTCACATAGATGAATGTTGAAGCTTTTCTCCTGTCAATTAATAAGCCAATTTTTCAAGTTTAGAGTAATTGGGAATTTCAAGTTTTCAGTTTTGAATTTTGTACAAATTTGACCCAAGTCAATGACATTGACCTTAACAGAGAAAATTTACCATCATTTTAGCAGACCTTTAGAGCTATCATAGAGTCACATATAAGCTCACATCTTGAGTAGACATCAACCAAATTCAAATCTATGGCTCAGCATGCAACAGTTGATAAGCAGCCTATATACAGAAACTAGACCATGGTGTGTACAAAGCATTGGCAGACAGCATAGACTATTGATTGTTTGATTAAATGGAGTTTTATGCCACTTTCAACTTTTTTCAGTTATATCGCGGAAGCTGGAGCACCTAACAATGGGTTCCTGGTATTTCTCTCACCAGTACAACCATAACACCCTTTCCTAACCTCCAGCTGCTATCTCATAGGTCTACAATTATCAACCCATTGGTGAGAGACAAATAGTTGGAAAGAATGACTGCCGGCGTAAGGGATCGAACCCTGGACCTCTAGATTGACTTTCAGGCGGGCTACAAACTGCTGGCACTACAATGGTGGCAGCATAGACTAATATCAGCTTGCATAAACATGCAGTCTTACCATAGCCTACCATACCATTTTACTTTTTATTAAGTATTTAGAGGAAAACTTGAGGAAATCACTAATTGAAATGTTCTTAAATTTGGTACCTTGTTCAAAACAAAATTTAAAATTCAGCAGGATGATGGTTAATAAGCTCTAAATACCATGTCAGATCATTCAAAGCTTACATGGAGCGGCTATATTTATCAATGCTTCAGTATTGATCTGTATAAATATGACTAAGTATAGAACAGCTGTTCACAGCAAAATATTTCAAATATGTTGTCATCAGAAAATACTGTTTTTTTACTGTCTATAACCAGTTACCCAGTTAGCTCAGTTGTTAATACACCATACTTGTGTTCTGCAGATGTGGGTTTGAATCCAATATCAACCACATTTTACCCAAAGTTCTTTGAGCTTTCTATAAATGACAATTCAACTGAATTGTATAAATGCTAAAATCAACAACCAGGCCAAATTTTCATGCTCAGATTACAGTCATTCCTACATTCCTAGCCAAGGGTAATGCTTACTACACGCAGAGGTAGAGGTAAGAGGGGAATATACCAGTCTAAAATCTTAATGAAACTCTATGTTGTGGGTACTCATTATAATAATCTTGTAGAGACAATTCTAATGAGTAACTACAAGAAAGATTTTGAGCAAGGACCAGTGAAATATTTAAATTTGAAATCCCAAATAACCCCTCTATCTGTAGCTCTGCATATGTACAGGTTCTTTTAACAAAATAGAACGCAGAACATCGAAAACACATAGAAGGCATAACCCTTTGAGTATCAAAGATAAGACATTTTCTGTAAATTTTCATTTTGTCAAAAGAGGATGTTTATTGAACCCAAACTTTTGAAAACTTTTGAACTTTTTGGTCTTATCATTTGAGCATATCTTTTGCCAAATTTCAACAATAACTTTAAGGTTCACATGAAAAGTCAGGACTTTTTCTGAAGCCTGAGTAACACAAAACCGTTTATCTGTGTTTAAAAAGAAAAGACGATTAAACAACGATAGTAAAGTGATAAATACCTGACATGACTTCCACTAATACGCCCATATTTGGTGATAAAGTTCCTTGTACACCTTTATATCTCGCTGTAGGTTGATAAATTGATATCCAATACAAAGTTCTTTTTTAAAGTCAAAACTCTAACTATTCAAACTCTAACTAAAATGAATGTTCAAACTTTTTTTGTTGTAAGTTATGCTTTCAATAGTTCTAACACCTTTTTAAGTAACTGTCCCGACTGGTTTCACTTTCCTATATCAAATGTCAATAGTAAACAAAGATTATGCAAACAACAACAAACTGTACTATAGATAAAAGATTATAGTGATTTAACCCTCGCTTTCAATTGATGCCCATAAGAAAGGGATTCATTCTTATTTCTTTCTAATCACTTAATCCCTTCTTTGATAATGTACAGTATATCTTACTGGTGTGACCACATCTTTTAAGCAACCATTTTTATTAAGTCATCATTTTCAAATCACCTTCTTTTAATCAATATATCTTAAAAAGAAGATATTCTTAGTCTAAGAGCTATTAAAAGTGAATCCTATGTTGTAAACTCATTAGAATCGTCTCAATGAGACAATTGATTAAATATTGACAAATTAAGATTATGGGAAATTGGCAATAACATACATATTCTATCAAAATTATAATTATGATTTGTAAATAAAACATGCACTTAACGACCAATCTCCTAAACAACTGCTTTTTGGTTGTCCCATTGGTGGTCGCTTAATACACTTTTTACTGTATAGTGATTTCAGCTTTTACGTACAAAACTGCATGAAGGTTATAAACAAAGTTGAAATTTTCATTAAATGATTCCATTAAGCATTAAAAATGTGAAAATATTTGATTGAATAATATGGTCAACCTAAGAATTTGTAAATTCAAAATGTAAAATTACATGTATCGCCAAAACAAATTTGCACAGAATAATTCCCCCCCAAATCAATGTCCAAATGACTCCTAACCCAATAAAGCCATCAATACTCATATTATACCACTGTTTACCAGGTTCAAACCCATTTATTTCCACAAATAAGTCAATTCTACAATGTCATTGGGGGATAATAAAATGTTTTCGGTTCACTAGATTGGTTTATGATAGGGGGACTATCAACAGTTTGGTTCACAAGTTTTTAACACCAATATCTGGTCAATCACTGTCTCCATAGATCATGATTAAACTTGTCTTGTTTCTGAAATTTTGTTCTTTAATCCGATCTGTGCCTGTTCATTTCATGAATTTAAGGTAGTGGACCTGTAATAGTTTAGCAATGTCTCAAAAGGAATGAACTTTAACAGTGTTAACCGAGGTTTCCTAATGATTTTCATTAGGAAACCTCTGTAAACATTGTGAGTGATCATGTTCCAAAATGCTGTAGAACTATTACGGGTCCACTACCTAAAAAATGAGATTGTGAAATACCAATACTCCATACTATAACATTGACCTTGTCAGTTGGCCTTGGTCATTTGATTAATATTATATATGATATCAACAGCATCAATGAGGGGAAATTCTAATAACCCAAAACAGGGCCTAATTCTTCCCTTTTGGGTAAAAATTGTTAAAATATGATTTGTTTGGGTCCTAACATCATAAGATTCAATGATAAACATTGTTTTTGGTTAAAGAATGTCTACTTTTTAGAGATTTTACTTACAGTGAGGGGCTTTTTATGATGGTAGCTTAATAAAAGTAGTCTTTAATAGAAGTGCATATTCAGGATCCATGAAGTGGAGTTGGACGTTCCCAGAAATATTTTAAAGTGGCCCCACATGGTTGACAATTATAATATTGAAATAATAAATTGAATTGTCTTCCATGTCCTTGAAGGTAGCCGTCATAGCATGTCTGACTATCATTCAAAAGGTCCCAGGTTAAATTCCCGATGGCAGCATTCATACTTTCCGACTGTTTAACTTCCATCAATGGGTTGATAATCAGAGACCTAAGTTGGTAGGCAGCTGGAGGATAGGAAAGGATGTAATGGTAATATTGGTGCGAGAAATAACAGGAATCCATTATTAGGAACTGCAGCCACTGCAACTGAAAGATTGTTGAAAGTGTCATAAAACCCCATTCAAAATACATGTTCCCATGTTTTACAGCAACTCTCATAGGATGGTCTAGACAAAATCTTGCTTCAAACAGTAATGACTTAGTATCAGAACTAAAGTTAAACATTTTTTTCATCAATCACCAAACATATAGACAATTTTCAATGTGATAAAACATGTAGGATTTAAAGCTTTGTCATATTAATCCCACCCTGATTTTACAGTGAAAAACAACAATAAAAATACAATACAAAATCTCACCTGGATTAAATGTGTAATTTAACAGAGTCACTTAATTTAAATTTTATTGCACCCCTTGTACTTTTTTTCCAAATTTCAATAGCTCTACTGAAATTCAATCCCACAAAAGGAATCAATGGCTCAGCACAAAACAGTTGTAACTGCCCATAAACATATAGGCAGTTACAACTGTTTTGTGCTGAGCCATAGAAATAACAAGAGGACCACTAACTGGTGCAAACTCTTGGTTAAGGTGCTAGATAATGCAAAAATTCTATGTAGGAAAAGTATAATAACTCCTTCAAGAATGCTTTCAGAAGTATCACCCTTGATAGTCTGGATAGCTCTTGTGATGTTGAACAAGTTTGTTAAGTTTCATGAAGATATCTTCAATAACAACAGAGATATGATTTAAGTTTGTCAGACCAATGCCAACCCAGATCACGCCAAGGTGATCACTGTTCCCCAGTTTTTTTTCCAAAAGAATTTAGCTTATTAAATCAAATGTCAATTCATGCTAGGCCTTTTTTAAAGCTACCCTGAGCTTGATTGGAGCTCAAGATGAGCTATTGTAGTCAAACTCTGTCTGGCATCAGTTGTCTGTCGTCAACTTTTACTGTGTGTCCTATCTAGAAGCCACAACTTTTATCTTGTGTGCGCTTTTCAGGAAACATATTGAGCTCCAATATTTTAAAACATGGTCAGGATATTGGTGTACATGATAGCTTGGACAAAGTCAAATTTGGTCAGATGGGGTCAAAAACTAAGTAATGGGATCATCAGTAGAAAATCCTTGTGACACTGTGCACTCTAGAGACCACTAGTTTCACTAAAATTATGTCTTTAAACTTGGTCAGAATGTTTGTTTACATGATATCTTGGACAGATTTAAAATTGGGTCAAGTCTGGTCAAAATTTAGGTCACTGTAGGTCAAATCTTACAAATTCCTTGCATGCACTCCAAAGGCTATATTTTTTTACTTAAATAGTCTTGAAACTTAGAATCATGTGCAAAGCCACATTTTTACTATGTCTTGAAACTGACAGAATGTTTGTTCATGTAATTAACGAGCAAATTCAAAATGATTGCCAAGGAACTTTTATAGCTTTAAATTAGTAGTTTTGCTTATTTTTATGTAACCTCTAAAATTTAGAGGCTAAGTTTGGGTTATATTGCACAAGAGATTAATCTTTGACTTCACCTGGCTTCATTTCTTGCACATTTCAGTTTAATTAAAATTCTAACACAGCAGTTTACTGTTTTAATGGTTATCAAAACAACATTGTTTTATTCTTTTTTTACAATATTTGACATTTGAACTTTGATTCAAGTTTTGCTTTAAATACCCTGAACAATATATATGATTTTAGTAATTCTTGTAGATAAAGTCAAGTATAAGATCTTTAACCCTAGTCATGCTGGACTCTGAATATTCCTGCCTTGGCAGGAGCAATAGACAAACATCAGCCTGCACATATGTGCAGTCTGATCTTTGTCCATACCACCTGTTTGTCCATTTTTGAAACCAGGCTAACTTAAAATTTTAACTTCCAAAATGAGTACTGACTCACATTTAATGCATCCAGTGTTTTCAGCACTTTGATTTGATTGTAATTTTGTCAAGATTTTAAATTCACCATGACAAGGGTTAAAGAACATGACATTCTGCATGTTTTCAAACACTGAGCAGATCAATGACATAATTAAAATAATTTAATCCCAGGCATTGATTATACTTAATATTTATTTTGGTATAGAATTTGCTTACATTTCAAATTTAACAAAGGATTTATTTTGAACCTGCCAAATTTCTGACCTTATATTGCCATATCATATAAAAAGAAACATGTGATCCATCACACAAAAATGGGCCATCTGGGACGTACTAAAACTGCATTCTCTACTGACAGTAAAATTCTAATAGAGCACTATGCTCTAATAAAAGACCATCCCCTTTTCAGAGGTTGAAATCTACCTGCTCTTCTTTATGTGATTTAACAAACTATTGAAGCCTCTAAAAATGTGTAACGGTTTAAAGGGAGGTAACTTGCATTGGATATGCAAATGAGAGAGACCCGTCCTTAGTAAAATGGCTAATTGAAGCCTATATAGACAGAGTCAACCCATTTAGGGTTGAAGATACTTTTTTCTGAATGGATCACGTCTGTCTATCTGCTTGGTTCGTTACAATTGGTGGCAGCGGTGGGATAATGACAACTACCAGACCAGAGTTGCCTAACCCACAGGTCTCCCAGGCCAAGATTCGGGACGTGTCTTCTTGGAGGGGAGAGTAATGTAACAGTTTAAAGGGAGGTAACTTGCATTGGATATGCAAATGAGAGAGACCTACCCTTTGTTAAATGGCTAATTGAAGCCTATATAGACAGAGTCAACCCATTTAGGGTTGAGGATCCTTTTCTCTGAATGGATCACGCCTGTCTATCTGCTCGGTTCGTTACAAAAGGCCCATGCCCACAAAATCAGTCACCCAAATTTCAACAGGGGTTTTAGGCACCTTTTCCCCAATCAAATGTTTATATTTTTTGAAATGGTTATTTTTGGCTTTTTTTTCCCAGTCTTAACAAATATTGATGGCTCAGCGCAAAACAGTTACAACTTTTCGGCACTGATCGAGCCATCAATATTTAATGTAGTCTCTAATAAAAGCCCATCCCTTTCTAATGGAAATGTGATGATTCTTATAGAACCCCTGGTTCTATTTGAGCTTTTACAGTAATAGTAAGTGTTTAACCCTTGTCATGCTGAGCCCGGAATATTCCGGCTTAGGCAGGAGGCATAGACAAAGATCAGCCTGCACATATGTGCAGTGTGATCTTAATCAATACCACTTGATTTTCCTTTCCAAACCAGAAATGGTTTAAATTTTGTATTTCCAAAATAATTACTCTCTCACAAATGGCACTACCAATGCTTTTGATACTTTGATTTGTATTCATTTTGTCAAGATTTTTTTTCCAGCATGACAAGGGTTAATATATTGAAGGGTATTAATGACATTATGTAATTCTCTAATCAAACATGATATTGTAGATCTGGAATATTGAATCAGCTTTTGTCATCAAGCCAATTCATGCTTGTTCCTACTTGTCAATGAAATCCATTACCAGTAGGCAAATCTTGGACTAATCCAAATTTTAAAGGGAAAGCAGATGACATTCAAAAGAGTACATAAATTAAGAAATACCATGCATCAACAATTTGACAAATTTTGAACATGGTATTATCTATGATTAATGCCCTGGCAGGGCGGAGCCTATGTAACGGGTCGTTGCACTTAAGGTTAAGGGAAATCAGCTTTTATCAAAAATAAATACTTCTAAAGAGAGTTGCCATAAATAAATAGAGACCTTTAATCGTAGTTTGATAACCAAATCCTTGTAACTTCAGCTGAATCAAGCTGAAGTTACGAGGCCTTGGTAACCAAACGATGAAATGTGTTCACTCTCTCAAAGCACGTGAACACTTTAGGTTTTAGGATACAGTTATTTGCACGAGTTAACGATGATTACCAACTAAAATTTGAAAGAACCCAAACTATTGAAAAGTAAACTCGCCAAATTACGTCACGATTAAGCCCCGCCCTGCCAGTTCATTAATTACGCAGAATACATCAACCGGCAGGTCAGTGCAAACTTTTTGCAAGTGCCTATATATTTATATACAGGGTTCGACACTAAGGGTAGTCCGTGAGTCCGAGACTCCTTGTACAAGTTGGGGCTCCTTCATTATGAAAGTAAAGAGTCCCATGGACCCCAAGGATTATACAAGAAAGTTTTAAGAAATAAATGCCCAGGGCAAATTCCTCTTTAACCCATTAAAATAATCTATATTCATGCTGCAGTCACAACAAAAGTTGTAGAAGATAACATTTGCCTGAATTTGGTCATATTTTGAAAGAAAATATCTTTCAAGGGAGAAACTTGAGGACAAAAAGAAATTGCTTGTAGCAATTAAGCAATTTCTTCTTTTCCACAATGTTCTCCCATTAACAAAATATGGACTCCCTATTTTTAGCTTATGGACTCCTTGATTTCCTAGACTGCGAGTCCAATGTACTCCTTGATCACAAAATTTAGTGTCTATCCCTGATGTAGGCACTTGCAGCAGTTGTGCACTGACACCTTAAACATTTCAAGCTCACTCCTTGTCATATCACAAGTTACAGATGCTTGAGGCTTTTTTGCACTGATTGTGGGGTCCAAAACCGTTTAACTACAGTTTTATCATTTTTTTGTATGGGGGTTTAATACCACTTTCCACATTGCCATGGTTGGTGAACCCTTCAATGTCTCCCTGTCATTCCTCACACCAGTAAAAAGAGCACCGCCTACGGGTGCCTTCGCTCAGCTGTTGATTGCTGGATGGTGGAAAAAAATCTAAGTGGAAAAAGGGGCATAATTTGCACAAAATGCATCTAGAGTTATTCCTCTTGATAGTATAGGTTGCTCTTTTGATGGTGAACATGTATGCAAAGTTTCAAGTGAATGCCTTCAGTAGAACCAGAGATATAATAAAACGTCAAAGATTTCGCACCACGACAATGATAACGACGACGACACAAAGGCTATAGCAATTAATACCTCGGGGTTTCTCCGAAAGAAGCCGAGCTAAAAATACAACATTTCATCTAAGCCACCAGATTTTCATCCAATTTAGACAAACTTCTGATCATACACCCATTGGTAGGAGACAAATGACTGATGTCACATTGGCTTTGCCTAATGTAGGGTGAAAGTTGGCTGAGCCGCAGTTGAAACCCTCTACCCCAGGATTGACAGCCCAATGTGTGACCACTGAGTTAGCTCTGGGCTTTGTAGGATTTGAATGAGATACTAAAGTCACATCACCCCTGTCTGCTGCAAATTTAACACTTTCCTGTTTTACAAAATTTTGGACCTGTCCAAATTCAAAGGTTTTGCAGAAGAAAATCTAAAGTGGATTTAATTTGAAAAACTAGAAAGCCATGAATGGCTTGAGTCGCTCCACAGGCATGAAATTCTTATAAAAGCAAATAAATGTTTTGACTAGATTTTTAGATATTTGAGGTTCTACTGATGTTGAAAATGATTCCATCAGTTACATTCTGAGAAAACGATTTTATAGTTCCCACTATTTAACATATTGAGGAATGAAATCCACCCATAAACTGCGCATTTTTCATCCAATCAAGATAATTTTTGGTACACTGATAAAGGGTCACTCAAGGATCATTCCAGTGAAATTTGGTTGATATCCATCGGTAACATTCTGAGAAAATGATTTGCAAAGTTTCACTGTATAACATATAGAGAATTGACCTCCGCCCATAAAATGCATATTTTTCATTCGATCACAATGATTTTTTGTAGACTGATAAAGGGTCACTCAAGGATCATTCCAGTGAAATTTGGTTGGTATCCATCAGTAACATTCTGAGAAAATAATTTTCAAAGTTTCCACTATATAACATATAGAGAATTGACCTCCGCCCATAAAATGCATATTTTTCATTCGATCACAATGATTTTTTGTAGACTGATAAAGGGTCACCCAAGGATCATTCCAGTGAAAATTGGTTGATATCCATCAGTAACATTCTGAGAAAATAATTTTCAAAGTTTCCACTATATAACATATAGAGAATTGGCCTCCGCCCATAAAATGCATATTTTACATTCGATCACAATGATTTTTTGTAGACTGATACAGGGTCACCCAAGGATCATTAATGTAAAATTTAATTGGTATCCATTGATTAGAATCTGAGAAAACTCACTTTTTACCATATTTGGAAATTAGCCACGCCCATTAAATCCATGTTTTTCATTGGATCAAAATTTCTTGAACAACTTTGAAAGAGGGTCACCCAAGGATCATTCCTGTGAAGTTTGGTTGAAATCCATCCAGTAGTTTCTGAGGAGAAGATTTTTAAAGAAAAGTTTACGACCGGACGGACGCACGCACGCACGCACGGACGGACGGACGCACGACGGACACAACGCCATGACAATAGCCCCAGTGGCTTACAGCCAGTGGAGCTAATAACCATTCTGTAGGGAAGAAAATGGTGTGGAAGAAGAAGAAATTGCTTGTCACAAGCAATTTCTTCTTTTTTCACAATGTTTTCTCAATCATAAAATCACAGGCACATAAAAAGCAGGGATTAAACAGCAAAGGGTTAAAGCAGAGCTAGGCAAAACAGAAGCTATATTACTAAGTTCTCTCCCCGATTGGAGCACTCATCCTTTCCAACTATTTGTCTTTCACCAATGGGTTAATAAATGTAGATCTATGTGGGATAGCATCTGGAGGCTAGGAAAGGATGTTATAGTAGTATTGCTGTGAGAAATACCAGGAATCTTTTGTTAGGCATTCCAGCTGCCGCAATATGACTGAAAGATAGTTAAAAGGGGTATAAAACTGCATTCAAACAAACTTTAAGTACCCTGTTATAAGCAGGGTCTATCCAAACCTCACAAGGGAAGGACTTCTGTGAGTTACTCATCCTATAATTAAGACTGACAGAAAATACACAATACATGCTGGAAACTCTGCCAAGACTCCATGTGCAACCAACTCTGCCAACTATTTTTTTGTCTACTATTCTATTCATTTTTTTTCTTTATCTAAACAGTCATATAGTTCCGAATTTAACTGAAAGCTCTTCCCCAAACCAATGAAAACATTCAGTATATCCAGATCTTTTCTTGGTCGATGTCCAACCAAGAGTAATTTTCTTGTAATATTTTGCAAAGGGTGCGCAAAATGTCTTAAAAATAGTTTGAAACAAGAGCTGTCACTGTAAGATGACAATGCCCCCGACACCGCTTTGATAGTAATAAGGAAGTTATGGCCAATGTTAAAGTTTTTGGACGGAATGACGGACGGACGGACAGACGGACAGACGGACGGACGGACAAGTCAAATTTATGATGCCTCCCTATCGGGGGCATAAAAATCTGTAGTTACAACATTTGCTAGCACACTGACCACTCTATGAACCAATACTTTCCCTTTTTACATTTTTCAGCCATGATAACCATATATTGATGACTTAAAGCAAAAACATGGCATATTGTCTATTGTATAGGTACATACCTGGTTTTTGCTCTAAGCCCTCAGTATATACAATTTACTGAAACTCTATGAGGATCCTATAGAAACAAACAAATCAAATATCTTAATTTACAATTTGATGGCTCAGTACAAGACTTTTCATTGTAACCAGAGTTTTATCATGTTGATGGCTCTGTGTGAAAAAGATGTAACTCCCTATATGTTTATAGGGAGTTACAACCGTTTCACTCGAAGCCATGGAATTATCAAATTCTTAAAAGTTTTAATTAAATTTTCTTAATAGTTCTGGCGAGTGTCCCACAGATGAATTTTCAACTCAGAAAACAATTAACATAAAGAAAGTGCATGGTTAATAGTCTACAAAACATAGTATTATTTGTTTGTATGGGGTTAAAATTAATGCCTCTTTAATCAGTATAACGGTTGTTTCCCAACCGGTGGTGCAACTACTCATGGTTCCCTGTCATTATTTGCACCAGTACAACCTCTTTTCATCCGAGCCACCAGCTGCCCATCCAACCTTGGCAAACTACTTATCATTCAGCCATTGATAGGAGACAAATGACTGGTCATGAATTGTTTGTCAAATGTTCAATGAAAGATGCCAAAGTTGGGGATTGAACTCATGACCCTAAGATTGAGGGTCAAATGCAAAACTGACTGAGCAAACCAGTCCTAGCCCAATATGACCATTGAAATAGAGCAAATTAAGAAGAAAATTTTTTTCATAGATTAATTTATGGTAAAAATTCATTAATATATGATCTGATAAAATGTTTTATAAATCTAAAATCCTTTATGAAAATTAAAACATACTTACATGAAATTCTAATACAAAATCCAAATTTAAGATGAAATTCACTTTTTAAATCCCCATTAGATCGCCATATTTTCTATAAATTCCATTTCCTTTTTAACACGATAATATGTGTAAAATCCTCGCTGTAATATACACAGTATTATAAATGTTTTTGTCAATGTGTAAGGTTGGGCTATAATATTTTGTAGGTATTTAGTTACTTACCATGTGAAAAATTTACTGCACCTCAGCCAATTCATTTTGAAATCAAGGGGAATAATACCTACAATCTTTATTTTTTTTACTACTAATTCATGAGGAGTTACTTCCCTTTCACAGTCCAATTGTTATGTATCAAAAGATGAGGAGAGTATTATTTGGCTCATTTCGCCTGAGACTCTGTGCATATTCCGTATATCTTTGGAAGATCTCTGAGTTCTAATTACACAAACCGTTAGTAAAATATTTATAAAAACGCAATTTAAACAATGAGTGAGAGGAAGAAAAAATAGCTCAGTCGGATAAGGTGTATCGCTTCATGTCTCACATGCGTGAGTTCAAGTCTCCGAGGCGCTTATTGTTTTATTTTATTTTCATTTTTTTCTCATACTTTTCTTCGTCCCTATTACAAGTTCACATTAAGGGAATATTCTTTTTGATAAATTATCAAACAACCACTTTCTGCTGATTCAAATGGCTATGTCTAAGATGCAAAAAATCTTTCATTGTTGTATAAAATGGAATAAACACTGCACTTATTTGTCTTAAACCACAAGGAAAAGATGTTTCCTAATTTTCATAAAACAGCAAAATTTCCTCATTAAGCCTAGTTTCCAAAAAGGAAACAACTCAAAGTTACCACAAAGGCACCTTGTACCAGCAGAGCCAACTCTGCTGTTGTTATTTTACATATCAAAAGTAAACTTAATATATATATAAACAAGATGTGTTTGTGAAACACGAATGCCCCCGTAACGGCATTTTTTTTCAAAGTTTGACCTTGACAGATGACCTTGACCTTGTCACATGACCTTGACTTTGGTACCAGCGGATGCGGATCATTGAGATCTATCATCATGCCAAATATTAGCTTTGTATCTTGAATAGGCTTGAAGATATTGGCAAGGTTAAGTTTTCGGGTTAAAGTTTGACCTTGACGGATGACCTTGACCTTGTCACATGACCTTGACTTTGGTACCAGCGGATGCAGATCATTGAGATCTATCATCATGCCAAATATTAGCTTTGTATCTTGAATAGGCTTGAAGATATTGGCAAGGTTAAGTTTTTGGGTTAAGTTTTCGGACGTTTGACCTTGACAGATGACCTTGACCTTGTCACATGACCTTGACTTTGGTAACAGCTGATGCGGATCATTGAGATCTATCACCATGCCAAATATAAGCTTTGTATCTTGAATAGGCTTGAAGATATTGGCAAGGTTAAGTTTTCGGACAGACGGGCGGACAGACGGACACGAGTAAAACAATATGCCCCCGAACTATCGATGCGGGGGCATAAAAAAACATTTTCAAAATTAAAAGAAAGTAGATAAACCCCAATAGACCCTCCTTCTAAAAAGAACATTTGTGACTGTAAGACAGAACAAGAGCTGTCGGAGGACAGCGAAGCTCGACTATTCCTAGTGCTGGATAGTAACAGCAAATCAATATTGACATTGGAAATTCAATACAATGAAAGTCAAGAGAAAAGAATCTTTGTCAAGAGGCTGATATTATGGTCACAGAAGCATGTACAGAGTTTCAAAGCAATAGCTTTAGTAGGAACAGAGATACAACTAATATAAAACAGTTGCATATAAAAACATAACCAAGATTTTTAAGGCCGAAAAGGGTTAAAATTCCACTAAATTAAATATCGTAGTAATGAATCTTTTTCTGCGGGCTAATATTATGGTCACAGAAGCATGCGTAAAGTTTCCAAGCAACAGCTATAGTAGAAATAGAGATATTACTGAAATACAACATTTGCACGTAACAACTTAACCAAGAATTTCTAAGTCCAAAATGGGTCAAAAATCCACTAAATTCTATACCAGAGAATTGAATCTTTATCAAGAGGCTGTTGTTATGATCATTGAAGCAAATGCAAAGTTTGAAAGCAATAGCTTTAATACAATTAGAGATATAACTGATACACAACAATTGCACATAAAAACTTAACCAAGAATTTCTGAGTCTGAAAAAGGTTAAAATTCCAATAAATTCAATATCAGAGTGATAAATGTTTGTCAAGAGGCTGATATCATGGTCACAGAAACATGTGTAGAGTTTCCAAGCAAAAGCCTAGGTAGAAATAGAGCTATAACTGATATATATAACATTTGCACGTAAAAACTAAACCAAGATTTCTAAGTCCGAAAAGGGTTAAAATTCCACTAAATTCAAAATCAGAGTATTGATTCTTTGTCAAGAGGCTGATATTATGGTCACAGAAGCATGTGCAAAGTTTCAAAGCAATAGCTTTAGTAGAAATAGAGATATTACAGAAATACAACATTTGCATGTAAAAACTTAACCAAGATTTCTAAGTCCGAAAAGGGTTAAAATTCCACTAAATTCAATATCAGAGTAATGAATCTTTGTCAAGAGGCTGATATTATGGTCACAGAAGCATGTGCAAAGTTTCAAAGTAATAGCTTTAGTAGAAATAGAGATATTACAGAAATACAACATTCGCACGTAAAAACTTAACCAAGAATTACTAAGTCCGAAAAGGGTTAAAACTCCACTAAATTCAATATCAGAGTAATGAATCTTTGTCAAGATGCTGATTTTATGGCCACAGAAGCATGTGTAAAGTTTCAAAGCAATTGCTTTTATAGAAACAGAAATATTACAGATAAACAACATTTGCACGTAAAAACTTAACCAAGATTTCTAAGTCCGAAAAGGGTTAAAATTCCGCTAAATTCAATTTCAGAGTAATGAATCTTTGTCTAGATGCTGATATTATGGTCACAGAAGCATGTGCAAAGTTAAAAAGCAATAGCTTTCATAGAAACAGAGATTTTAAACACTTGCACGTAAAAACTTAACCAAAGCATTACGCCGATGCCGACGCCCGGGTGACTGGAATAGCCCACCTATTCTTCGAATAGTCGAGCTAAAAAAAGAAACCTAGAAGCAGAAAATTATACTGTCATTTACTCGGTTTGAACTTGGGTTCTCTTGTATCAGAGACGTAAGACTTAACTTCTACACCACAGGTCTGAGTACTAACTATGCCTCAGTAAACACTTAAATAAAATGCTAATTGTCGGAATTCGTCGATCATCGCTGATTTTCCGATTTCACTCACGGAAAATAAACAGAGTCTCAGGCAAAATTAGCCAAGGAGTAATATTTATTATTATTGATTTCAAGGAGGTAAGAAGCTAAAACCTAATCACACTTTAGAAATATGCAAAATGGATTCATACATGAGTGTGATTAGGTTTTAAGTTTCATACCTCCATGAAATCAACAATAAATCTCTTCATCTCTTTTCATTTAACATCCTGTAGTAAAAATGTTAAGATTTCTTATAGAACTACTTCGTGCACATTATGATCCCTTGATCTGAAAAGTAATCTGATCAGACCAATCCAAGGAATCAATTTACCGTCAACAATGAGCGATCCCATAATTTTCATCCTCCCTATATTGCCACTGCAGCTACTGAGAATATATCACAGCGAAGATGGTTCCAGTTTGCTTCTCCTAAAACTTAGTGCAGGCAGACAAGTCCTGACAAGCATCTACGTTTATTCGGTTCATACTATATTGCTGCAACACTACAAGATTGATCCGAAAATATTGTCATAAAATGCTCAATTATTAGTCATATAGGACAAAACTGTGGTCACTTTATCTTGTTTAATTCTATATTTTTGACTTCTGGATCTCAAACTAGTCAATTTGGGAGAAACAGTGTTGGAAATGCAGAAATTGCAATTTCCACAATGATATTCTTAACACTGTTCTTAAGGGGGATCAAAATGAGGGATTGTATGGGAACAGGTTTATAGGTTCCATGTTGCAAGCTCTCTATAATTTGTCTTGTGTGGGTATCAAAATACAGATGGTATGGGAATGGGTTAATAGGTTCCATGATCTAAGATCTCTTTTGTCTTGCGTTGGCATGAAAAGACTGATTGTACAGGAATGGGTTAACAGGTTCCATGATCTAAGATCTCTTTTGTCTTGCGTTGGCATAAAAAGACAGATTGTACAGGATTGGGCTAATAGGTTCCAGAGTTAGATTTTAGGTAAGGATCATAATGTCTGCTAATACTTGAAGAGATGTAAGTAGGAATTACCTGATTAAAGTTGGATGCCTTGCCTCCTCTGGTAACATTGGGGTCAGTGTATACTGGATTTTTAGACTGTACAATAACACAATTCAGGAAAGTTCAAACAGTAACCCTTATCCTACTTAATCAAATTTTCATTTCATTTTTTGAATAATATCAGCAAGCCAATTTTTTCAAACAGAAGTCCATTTGATCTGCTAAACTTTGTTTACAGCAGGAATATGTCGTGAATAACATTAGGGACCAAGATTATAAAACATTTCTCATTCTCAATTCAAAATTTTCTCAAGTTTTAAATTCAGATTCAGGTGGTTTTTATACTCATTTAAATGTATCAAGATAAAAGATAATATTAATAAGTTGTAATAAATAACGACTTATTAATATTTTTCTTTTATTTTCATACATTTATCTAAAATTTGAGAAAATTCTCAGTTGAGCCTGAGAAAAGTTTTATAACCTCTGAAGAAACAACCACCTAGGGGTGCCTACACTTGGCTGTTGAGTGCTGGATGGTGGATAAAAATCTATGTGGAACAAAATGCATCTAGAGTTATCCACCTTGATAGTATAGGTTGCTCTTTTGAAAGAGAACACATTTGCCAGTCTCCAGTGAATACCTACAGTAGAACCAGAGATATCACAAAATTTCAAAGTTTTTGCACAACAACGACGATGCCAATAGCAATACCTTGGGTTTTCTCTGAAAACAGCCTAGCTAATAAAACTGAGGAATATTCTGAGAAAAGATCAAAATACTAAAAAATGTTCAAGAATACAGAATTATGATTAAAGGTTTTCAAGTACAAATGCAAAGTGTGCATGTGCAAAGGAAAATATCAAGCTCGCAGCTTATGTTTTTGACAGACAGATGGTTTGACACAATGGTAAAATGAAATCCCCCGATTATCTTCATGTGGCTGATAAATTATTCAAACTTTTTTTTTTCCTTCAAATAAAAGTTTCTATAGGAACCATAACATAAGCTTAATTCGCTTTATCATCAGTTGATATCTCTGTTTACCGAAACTTTGAATGATTCCAGTAATAAAGTCTTTCCACTTTAGTCCCTTTTTTTTGCCAAATCGGCAAATCACAGAAAACAAGATGTGTTTGTGAAACACAAATGCCCCCGTAACGGCATTTTCTTGCAAAGTTTGACCTTGACCTTGTCATATGACCTTGACTTTGGTACCAGCGGCTGCTGATCATTGAGATCTATCATCATGCCAAATATAAGCTTTGTATCTTGAATAGGCTTGAAGATATTGGCAAGGTTAAGTTTTCGGGTTAAGTTTTCGGACAGACGGACGGACAGACGGATGGACAGACGGACATGAGTAAAACAATATGCCCCCGATCTCTCGATACAGGGGGGGCATAAAAATCTTTAATGTTGTACCAAGAGCCTATCCAGGGATTTTTATGGGTCACTAGGTTAACTATCTCTGCCTCTATTCTTTCAATACTATCTTTTGGTCTATTGAATATCAATTCCATTAAATCTGCCAGCTAAAAACTCCCAAAACATGAACACATTCTAAAATAGATACTCTAAAGATTCTTATACATTCTGTATGTGGACAGTTCAACATACTAACCACAGACCAAAACTTGGCTTTATTGAGGCAAAAGATACTGTACAATATGAACCATAATTCTGCTTTATTGTAGATATTCATACAATACAACCAAAACTATGCTTTATTGAGGATATACATACTATACTTGGACCAAAACTATGCTTTATTGTGGATATATTATACATAAAGCAAAGCTATGCTTTACTGTAGATGGGACCAAAACTATACTTTATTGAAGCTATGCATACTGTATATAGACCAAAGCTATGTTTTATTGTAGATTTTTATACTGTGCACAGACCAAAACTCTGCTTTATTGAGGCTATATGCCGAAAAAGCTTAGGATCCTCAAGACTTATACAATCAGTCCCAAATTTCTAACGTTCAAGACAACACTTTTGTGTCTTTTTTTTCCTAGAGACTTGAAGTTGTTTGCCATAACTCAGGATTCAGAGCTCAAAAGGCCCTTTGATAAATCTATAAACTTAAAGTTGTCCTATTTATATGTTACCATGATATAAAATCTTTTGATGATGCAATTTAAGATGTTTTTGAAATAAGTTATGCAATAATTATTTTACAGAATAGAAACTTAAAAGAAGTAAAGTTGTACAAGCAATGTTTTCTTCACCAAGTTTCATTCAGTAACACATAGGGCTATGTGGAAATTGGTCCAAGACTTCTTGTTATGATTGATAGATACAGCCCATCTGTATATTTCAACAGATGATAATGTTCATCAACAGTTATGACATCACCTTTTGATCTGTTTGCTTGACTGCTTGGTAATCCTTCACAGAGCTACAAATAGAGAGGGTATTTTGGATTTCAAATTCAAATATTTTACTAGTCCTCCCTCAAGCCCTATCTTGTGGGTACTCATTGGAATTGTCTCGATGAGACAATTCAAATGAGTACCCACATTATAGGGTTTCATTGAGAAATAAAGATTTTAGACCGGAGTTACCACCTCTTTTCTGTACCTCTGCTTCATAAAAGGTTAGAATATCAAGGGGTTAGCATAAAACTATTTAAGCAAGCAAAAAGTTTAAACTATAATTACATAGATTATTGCATGAAGGGGTCAGTGCAAAACTATTGTAAGTGCCCAAATGTATAGGCACTTACAATAGTTTTGCACATTAGATCTGCCCTGCATTCAGGATGAAAACGTTAGCAAAGCTCTTTCGAAATGATACCTCGCTTTGTGGGTATGTACACATGCGGGGTATCATTTCAAAGCGATTGTGAAACACTTTCAAAACCTGGGCTTGACTCCTTGAATATTGGCTAGAAGCATGTGCAAATCCCCCAGTATAGCTTGTGCATGCCATGTCCAACAACTTAGTAATGATTTGGATAATTTATAGAAGTTTTTAGTCATTTGCTATACAGATCTTAGTCTCATCAGTAGCCTTCCAAATTGACTAAATTCAGCCAAAGTTGCTTCTCAACTATATTCCTTGTACATTGAAATTCCTGATCAGATTTAAACATGCAAATCACAATTTTGCACACACATGAATAAGACCAAAATTTTGTTACTTGAGCTTAGATAATGATGCTGTTTTTGGCACCAGCCTGAGGGACCTGTTAGCCTAAATTATTACAGGTCCTCCCTAATAACAATAGGTCCTGCATGAAAAACATGTTTGATTTTTAGCAAAATAAGAATAAAATTGAAAAGAAACATTGTTTGAAAAGAGGAAATCGCTTTTGAGAAGCAATTTCTTGTTTTCAACAATGTTTTCCCTTGGGCAATGCAAATTTTAGTATTGGAAAATCAACTGGTTTGCAAAACTGGAGAGATGAGTCATACTTAGTTCCGCATCAACTACAGGCCTGAAGGACCTGCAATATGGTAAGATCTACCAGTCCTCCCTAAAATCAACAGGTTTTGGGCCCGAGGACTGGTGTTAGTGTCGACCCCTGTTTTGGTCACCCATCAACCACAATATGTAGTTGTTGGAAATATCATGATGTACATACTATTACTAGTATACAATATTTATATACCGTATTTCCCCTAATAATAGCACCCTCCCTAAAAGTAGCACCCCTACATATTTTACTCAGAAAACCCACTTCAAGTGACTAAATTCTAAGAACTTGTTGAGACTTTTTCTCTTATTTGAGATAAATTTCCTCTAAAAAATCATTTATATGATTGTTTAGACGAAACTCACCTCAAATTACAAGGAAATGGGCCAAAACTTCAATTTCAATGTTGTTTTTTTTTAATTAGAAAATGCATACTAATTAATAACTCCCTGACTATGTTATGTATAGCTCCTGAGAGCATTTATAAGAAGAAATATGGTAAAGAATAATTTGTTAGAGTCTTAAAATATCAAAGTTATCTGGTCGAGGTTGGGAGAATTCATCATGACGAGGCTTTGCCTCATCATTGTAATTTCTCACAGCTGAGACTTGATAACATTGATATTTTAAGACACTTACATGTCATTCTATTTATCATGCAATCCCTTTTAAGGGTTTATAATTTCATGCAACCATTGAAGTCAAAGATATTCAGATGAAATTTGTTCTGGTTAAAATCATGAATAGGTCTCTATAAATTGCTTCTGAAAATAGACTGCCTGATATCATTCTATGTTATCAGGCAGGTGATATCATGTAAATACAGACTTTGTTGCATGTTTAAGTTTATAACTTATGCATGTCTTACCTTCACATCTATTTGCACTATCTGATTCTCTTTTTTCTTTAATATTATCTTCTTTCCCCTCATTATTTTCTTCAGAACTTTCTTTGCTCTTTCCATCTTTGTTTTTCTTTCTATTTTTCCCAAATAGCTGACCCATTTTCACACTACTTTATAAAACGTACGTAAACCCACAAAAGCTTTTTAAACAAACTTAAGTATATGTGACTAACACACCATCACCACATTAGTCTCAAAACTTTAACAGCTCTTCTTACAATATTTTGTTTAAAAATTTAGAGTAATGCCTTCAAGATCCTGAAGTATGTTTCACACACATAACATATGAACAATCAAATCATTAAAACCACCTGCTCTATAGCATTCACCTTCCAATTAACTAACTTCATCACTCCCTCAAGAAATTTAACAAAATTTTTACACAATCATACGATAAGAATCTGAAAAACGCCTAAATTCCAGCATTACACATAACCACTTCTAGAGCTCTACATATATACAACATTCCTTCAATGACTTGACTCTCTTGAGAGATTGGAATACTAGAAACTAAACTCCACTGAAAGACTCATTATCATTGAGCTACTAGAATCAATAAACCAACGTATCTCTCTACACATAAACATTAACTGGCAGGAAAAAATAAGGGAGGAGTTCAGATTCCCTGAAAACCCTTCATCTACCAAAGAAATGAAAGAACGATTATCTGAATATTTATAAAGTTAAACAAGCGAGATCTATGACTTAACTTATTGCATTTGCAAGGGTCAAGCTTCAAGGCAATGCTAAAAGATTTTTTGTACACTCTTTATAGGCTTAACACAACTGTTGAAGTGCTTACATAAATGAAGACAGATTTAAGACAATGTTAACAAGTAGAAAATTTCATGGCTCATCCAAAAAATTTTTTTGCCAGAGATAGCAGCTTGAAAACTGCAGATCTAAAATTTATATAATGATACTAAGCATGTAAATGTTAGAGAAGTAATAGTAATGATTGCAATATGCCTCCTCAACATCATTGGGGTGTGTTTGGGGGGGTGGGGGGTGGATGCAGGTATGAGCATTTCATTCTAAATGAAAATTTTTTGGCCTATCTCTGATGAAACTATCACTTCTAAATGTAAAATGTTTGGCCTAGCTCTGATGAAACTATCAATTGCACAATGAAATTTTTTCGCCAGACTGTATTAAGTGTATAAACACTGTATATACAGTCTTGCACTTAACCCTCGACATGTAAAATGTTTGGCCTAGCTCTGATGAAACTATCACTTGTACATGTAAATGTTTGGCCTAGCTCTGATGAAACTATCACTTGTGCATGTAAATGTTTGGCCTAGCTCTAATGAAACTATCACTTGTGCATGTAAATGTTTGGCCTAGCTGTGATGTAACTATCACTTGTGCATGTAAATGTTTGGCCTAGTTCTAATTAAACTATCACTTGTGCATGTAAATGTTTGGCCTAGCTCTGATGAAACTATTACTTGTGAATGTAAATTTTTGGCCTAGCTCTGATGAAACTATTACTTGTGAAAGTAAAATGTTGGGCCTAGCTCTGATGAAACTATTACTTGTGAATGTAAAATGTTTGGCAAAGCTTTCATGAAACTATCACTTGTGAATGTAAAATGTTTGGCCTAGCTCTGATGAAACTATTACTTGTGAATGTAATTTGTTTGGCAAAGCTTTCATGAAACTATCACTTCTACATGTATAATGTTTGGCCTTCCTCTGATGAAACAACTACTCATACATGTTCGATTGCTGGTGGCGGCACTCATCCATTCCGACCATTTGTCTCCCACCAATAGGTTGATAATCATAGACATATGTTGGAAAGCAACTGGAGGCTATGAAAGGATACGATGGTAATCATGGAGGAAAATCCAGAAATCCATTGTCAGTTGCTCCAACCACCTCAACATGACTAAGATTGTTAAAAGAGGCATAAACCTTATCAAAACAAAACTTCTAAAGGTAAAATAGTAGGCCTAGCTCTGATGTTAATATCACCTCTTTATGTTAACGACGGCGGCACTTATTCTTTCCGACTATTTTCTCTCACCAATGGGTTGATAATCATGCTGCTATGTGAGATAGCAGCTTGAGACTAGGAAAGGATGTGATGGTTGTACTGGTGACAGAAATACCAGGAAAACATTGTTAGGTGCTCGAGCTGCCGCGATATAACTGAAAAAAATGTTGAAAGTGGCGTAAAACTCCATTCGATCAATCAATCAATCAATCAATCAATCAATCTTTATGTTAAATAGTTGGTCTAGCTTTGAAATATTTATGTAAAAAAGTTGGCCTAGCTATGATGTTACTATCACTTCTTCTTTTACAATGGTTGGCCTTATGACCTCTGATGAAACTTTTACCTGCTACTACATGTAAAATAGATGGCCTAGCTCTGATGAAACTATGACTTCTTGCAGGTAAAATAGTTAGACTTGCTCTGATCAAATTGAAGACTTCAGATAACATTGAAAATAATTAAACTTCAAACTTATTTTTTATTCAATGAAAAAGAAGCCTTTTGCTGATGTAACTCTTATCATATTGCTGTGACACGCTTCTAGAATGCTTTTCAAATAATTCTCAAATTTGGTTGAAATACAAATTTAATCAAATTTAACACATACTCCAAGAATCAGATTTACAGGACTCCTGCTTTAAGTCATGTATACTCTTTATCCATTTTGAAGGAGCAAATTATGGGAGTCTGGTAAAGGGTAGACATTTACAGGGGAAGGAAAACATAATGATGATCAGATAGAATCTCTGGTAGTCAGCCTTTGAACCTAGCCAATAGTATTCCAAGATTTTATTCACCTGGATTCATGCATAATTTAACACTAGAGGATGATTAATACCAGGATGAAAGATTTTTTTCATCATTCAACAAATTTATACACATGAATATATAATTTGTTGTATCAGTGATAAAGAATTGATAGTGCCCATAAGTTCATTTGTTTTGTTTGAATGGGTTTTACTTCGCTTTCGCAGTTATATCGCAGCGGCCAGAGCACCTAACAAAGGATTCCTGGTATTTCTTACACCTGTACTACCATTACACCCTTTCCTAGCCTCCGACTGCTATCTCACATAGGTTTATGATTATCTACCCATTGGTGAGAGACAACATCGGAAAGGATATTTGCAGCCATCGGGAATCAAACCCATGACTTCCAGATTGGAAGTCTTACGCCTAACCAACTGCGCTATGGTGGCGGCCCATAAATTCATGGGCACTTGCAATAATTTTGCACTGACCACTTGAATTTTGAAATACCAGTATCAAAGTTTGATAGACTGCTTCTGTCAATACATTTACCAATCAAATCATTTGTTTTTACAGAATCAAACTGTTGACCTCCATAATGTTCGGCAAATTTGTTCAATACATTCATGGACACACATTACCCAATACAATAATTAGGTTGTATACTAAAGATATGCTTTTTAGCTCGCCCGGGACGAAAGTCTCGGAAGAGCTTTTGTCATACCCTCGGATGTCGGCATCGGCGTCAGCGTCGGCGTCCGCATTAGGTTAAAGTTTTTATTTCTATCAATATTTATCCTAGAGGCTTTATTTTTTACAGAAACACTCATTAGGGCATAGGCTTTCATTTGAGACCAACATCCATGTGGAAATGACCTTTAGACTGTGACCTTGACCCCTTTAAAAAAACTTTAACCAAAAACTTTAACCAAAATCTTTAACCAAAAAAACTTTAACCTTGCTTATATTTTCTGTAAGCTTAAACTAGAGACATCATTACTTCATATGCACACTCATTAGGTGATAGGCTTTCACCATAGACAAAGGTCCTTGACAATTTGACCTTGACCTTGACCCTTTGTCGACTTAGAAAAACTTTAACCAAAAAACTTTAACCAAAAACTTTAACCTTGCATATATTTTTTTAATGCTCTAACCTAGGGACATCATAGCTTCATATATATACTCACCAGGTGATAGGCTTTCACCAGAGACCAAGGTCCTTCACAATTTGACCTTGACCTTTACCATTTGTGGACTTAGAAAAACTTTAACTGAAAACTTTAACCAAAAACTTTAACCTTGCTTATATTTTCTGAATGCTTTAACCTAGAGACATCATTACTTCAAATACATACTCATTAGGTGATAGGCTTTTGTGAGAGATAAAGGTCCTTGATAATTTGACAGGGGTGTAAAATTTATCCTTTGTCTACTCGTCCCGTAGGACGAGTTGATGGAAAAATATACTCGTCCTTATAACAATTTCACTCGTCCAAAATTTCAGTCTTCGATGACAGACGAAAACTAGCGGTGACGAAATAAACAATGTAGACTGTGTTACGTTCTTATTTTTACAATCACTTGACTGGGTTACCCGGTACCTTAATTGTAGAGCAAATCAGACTGAGTTCCCACTCTTAAAGACGCTGTGTACAGAGAACCCGTCGCGCACTTACAAAAATGCGCATGCGTGAAAGAAATAAACATCCGTCAAACACTCAGGAACTCCAGTTTTACTTTCGTTTTGGAAATAAGCGACAATTACCTGTACTTTTGAGTTTTGGATGACAAATTTAATTCTTTCTTGTTTAAAAAAGCACTCGTCCGGTAGGACGAGCTTATATTTTTTTTACTTGCCCGAAGCCAAGTGTTACTCGTCAATACGAGCGGACTAGTGGAATTTTACACCCCTGATTTGACCTTGACCTTTTATGAACTTAGAAATACTTTAACCGAAACTCTTTTACCAAAAACTTTAACCTTGCTTATATTTTCTGAATACTTTAACCTAGGGACATCATTACTTCATTTACATAGTCACCAGATGAAAGGCTTTCACCAGAAACCAAGGGCCTTGACAATTTGACCTTGACCTTGACCTTATGGACTTGGAAAAAATTAAACTGAAAAACTTTAAACCAAAAATTTAACCTTGCTTATATTTTCTAAATGCTTTACTCAGGGACATTATTGCTTCATACACATACTCCCTAGGTGATAGGCTTCTACAGGGACCAAGTTCCTTCACAAATTGACCTTGATCTTGACCTTTTGTGGACTTAGAAAAATTTTAAAGAAAAACTTCATATTTGATACAAAGAAATTCCATTGGTAACCTCATCTGCTTGTAGGCTTTCACTTTACCCTAACCTTATACATGCAATTAAAACAAAAAAGTTTTTATATTTCTTAATTACTACTCAAAGAGATATATATTAGATCATGGACTTAACATTGAAAGAGACCACTTTGAACTTCGGTCTTCGGTAAAGCGCTGTTTGTGACAAGCAGCTGTTTGGGCGAGCTACGTTGTCCGCTGACAACTCTTGTTATATTATGTCTAAGCCCCTATATTTGAGGTAATAATCTGAGTTGGTCTGTGATATCCAAGGTCAAATGGCAGGGTCAGCGACCCCAAATCAGAGCTACAGATAGAGAGGGTATTTTGGTTTAGATCAAAGTATTCCAATAATTAATGAACAATCCTTATGTTGTTGGTACCCAGTGGAATCGTCTCGTCGAGACGACTCAAATGAGTACCCACAATATATAATTCAATTAAAAAATAAAGATTTAAGACTGGCTTTATTCCTTATCTGTACCTCTGCCCCCACTTATTTTTCACCTCTTTTTTTCTCTCAAAAGATAACATGATAAAGAGAGGATCTCCTTGCCTTCGATGGGACCCGAACCCACAATCATCTGATAAGAAGTCCATTGTGCTAACCACATTTCAAACGAGCCAGCTATTTATAAACCAAAAGATGATTTGACAAGCAGTTGAACAGTAACAGAGACAGACAGACAGACAAACAGAGACTGGTACCAAATATCAGACAAAGGTCAGTGCACGTGTAGTTGCCCCAAATATTACCACCAAAACATCATTATATACACAGAGACATATTCCTGATGTAGTCAAACAGCTGAAACACTATCAGAGTTATCTCATTTGTTGGAAATAGACATACACTCTTACACAGACAGACAGACAGTCAAATAAAGGCTGGTACTAAATATCAGACAAAGGTCAGTGCACTTGTAGTAGCTGCCCCAATTACTAAATACTAAAAGATCATTATATACACAGGGGGTTACTCATGATGTAGCCGAACAGCTGAACCAATATCAGAAATATCGTTCCATATCGGATCTCTATGACTACAAACCATCCAACAATATCTATAACTAATTTCTCACATATCCCTATAGGGATCATAATTCACACCATCATAGCATAATATTAGCCCTGCGTCAAGGTGAATGCATTCCCCAAATGTTTAGGAAATGGGCTCTCCCTTGCACATGAACTTTTGTGCAAAGTGGGGTCAATTTTTAAAAGTTTCCATCCTACACAGGGAATAAGGACAGTCAATCTGTTTGCAATGTATAAACCAATAGCTTAGTGCAAAACAGTCGTAAGTACCTATGTTTATAGCCATTAACAACTGTTTCGCGCCAAACCATTGATTCAGTATAGAGCCCAATTGCCCCAATTCAAGAACAAAATGTACCTACTTTTTCCATTTCTGTCTTTTAAGTTACAACAATTTCATATTGTGCTCTGAATTAAGGGTTTTATTAGACCCAGAATCATTAACACTACAATTTCCCTTTGTATTGGAAATTACCATTCTTGATCAAACACCGGAGGTAATGAACAGTTTCCACTAAAAACTTTGTATTATATTGTATTTTATTGGAGTTTTCCAATGTCTCTTGGATCTTTCATCTTTTGATTACTGGCCTCCCGATGAGTGGATGTTAAGGTAGTGGACCCGTAATAGTACTGCAAAATTTCAGAGGTCATAAACTTTAACAGTGTTAAACGAGGTTTCCTAATGATTTCTTTAGGAAACCTCGTTAACATTGTGAAAAGATCAAGCGTTCCGAAATGTTCCTTTAACTATGATGGGTCTACTACCTTAAAACAAGTTAACTCTTATCATGTGGTGCATAATAAATTCCTGCTGTAAACCAAGCTTTTACAGATGATACAAAGTAAGGTCAGTCAGCATAGCATGCATACAGTCTGATTATATCCTACACTGCTTTCTTTATACTGAATAATTGTGGGAAAAAACTTGAGTCTTCACAATGGCTGAAAATTAATGTCAAATGACAAGAGATGTGCTAGCACATACAACAAACCATTCGGAACAACACTCGGCCATTTCCGTAAACTACAACAGACCTCGGATGTATGTAAGGCGAACGGGTATGTTACGAAACGGTGCATTTTGTTAGGCGGAAACAGTGTAAGAAAAACGAGTGTGGAAACAACCGGCGCTATCTTTATATTCATATCTTGTACAGTAAATAACGGCTGAAAAATCTTAATTTTTGAGAATGACAAATCATTCTCAAAAATCAAGATTTTTCGGTCGTTATTCAAGAACCTCAAGCTATGATTTCACGTCAGTGACTTAAACGAGTAGCGTTGGCGACGTCGAAAAATAGTCTGTCTATGTACATCCGTGGTTCATTGTAAGATTGGCCAAGTGGTGTTCCGAATGACAACAAACCTCAGCTACAAGGACTTAAAGTAATTTCTTTTATTAAACGTATGGGCGGTTACAAATGTTTGGCACTGAGCAATCTAAATAAAATTTTGCCAATAATTGAAGAAAACTTGCTCCAATTCTCCTGATGAAAACAAATTCAGGAATTCCTGTACCAGCATAATCTAATATATTTTCCCAATACAATACATATACTTTAATGAATGCAAGTCTGACAGTAAAGGGAGGTTAATGTTAATATCACCAAATACTTTCTTCTTGTCAGTTACTTCCCTTTTCCTCTTTAACGGTGGCCTATGGAAGCTGTATGATCCAAATTTGTATTAAAGAATGGGAGATTTATTGCTAAAGTTAACATAATATCTTTTCTTTATTTCTCTTAAAGCTGTTTAAGGACATGGGGTCTTTTCATAATGTTTTGCATGTTGCATTTTACATTATCAAACTAACAAAATTAAAGAACTTGTTGATATGGGTAGAAAATGGTGTGAGATATGAAGAATTATCCCCTATAATTGCAAATATTTTAAATTTTAACAAGCCTAAAGATGTTTTGTCTGGTAATGGACTAATGGGTTAATGTATAGCTATAAACAACAGGGCTTGAAAATTTTACTCGTCCGCTCGTCCTGCATGATTTTTTCCTTCTTTGTCTATATAAGCAGGACAAGTGGATTTTGCAAAATTTCACTTATGAAATTAATGTATTACTATATTTTCTTATATAGCAGGATGAGTAGAAATTTCAAGAATTTTCAAGCCCTGAACAAGAGACTACAGTACAGAATGTGGGTCCGATGCTACAGGTCTTTTTCAAAAGTTTTAACTGAAAACATATTCCAAGTTTCTAGATAATCTAACAAGTGCCACAGGGTTTGAAGGGGCGCAGATTTTGCTAGCCTAGGACTTTCAAAACTGTGAGTCCCTATGACATGATGGCATACTTAAACCGTAGTGATGTGAGCAATGGCTGATTTGTCAGGCCAATGTAATTGCCATTGCCAATAAAAACATTGATTTAAAAAAGCAGGGCTTGTGCTAGCTTTTAAAATTTGGGAGTCATTAAACCCTTGAATATAAAATTCTAGGGATCGGTTTTGCAGGGGTCATAAAACAGCAAATCATGAGAGAAATTATCAGTCTTTAAAGTAATCTATATAACTGAAACAACATAAATTGTTTATGTTGTTTCATTGTTTATGATGTTTCATTTATATAGATCTTTTATCATAGTATGAAATAAACAACTGATCTATGAACTCTTTTATATTGCATAGGTTGCACCACTGGAAATTCAGTGGGTCAAATGACCCTCTGCAGGAAAATTTTTGAGGGTCAAAATGGGATTTTGGAGAGTCAAAACCCTGGTTTAAGGGTCAAACATGAGCCCTGAAAAAGAGGGTAATGTAAAAGTTCTAACATACCTGTTAAATTAGGATCTATTGAACAATCCCCGATAGAATCATCGCCTGATATTGTACTGATCTGCGATGATTGTAGAGATTTGATTGATTTTGGCATTAATCGTACATCCAGCGAATTAGGGGGCTCAACTTTATCATTTCTCAAACAATCTTCTGGTACCACTTCACCATTACCCTGATTCGCTTCAGAATCAAGGGAATTCACTCTTGGTGAGGCTTTCATTGCTTGTGGCTTAGTTGTAGTAGTTGTTTCCCCTGCCCTTTTCCTTTCCTTGAACTTGTGGTACATATCTTTGTCGTTTTGACCAGATTGTTCAATGGATTTCATGTACAATGATGAATTTGGTGCCCTCTTTTGCTGTGGACCTTCAGATGAATTTTCTAAACCATTTATATCCTCTATGGATGAATCTGATTTTTTACCAGTCTTTGGTTTGAATAACTTCATTAGCGATCGTCGAAGTTTGCCCCTCGATAAGTTAGAAGTACTTGCATGTTTCCCAAAAGAACCATCTAAATCATCACCAGGTGACAAGCTTTGAGAACTTGCCGTCGATAAGTTGCCTTTCTTATTTTTACGTCCTAAATGTGGTGACAATCTTCGAAAAAAGTTGCCAATACTGGCACTGATTGATCGTTTGGAGGGTGTGAGACGACTTTTTGCTATGGTATCGTCATTTTCTAACGGCAGTGAGTTTCGTCTTTCATCTTGTTGTGAACTACTACTAGTACTTTGTGGTCGTTGATTACTTTTAGGAGGAATTTCTTCCATCAATGAGTCTGCTTTTTGTTTAACTTCATCACTATAATTCTGTTTAATGGCCGCCCTATAACTGATGCTTCGATCATGATCATAGTCTTCCTTTATCACGATTCTAGACTTTCCTTCTCGATAATATGACTGACCGTTCTCCGTCGGTGACTTTGATCCATAATCCCTATACTGACTAGCATTCCCATTTGGAGTACTAGTTTTCATAGCTGAATGATTATTAATTGTACGAGTTGCGAGAATTGGACTCTCCTTGTCACTTGAGAGTGGGTATTCTCGCACAATTTGTTGGGAAAGTTCCCGAAGTTCTGAAGAATAATCCCGTCGACTAGAATTTGACATTTCAGATGATAATACTGAACTATTCACGGAAATATTTTCCTTGTCGTGATCTGATAAATTTGTCACAATACTATCCTGTGTACCAGATTCTCTTATCACTACCTTCTCGTCGTATGTCACATGTTTACGTCGACCACCTGGACTCTTTGAGCGATGACGATTTCTACCTTTTAAACTAGACGAACTTGGACTTGTCGATCTACTTCGATCACGCTTTGTTCTTGTAGGAACAGCCACCGCACTAAAACTGGTCTTATATGGTTGTGGAATTCGCAAGGTTATTTCGTCTTCCTCAAGACTTAAATCACTAGAATAACTATACCGATTAGATTCCCTAGCTGGACTCCGCCTGCGTGTAAGTCTATCACGATGAACATGTGTTGTAACATCTACCTCTCGTCTATCTAATAATGAAGCTGGGCCACGGGTCCCCATGTTAACAGTCTGTAGGTGAACGGGTTTTCACCCTCACACAGGACATTGTTGTAATTTACCTGAAATGACAGTAAAATCTATAATAAAACAGGACTCTACATTACACCAGTCCTTGGGCCCCGAGACCTGTGGATTTTAGGGGAGGACTGGTAGATATTACGATGCTACAGGACCTTTAGGCCTGTAGTTAATGGCAGTACTTATTATTTGAATTTCTTCCAGTTTCGCTTTCCAATACTAAAATTTGCATTACCAAATGGAAAACATGCTTGCCAGAAGCAATTTCTTCTTTTCCATAAATGTTTTCCATGCAATTTATCCTGTATATTGCTAAAATTCAAATATAGTTTTCATGCAGTACCTGTTGTTATCAGGAAGGACCTGTAATATTTAGGGTTTACAGGTCCTTCAGGCTGGTGGCAAAATGTAGTTATTGTCAAACCCTGTTAAACCATAACCAGATGACAACATTTTAGAACATTTGGACATTTTTTAATTGATTAAATAGTAAAAAAAAAAAAAAAAAAAAAAATATTCGGGGAAGAAACAACCATGCTTAAGGAAGCAGACACGTAATTGATTCTCAACATTTTGGAACCCATGATCTTTCACAACATTAACTGAGGTTTTATAATCAAATCATTAAGAAACCTCAGTTAAAAATGTCCAAAACTTACAGAACTTACTATTATGGATCTACTACCTTAATGAAGCACTTGCTTGTTACACATTTTCCATGATATTTTCTCAAAGAGTTGGATTTCACTTAATTGGTTTAATATAATATTAGACAACAATATCTGCATTGGTTTTATGGTAGTTGACCTGTAATAGTTCTGCAATGTTTAGGAAGACATAAACTTTAATAGTGTTATCCAAGGTTTCCTAATGATTCCATTAGGAAACCTCTGTTAACATTGTGAAAGATCATGAGTTCCAAAATGTTGCAAGACTATCACGGGTCAACTTCCAATAAAGTTTTAGGCAGCTTTTCCAAGAAAATATTCAAACCCCATGCATAGGCAAAATTTTTAAAATTAGAATTATTTTCTTTTATCTTAACCCTTGTCATGCTGAACCCGGAATTTTCCTGCTTTGGCCGGAGCTATAGACAAATATCAGCCTGCACATATGTGCAGTCTGATGTTAGTCTACACCACCTGTTTCTCACTTTCAAACCAGAATTGTCAACAGATTTAGTTTTTCAAATAAAAATTGGCCTACAGTTGGTACTTTCAGTGCTTTTTGTTCTTTGATTTTGATGCAAATTTTTTTGCCAAAATTTATTCAGCATGACAAGGGTTAACTTGGACAAGACCACTTTTTGTTCATGTATCATACCGTCAGTCCATGCCAATAAAAGTATAAAAGATGTATCCGCAAAACTAACAGAAAATACTAACAATCAACTTCAAGTAAATCTAAAGATCAGTTAACTTGAAGAGAACATTCATCATTTCAACAACTGTTTACCATTTAGTAAATCTATTTTAAATGAAAATAGAGATGAACATCTCTCCAATTTATTTTCTTGGAGGGGAGCCATCAGCCTTGAATCATGAATGGCATAATGTTGAGTGATTCCATCCTAAATCCTGATATTCTTTTCCGTTTTATCAACTCGATAGTACCGTGTAACATTGTTATTGGAATGTTGTGCTTTTATTTGAATGTCTGACAGTTGGTTTGTTTGAATTGGGTTTACAGCAGCTTCTAATAAATTTTCAGTCATCATTGACATGGTTGGATTGATTGATTGAATGGAGTTTTATGCCACTTTCAACATTTTTTCAGTTATATCACTGCGGCTGGAGCACCTAACAATGGATTCCTGGTATTTCTCACATCAGTACCACCAATACATCCTTTCCTAGCCTCAAATTGCTATCTCACATAGATCTATGATTATCAACCCATTGGTGAGAGAGGCAAATAGTCAGGAAGGATGAATGCTGCTGTTGGGGATTGAACCAGGAACCTCTAGATTGACAGTCTGATGCACTACCAACTGCGCTTTGATGGCGGCAATAAACAGGCTTAAGGAAAGCGATCATTTAAACAGTATCCCTCATCACATATGTTGGAATTAAATGCAGTTCACAAATATATTTTATCCATCCTGTAAATGTCATGGTGCACACATTTCTTTTGAACTGAAACATCTGTATTGAGGGATCAACACAAAACTATTTTAAGTGCCTATATATCTATAGGCACTTACAATAGTTTTGTGCTGGCCCCTGGACATAGCACAAACATTGCCCACAACTCAAAAGAACAGAACAGTGCTGTATTAATGATAGACAGATGTGTATCTTTTAACTACTATGATTTACTAATGGCAAATGCAATTAATGGTCTTATTACAATATCCCATATGGATGGTTCAGTGCGAAATAGTTGTAACTCCCTATAAACATATAGAGAGTTACAAATGTTATGCACTGAGCCATCGATATACACATAAGAGTTTTTTGTCAGTTTCCACTAAATATAACCAGAAAACTATATTCCCGTTATCACATTTGGACAAATTTTATGGGACAATTGACAAAAGTCACCAATGGGTTATGATATTGTCGGTACCCCTAAATGGGATGAGCAGCTGGTGGCTAGGGTGAGATGTTGTAGTTGTACTGGTGTTAGAAACAACAGGAAGCCTTGGGTAGGAGCATGTGACATGGTATTACACTGCAATGTTGAAAATGGCATTGCACTTCATACAAACAAACACATTTACCACAACAAAAAGACAGGATCAGTAGGTAGTTAACCCTCCTCATGCTGTTCATAACATATTCCTGCTCTACACAAAGCAGGGGTGTGGAATTCCCATGCCCGACTTGTCCAACACACAACTTTTTACCTGCGGACAAGTACATTTTATACTTGTACATGGACAAGTAAATACCAAGGCTAATCTTGGAATGGTACTATTACAATTAGAGATTAATTTACCTAATTTTTGTAGCACAGGGTTGAAAACATAATTTTTAATGAAGAAAATGCTGAATTACAGCATTTTCTTCTTTAAAAACAATGTTTTCTCAAAATCTATCAATTCTCCTTTTTTGTGGACAACTTAATTTTGAATGTGGACAAGTAAAATCCTCTTTTACTTGACCAGAGAAAAGTTAAGAAAATCCATTATTTCCATACAACTGCAAAGCTTTAAGACTGATATGCAGCCTGATCATAGCCTACACTGCCTGCTTTTTACACGGTCATTGTTGGAGAGACTTAAACCAAACTGATGTAATTCTCCCCACAATTGACAATATGTTTGAAATTAAAATTCAGCGAGACAGGGCTTATGTGTTTAACTGTAAACATGTAAAAGACAAAATACTTCTCTGTGGTAAAAGGGTAACATCGTTAGAAATGTTTAGGTGAAATGATGCTTTGAGTTGCCAAGATTCTGTCATAAGAAATATCTCAGACTAACATTAATTTGTCTCAGAAGAATGTTCGGAAGTCAAGTTTAGGCCTCTGCTCTTTCTCACTTTGAAATTTTAAAAAAAATAATAATTCCTTTTACAAAGTTTATTCTAAAAGCAATTTCAACCTTGGTAATGAAACCATGTTGGAAAAAGTATGATTTTCAAAAAACAAAACTTGAAAACAACAAAAGGAATGAAAGCAACAGTTAAAATGCTTAAATTTGCCATTATTTTCCACTTAAATTTGTTAAATAAAGACATGATAAAATCTAAAAGACAATGTAAAGAATGTTTGAATCTTGCTTGTTCTAAGACACTGGCTCTTTGTTGTTCTTAGACGATGGAAAGTTATTATAAAAATCTCATAAGCAAAAAGGGCACATTTTTTTTTATCAAAACAAACAAAAATTAGAGTTATTCCCGCAACCATATAGATTGCCCTTATATAGGTTAAACAAATCTCTAGTCTTAGAGAAATCACAAATATGAACAATTATTGACAGTTTTCTCCAAAATCAGCTACAGGGTAAACTGTTCAGAACACTATCAAAATTTGTGAAATATAAATTATACAAAATTGATTACCTTTGCACACCCTCCAAAAATCCAAAGCAAAAAACAATATGCTTTTTATTCAGGGGCTAATGTAAGTTAATGAATCAGGCAAGTAGTAAAATTCCAGGAGGTGCACACATTGGGGGCTTATCAGTAAACCGCTGAACAAACAGCCATGGGGAGAGCCAGGTATGCCAATTATCTCACAACTTACCTTCATTCTTTCCTTACATTCTTCTTACAACCCATCATCCTTTCCCTTGATTTTGAAATTTTAGACTGGTCGCAACCAAAAGAGGTTTTCTTCAAAATTTCAGAAGTATATATAGATTCTGGGACTGCCAATCAAACAAGATTTGTTTATGAAACACAGAGCCCCTCCCCTCCTCCTCCCCAAAAATCAGCAATTATTTCAAAACATTGACCTTGACAGATGACCTTGTCCTTGTCATATGATCACAATCTCAGTTTCTACAGATTTGCATCATTGAGATCTACCATCATGCCAAAATTATCTGCATGACATCTTGAAATGCCTGGAATTAGCTGCCAATGTTAAGTTGTTTTGCAAACAGACAGAGAGAATGACAGACAGATATTACAGACAAACAATGGTAATACAATATGTCCTGATCTTTATTGATGCAGGGGCATGAAACCTCGGTTATAACACTGTTAAAGCTCATAACTCCCTAAATCTTGCAGAGCTATAACGGGTCCACTACCTTAAATCGAGAAGAGGTTATCATCACCATTATTAATTGTAAACCAAAAGTTAATTTTCTTTCTCACCAAACATTATTTATTACACTAATTTTCTGTTTCATAAATGCCAAACACATAAGTGATAAAATCAAGCAAATATCTTACCGGTATGTGATATGAAATTTGAACAAACATGGGATAAGGGATATAGAGAATAGATGGTTGGTGACTTGAGATGGAAAAGTTTATCAAGCTAAGAATTTATCCTGTGAGCCAGAGGCGAACTGGATAAATTCCGCAGCCGAGCCCGATAAACTTTCGATCTCAAGTCACCAACCATCCATTCTATTTATCCTGTTACAATCTTTTTTTTTTAGTCTATTCATTATTTATATACGAAAATTTAATCCGATCCTGATTTACAACTCCGAGACTCGACAAGCCCTCATCATAAGAGTGAATGGGTAGATGAGGTGGGGTGATCGCTTAGAGCTAGAGAACTCGATAATCGAAAGGATTTCTTATGCTGTAGCAAGAAAATATTTCACAAAAGAAAACTTGAATAATGCGTAAAAACCTTAATAGTTAAGAAGATATGAATCGGGTGATTTTCGAAGTCTCAAACATCCTTTTTTCCTCCGAAGTTTTGTTGTCGTGCAGCTAAAAGCAAATCTAATTCAATGCCTTCCTTGCTCTTAATCAGAGGATGGACATAGATTGAGATCAGATGCAAAGCTACTATCTCCAAAATCCTCCTCTGACAAATAAATCTGCGTTGAATTCATCCAGATAAATGTTTTAAAATCCTGACAGATTTCGAGGTCAAATGTAAACACCGAGATAAGCTTCATCACAATTTTATAGATTACTTCATCAGTCATGTACTACGTCATCGATATGGTCCAGATTTGATTTTAAAAATATTGGAGAATCAAGTGAAATATTTTTTTATCAGAAATAGACACTCAAATTCAAAAGAAAACATGTAAGAGAGGACTGTTTTCAGTCCTAATAGCTGCAAAAAGAAGATCCGGCAGGCCACGTGACCAAGTGACATGATAAAGCTGTCACGTGATCATGTGACCTGATATCAACAAGTTTATCATACCCTCTTTTATCAGGCAATATTTATAGCTAGTAACAGGATAAACCAGTAAATCAAACCTCAAACGATTATCAATTTCATCCTGGCAATGATTTTTGAAGTTGTTAAGTGATCATCCAGCAAGAATCAAGCACTTTCTGATAATGTTTTCATTCAACTGTCAATCTATCAAAATGTGACTTTTCCAAAGGGAAGTCAGGTACTAGTTTAAAATCAGCTAAATCTAAATAAAAGATTGATCACTCGCTGTTGAAAAGTAAGGATACGATTGCTAGAAAATTGAGATGATTGGCTTGCAGGCAGGAGAATCTTACCAATAAAATTTACGACTTGCCATAAAATTTTGATGAATCTAATGGAAGAATAACAATGGTTCCATGTGTTACCCTCTCCAAGGTGTGCTTATCAGCATATCGTAAAACCCTGGATCTTCTATCACAAACAATATGGTGCTTCACTTTATTCGGATTCAAGGATCATGAAATTATCAACATTTGTCAAACTGAATTTTAGTATCATCAAGATATACTTAAGGTAGTGGACCTGTAATAGTTCAACAACGTTTCAGAACGCATAAACTTTAACAGTATAAACCGAGGATTCCTAATGAATTCATTAGGAAACATCGGTTATCATTGTCAATGTACATTACTTCAGAAATGTTGCAGAACTATTAGGGGATCACTACCTTAAGAAAGACAATCAGGTGGAATAGACTAAGATGAGGTTGTACATATGTGCAGTCTGATCTTTGACTGTACCTCCAGCCAGGAAAATTTGGCTACGTATGTCACAGGTTAACTATTCACTCCACCTGGAGCAGTCCACCTATGTAATTATTTCCCAAAAGAATATATCATTGTTGTTCTGACCTTATCTTTATTTACTTTTTTTCCCTACTCAATTCTCCTGGTAGACATAAATAAATAGCTAACAATGGTTTCTTTCATTTAGCAATATTATCTTGGCACTTATAGGCTAGGTCTACTTGCCCTTTCACCAAAAATCTTCATGAGAAAGTTGTGTTCATTTTTGTAATTAGTTTAACACCACTTTCAATATTATAGCAGTTATATTGCCTGGCTGGTGCACCTACCAATGTTTCCTGTCATTTCTTGCACCATTGCTACCACAACACGGTGGATGACAATGACTTATAACATTGACTTTGTTCAAAGGTTGGATAAAAGTTGGCCAAGCTAGGTCAAACTTAGGACTAAGGAAAGACTTCCTATTACGGTAACTAGAGGCGCTTGAGCGCCTGATTCGCTCCACAGGCCTGAATATCCAAATACTGACTATTAGAGGATGATAAAGCTGTTTAAATGAGAATTGAAGTGAATGAATGAGTGAATGTTTATTTCAAGTAAATAAGGGTCATATGCTGAAATATTTCTGCATAAAAAACTCATGATCAGTGAAAAACTAAATTGACCTCTACCTGTTACACAAATATTTTTCATTTAATCACAATAATTTTGTGCAGTCGGATAATGGGTCACCCAAGGATCATTCTAGTGATATTTTGTTAAAATCCAAATATAAGAATTTCATAACTAACAGAATGTTACTGCACATACTGGTGTTGGTCTGCAAAATTTTGATTGTAGATCTTTCCACTTTTAATTAAACACTACTAAAAGATGTTACTTCGCAATTGTTTGTCATCAAAACAAAATTCTAACTATAATGATAGTAAGAAGTAAAATATTCAATCCAATATATTTATTTTATTCTGCCCAATGCCTTAGAGTGCAGTAAACTCAACTCTTTCTACCCCACTCTGAATGTCAGGAGGTCAGAACATCATTTTACACTCTGTGCAGATTCACCCTTCATTCAACTAAACTAACCAATTCTGAGTGGGTATTCTCAGGCTACTTATTTCAACTAATGTTTCTATACATTTGAATTTCAACAAAGGTTTTGTTCCTTCTAATCTATAATCATTACACCTATTAAATTTAACAAGTCTAGAAAAATTCATGATTGAGAAGATGCCAAAAGGGTGATCAAATATTCACTTTATATTTTATAATACACTCTACCAATAAAAAAAATATGCTGTTCGTCTAATCTTGCAGACTGATACAACTTCACAGAAATAAAATTTCCATGATATCTATAGGTGTATTTTCAAAACTGAGCTCTGACCTAGATGTTTAGTCCATTACCATAGGTTTATGAGTAAATCTTAAGATATAAGACAAGTACTAAGTTTCATTTGAAAGGTAATTTGTATCTTTATTATGTCTGTTTTATCTATTTTGAAAGAATAGCACGGAAATTTAACCGTTAAAGGTAGATTTCACAGCTCACAGCACAAAATCTACCTATAATCCATCTGTTTAACCTTTCAGGATAGTTTGTTTTACCCTATATATGAAGAAATGACCTCTGCCCATAAAAGACTTTTTGAGATTTTTGATCTGATCACAATATTTTTTAATAGACTGATAAAGGATCACTAAAGAATCATTCTAGTAAAATTTGGTTGATACCTATCAATTAGGTTCTGAGAAAATGATTTTCAAAGTTCACACTATATAACATATCTATAGGGAAATGACCTCCGCACATAAAATATATATTTTTTATCCGATCACAATAATTTTTGCTATACTGATAAAGGGTCACTCAAGTATCATTCATGTAAAATTTGGTTGATATCTATGAATTAGGTTCTGAGAAAATGATTTTCAAAGTTTTCACTATATAACATATAGAGAAATGACCTCCGCCCATAAAATACACATTTTTCATCCAATCACAATAATTTTTGCTATACTGATAAAGGGTCACTCAAGTATCATTCATGTAAAATTTGGTTGATATCTATTGATTAGATTCTGAGAAAATGATTTTCAAAGTTTTCACTATATAACATATAGAGAAATGACTTCCGCCCATAAAATACATATTTTTCATCTGATCACAATGATTTTTTGTAGGCTGATAGAGGGCCCCTCAAGGATAATTCATGTGAAGTTTGGTAAATATCCACCAATTAGTTTCTGAGAAAAGCCACCTATTACCATATATGGAAATTAGCCACGCCCACTACAGCCATGATTTTCAACCGATTAAAAATCTTTGAAGGAATCTGATAGAGGGTCACCCAAGGAACATTCCTGTGAAATTTGATTGGAATCCATCCAGTACTTTATGAGGAGAAGATTTTTAAAGTAAAAGTTTACGGACGGACGGACGCACGGACACACGCACGCACGGACGACGGACACCTCGCCATGACAATAGCCCGCTGGCCTTTCGGCCAGTGGAGCTAAAAATTCTAATAGAGCCCTATGCTCTTATAAAACCCTATCCCCCTTTTTGGGGACAAAATCAACCATTTTTTAACCATTTTGGCCTATACCCATAAAATCAAGGTCACTAAAAAATTCAACAGATTTTTTGCGCCTATTTCAAAATCAAATGTTTATATTTTACACTGATTATGTTTATTTTGGAAATTTTTTTCACAGTCTTTACAAATATTGCTCAGTGGGAAAAAGTTGTAACTGCCTATATGTTTATTAGGGATGGTAACGATTACCAATTTTACTAATCGAGTAATCAGTCACCTTTCCGAGCGAGTACCTGAGTACTCGGATGGAATTGATGAGTTTTGATTATTGACTTCAAAAATATTAGGGATGGTAATGAGTACCAATTTAACTAATCGATTACTCGTTCACCTTTCCGATCGAATAATCGAGTACTCAGATAGAATTGAGGACATTCATTTATTCTGTGTCTTCCAATGTAAATATATACGGTATTTGCTGCATATTTTCGGTCGAAGGGGCAGTTGAAATGACGTGATTGCTGATTAATTTTAAGAAACGGAAAATTGTAAAGTGCATGCTTAGGAAGTGTCAATTCTCGGTAATATTTCTAGGCGATATTCATCGGTTTTATATACAATTTTCGGTTGAGAAAGACCAAGTAACTACATCATCGATAAGATTGCATTACATGGTTTTGGAACGACGCTGCAACATTCCTTTGATCCGAAGATCCAAGTAAATCGCACTGTCCCTGATAAGAGTACAAAAATTCAAAGGTGCGAAAAGTTTCTAAATGACGTGTATTGTTTGACAGCAAGACGATGGCAGTTGGCAATTGGTTGCAAATTCAAAAAAATATCGATGGATAAGACCATCGGCAGGCGCCCAAGTGTTGCAAACATTATCTTTAGCTGAACAGCATTTCTTGTAAAAGATCGATGTTTTGAGAAAATATAAAATAATGAGGTTGGAAACGAATTCACTATTATTTCTTTTATTTACCGATTAATCGATTAGTGAAATTGGTAATCGATAATCGGACGTTCGATCGAGTACTCGATTAATCGAATACTCGTTCACATCCCTAAAAAATATTGATAAACGCTACTTCGCAGCATATCTATCGATCTATCGAATTAATAGTTGGAGTGATATTTAATTGTTAAATGAATTGAAGATACCGAAAATTGTTCAAAACATGATGAGAGAGTGTCTTTTGTTGGTTTATATTGTTTTACAATTCATCTTTGGTAGACCAAAAACCAAATAGCTTAACATTGAAAAGTGAGAGTAACAAGATTTTGGTGTGGCAATAAAGCACTCTGCTGATCCTGTAAAATCAATTCGAGTGTTAATTTGACGTCAATTTAAAGGCGCCGACCACTATCAGGGGATTTACCGTGGAAGGTGCGAAAATATGACATTGTGTGACAGGGAGAATAATAACTGTTGGCTATACTATATTGCAAATCATCGATGGATAAGGTGATCGGCAAAGAATCAGGTACTGAATGCCTTTAGCTTTGTATAGCGTCAAAAATAAAAGATCGAAATTTTGAGAAAGTCTCTTAAAAATGTGTTTGGAGTCGATTTTTCTTATGAGCTTATTTTACTTTCCGATTAATCTATTAGTAAAAAAGGCAATCAATACTCGGACGTTCGATCAGGTACTCGATTAATCGGGTAATCGTTCCCATCCCTAATGTTTATAGGCAGTTACAACTGTTTTGCACTGACCCATTGATACACATGCAGCGTAGCCTCTAATAAAAGACCATGCCCTTCTGATTGAAATGCGATGATTTTAATAGAACCCCGGGATTCTATTAAGAACTTTTCCGGTAATGTGTTACTGATAAGATAGCCAGTCTCGAAATATGAGAGTTGCATTTTGCTTTTTCTATTTAGAGCATCTTGAGGGGTCAGCATAACACTATTGTAAGTGCCTATATATTTATAGGCACTTACAATAGTGTTGCGCTGACCAATCTGACAATGTTGTAGCTGCAATTGTTAACCCATACCCTGCTGGATTTTGCATTCATTTATAGTACAAGACAAAATTTTGATGCAATGCATCAAAGTAGGCTGCAAATTATTTGGTTATCATCAATGAATAATGTATTTATTTTTATAAAAATATTTTTTTGCAAACACTACCTATCTAGATTTTAAAGATTTTAACAACAATAATGGCCCTACTTTAGCATGCACATCCGGCTTAAATACACTAAGGAGTACTTTATTTCAACATATGCACAATGAATTACACATGATGGTAAAGTGATTGCCTTTTTTAGCTTGTCTGTTTTCTAAGAAAACTTGAGGTATGGAGATCATTAGGGCGTTGGCATTGTTGTTGTTGACCTGTTGTTATTGAAGATATCTTCATAAAATTTAGCATGTATGTTCACTATCTCAAGAGCTATCTACACTATTAAGGGGGACAACTCTTAAAAAGGGTTTTTTTAAGAGTCCATTTTTCCACTCAGCTTTTTGTATTATCCAGCACCTGAAGCCAAGCACAGCCAAGGGTTGCACCCATAGGCGGTGCTCTTGTTAGAATAATATATTCACTCAACCTTCATGCTGATGTATGTGGAGTTATCCGAAGAAATGAGAATAAAGAAAGAAAATACAGACTCATAATAATAGCACAAACAATTCTGAAATCAGAATACGAGGCCAAAGATTCAAGTTATCATTCAATAGCTGTCATCCAAACTAGTACTAAGACTGCACCTATTTGAAGTAAAAGGACCTACTTTGGTTGTTCCAAAATAGTTTGGTTAGAAAAAGTGATATGCTCCTTTTGTCACATTGTTTTAATGCTTGAATAACAGTAACCGGCTTGAAATTATGTTATGCTAAGTGCCAGACAACTGCTACATATCACACACAGGATTAGATTAATTAAGGTAGAAACATTCATTCTCTAGACCAGAGCTTTGATATAAGTCATCACACACTTTTGCAACAAAAGGATTTCGAGTGTAATTGTGCACAAAGAAGTATTGTGGGGTTTTTTAAACCACAAAAATGCCATTTTTACTATATGTTTAACAAGACCAAAACAGACAGGAGTGTAACCATAGATGTATCTCCTGTGAGAATCACTTTGATGTAAAAAAAATGCAGAGTAAAAACTAGGTCAAACATGTCTGACTGATCAGTCATTTTAATGAAATGTGCAATATTTGTAAAATCAAGTTCATAACCAAAATTCCTGATTTTATTGCTCAATAATTTTCATTACAAAACAGTTTTTGAAAAACTGTTTTTTGATCCAGGCTGCATTATACGGTTTTCTATGTTTTGAATAAAAACATTGGACAGGTTTTATAATAATGTATCCCTAATCCCCCATGGTCATATTCAAAACGCATTCATACTGGTAGGCCGCTTCTGCGGCCTACCAATTATAGCCTGGCTCCCAGGCTGTCAGTTAGTGTTGAATTAAAAGTAAATACGGTACACTACTCATGTTTTACTACATCAATTTAAATTACCTCCCATATTCTCAAAAACTGACACCCATTAATCGGCCAGTCAGAGAATATAATCTGATAAGAAATAATCTTTCTTGAGTTGAATTTTGCTCATTTCACAATACTTCAGATCAGTGGGACGGGAGCCAGTCTAATAGTATTACAGTGAACTGAGCGTTCTATCAAGGCTAGATCGTATTGTCTGATAGACAGAATGAATGTAGGAAAGACAAACAGAAACCAACAACTCCCTCTTGTTCATAGGTGGAGGTTATAACTACTGATCAACGCTCTTCCAAAGGTTAACCAGGCCAAAATAATTATTTAGGAGCATACAACAGACTATGTGTTCTTCAATAGAGCTGATAAAACTCATTTATCATCTTGAACCATGACTTGTCTGACCAGGGTATCTGATACAACAGGTAGTCTCTAGATCATACACTTCTATAATCTCAACAACTGATTGATTAATTGAATGGAATTTAACGCCACTTTCAACATTTTTCCAGTTATATCGCTGCAGCTGGAGCACCTAACAATAGATTGCTGGTATTTCTCTCACCAGTACAACCATAACATCCTTTCCTAGCCTCCAGCTGCTATCTCACATAGGTGCAATCAAAATTTCTTGATCAACTTTAAAGAGTCACCCAAGGAATATTCTGGCCAAGTTTCATCAAAATCCACCCATTGGTTTAGGAGAAGAGGATGTTTAAAAGTTTATGCACGCACACACAACAGACACCCCACCATGACAATAGCTCGCAGGCCTGCGGCCAGTGGAGCTAATAAAGTTGTGCAATTCTTAGGTGCTTCATATCCAAGACAAGAGCATGACCGCCTAAAAGTGTCGACACATTAGTTTAGCTGTTAATTGCTGAATGGTGGATAAAACTTGCTAGTCCGGCAGAAAAATGGCATATTTTACTTGAACCTAGTAGTGTGGTATAAAGTTTTTTTCTTGGCTGATTCTTGTAGCCCATGTCTTTCTCAGCAAGAATCTGTCTGATGACACCTTGTCATCATTGAGCTTTTTGAGAAAATCGAGATGGCAGCCAGGACCCCTTGGACGAATACATGTTACCACTTTACTTGTCTTAATGATAGGTTTTTATGCATTTTTGAGGTTAGTCTTGTCGTAAAGATCATACTTTTAAGTATTAGGAGGAAATTAACCCATTCAACGAAAGAAGCAATATCCTTTGTAGACAACATGGCAGCCAAACAGTAATATTACACTTCATTTGGAGAACAATAGATTCTATTTGACAAACCAAACTTAAGAATTGGTTCCAATCCAGTTAGGTCTCTTGATTATAGCTGTAATCCCTTCTTCTTAAAATTAGTTTGATAGCCCCATCACCACTTGTAAATTGACTTCTTAACTAGATGGCAGCCAGTGATGCAGAATTGAGAATAATACCATAGCTACAAATGTTAAATGATCTTTATACTTGTATTTTACATTACTATTAATCTGATAACTTGCCGTTTTCTGATAAAGCAAATACTATTATTTAAATTGATAATCAAAATTGTGTTAATCATTTAAGATGGCTGCCAAATAGAAGGGCTGATTGTTTGGCAACATTGATATGTGAATAGGAGTTTACACAGTTTTCTCAATTATTTTTAATTTATATCCAATTGTACTCTCTCTCAATCCTCTTTTCACCATGCGAATTGTATCTATCACTACATATGAATCATGTTTCTTAGTTTGAGATGGCAGCCATGAACGTGGACGACAGCATCTTTAACCCTATCTTCATGCTGATTTTTAATTTTCTTTAAATTTCCATTTGTTTTGCACGTAGATCTTGTTATTTGATATGATACCAAAAAAGCCATTATGTAATAGTCCTTATTTAGGCCCAGAGAGGTCCATGGAACAAATAGATATCACTCTTGGACATTCCTTAGTGGTAATATGGTGACTCAAACTGGTTCACAGACTAAGAAAAAGAGACAATTTTTGTTCATAAAACTTGTTATCAACTCGAAATTAGAATCTAATGATATTCTAATTAACCATGATCTATAAGGATGGCGTAAAGAACTCAAAAACAGATGTTTTAGTCATAAAATTTAGATACGAATGTGGAAAGATATCTACAAAAACATATCTTGCACATAACTAATTTTGGCTGCAATCTTGAAATTCACCCTAAAATACCATGCGGACTAGAGTTAATGCATATTAACGTCTTAGATCTGCTTAGCAGGGGTCAAATGAATAATGCCATACATTAAGGCGTGTATGAAGCCCCCTCCTGATCTAATGATTATATATCTATTTGGACATAAGCTAATTTAGTATTTAAAACTGGCTGCCATTTCGCATTGAGACTGTCGTGATTTAAAAATCTGCACTTCATAATTGAAAAGAATATTGAAATCCTAAATAAAGATGCATGGGCCACTAAAAATTAGATCAAAGATAATAAGAAGCGTAGACAGTGTTTTTCAGTCATGTTTTTAATTCTTTGGCGGACATCTCGAGACGCTCAGAACGACAAACAAGAAACCAAAATATCCAATCTGAATGACCAAAGATTTGATTTGTAAAGTAAGGGAAGGCTGCAAAATCAGTTGATATTTTTAATTGAGTTTACTACCACTTTTATCAGTGTTTCAGTAAAACTGCTTTTCTTAGAGTGCTGGTGGACACATGTTCATGCGATATTTGCCTCTGCCGGAGATCGAACCTTGATGCATATGGTTGAGAGTCAGACAATTTGCAATGGTCTAGGTTAAAATAATCAACTGTGATTAACATTTGATACTTTTCCCCTGATCAGATGTGTCAGGGCATTCTACTTAGAATAGCTTGCACTGTAATCGACATGATTACAAGATTCCTATAAATAGTCTGCATCTTTAAAGGGGGGTTCTACAGCTAAATCTAGAGCAAATACAATGTAAAAGGCTGGGGAAAAAGCTAATGCAGTTTTTTTCTTATATTTTTTTCATTCGTGGCTGCTATCTTGAATATCAAAAAGCAAAAGGCGTTTATAGATTTTGTTTCATTCAGAGAAATACATTATTGTTCACATTTTTTACTTTTATCTTTGGTTTTTTGACAAAAATACACACGATAGAGCTGTCATCCAGCCAAATAAGAATGATCTCAAACTTAATTTCAACTAAGAACAATAGAGTAGGTCCAGGTAATTCCGTACATGCGGGAAATTCCGTACACTTGAATTAATTACGTATTTCTTATAAAATGCACTTCAAATTATTTTAGAAATAAACCTGGTTTTAAACAAGCCAATATACCTCAAACCATATGTCAGATAATTACTACGCAATCGTAACCTTTTGTTTTGCTCATCGCCGATTTAAGGCGGCACTACCTGAGCCACTCCCTAATTCTCAAATACCCAGTCAGATAAGTACAAAAAGGTCACTCGGTACCATCTGTCCAAATGTCTGTATATATACCCAATGCTTACGTGAATTGTGAATCATAGTTTAACTTATTGAAGAATAAGAAATACTTTTCACATCTCCTGGTAATATTTTTTTGTGAAACCTAGTTCTTTGTAGATAAAATGAGATTTTGCATACTATACGGAATTAGCCCACATTAAGAAAAGTACAATTGTAGGGCAAGGCTAATTTCGTTCAGGCTAATATTATTTTACCCATCAAGACCATAACAAATGATAATTGACATTATATATTTGTTTAGGATAATCAAAACCTTGTAGCTACACGTTGAAAAGGCTTGACTAACTTGCATTGGCCCAGCGGCCCCAGAGCAATTAGTTTTTCTTCAGTAAACAGTTTAGCCTAATGAAGCAGTAGTTACAGTGTTTTGAACGCCTACTAACGTTTAAAGTTTTCTCAGTGGATGCGCAAAACCGTCTACCAAGCATGACGAGGTCCCATTATTGCCTCATAGGCTCGCCACACTTAATACTTAGAAGCCCATGTTTGCCTTTTATGAACATTAAACTGTATAAATTATGAATATGCCCCATCCACCAAACTAAGCTTTTACTTTTACCGCCCCGTTATTCATAACCGATTTTCCCGACGAAGCGTACGAATTAACCCGCTTATGTACGGAATTGGACGGTATCAGCTACGGGCCTTTATTGCAATTTTTCTAAACATATGGCATAGTTTTTAGAGTTAAATCAGGCGTATTCGCTAGAAGAAATATAATAGCCTTAAGAAAGTATGCTATTATGATCGTCCTAAAAGAGACGTTCTCAAAATAATCGAAACTATCCAAATCCGTACGGAATTACACGGACCGACTCTATATTTCATTATTCAATGGCAAGTGTATATTATAAGAATTCATTCAGAGCTATTGTCTTTTACTTTTATAAAGAGTTCCACTTGCTAAACACTATCCTTATAACCATAATCAATTTTAGTTTTGTTTAAGGCAGTTGTTTTCTAACCTATTTCGGCAGAGCATTTTATCAGCAAAACTGGCGGGTGAAAGGTTTATTTGTTTTAAGGTGGAAATCCACATTTCATTTTCTTGGCTGACTTCCAATTTCAGAAAGAAATTTAAATTGGATGTTGGTTTAATGAGCCTATTTTCAAAATTGGTTTTCAGGTCAAATTACTTGCGGACTAAACTTCAAAGGTTGTAGTTGGTTTCAACGTGACTTGCAGACTCCCACTTGGCTGCCATCTTGTTTCAAAATTTACAAATGTATTTTCGAATTTGAGCATGTTTTGTTTATTCCAGTTCTTATTATTATCTCAGAAAAGGAGAAATCATATGTTAAGAAATATGTAGATTTCATGCTTATGATGAGCTTGTATATTGTATGAAAGTCCTGGCTGCCATTTTCATTTTCAAAAATCTCAATGATAACAAGGTGTTGTTATTGATATGTAATGCCTCGGCTAGAAGAATCAACCAAGAAATCAGCTAAACTGGCCTTAAAAAATCTTCCAGATTGACAATTTATTTTGAGCTCAAATTTGCATTTATGCATTCCTGGCTGCCAAGTTCAATTTCCAAAAAGAAATCAAATTAGATGGCTAGGTTTCTTTACCCGTTTTCTTAAAGAAATGGTTACAGCCTCTGAACAAAATGGTTGAAATCATTCTGAGGTTTAAGTCTGTCATAACATGGCTTTTTACACCGTTTACTAATCCAGAATTTCATTTGGCTGCCATCTCGATTACAAGTCATAATTCAAAAGATCAATTCAGACATTTATTTATTTTGTTAGTTCTAATAAGCATCTTAATGACCAGAACAAGTGAAAAAAATTGGTTCAGAAAAATAAATATAGCAAGTTAATGATCAGTTTGTATATTTTACGATAACCCTGGCTGCCATCTCCATTTTCTCAAAACGCTCAATGATGACAAGATGTCATCAGTCAGATTCTTGATGAGCAATGTCTTAGCTATCAGAATCAATCAAGAAAAAAACTTTATACCACACTACTAGGTCCAGCTTAATTTCTGCCGGACTATGCTGGATGGTGGATGAAAGTCCAAGTCTAACAAGAAAACTATGATATTCCTTAATCCCTTACCTGAGTAAGTCATCTTTTCAACCTGGCTATAAATGCAGAGGTTGTTTTGAGGTACTTTTAGGATGGTTTTGAAAACTTTAATTTGTTCCTTTTGCATTTGATCTTTTATTTTTTATGAACTTTTGGCCTTCCTGTTACCATGATTGGAATTAAACAACTTAAGAAGAGATTTACCAAAGGAACCACACTACCAAATTAAGTTTCATATTGATTGGCCCAATGCTTTAGTAAGGAAGAGATTATTTTTTTCTTGAAGATTTTCATCAATTTTCGGCTTTTCTGTTACCATGGCTACCAGTTTTTGATGGAATTACATTCGTCTAACAACTTTGATAGACCTCTATCAAAGGAACATCCCTACCAAATTTCAGATTGATTGGCCGAGTGGTTTCAGAGAAGATGTTTACAGAAATTGTTAACCGACAGATGACAGCCAGATGGACAGACTGACGTCCAGTGAGTGATCATAATAGCTTACCTTGAGCACAGGTGAGCTAAAAAGGGGCATAATTTGCACAAAATGCAGCTAGATGTATCCCACTTGATAATATGGGTTGCCGTTTTGAGGGTGAACAAGTGTGCCAAGTTTAAAGGGAATCTCTTCTGTAGATAAGAGATATCACAAAATGACAAAGCTTTTGAACAATGATGCCAAGGCTATAGGCTACAGTAATACCTCAGGTTTTCTCTGAAAACAGCTGAGCTAAACAAGAGCACCGCTAACGGGTACCTACGCTCGGCTGTCGAGTGCTGGATGGTGGGAAAAAATCTTAGTCGAAAAAGGGGCATAATTTGCACAAAATGCATCTAGCGTTATCCCCCTTGATAGTAAAGGTTGCTCTTTTGATGGTGAACATGTGTGCGAATTAGTTTCAAGTGAATGCTTACAGTAGAACCAGAGATATAACAAAATGTCAAAGTTTTCGCACGACGACGAAGACGACAACGACACGGAGGCTATAGCAATACCTTGGGTTTTCTCCGAAAACAGCTGAGCTAAAAAATGGTGTTCTGGTTCAAACAATTAGACTGGCTAGTTCAAACATCGTTAAGTAAAATATTTGAAACTTATTGTGTATTTTGTGTAACCTTTGAATTTTCTGGGAAATTTTCTAAATCAAATTAAAGCCTGTCCTCTTCAAAATCAATACACGTAACTTTCTGGAGCAGTTTGAATTTACCATTTACTTCTTTAGATTTCTTTGAAGTAAAGTTTGTCTGCATAATACAAGAGATATTTCCAATTATAGTTCCACAAGATTAAGAGAGTGATCAAAGGTCAATTTTGTCTATACCTGTATAGACAAAATTGACCTTTGATCACTCACTCTAAATTGCGGAACTATACAATGTTTGTACTTGTGTTTTGCACCAAATACATTGTGCAATGATGCAGATTCAAATATTCATACCAAATCTGTGTTTGCAAGTGTAAAGAAAATTTGTTCTATTTGAATGGGGTTTAACAAGCCAAATATGAGGCTTGTACCTTGAATAGGCTAGAAGATATTGACAATGTGAAGTTTTTTGGTTAAGTTTTTGAATTATTTGACTTTGACAGATGACCTTGACCTTGTCTAGTGACCTAGACTATAGTACCAGCATTATGGGCATCATTGAGATCTATCACCATGCCAAATATGAGGCTTGTATCTTGAGTAGGGTTGAAGATATTGGCAATGTGAGTTTTTTTGGTTAAGTTTTGCAGACAGACGGACGACGGTAAAATAATATGCCCCCCCCCCCCCTTTCCCCCATCTTTCAATACAGGGGCATAAAAATCATGAACAATGTCATGTCTTTGTTCAGAAAAGAAGTATACAATTTGACATTGCAATTTGTCAAGGATCATAAAATACTTTCTCACTAATTTATCAATGGCTACCATCTTAAAAACGAGAAAAATATGGATTAATTCATACAAATTTATGTCCAGTGGACTATAAAACTTATTGAAGTTACCTCTATGACTGATTGCCTTATTTGTTGAAAAAATAATAAAGTTTTAACCTTTACCAAAATCTAACCCTGATCTAAAAAATCTTCTTTCAGATATTATGATTTTATAAAATTTTAATCCATACTTCACAAAGCCACAGTTACACTAAAATCTAAATTTGATTAAAGTATGATCAATTGTAGGAAAAACCATAGGGGCCCAAAATTACCCCTCTACCACCATATAGATGAATAATATTGCAATGAAATTTATAGAAGCTGGATTTGGTTAAATAACTTGCAAAAAATTCATAATTTCTCTTCTTAGATTTGGCTAAATAAGATATTTTTGCTTATGATATTCTGAGCCAGGATTATCCCATGCAGTGTATAAAAACTTTTTTTCAAAATATTGATGGTAAAAATTCAATTCTTATTTCAAAAGTACTTCAAGCCCTTTTAGGGGTTTCAAGGATGCAGGTTTTCGGCATCTGAGACACAAAAACAAGTAGCCAGGACCCTAAAAACGATGAGATGCGAGTTCAATAGACTCTCTGAGCAACTACTTCAGAAAAGAATTGAAGACTGCTTTCAACAGCCTTCAATTCTCTCCTGAAGTTGAGCCATAAATATTAATATACTTCTATCAACTTCTTTACCTTTAGCAGAGAAGAGCTCTTAAGCTGCAACATAAAAGATTTTAGCCTAATAGGAAGTTTATACCTAAAGCAGGTACTCTCAAAATTTAAGAAAGGACCCCTAAGGTACCAATGACCAAGTCCTTTGGACCCTCTTTTGTTGATGTCAAACTAAAACCCTGAGGATGTATACAAATGTACATACAGACTGATATGAGGACAGACAGAGACAATACTGATATGCAGCCATCTTGAGCAGTCATAAAAGCTTTGTTCATAACATCGATTGGAAATCTTCAATTCTAATAAAGTACTTAAAACCCTTTGATTTTGAAGAGTTTCTTATTCAGCCTAACAATGGTTAAATTCATTCCCACTATCTACAACTTCAAGAAGCACATGATATAATCCATAATTTTTGCCCTGACAGGACGGATTTGTTTGTTTGAGTGGGTTTTACGCCGCTTTCAACAATTTCGCAGGTATGTCGCGGCAGCCGGAGCACCTAACAATGGATTCCTGGTATTTCTTTCACCTGTACTACCATTACACCCTCTCCTAGCTTCTGACTGCTATCTCACATAGGTTTACGATTATATCAACCCATTGGTGAGAGACAAACGTCGGAAAGGATATTTGCAGCCACCAGGGATCGAACCCACAATTTCCAGATTGGAAGTCTTATGCCCAACCAACTGCGCTATGGTGGCAGCTACCTGACAGGACGGAGCCTCTAAGATTAGTGTGAATCAGGTTTTGTTCATATAAACTCACTTTTATTTATGGTCTATTTAAACCTGAAATGTTAAATCATCTTTAGGTAACCAGTTCCTCGTAACTTCAGCTTGTTCAAGCTGAAGTTACGAGGTATTGATAACCCAACAATAAAATCACATGTTCACTTTTGCTAAGAAAGTTCACCTTTTGGGTTTTAGAACACAGTTCATTATTTGCAAAAGGTTAACGATAATTGTCCACTAACTTTTAAAAGAACCTGAAACACTGAAAGATAAACTCCAAATAAACGCCAATTTACGTCACTGCCAAGCAACGCCCTGCCAGGTCATTTATAGTGCAGAATACCAGTGGCTTACCCAGGGTTCGACATTAACCCACGACCGACAGACTTTGTCTGCCTGTTGCTCGGTCCGGTCGGGTTGAACCCGCCAGATACAAGCCCGACTGGTCGTCCTAATTTCAAATCTACATTCGTCCTGTATAGATTCATTTGTTTCCGATAGCAAACGGAGCTTTTCGCTTTTTGAAAGGATGATTGTCCTCGATGATTATTTTAATTTTCTATCGTATCCACTTTGGACGCCCATGCGTAACCAGTCCGGGAAATCCCACATGACTGGTTCCGGTTTTACCTCTTCATTGAAAATGAGAGTCATTATTTTGGGATCCCAACTTTTACACAAATGTCGTTATACAAAAATACTGCATAAAAACGCAAATTTCTTATTTTTACAGAAAACATAAAGATTTTGATGACAGGTGTAAAAATTTTAAATAAGTTATTCTGGCCGTCTTTCATAACACGCAGAAACACGGTTTGCTAAATATAGTAACATTTCGAAGGTGAAGGGCGTTCCAAAACGAGGCCCAAACAACAAACCGCACGCGCTCGATATTTTCAATGCGTGAAACAACTGTCAATTGTGATTTATAATCATTTCTACATAGCGCAAATAGATATTTGTTTCTGTAGATTTATAAACTGGAAAATATCTGAGGCTTGGCTATACGATAATACGATCAGAACGCTTTACGGTTGCTTACATTGATGATTTGACAAAATGTCAGGTAGACTTTGCTGCTTGTTTTACGATTATGACAAGAGGTAGAACAAGTGTTAAATGTTTGTTCTTGAAATTTACTAAGCAACTGAACTCTCAATTTTTTTTTATCATGAAAACAGACTGCATATAAAACTTGTTCAACAGTTACTTTTCTTTCTGCGTTTCCTAATACCAACTACCTACGAGTTCATTATTAATATTTTGTCAAAACCATTTAGTAAATGTTCAAGGTGAAATAACTTGGAATAGTTTGGTATCTTCTAAACAAAACCATGTAATTATGCTTTTCCTAACTTCTGATACAAACAATTGGTCAGGACCAGTGAACATTTGGTCAGGACCAGCAGCATGTGGCAGCAACAAGTCCGACTGTCTGGCAGCCCAAAAATTTAATGTCAAACCCTGCTTACCTTGCATAGTTTCAAGTTGTTCACCTTGTTATTGTTTCATTTTGGTACCATAGAGAATCAGACACTATCTTGACATGATCTTAAAACGCTTGTAGTTAAAAGTTAAATTGAATTTTATGATAAATCTCAACCTCTCCCTCCATTTAAATATAATCAGGGGTGTGAAATTCTCATGCAAGACATGGGCTTTTCTACAAGCAGACAAGTGAAACTTTATATGCCACTTGTCCATAGACAAGTAAAAACCAGGGCAAATCTTGGAATAGTACCAAAGAGATCAAATTTGGTACTAAAAGTAGAAAATACTGTTTTACATGAAGAAAATGCCAGGTTCTACTCGGGCCCGTTTTACTAAGCATCTTGCGATCATTTCTTGCATAAGCAAAATTAAGAGTTGTTTCCATAGTAGTAACCAAGAAACGAATTCTGCCAAGCATTATCTCATTAGAATCGTCTTCTAGAGACGATTCCAATGAGATATTGCAAGGCAGAATCTAATAATGAATGAAACCACCAGGTACGATTTTTGATTTGGACTTCTGATCATATTTTTCGTAAGTAGTTTAGTAAAACCCTGGCCCCAGTTGTCTTGCACTTAACCCTCGATATGCTGCAACATAATTGAACAGCAGAATATTACCAAACTCTGACAACATGCTTAAGGTCAGGTGACTAAGAACATTCATGCACACTTGCATGCAAAGCGGGGTTAAATTTACAAACAATTTGCTCCTTTTTGTCATCCTGAATACAGGGCAGGTAAGAGCAACTTGCAGGAAAAGCATCATTTTTATAGTGCACTTTACTGTGCATTTACGTAAGACAACTATAACATTCCGAATGGAAATCATTTGGCATTTACAGCCAAGACCTTTGCCAGAATCAATATCAGGGAATTTAGGCTCTTATGTTAAATTCACACATTCATATAAAGTATATCCATATCATGCATGATTCCTCAGTATGTTCAATCCCTTTTTCTTTCTTTTTTTGAACGGGCTCATGGTGCAAAAAAATTTGTTTCCATTATCCAGGAGTTTCTATTACCAGAGGTCAGATTATATGACAAATTTTACTTAGGCTGAAGAAGAAATGGTTTTGTGCTGGAGGAAAATTGGCTTATAACCAAATATCCCTATTATCCGAGTTGCTAATAAAGGGATTTAACTGAATTTTTGATGGACTTTCTTCCAGTAAACTAACTTACACTTAAGCTGAGGTCAAATTATGGTTGAGGGAAGTCATTAAATTGCTTTCAAACTGAGCTTGCCAAATTTTCAAAAGTTAAAAATTCATAAAAAAAATTAAGAAAACAAGCAAGAAAACAGAACCAATATATAAAGTTAATAACATATATTATACCTTTTGTCCACACAGTTTATAATAATATCCTATATTTATTCCACCCTAAGTTGTATATGCTCCATCAGAATATTTCCAACTTTCAAACTGAGCTTGTCAAATTTTCGAAAGTGAAAAATTTAAAGAAATTTAAGAAAACAAGCAAGATGGCATTACCAATATATAAAGTTAATAAGATATATTATACCTCTTGTCCACATAGTTTATAACAATATCCTTTATTTATTCCACCCAAAGTTGTGTTAACAATCGCTCCATCAGAATAATTCAAGTTTTTAAATACAACAAATTTGATTCAAACTCTAGACAAGCAATAAAACAGATATTTTATCAAAGTTTGATTGCTTTGTTTATTGCTATAAATGCATGAATGACCGCCTCAGCACAATATACAGCCGGCAGGGTAACAAATATTGAACTAAAACTATTCAAATATCATATCCCTTAGTATCAAAATTCAAACTGATCAAGCTTTATTCAAGCTTCCTCACACACACAATAAAATAATTTAATTCTAGTTGTGTTCACTAAGATTAGAGTTTTCTGATTGGCTGAAAAATTGGTTTCATTATTCGATGACAACAATTTTGATTATGCTGCTTTTTCGTAAACTTACGCAGAAAGTTAGTCACATAAACAATCCATGCAGACTGATTTTGGGATTAACAATTATGAAATATTATTCAGTAAGGCATAGTTTGATTGATAGAAAATAACAAGTGGGGGTTCTAGCAGAACCAACAATTTTATTTGTGTGTAAAGACTGAGCAGCCTAGACAGCTAGACACTTTCAGGACCTGAGGTAGACTGGTGACAGTCTCTTAACCCTTTCCTGTTTTTCAAAATTTTGGACCTGTCCAAATTCAAAGGTTTTGCAGACGAAAATTTAAAGTGGATTTGATTTGAAAAATAACCATCCAGTAGGGTTGAAAATAGTGTGGAAAGAGAAGAAACTGCTTATCAGGAGCAATTTCTTCTTTTTTCACAATGTTTTCTCAATCATAAAATCACAGACATGTAAAAATTTGATTTGAATTCACCCGGGAGTTTTACGTCGCTTTCAACAATCTCTCAGTTATATCGCGACGACTGGAGCACCTAATGATGGATTCCTGGTATTTCTCACACCAGTACTACCATCACATCCCTTTCCTAGCCTCCAGTTGCTGGAAGACAAATGTCGGAAAGGATAAGTGCCGCGGCCGGGGATCGAACCCGTGCAAATATAGACCCCTGGATTAGAAGTCTGGCACGCTACCAACTGCGCTATTGCCGCGGCAGGCAGGCATGTAAAAAGCAGGGATTAAACAGCAAAGGGTTAAAAAGAGGTATATATATATATATATATATATATATATATATATATATATATATATATATATATATATATATATATATATATATATATATATATATATATATATATATATATATAAAAAGAAAGATAGAAATATAACCCTGATTTAAGAGTTTCAGATAAAAGAACATTAACTCAATACATGTGTGTTGTTGGTTTGTGATTTAAAGTGGTTATGTACCTTTTTTACTTATAAATCTAAACTCTGGGAGACTGAATGCCAGTCTAGGCCTGAGGTTATAAAACTCTTCTCATTCTCAATTGAAAATTTTCTCAAATGTCAATTTGAGATAAAAAGCTGTAATTGTGTTTTAGTACTCAATTTGATGTATGAACATAAAAGATAATATTAATAAGTTGTTATAAATAACAACTTAGTAATATTATCTTATTTCCATACATTTATTTAAATTCAAAATTTGAGAAAATTCTCAGTTGAGCCTAGGAAAAGTTTTATAACCTCAGGCCCTGATCTGTCTACAAAGCACAAAGTATAGACTCTGGTCAAACTGTGCGGATGCACATGCTGGTCAGATTGTTTGCATGGCGCATATTTGAAATTGTTGGAAATGTCACGCACAGGCTCGTAATTGTATCTTGGTATAGAGTTTGTTTGCTGTGTTATTCCTTCTTCAATATATTAGCTGGAATAAACCAGATTAATGAAGGGTTGAATGTAAATTCAATAAAAGATCAGCATTTTAAATATTTACATAAGAATTTCTGTATATATTGATCTTGGTGGATTTTCTCAGGAAATTTAAGGTAACATATGAAGGTTAACAGTTTGGCACAATATCTTAATTGAGCCTGTGCATGACATTTCCAACTATTTCTGACCAAGGTCTACACTTTGCGCTTTCTTGATAGTTTATGTCTAAAAGTGTCTAAAGAATAACATTCAATCTCCCTGTTGCTCTGTTGAACTGTCTATTATAAGGCTGCTTAATGCCTTTATCCTTCATGCATGTTTCAAATTGTTGGAAATGTCACACAACAGCTTAATTCCCTTTAGAAACACCTTGTACACAACTCCACAAAAATTGTATAACATTATTTCATAATAATTAATGACTCTTCACAAACTAAATTCTGGATAATTCTTGATGTCTGTGTTATATTCCTGAAGACAGGTAATTGACATGTTTATGGTATTGTCATTATTTATTATTACTTTGATCTATCATCTTAATGTATTCACAATGATGTATATCTCTCTTGTTAGCTTCACTTAAGGTAGTGGACCCGTAACAGGGAAAATGACTAACAATTTTGACTTGGGGGCCCTGACTACAAAAATTGAAAATTTAACATAAGGGGTATAGGCATTTTCTCCAAAAATCTAGGCGCCCAGCCAAAAATTTAGGGGCCATGGGCGACTGGGCCCCTGCTAATCTTTTTCCCTGCGTAATTGTTCCACAATATTTTGAATGTTTGAACTTTAACAGTGTTAACCATGGTTTCCTAATGATTTTCATTAGGAAACCTCGATTAACATTGTGAAAGTTAATGTGGTCTGAAATGTTGCCGAACTATTACGGGTCCACCACCTTAATCTATGTCATGCTGTATAAAATCTTGGTGAAATTTCATTCAGATCAAGTTGCTGAAATTTCCCGATATCTAATCTCAAAATGATCCCTATGGATGATCTTGACCTTTGTCACGGAAATCGTGAATTTGGTATCTGTGCTGCAGCTAGTATGGCGATATTTTTTTTATTTTGCTGAATTTCAGAGTTTGGTCGTGAAATGTCACCTTGACCTAATCAGATGGCCTTTAAATTTCACTTTGACATCAGCAGATAAGTATCATGGAAATATCATCATGCAATTATATCCTGAATATGATTGAAGTAATTAGTATTGTGAACTTTTTTTGTTAGATTTTCAGACAGATGGACAGTTAGATGGAAAGAAAAAAAAGATCTGTAGACAACAGGAAAACAAAAGCCCCACAACCTTATGATGTAGGGGATTGAAAAAAATCATTTTCAATAAATATGCATACTGTATTTAGTCTTATAATAGCACCCTCTTTAATAATACATCCCTTCATTTTTTACTAAGAAAACTCACTTCTTATGCCTAAATTCTAAGAACCTGTTTAGGCTCCTTCTCTAATTTGATGTGAATTTCCTCTAAACAATTATTTATAAGATTGTTTAGAGGAAATTTACCTCAAATTAAAGGGAAAAGGGCCTAAAAGACGTAAGTTCAATGATTGTTTTAAACCAGAAAATGTATACTAAATAAAAGCTCCCTGACCGTGTTAGGTATAGCTCCTGGGAACATTTATTAGGAGAAATAAAGTATCTGTGCAGGCTGATCTAAGGCTAAACTGTCGTCAAAAGCTGTATGGGCAACAGGAATATCCAGTGAACAGCGCGGGAAGTGTTCACTTCACAAAAGGAACAGGATTATAGTAAAAACTTAAACATGCCTTTATAATTAGATTTGAAGGAATTACCTTTTCACTGCCCTGTATTTAAAACTAATTTGTCATTTTGATTGCTCAGCAGTAAACAGTTGAAACTGCCTATAAACATATAGGTAGTTTCAACTGTTTCGTGCTTAGCCATCAATTTGTGTCTTACCAATAAGCATTATGAGCTGTAAACCCTAGTGGAAGGAGCAGCTCGTGGCTCAAGATGATTTGTTTGTTTGTTGGAATGGGGTTTAATGAAGCCTTTACCTATTATTCAAACATATTACAACATCTGGAGCACCTGTTAATAGATTCCTGGTATTTCTCACACCAATACTACTGTTTCATACTTTCCTAGGCTCCAGCTGCTATCCCAATTAGGTTTGGGATATTCATCCATCCATTGGTTGAAGACAAAGGTGGTTCTGTGTCAGTACTGGTGCCAGAAATGGCAGGAAGCCCTAGCTATCCACACTAGTCTGAGTAATGTAACTGAAATACTGTAGAAATTGATATCAAGCATCATTATAACACGCATTTATAACAAGAGATGTTTGTAAAACATTTATGCCCCCCATAAAAGCAGGTCAATAGCCTATTCTTTGTCAATCAACAAAGGGCAATAACTCATAAAATATGATGAGAAGAGTTATGGTTCTTGTGCACTGCACTTCTCCTCAATGAGTCCATCTGTGAAGTTTCATGATATTAGCTTACATACTTTTGAGATATACACCATACAAAAAGGGTCTATGGACGGACGGAAGGACAGACCAACAGACAAGTGCAAAGCAATTTACTCCCTCTTCTTTAAGAGCCAGGGGGGGGGGGGGGGGGGGGGGGGGAAGGGGGGCATGATTACTGCTTAAATTTTTTAGAGTTCATTTATATCGATAAATGTTACTTTTTTGTAAGTCAATTAGCTAACTAAGCTTCAACAAGATTGCCAGAGCCATATTATACAGGAAATTTTTCAACAAATTCCTTTTCACTCAGCACAGTATCACCCAAATAGCAACAATATGCAATATGGTCACATGATGTGGAACATTCTGTGAAAGTTTAATGCAAAACCGGCCATAATTGAAGGAGTTGTATTATCCCTTTCCTGTTTTACAAAATTTTGGACCTCTGGATTTAATTTGAAAAATAACCGTTCTGTACTGTAGAAAATAGTGTGGAAAAAGAAGAAATTGCTTATCAGAAGCAATTTCTTCTTTTTTCACAATGTTTTCTCAATCATAAAATCACAGGCACGTAAAAAGCAGGGATTAAACAGCAAAGGGTTAACATGAAATGGATGAACAGACAAACAAATGGAAAAGAATACAACCACCTTAGGAAGCATTGAAAAAAATATAGAACAAGAGCTGTCACTGTAAGATGACAATGCCCCCGACACCGCTTTGATAGTAATAAGGAAGTTATGGCCAATGTTAAAGTTTTTGGACGGAATGACGGACGGACGGACGGACAGACGGACGGACAGACGGACGGACAGACGGACGGACAGACGGACAAGTCAAATTTATTATGCCTCCCTATCGGGGGCATAAAAATCTTACAGTATAAAACTTTCAACATGATGGTAATCTTAATAGAAGTTAGTAGTGAGAAGTCATGAAAAATTCATAGAGCAAAAACTACATAAATAATTGGTATAACACCTACCATTGTGTAAAATATCTCTTTTTGACGTTTTTTTTTTTCACAAACAAAAATTAGACCACAAACTAATCCAATTATATTTTAAACAAGACAAACTACACAGTTAACAATAATGACCTAAAACTTTAAATAAAGAAATATTTGCTGTCTTTTTACCCTACTACACCTTAAACAATACATTAAGAACCAAACTTTAGTCACATATTTCAGCAGATTTTTGATAGATATCAGAGAACGCAAAATTTAGACATCATCTCTATGAAATCCGTTACATTATGGCAGAAAGAAAATTGTCAAGCTGCTCATTACACAACATTTTCACTGCAAATTTGACTTGTTATCTTGTTCAGACAGGGAGAAGGGTTGAATGACTCAAGACATATCGCGCCTTTACCTATACTTAACATATCTTAGAAAAGTCCTTATCATTATAAAATCGCAATTTAAAATATAATGGTAAAATTTGATCTTGATATTACATTCAACACCTGAAACTTGTTTTCAAATTGTGTGCATCTTTTTGAAACAATATAATACATTTCTAGTGCCATCCAGCTTGGCTTTCAATGTACAGGCCGGGGAACGGACAATTGCCCTCCCGGACAATTGCCCTCCCGGATTATTGCCCCCTGGACGATTGCCCTCCGGACAATATCCCTCCCCATAAAGTAGCAACCCGGACAATAGCCCTCCCTATATTTTTCTTCCATTCTTCACTTTCGCTTAGGATTTTTTGTTCTTTATTTGATTTGTTATTGTTCACTTGAAGTTCATTTATAAAAGAAATAGAAGTTGTTTACTTGAAATTCATTTATTATATGTAGATCTAATATGATTTTTTTCTTATATTTTTTTATATATAAGTGTGTGTTACAAGTAGTTATTTACATTACATGTAAATTGATCTCTTTAATCTGTTTAATTGAACTTAATCAAATAGAATATACTCATTTTAATGAATTAGTATAAAGTATAATATCAATAAGTTGTTTTAAAAAAACAAAATGTTAATATTATCTTTCATTTTCATACATTTATCTAAATTTAAAAATTGAGAAAATTTTCAGTTAAGCCTTAGAAAAGTTTTATAACCTCGGGCTGTGCAAGTTCTAAAATAATCGTTGCATATCCCAGAAGAAGTAACATCCAAGGGGAAATTACTATGGCTGTTGCATATCCATCCATTTAATATATGTTGATATAAAGGGAGGGCAATTGTCCGGGAGGGCAATTGTCCTGGAGGGAAATTGTCCAGGAGGGCAATCGTCCGGGGGGCAATCGTCCGGGAGGGCAATCGTCCGGGAGGGCAATTGTCCTACACTCGTACAGGCCGCAGAAATTGGCTCAAAAAGGGTTGCTCTACTGCCATAAACATGCAATAGATGCGAAAGTTTAAGTGAGTAATCAAAGGTCAGTTTTGTCTTGACAGCTATAGACAAAATTGACCATTTTATCACATACTCAAAATTATACATCTATATCATTTTTTGGCCAATAAAAATATTGTAACAACTAAATCTTTCCTAATGTCAAAAACCATTTGATGTCATGCCTAAAGAGCTTCTAAACAACTCTTCTTAAAAGGAAATCAATTCATACTGCTTCTATCACCAGATACCAATTCAATACCTTGACATTCAAACACCTTCAAACTTTCCTAAAAAGTCCCTCCACTGTTTACTCTTGTCATGCTGAATTAACTCCTTGGAAAATTGCACACTGAGAATCAAAGTAAAATTTTTTGGTCATAAAAAAGGAAATTGAGGTAATATATACCATTTTGTTTGTTTGTATGGGGTTTATCGCCACTTTTAACAATCTTGGAATCATATTGTGGCGGCTAGAGCACCTAACAATGAATTCCTGGTAATTCTCAGGGCAGTTCATCCAGTACATCCTTTCCTTGCCTCTAGCAACCAATTTGCGGGAGACATATTGGGGATGAGTGCCACCATAGGGGATTGAACTCAGAACCTTTTGAATGATATACTGAGAACAGAATACAAATGTGTGCAGGCTGATCTTTATCTATATCCCCTGCCAAAGGAGGAATATTGTGGGTTAAGCATGACAAGAGTTAAAAAGTTCTGGGGCCCGTTTTACTAAACTTCTTCCGATCGTTTTTGTGCAAGTCTAAAATTAAAGTTGCTTCTAGATTAGTAACTAAATATGGAATTCTGCCACGCATGATCCCATTGGAATCGTCTTCTAAAGACGATTCAAATGGGATATTGCAAGGCAGAATCTTTCGATGAATGAAAACACCAGGTATGATTTGTTATTTTGACTTACGATTAAATTTTGTGTAAGATGTTTAGTAAAACAGGCCCCTGTGGACAGTGGCATAAAAAAATATGACAATTTTTTGTCTTACTGATGACTTTCGAATCAGTTACAATAACAATCACTTTACATAGGTATTGATAGATTAGCAATACATGATTTTTGTCCTCAATATGTGGTAAGTCATTGGTAAGACAAAAATGTATCTTAAATATTTTGATGAAACTGGTCCCTGGTCACTGCACAGCATATAGTTCAGGCTCTTACAAAGGTGTCGAATCAGTCATCATTGCAGCATTTCTGGATTTTCACCTTTTTATATTTGTCTGCAGTAGGTAAGTAAAAAGACAAGGAATGTTATGAGATAAACTGAATAAATGTTATCATTATACAAACAAACTTTAATCACTTTTGTCAATAATATTTATTCTTCCTTTTTCTTACCAAATTTCACAATGTTATCTTTTCAATCTCTTGTGTTTTCATTATCATTATGTCATTTTCAATAATTTCTGTCATTATCCTTGGTTGTTTTTGTAGTTTTTCTTCAAAGTATACAACCTATGGCATGAATTGAAATTCCTTTGTAACAGTTTTAAGCCACCCATATACACAAACAAAATATTTTTGTTGAGAACTAATGTGAACAAGAGCTTCGCAGAGCGGTGCATATACGCCCGATGGGGCTTGTCAGTGACCTTGGCTTGTCAGTAACGTGAGCTTGGATGAAACCTAAAAATATTTCAAACAGACAGACAGACAACTGGTGCCATAACATAGTATGACCTTTCGAGTGTAAATTGAAAATGATTTTATGCACATCTATATGCCAAACAGTTATTTTGCAAGTTTCAGTTCATTCCAATTCAAAGTGTGACGAGTTGCTCACAAAAGAAATATAGTGAATTTCAATCATTTCAAGGGCAGATAATACAAGAAAGACCCAAGGTTTTTGAATTTATGAAGTCTTATGGATAACCAAATACAGTTAGTTACATCGTGAAATTGACATTCACCTCAATCAAAACCATTCTTAAACGATCACTCAGCGCTCCAATCATTCATTCCAAACACTCACTCAAACCATTCAAAAACGCTCAAACCCATTGAAAAATATGGAAACAACAACTTCATTCAAAATTAACTTTGATAGACAAAAATCGCTATTTCGGTGACATAATTCAAATTGTAAGCGTCTAATAGGTTCTTGAAGAAATAGGAAGTTATCTATAGAATTTGTTTACATTTTTTATTAAAGGGAGGTAATCAATATCACTTATTTTGTTCATCCTGAACAAAATTTGTGATATAGGATTACCTCCCATCAAATTCACTCAAAACTCGCTCCACACACTCATTCAATTTCATTCCTTAATCATTCTAAAATCATTCACCTTGTCAATTTCACGATGTTGTTAACTGTATCAGGGTTACATTATGGCAAGATTCATTTCAATCTAATTGAATTTGTTGGAGTTGTGTACACACACGCACAAAAAAATCTGTACATTTAAACTATTTTGTGAAGTAAAGGGCAGATAAATCAGGAACTACTTTAAATATGACAAGAGCACCGCCTACGGCTGCCTACGCTCGGCTGTCGAGTGCTGGATGGTGGGAAAAAATCTAAGTCGAAAAAGGGGCACAAAATGCATCTAGAGTTATCCCTCTCGATAGTATAGGTTGCTCTTTTGATGGTGAACATGTGTGCCAAGTTTCAAGTAAATGCCTTCAGTAGAACCAGAGATATAACAAAATGTCAAAGTTTTCGCGCGACAACGACGGCGACAACAAAGACATGGAGGCTATAGCAATACCTCGGGTTTTCTCTGAAAACAGCCGAGATAAAAAAATATCTAGTCCTAAGCACAAATAGACAATCTACAGAGTCATTATGGCAAGTTTCCTTTCATTACCATCCAAAATGTAGGAGAAAAGTAGGAGTTGCACACAAAATACAGTAATTTTTGTTTAAATCAAGGGCAGATAATTCAAAATTTCTCAGGAATGACGGGAGTGATTTGAATTTCAAAGGTCTTATGCACAACTAGACATCATAGAGAGTAATTGTGTGTAGTAACAGCTCATTCCCATTGATAGTTTAGGAGTTGCGCACACAAAAAAGTGATTATCGTTATATCCAAGGGCGGATAATTCAAGATTTCTCAGGAATGACTGGAGCCATTTGAATTTCAAAGGTTTTATGCACAACTAGACATCATAGAGAGTAATTGTGTGTAGTTTCAGCTCATTCCCATTGATATTTTAGGAGGAGTTGTGCACACAAAAAATTGCTAACGGACAGACAGACAGACGGACAGACAGACAGACGGACGGACAGATGGAGGGATAACATAATATGAGCCTTTGGGTGTATAATAAATATAGAACAAGAAAATACTGTTTTAATGACGAAAATGTCGTTGTAAGCATTTTCATTTTAAAGAACAAAGTTTTCTACCCTCTATAAATATTGGGATGATTAGTAGAAAACCCCCAAGTCAGGCATAGGAATTCCACACCCCTCCTAGTGAAAGAAGTAAATAATCATATGTACCATGCAAAATGATAGAGAACGAAAAAAATAAACAAGAGGGCCGTTGGTCGCTTACCTGAGAAAAAAGCTTCATTACCTAGGTATGTCCATGCAACCACAGAAAAAGAGATTTTCACTTACTCAATCAGATAACATTTGAAATAATCCTTCTTCCCCCCCCCCCTTCTGCTCCTCCCCTGGTCATTAGTTATTTAAGCTTTTTTCAATAAAGGTCTGTGATCAGCTAATCTATGCCAGATAAACAGGCTGAGTCTGAGTCTTTTAAAGTTTTCTTTAATGAGTTGATCAATCTATGTCAAATGTAAAGGCTGTAGGGATTCAAAATTCTCAACAAAGCACTCCCCCCGCCCCAAAGATGCTCTTCACCTGGTGAATCTACAGTCATGCTTTTAGCTAATTCAATTAATGTCCATATGCTGATCATCCATACCAATTTTCAAGTCTGTAGGACTCCTGGTTCATTAGAAGAAGTTAAAAGATTTCAAAAATGATCCAAAGTACTACCCCCTCCCCAAGACACTCAGCACCTGGTGACCCTACAGTCATGATTTTAGCTATTTAAATCAGAGATTTATATCTACCGTTTTCCAGAAGTCCAGTCTGTTTGACCCACTACATTTTTACCATTATCTTCTGAGCAATGTGTTCAAACCAAATTATAAGTTTTCAAACACCGAAGAAATGGCCTTTTCAGTCACAATCTACAAACTTTGTTTTTATCTTATTTACTTTTCGACAAATAGAGAAGAGGCTAATACAAAATTTGATGTAATTTTTGCTTTTAGTAATTACCAGTTAGTATTTTCAGTGTTTATAACAAGATTTTCGGTTGAGTAAAGGAGTTGAAACGTACAATAGGTTAACTGTATAATTAATTTGTAGCACTTACAATATTACTGCTCTGAACTTTCTCGAACGGTCATTTACCAGTTGTAGGGCTGACAACCAATCAAATTCTGTTATGATTATCACTCGGTCAAAACCCAAGCGTAAATTCAGACCGCCTGGTAGATGCAAATGGACATTGTCTGCTCGAAATGTGTCAATTAACTTGTTTGTCATTATTCAATAGTCGTCTGCACTCAAACAGGGAGCGTGAGAAGTTTACTTTTTGTTCGCATGTGTTAACAAATAGAAATAATTTTGTAATTTTGAAATATTTGATTTCAATGAGCACTCTGATCATGCTCCAATCCTATTTTCAATAAATTCAAATTTGAGTATGAAGAAAAATTATTCAACAACAAATAAACTGACAAAAACATACGATAAACTGATAAAGGATAGCAGTAAGAGCGATCGATTTTTAGAACAACTCATGAATAATCATAGAGTGCTGCTAGATTTAATCGATTGGTCAGAAACCAAAGATATAAATAGCATAGTTGGCGATTTCAAGTGTTTCTTGAGGGAAAATGCATTTACAGTATTTGGGAAAACCCAATGCTTTAAATACAAACATGTTGGTAATCAAAATTGTAAATAGTTTATTGAAAAATGTTTGTTGCTAAACAGGCTTTTAAACTCCATAGAGAGAGGAATAATATTAACAGACAAGCTTTTAGCTTGGCGCGTGCTCATTATAACAACGTAAAAGATCTGCTAAGAAATAATTTAGACTAGCAGAGGGATATCAAATCAGCAAACTTTCAAAATCGAACCCACGAGGTTGGATGAGCTGGCGATGTCCTCGAAAAGATGGAGTGTTAAGACAAAAAAACTCACAAATTGGGAAAAGATTTTACCAACTTTTATTGTCCAAATTTGAGCCCTTTTGATTGGCGAACTATTGCACTATCCCAGCCTCTCAATGATGTCCGATTTACAGTGCTGACAGCACTTTGATTTTATTAATGTCAATCTATTGATCCCCCATGACAATTTTCAAGTCTGTAGGGTTCCTGATCCAGGAGAAGAATAAGGTTAAAGATTTCAAAATTGATCCAAAGTACTACCACCTCCCCCCTAATGCTCCACATCTGGTGGCCCTACATTCATGATTTTAGCTATTTTAGTTTAGATCCATATGCTTATCATCCATGCCAATATTGAAGTCTGTAGGGCTCCTGGTTCATTAGAAGATGAAGGTTAAAGTTAAAAGAATTTCACAAAAGTACTAACCCCCCCCCCCCCCCCCCCCCCCCGGGTGCTCCGCAACTGGTGGCATTACAGTTCTGATTTTAGCTATTTTTATTAAGGTCTATGAGCTGATCCTCCATGCCAATTTTCAAGTCTGTAGGGCTTGTGGTTCAGAAGAAGAAGAAGAAAGTTAAAGATTACAAAATTTTCACAAAAGTACTACCCCCTTCCCCTGGTGCTCCGCACCTGGTGGTTTACAGTCATGATTTTAGCTATTTTTATTAAGGTCTATGAGCTGATCATCCATGCAAAATTTTAAGGCTGTAGGGCTTCATGTTCAGAAGAAGAAGAAGGTTAAAGATTTCAAAATTTACCCCCTCCCCCCTGGTGCTCCGCACCTTGTGGCCCAACAGATATGATTTTAGCTATTTTTATTAAGGTCTATGAGCTGATCATCCATGCCAAATTTCAAGACTGTAGGGCAGCTTGTTCAGAAGAAGAAGAATTTTAAAGATTTTCTTAAATTTTTAACTTTGGTTGCCAAAGCAACCAGAGTTTTTCACCAATTTCAATTCTCTTAGCAATTCTTAAAGGGGATCAACTAAGGAACATTTCTGCCAAGTTTGGTTAAAATTGGACAAGTAGTTTAAGAGGAGATTTCGTTTAAAGAAATTGTTGACGGACGACTGACGTCGGACGACTGACGACGGACAAAAGGTGATCACAATAGCTCACTTAAGCACGTTGTGCTCAGGTGAGCTAAAAAAATAAGATATCAAGTTAACCACTATTACTGTATTAGTGTAGATATGTTTGTTTGTTTGGGGTTTTCAGCCACCTTAAACATTTTTTGCAGTTATATTACACTGGATGGTGCACCTACCCATGATTTCCTGTTGCATCTCACACCAGTACCACCACAACACTTCATCCAAGACATCAGCTGATCATGCAGTCCTTAAGCAAACGCCTATTGGTTTGTTTGTTGGTTGCATTTAAGAATTTTTCAGTAAGATCAACACAGCATGAGCCCCTTACAATGGATTCCTGGATCAGAACTACCATTACATCCTTTCCTAGCCTCCAGGTGCTCTCCCACATAGGTCCACCTTTGGGGATTGAACCCAGGACCTTATAATTGACAGTCTATCGCATAGCCACTGCGCTTTAACAGTAGCTACTCTCATTGGTTGGAGTATTCTTATACAGATGGGCTAGCAAAAGAATCTGAAGGTACAGAAAACAAGAGGAATGTTATAATTAGCAGTTGTAATAATTATTTCCATTGATTTATTCACCATCATTCTTTCCATGTAAACAGATGTTGTGCAGACTAAACTGTTTATTATGTCATCATGAGAAAAGAGAGAATAGCAGCGAAGTTTACTGTTACTAGAACTATTCAAGATTTTAAAGCATATCTGTGCAAAACAAGTTTCAACCCTTGTCATGCTGTCTATAAACCTTTGCAAAAATACATTGAAATCAAAATGCTAAAAGCACTGACTGCACAAATTTTAGGTCAGTTTTTACTTTAAAAGTATTATTTTTAAAGTTTTCTGATCTAAAGAGGAAAAATCAGGTGATGTGGACTAAGATCAGACAGCACAAATGTGCAGCCAGACTGATCTATGTCCATATCTCCATATCTCCAACCAAAAAAGGAATATTTGGGGATTAGCATGACAAGTATTAACCCTTGTCATGCTGAACCCGAAATATTCCTGCTTTGGCAGGAGCTATAGACAAACATCATCCTGCACATATGTGCAGTCTGATGTTAGTCTACACCACCTGTTTCTCTTTATCAAACAGAATTGTCAATAGATTTAGTTTTTCAAAAAAAATTGACCTACAGTACTTTCAGTGCTCTTTGCCCTTTGATTTTGATGCAAATTTTAGCCAAAATTTATTCAGCATGACAAGGGTTAACCAATGATAAAATATCCCTTTTTGATTTACTGAAACATAACATCATGTATACAACACACTTCCTACGGGTGCATCACTCAGCTGCAGAATCTGCATAATGCCCTTTTTTCTAAGTTGAATAAGGGGCATAACTCTTCCAAAAAAGCTTCAAGAGTTATTCCCTTTGATAGTCTGGGTAACTCTTGTGATGGTGGACACTCATATCAAGTTTCATGAAGATATCTTAAATAACAACAGAGATATGACCAAGGTTAAAGTTGTTCATGCCAATGCCAACATGAAAACAATAGCACAGCCTATGGGTGCCTATGCTTGGATGTTGGGTGCTGGATAGTGTATAAATGGACTGAGGTTGTCTCCCTTCAACTATTAACATGTATAATTGTTTATGTCATATCTCTAGTCTATTTTTCTTTGTACTAATCGATGTTCACTATGTGAGCTTTCTTTAAATAAACATATTCGTATTTGTATTCGTATAAAAAATGTAAGTGGAAAAAGGGACATAATTTGCAGAAAATGCATCCAGATTTATTTCCCTTGATATTATAGGTTACTATTTTGATAGTGAGCATGTGAACCAAGTTTCATTGGAATACCTTCAGTAGAAGTAGTAATAACAAAATGTCAACAATAGCAACAACACCTAGGCTATAGCAATTCTTCAGGTTTTTTCGCAAAACCAGTTGAGCTAAAAAAATCTGTCTTAGTTCAAGTAAATGCCAGAGCAGCTAATTACACAGAGAATATTTGAAGGTCCAAGGATATGAACAGACCTATTAGTGCATGGCTAACAACTTGATTAGTTGCTATGGGCAAGATACAATTGGCAGGGAAGTGCTAATATCTCTTGCCAGAAAAATATTGTTACCTACACTTGCTTGCTAAAATGAATTCTTACTTTCTTTTGAGTTGAACACATACTGTTCTGATTTTCCTCCCTTTCATTGCTAGAAATATTGTCTTGCAGAAAAATAAAATATGGGATATACCCGATTGTCTAAAAACAAAGATTTCAAAAGACCCGTCAGAGACAGGTGTTCGAACAAAAAGATAGATCAAGGACCTAACTATTTTTTCTCATTATATTACCTGCCTCACAAATTTTGAAATCAAAGCTTTCAGTGCTTTGATTTCAATATGACTTTGGCAAGATTTTTTATTCAGCATGACAAGGGTTAAAAGCATGACTGTCCTGACAACTTCCTCGATTTGAAATAAAGGTTAACCCTAATCCTGATTTATTTGTTTTAAACAAATTCCTTATTTTGAGGACATCCTAACCAGTCAGGTTCAAGATTTTCTACAAGTAGAAAGCAGGCAGTATTATAGACTAAGATCCGACTGAACATCTGGTTTTATAAAAGGAATATGCCCTGAGCAGTTTGAGCAGGGTTAATCTTTGTAAGAGAAAACCAAATCCTCATAACAGTATGGTATTCTGAAGCTGACAAGTTCACACTGTCAGTTCACCATGACATGTCAAGACGGAGGTGTTAATTACAAACCATATATGGTCAAATCAATACTTTTGTCATGGGAGCAAAAGCAAAATCAGTTTAGTTTACTGTGTTAGAGCAAAACTATGGTAAATATAATAATAGGAAAAACTATTGGGGCACTTGAAAGTGCTTAAAAAGTCCCTCACATCCCAATTTCTTTAAAATTAGCCTATTAAAACAATGAAATTCAAATAACCAGTAATTGTCTGTTTGTGCTATAGATACAAGGTATTTGATTTTTATAATAAATTCAACTTGACCTTGTCAATTGACTTTGACCTTGAGATTCTTTGATTTGTATTGATTAGAGGAACCTTTATGCCATATCGATGGCTCAGCTAGAAACACTTGTAACTGCCAATATGTTTATAAGCCGTTACAACCATTTAGTACGGACACCTCGATATATGAGCAATGTATCTGAAATAGTATTGAAATTGTTGGTAGAAAAATGTCAAGTTTACAGGTTAAGTTTTCTCAGACAGAAAGACACTAGACAATAACAAGATGTGTTTGTGAAACACGAATGCCCTAGGAACAGCATTTTTTTTTACAGTTTGACCTTGACAGATGACCTTGACCTTGTCACATGACCCTGACCTTGTCACATGACCTTGACTTTGGTGTATAGCTTTGTATGTCAAATACTTTTGGAGAAAAGGCAAAGGTTAAGTTTTCGGACAGACGGACGGACAGACGGACAGACAGACGGACATGCATAGTAAAACAATATGCCCCCGATCTCTCGATACAGGGGCATAAATATGCAAGGGCAAAAGAGGTCATTAACCCTTGTCAACATCTCAAGTCACATAATTAACAAGAGCATCACATGTTGGTGTGATGCTTGGCTGTGAGTGCCCTTTAGGTCTAGGGGAACTAATTCAATTTACGGCGATCTGTCAAGAATCTTTAGGGAAACTCCGGTCCATAAAACCAAATGTTAAAGGTGATCTCTGATTGGTCAATTTTATTGAAATTCAAAATTGTTTGAATATTTTCCACCGATTATAATCTGTTGTTGAAATACAGTCGAAAAATTTAAAGATTTTAAACTATATTCCCGGTCCAACAGCTATTTTTGAACATGGGTATATTTCTTTTAGGGGCCAGTAAAAACAGCTTCGCGGTAAGGGTCATCTCAAAAATGGACCAAAAAGTCGTAGAGAAAAGGGATCATGCAATACTAATTTTCATTTCATTTCATGCGCAAATGAACAGGCCTCAATTTGAGACAAGTTTTATCACTTTCGTAAACTCTTGGACTGAGCTATGACCGGAAACGTCATAATGGTCGCCTACCGAAAATGTATTAGTTCCCCTAGACCTCAAGAGTGATGTCAATAACGGGTACAACACATACAAATCTTGTTTAAATAACCCTGTTATACACTCAGAGCTCCAGATAGGATGCGTATCTGCGTACTTTACGCTACCAAGTGGTTAGAATACGCTAAGATATGTATCAAACTGCGTACAGATATGCATCAAAATTAGTAAAAACGCTTAAATTTGTTTATCTTTATTTAGCGTACGGAGTTTGGAAAACGAGGGGGTGAGAACAAAAATACAACGGAAACCCCAAGGAGTTTAAAAATAGATATCTATGCTGTAACAAGAGGGCCATAGTGGCCCTTAATCGCTCACCTGAATTAACAATCTAAAAAAGTTTTTTTAAGATTTGACCCTGTGACCTAGTTTTTTACCCCACTTGACCCAATTTCGAACTTGTCCGAGATTTCATCAGACATGGTTTTTCTAAGATTTGACCCAATGACCAAGTTCTTGACCCCACTTGACCCAATTTCAAACTTGTCTGATCTTTCATCAAGATAATCATTCTGACCAATTTTCAGATTGATTGGGCTCAAAAAATGGCTTCTAGAGTGTCCAAAAGGTTTTTCTAAGATTTGACCCTGTGACCTAGCTTTTGACCCCACTTGATCCAATTTCAAACTTGTCCGAAATTTCATCAAGATAATCATTCTGACCAATTTTCAGGTTGATTGGGCTAAAAATATGGCCTCTAGAGTGTCCACAAGGTTTTTCTAAGATTTGACCCTGTGACCTTGTTTTTGACCCCACATGACCCAATTTCTAACTTGTCCGAGATTTCATCGAGATAATCATTCTGACCGATTTTCAGGTTGATTGGGCTAAAAATATGGCCTCTAGAGTGTCCACAAGGTTTTTCTAAGATTTGACCCCGTGACCTAGTTTTTGACCCCACATGACCCAATTTCAAAACTTGTCTGAGATTTCATCCAGATAATCATTCTGACCAATTTTCAGGTTGATTGGGTTAAAAATATGGCCTCTAAAGTGTCCACAAGGTTTTTCTAAGATTTGACCCTGTGACCTAGTTTTTGACCCCACATGACCCAATTTTGAAAATGTCCAATATTTCATCCAGATAATCATTCTGACCAATTTTCAGGTTGATTGGGCTAAATTTTGACCAATTTTCAGGTTGATTGGGCTAAAAATATGGTCTCTAGAGTGTCCACAAGGGTTTTCTAAGATTTGACCCCATGACCTAGTTCTTGACCCCACTTGACCCAATTTTGAACTTGTCTGAACCTTCATCAAGATAATTATTCTGACCAATTTTCAGGCTGATTGGGCTAAAAAAAAAAATGGCCTCTAGAGTGTCCACAAGGTTTTTCTAAGATTTGACCCCGTGACCTAGTTTTTGACCCCACATGACTCAATTTCAGACTTGTCCGAGATTTCATCCAGATAATCATTCTGACCAATTTTCAGGTTGATTGGGTTAAAAATATGGCCTCTAGAGTGTCCACAACATTTTTCTAAGATTTGACCCTGTGACCTAGTTTTTGACCCCACATGACCCAATTTCGAACTTGTCTGAGATTTCATCAGGATGATCATTCTGACCAATTTTCAGGTTGATTGGGTTAAAAATATGGCCTCTAGAGTGTCCACAACGTTTTTCTAAGATTGGACCCTGTGACCTAGTTTTTGACCCCACATGACCCAATTTCGAACTTGTCTGAGATTTTATCAGGATGATCATTCTGACCAATTTTCAGGTAGATTGGGCTAAAAATATGGCCTCTAGAGTGTCCACAAGGTTTTTCTAAGATTTGACCCTGTGACCTAGTTTTTGACCCCACTTGACCCAATTTTGAGCTTGTCCCGGATTTCATCCAGATAATCATTCTGACCAATTTTCAGGTAGATTGGGCTAAAAATATGGCCTCTAGAGTGTCCACAAGGTTTTTCTAAGATTTGACCCTGTGACCTAGTTTTTGACCCCACTTTACCCAATTTTGAAAATGTCCAATATTTCATCCAGATAATCATTCTGACCAATTTTCAGGTTGATTGGGCTAAATTTTGACCAATTTTCAGGTTGATTGGGCTAAAAATATGGTCTCTAGAGTGTCCACAAGGGTTTTCTAAGATTTGACCCCATGACCTAGTTCTTGACCCCACTTGACCCAATTTTGAACTTGTCTGAACTTTCATCAAGATAATTATTCTGACCAATTTTCAGGCTGATTGGGCTAAAAAAAAATGGCCTCTAGAGTGTCCACAAGGTTTTTCTAAGATTTGACCCCATGACCTAGTTTTTGACCCCACATGACTCAATTTCAGACTTGTCCGAGATTTCATCCAGATAATCATTCTGACCAATTTTCAGATTGATTGGGTTAAAAATATGGCCTCTAGAGTGTCCACAACATTTTTCTAAGATTTGACCCTGTGACCTAGTTTTTGACCCCACATGACCCAATTTCGAACTTGTCTGAGATTTCATCAGGATGATCATTCTGACCAATTTTCAGGTAGATTGGGCTAAAAATATGGCCTCTAGAGTGTCCACAAGGTTTTTCTAAGATTTGACCCTGTGACCTAGTTTTTGACCCCACTTGACCCAATTTTGAGCTTGTCCCAGATTTCATCCAGATAATCATTCTGACCAATTTTCAGGCTGATTGGGCTAAAAATATGGCCTCTAGAGTGTCCACAAGGTTTTTCTAAGATTTGACCCTGTGACCTTGTTTTTGACCCCACGTGACCCAATTTCGAACTTGTCCGAGATTTTATCCAGATAATCATTCTGACCAATTTTCAGGTTGATTGGGCTAAAAATATGGCCTCTAGAGTGTCCACAAGGTTTTTCTAAGATTTGACCCCATGACCTAGTTTTTGACCCCACATGACCCAATTTCGAACTTGTCCGAGATTTTATCCAGATAATTATTCTGACCAATTTTCAGATTGATTATGTTAAAAATATGGCCTCTAAAGTGTCCACAAGGTTTTTCTAAGATTTGACCCTGTGACCTAGTTTTTGACCCCACATGACCCAATTTCGAACTTGTCCGAGATTTCATCAGGATGATCATTCTGACCAATTTTCAGGTAGATTGGGCTAAAAATATGGCCTCTAGAGTGTCCACAAGGTTTTTCTAAGATTTGACCCTGTGACCTAGTTTTTGACCCCACTTGACCCAATTTCGAACTTGTCCGAGATTTCATCCAGATAATCATTCTGACCAATTTTCAGGTTGATTGGGCTAAAAATATGGCCTCTAGAGTGTCCACAAGGTGAATGTTGACGACAGACGACGGACGACGGACGACGGACGACGCACGACGGACATCACATAACCCCAAAAGCTCACCTTGAGCACTTCGTGCTCAGGTGAGCTAAAAATAGTACACGGGAGTCTCTTTAATCCAAAACTATGTGAATCTCCTCGTCCAATTAAAACTAGGAAAAATTCTTATTACGTCACTTTCAGAGTGGTATTGAGTTTTTGGTTCATATTCGAAAATGCGAGTCAAAGTCATTTGTTTCAATCTTAATCTTCGTCCGCGATCACCATTTAGATTCGCAAAATCTCTCTCTAGAAAAAAAATCCCTGTCAGGGAAAAAAATGAATTATACCTAGCAGACGACGTTTAATTTTTGTGTGCATACTCGAAACCCATATTAAATTATATTAAATTTTCGTGCATTCACAGCTTGTTTTTGGTGTCTTTGTTTGAGTCTTTTCTTCGATAGATCCGAGGTAAGATCTATTTTTCTTCTAAAATTCATTTTCCATCCAAAATCCTAAATTGTAAATGACATCTTTGGAGCCGACATTGTTCAAATAGATCTACGACATTTTTTTGTACTCCTATTAAAACTTCGATTTTACCAGCCCATTTAGCTCTTCTTAAGGCAAAAATAATTTTTAATCCTAAATTCCCCTCAATGTAAAGATAGCTGGCAACATTGTTTCAAGTAACAAAAATTACGACACCTCCATTAATTTTTTATTTGTCCACAAATTTTACAGTATCTCTATTTTTCTCTTGATATTACTTTCGTTTTGCAGACGATGTTGGTACGAAAGTTATGACACACCAAACTTTTTGTTTACGAAAGTTATGACACCCCTATAAATTTGACTAACGAAAGTTATGACACCCCAAACTTTTTTTTACAAAAGTTTTGATACCCCTATAAAAATTGACCATTAAAAAAATACAATGCTGTCTTATATCTAGATATTTTTTGTCTAATTCTCCTTCTCATCCAAAAATCAAAGAAAGTTAACAATAGCTAAGCAGATCTTATTATTTTAGAGCAAAAGTTAAGATACCCCTTTAAAATTTGACAATTAAGAATAAGACATTTTGTGGTATATCTAAGAATTTTTCTTTTAATTATTTTCTTCCAAAAAATCAAACCAGTCATTAATAACTAGGCAGATCTTATTATTTCTAGAACAAAAGTTATGAAACCCTTTTAAAAATTATTATATCTTATTTTTTTTTAAATTAGTATTTTCTCTTAAAATTCACATTCAGATAATGGCTACTTACATGTAGCAGCCTACTGCAGGTGATACTACATTGTATTTCTGGTACTTAAGTTTAAACAACTCTACAGATACACTTAAAAAATATTTCTTTTAAGTCCGAAATGTGCTTTCGGATATTCTGTATTTTTCTTTTAATTATCACTGTCTTCCAATTTTCTTATCTTCGTCTTTTTTTATTTGGCATTTTTACTAATCACTTATAAAAGAATAATGCCTAAAATTTAAAGGAAACCTTTTGTAAAAGATTATTTAAGAGGGAAATACCCTGTCTGTTGAAAGCTTTATTAAAAAATACCCCCTGAAAAAAATTATAAGGGGTAAATACCCCTTGACTCAAAAAATTATCTGGAACTCTGTACACTGTTCACAACATATACATGCTATAAAAAAGGCTTAGGCAGACAGTATAGACTATGATCAGCCTGCACAGATGTGCAGTCTGATCTTAGTCTACACTGTCTGTTTTTTTTACTTTCTTTTGGTTGAAATGTCCCAAAGATTTGCTATTTGTTTCAAATAGGGGTTTGGAATTCCCATGCCTGACTTGTCTGACACAGGCATTTCCACTGGCAGGCAAGTACATTTTTCTAGGCCACTTGTCTATGGGCAAGTAAATACCAGAGCAAATCTTGATACAGTACTAAAAAGATATTTATCAAATATTTTTTATGTGGGCAAGTTCATTTTCACCCTGGACAAATAGGAAATAGACTTTACTTGGCCATGGACAAGTTGAGAAAAGTTACATAATCCACATCCTTAGTTTCAAATAAAATTTAAGTTCAACAGGACAAGGGTTGATTTTGACTAGTCTAGACTCTAAAACTTTGTTACATTTTAGCATGAGTTATGTGAAGACCATCATTTTGGCCACTGTAACCATCATGATGGTGTAAGGATTACAGGTTTACAGACAGCCATATTTTATGATCAGTCACACAGATGTTACCTCACAGTCACAGCTCATTCATACAATTATCATCCAGCAATCAAAACTCGTAACTACATCTTATAATAAACTGTAGTTAGAAGGTTTTGGTTGCTAAATGATGCTGTTACATGTACAATAAGTTTCTGCAGTCTGTAATGGTTGATTGTAAATCCCTTTCTGCAACTATAATGAATTTAACTGTTTGATTATTTCAACAAGCAATAACCTAATCTTATTGTAGATTTCAGTCTCTACAGAAAAATGTTCCAAGATAAGGTCTACTCTATCTTCTACCTTAAATTTGTCATAAATTTTCATTATGTACAGCAAAGGACAGTGTTTTTTAACTGTAGAAAAAAGCAAACCCACCCCCATACAAGCCTGCAATTATGAGATTCTTGTGACAAAGACAAATGTTTAGACATAATGTTTTCTACTCAAACATAGGAAGAGTTTTAAGCTTTCAACAATTTCTTTGAATTATTGGACAAGTCTTCAATTCATTGTCTGATAAAGCACTGATTTTGCAATATAATTCTATCAATAAAAGAACAGGTTCAAAAGCAAGATCAATGTTCAATTTTCTGGTAGCACCAGAAGTAATTAATAGCAAACTCATTAATAAGTCAACAGCTATTGATTACCCTTGTGAGTTATTTGGACCGGCCAGAGTGGTCAAAATAAACAATGGACATGTGCTTGTAATTGATCTGATAGCCTATTTCAACAAGCATAACTCAATCTTTTTAAAGTACAGATTTCTGTCCCAGGAGAAATATGTTCCAAAATAAGGTCTACTCTAGCAATTTGCCGTAAATTTTCATTATGTACAGCAAAGAACATTTTTTTTTTTCAGAAAAAAGCAAAACCACTCTCATACCAGCCTTCATTTATGCAATTCTTGTGACAATTTAAGACAAAGAGAAACTTCATAGACATATTGTTTTCTACTCAAACATAGGAAAAGTTTTAAGCTTTCAACAATTTCTTTGAATTATGGGACAAGTCTTCAATTCATTGTCTGATAAAGCACTGATTTTGCAATATAATTCTATCAATAAAAGAACAGGTTCAAAAGCAAAATCAATGGTCAATTTTCTGGTAGCACCAGAAGTAATTAATAGCAAACTCATTAATAAGTCAACAGCTATTGATTACCCCTGTGAGTTATTTGGACAGGCCAGAGTGGTCAAAATAAACAATGGACATGTGCTTATAATTGATCTGTACGCCTCACCAGCCTGACTGTTGTAGTAACAGGGATGTGGAATTTTCATGCAAAACCTGTCTGACTCAAGCTCTTATCAATGCAGACAAGTACAACTTCCAGACCACTTGTCCAATCTTGGAAAAGTACTACAGGTAAATGGAGCAAAAAAATGATTCCTTAAGTTTATTAACCTTTTCCTGTTTTACAAAATTTTGGACCTGTCCAAATTCAAAGGTTTTGCTGACGAAAATAAAAAGTGGGTTTAATTTGAAAAATAACCATTCAGTAGGGTAGAAAATATTGTGGAAAAAGAAGAAATTGCTTGACAGAAGCAATTTCTTCTTTTTTCACAAATTTTTCACACTCACAAAATCACAGGCACGTAAAAAGCAGGGATTAAACAGCAAAGGGTTAAGAAAATGCAAATCTTGGGATGCTTAGATATAAGAGATAAATCAGTCTCTTAGAATTTTGTATCAATGGTAGAAAACATTGTTTTAAATGTAGAAAATACTGGGCTCCAGATTTTTCTCAAGTTTTATCGATATAATTTATCCCATTTTTATGGACAAAAAATTCATTTTGATCAAGGACAAAAAAAATATTCAGAAAATAATCTTTTACTTGTCCATGGAAGAGTGGATAAAAATCCATGTTACCACACCCCTGGTAGTAGCAATAGTCATCATTCCTCTAAAAGTCTGTCTTTCGGGCTTTCCCGCCACTTGTAAAAAATAGATTTTGTTGTTCACTTAATGAAAGACAAAGCGATCTTACACTGGAATAAACAAAAAACTGCCGCAAAGGGTAATTATACCCCCCACCAGCACTTTGTCAAAATGTAACTGCTATTAGTGCAGGATGTGTCAGTAACAAATATTGAGGTCATATGCAGCATTTGCATGAAGTTTCATGATTCTAGGTCACTTGGTTCTTGAATTAGAGTCCGGAAACAAAAATTGAACAAAAATTGACTGTGACCTTGACCTTTGACCTATGTGACGAAAAAACAATAGGGCACTTCCTTGAGTCATAAGCAACATCTGCATAAAAGTTCATGATTCTAGGTCCCTTGGTTCTCGAGTTAGAGTCCGAAAAAGAAAATTGAACAAAAATTGACAGTGACCTTGACTTTTGACCTATGTGACCTAAAAACGATAGGGCACTTCCTTCGATCATATGGAACATTTGCATAATATTTCATGATTGTAGGTTGCTTGGTTCTCGAGTTAGAGTCCGGAAATAAAAATTGAACAAAGGATTTACTGTGACCTTGACTTTTGACCGATGTGACCAGAAAACAATAGGGCACTTCCTTGGGTTATAGGCAATATTTGTATAAAGTTTCATGATTCTAGGTCACTTGGTTCTTGAGTTAGAGTCTGAAAACAAAAAGGTCTACGGTTGGAAAGACGGATGGACAGACATGGTGAAACCAATATACTCTCCTCTACTTCGTAGGTGGGGGGTATAACAATCATTCTCTTTTTCTTTTGATACAAGTTATCGACAATTTCTTGTAAACCATGCTTTGAAATTACAAGATTTGGATTGTGTTTTAACAAATCAATGGCTCAGTGCAAAACACTTGTAACTGACTATATGTATATGGGCTGTTACAACTGTTTAGCACTGAGCCATTGAAATGAAGGTTTACCGTCCTCTAGAAGAACTGAATTTGTGAGATTAATCTGACCTTCTCCACATTAGATATTCATAGACATTTACAACCAGCAAGATTTTCTAGATTGTCACCGGTAGTTGCCCGCAGTCAAAATCCCCGAATTGTTCTGTCAGAATGAAATGATATTGATTTCTATCCTGATACATTGTCATGCTCAGATGTTGTAAATTTGTCCCCAAGTTATCTTGTAGGATAATCTACTTTTGATTGGAGATTTTTCTTAACTCTTATCAAACTTAGCCTTTAAAAAATCTTGTTTATAGAGGTTGGTTGAACAGAGTGTAATGCCGCTGTCAACAATCTTTCTGTTATATAGCAGAGGCTGGAGCACCTAACTATACAATCCTGTTATTTCTTACACTAATACTGATATAATAACCTTTCTGTCAGTACCATTATCAACGCATTGGTGGGAGACCAATTGTTGGAAAGGACAAGTGCCGCAGTCGGGAATCATACTTGTGACCTCTTGATTGCTATTACAGCAGTTCTGTTTATAGAAAACATAAGCAAATATCTACCTGAATATTACGTCAAGTCTACGTTCAGCACCATTCATTTCCTTTTGTACAAAACTGTCACATAGCCAGCATAAAAACACAATAGAAGAACAGGAGAGCAAGTCTCAAAAGCATTAGCTGCTAATTTTCAACAAAGGTCCCTATTTTGTGATGCAACATACCAGTAGTTTTTATAATACAAATTTGGACCATAATATACGCAATGTCACATGATGAGGAACATTCTGTGATGGTATCATGCAAATCTGTCCTTAACTGAAGTAGGAGTTTAGTTAGCAAGAAATGAACAGACAGACAGATGGATAAGAAACAAATACAAGAGCTGCAGATAATTATTTTGGATTTTAGATCAAAGAATTTCATACCCTATGTTGATGGTACTCAATGGAATCGTCTCATCAAGACGATTCAAATGAGTTCTAACTACATAGGGTTTTATTGAGAAATAAAGATTTTAGACTGGCTTTACCCCCTCTAATCTATGCCTCTGAAATATAAGTACAATGTTTACGAAAACCTTTGGCTGCATGTAAAAATTGAAGGAAAAGAAAAGACGAGATTCAATCCTTGGATCTTTCCATTCTAAAGCCACCATCCTTTCCAATAGACCACAGAATCCATGTAAAACTGATGTCCATGATTCAAGCTACAAAAACATCATTCTATCACACCTCATGGTTTGTAACCTTGAGATCAAACTTCTAAGTACTTTTTTCCTTCTCAGTTTTCACCACAAAATCAATATCTCGGCTAGTTCTTGTCATTTGTTTCACTAATATTTAACCATTTATCGGAGACCTGTTGATTTTGTAAATGTTGTTTGTTCAACCCTTGCCATCATTTTCACCGTCAACGCAGTATAAGGCAATAATAATTAGAGCATTTAAGAAAATCTTGGCCAATGAAAAGCAAAAGAATCTTAATTTTCTATTACTTAACATAATTGTTTGTTTGTTACTTTTTAATGGGGTTTAACACTGCTTGCAACGATTCTAAATTCTCGTCTCAGGCTCTGGGAGCACCTTACGATGGATTCCTGGTATTTCTCATACAGTACAGAAATTAGCAGGATTGCCATCTCCATGGCTAAGTGCAAAACAGTTATAACTGCCTATATGTTTATATGTTATGAGCCAGCGATTTGAGCTTATGTGCCTAAATTTCAGGTAAAGAAAATATTTTAATGTAGGATTTTTCAAGACACCTACATTTCATAAAAATATTTAGTATAAAACTTATGATTTTGCAAATTGAAACTATTTTAACCATGATCATGGTGTTGAATTGCCAATGTTGATAGAACATGCCACTAACTTTTTGTCCCAACAAGATGTGTTTGTGAAACACCAATGCCCCCACCACTACCATACAGTGGTTTGATACAATACTGTAACCTACAGCAAACCTTAATTCAGTTCTGTAATCTTTGGCAATACATAATTCAATGTACAAACATGAAGATTCTATCACTTACCATTCAAAAGTTATGGCCAATGTTAAAGTTTTTTTTAACAAACAAACAGAGTAACAGACAAATGGACAAACAGACAGGGTAAACAATAAACCAATATGCCCCAGATTTACTGCTGCAGGGACAAAAAAAAATGCAAGGGAATCTATAAATCACATTTTCCCTCGATCAATGCACTAAGTTCCGACTGTATGATGAGAAAATGTCTGCAGATTCCATTAGAAGCACTTGAGTTACCCTGTAAAAGCATCTTGGTGGAAATATCTTATTTTTTTCCACTTCACTGCCAACCAAACAACATGACTAGATAACTAGATAATATTCTTATATTCAATTTCCATCAGCAACCCAAATGGAAAAGCTACAATCATGCCAACAAAACTCATCATAAGATGAATAATGAGTCTTGGATACTTTGACCACATACTAGAATGGAAATGATCGTTTATTCCAAGATGTCTTGACATTTATCGGGCTGAGGTAATTTAAAATATATATGATTTCAATGAAACCTTCCTAGTATTTCTCACATCAGTACTATATATACTCAAGTGCAATGAAAACACACCACCCAAAGCTCTTGCACAAGCTGTCCTAAATTATAACATTTTCAAACATCTCCTTTTTTATCGTCTTTCAACGTATAAAGGAACATGTAGACATTGCATGTCCTCACATCAACCATAGGACGCCGATGTTTGTTAGGTGGTCATTAAAAAAGCCCCTTTGGCTTCCTCATTTAATTGTATTTTTGAAACAAGTTTTAAATTAAATAAATGAAAGTTCTGTTTCTTAGAGAACGAAGATACAGTTTTAGTTTTCACATATGTTTTAAGCAAAAAGCAGTAAAGTGAGCACAACTTAAAAGTATGGTTTGGGATTAACTAAGAACAGTATGGAATTTTTCATTAAAATCACAGAATCGTCAATAACCTTTTGGAACTCGTGTTTTCGAGTGATTTGAGCTATAAGAGACATGTTTAGGTCTATTAGGGACGCCGAAAGTACAGTATAGATAGAGAAATTAATGAGCATTAGCCTATGCACGAATCAACTGTCTAGGCTATGGCAACCGTTCCACAAAGTGATAGCCAGCATTTTGTACTGGGTAATAGGTTATGTTACCAAAAATCGAACGACAGAAAGGATTTGGAAACCTTCTTTGCAAAGCTAATGATTTTTAACTTTTTTATTAAGTCATAGGTTCCAAAATCTTAGACCGTTTGTGAGCTTACTCTAACATTTTTGTGTAGTAAATGGTCCATCACAAATTTATTTAGATTTGTAATATTCATGTCTGAAGTTTTGGTACATTCAATAAATTTACGAGAAAAAATTCAGGTGGTGCGTTTTCTTTGCTCGTGAGTTTACATACGGTATACCATCACATCCTTTCCTAGCCTCCAGCTGCTATCCCACATAGGTTTAAACTTATCAACTAATTTGTGGTAGACACATGGTAAAAGCATGGTATGGTTGCCGTATTATCCTAATTTGTATTGTCCTAGTCCCTGAGCTGACCTCACTGTATCACAGCAATACAGTACTCAACTGGGAACTAAACATCATACATTCATTTTTTGCAGAAGTAAAAAATTGAAGTTGCTTCTACAGTAGTAACTAAATATGAAATTCTATCATGTGTCTTCTTAAGACGATTTTGATAAGATATTGCAAGGTAGAATCCAACAATGAATGAAAACACCAAGGACAATTCATGGTTTTCATTTACGATAAGTAACTCAGGCAACTGTTTTTTTTACTGATTTCACACAAAACCAGTAGGCAGTAATGCCACGCAATACAAAAATTTCATACAGTAAGTAGCAATCTATGTTATCTAACAAGGTCAGTAGCAAGCATATACTTAAGGCATGGATAGCACAACTTCAATGAATACCAACAACATAGATTTCTTGGCTTATTCTAGATTTAAACAAGATGCATTTTCTTAAATCTTTTGACCTTGACAGATAACCTTAACCTTGGTCACTGTAAATGTGTACCATCGAGATCTATCATTAATTCATTTATTTCATTATACAAATTAGAGCATTGTATCTTGAATAGCCTTAGTATTAGGCAGTATAATTTTTTTGTGAAGTTTTGCAGACAGACAGACTGACAGATGGATAAACAGACAGAGATAGACAGACAACCAAAAAAGAATAGGGTCAGCGCAACACTATTGTAAGTGCCTATTAAAATATAGGCACTTACAATAGTGTTGCACTGACCCATGATATGCCCCCAATCTTTCAATGAGGGGGCATAAAAATCCTTCAATCCATGCCACCCCATCTATCTATAACTCTGATTCTCAAGTAAGTATATTTACCTGTAATTACTTTTCCATCTACTCCCATCTTGACAACAGATTGGTTTATAAATTACAGTTTCATCAATAATATAAATTTACTGTGTCCTAGCAACACAAAGAATGCACTATGAATTCATAAAATCAAGTATATATTGTCAATTGAATATTCATGTAGCAAAATCCAGTAACAACACGACTAGATGGTACTAACACTAAAACTGTATGTAATAGCTACTGGCAAAGTCACAAATGTTAAATATGTACACAGCTGATGTCAATCAATGAAATAATTATGAAGTAGATTCTTCTGACAGATTACCTGTACTAATTTCAACACTAGAAAGCCATGAATGGCTTGAGTCGCTCCACAGGCTTGAAATTCTTGTAAAAGCAAACCTAAGTTTGGGTTATTGATGTTAATTGAAATGATTTTCAAAGTTTCCACTATATAACATATAGAGAAATGACCTCCGCCCATATTTTTCATCCAATCAAAATAATTTTTGGCTGCATGATAATGGGTCACCCATGAATCATTCCAGTGAATTTTGATTGATATCCATCAGTTTCATGCTGAGAAAATGATTATACTATATAACATATAGAGAAATGACCTCCGCCCATAAAATACATATTTTTCATCCGATCACAATTATTTTTGGTAGACTGATAAAAGTTCACTCAAGGATCATTCCAGTGAAATTTGCTTGATATCCATGAATTACATTCTGAGAAAATGATTATCAAAGTTTCCACTATATATCATATTGAGAAATGACCTCCGCCCATAAAACATATTTTTCTTGCAATCACAATAATTTCTAATAGACTTGTAAAGGGTCACTCAAGAATCATTCCATTGAAATTTGGTTGATATCCATTAATTACATTCTGAGAAAATGATTTTCAAAGTTTCCACTATATAACATATAGAGAAATGACCTCCACCTATAAAATACATATTTTTCATCCGATCTCAATAATTTTTGGTAGACAGATAAAGGGTCACCCAAGGATCATTCATGTAAAATTTGGTTGATATCCATCAATTAGAATCTGACAAAACTCACTTTTTACAATATTTGGAAATGAGCCACGCCCCTTAAATCAATGTTTTTCATTGGATCAAAATTTCTTGAACAACTTTGAAAGAGGGTCATTGGGTCATCCAAGGATCATTCCTGTGGTTGAAATTCATCCAGTAGTTTCTGACGAGAAGATTTTTAAAGAAAAAGTTTACAACCGGACGCACGGACGCACGACGGACACAACGCCATGACAATAGCTCCAGTGGCTTTCAGCCAGTGGAGCTAAAAATGACTTTTTAGACTAAGCTCATTGCTAGGCAACAAAAATTCAGCTTGTTTGTGCGGTATTTAAGGTAGTGGACCTGTAATAGTTCCACAATATTTCGGTCCACATGTTCTTTCATAATGTTAACCAAGGTTTATTAATGAAAATCATTAGGAAACCTCAGTTAACATTGTTAAAGTTCATTACTCCCTACAAGTTGCAGAACTATCACCAGTCCACTACCTTAATACTGACTCCCAAAGAATGATTATATAGAATTGCTTTTATATTGTGGAAACTGATGCACCTACCCATTGCTTTCTATTGTTTCTCACACCTGTACAATTAACAATATAACAAGCCATCTTAATTGTTCACAATTTTCTTCTTTAAAATGACCAAGATTTTTAAAATTCTATAAACTTAAAATTGTGGTCTTCTACTTTTTTGAAATTGGAGTAGTGTAAAGTATTCTTGTATGGAAATAGGTTAAATTTACTTTGTATCATATGAGCCTATGCGTGACATTTCCCAACAATTTGAAATCTGCTTGAGGTGCAAACATTGAGCAGCGTAGACAGCCCCCTACTGTAAATGTAATGTTACCTGATGGTGTACAAGTACTTTGAGACCTTATCCACTACTAAATGCATAGTAAAGACTCTGGTCAGACTGTGCCAATGCACAGGCTGGTCAGAGTCTTTGTTATGTACATTTAATATGAAATTGTTGGAAATCTCTTACACAGGCTCATATCTAATAGCATACATTAGGATCATTCAAGTGTCTGACTTAAATTCTCAACTGTATCCACTAAAGAATGATTCTTGAATGCAAATGACTTTGTTTAATTCACATCTCAAAAAATTCAAGAAACTTCCACAGATCTTTCACAAAAAGTACTAAAGTTCATTTGTATTTGCAAATCGTGGGTTCGATGCAAGACTGTAGTAAGTGTATATACAATGTATATACACTTACTACAGTCTTGCACAGAACCCTCGAAATATCAACTGTCAAAACATCCATATTGCCTCCATGCACATAAAACACAGTCATCAACATTTTTTCACTATTGGTAAAGGTTTATACCAGTCCACAGCTGATGTAAGACTGTGATATGATGGCCCAATCAGATGAAACTTTGTAATGGTGATCAACGTTTATTTCCAATAACAAACTTTCATGCTACTGCAAAACTAACTTCTCCCTTTCAACAGACACTGAAGGGTCACAGTAAAGACGATCAAACCCTTATCATGATAAAGGATCTTTTTTACATTGATTGATTGGTTGAATAGATTTATACGCAGCTTTCAACATTTTTTCAGTTATATTGCAGAGGCTGGAGCAACTAAGAATGGATTCCTGGTATTTCTCTCACCAGTACAACCATCATACCCTTTCCTAGCCTCCAGCTGCTATCTCTCATAGGTCTACGATTATCAACCCATTGGTGAGAGACAAATAGTTGGAAAGAATGAGTGCCACCCTCGGGGGTCAAACTGGGACCTCTAGGTCTTTCTACAGAGGTGCACTAACATCAAGGGACTAAAAAAACTAAGAAGGAGTTGGGGGATAAATTTTCTCATGATAATTCTAAATGAAATCAAAATCATAAATGAAACTATAGTTTCATTAAGCCAGACAGCTGATGGAGATTAATAAATCAGACTGAAGACATCCTTATAAATTAAAATATTTAAGTTTTCGCAGACAGACTGACAGACAGATATCAGTAAAATAATACACCCCTGATCTATCAATGTGCCGACATAAAGAGAAATTTTAGTAAATCATCCTACTTCTCGTTTACTCTTTCTAGGAAATGAGACCTTGAAAGTATATTGTTCAAATGTCATCATCTACAAGGAAAATTCTGCTCTCAGAGAAATTTAAATGAACTTTAAATTTTAGTAATGTTTTTACTACTTTTTTTCTTAAAATATTGAAATACCCTGTCTGACTGACGTCTACTGCATTAAATTCTCTCATTCTAGCATAGTCGGTTGTATACATGTTTATCAATTTGGGTAATTGACAGACATGTTAATGAGGCATTATTGTCTCCCTGTCATCTACCTGGTATTAATTAGCATACTGTTTGATACACAAAGTCATATATCCAGGTAATATCTTCTGTAATAAAATAGTGTAGCCTACCTCCTGTCAAACATTACCAACATACAGTGAACAATGAAAATAATTATAGTATAATCTAGCATTTTGTACATTAAACCCTTACACAACCACAAAATTTTAGACTCGTCAAGAGTCAAAGAATTAGCTGACAATAATTTATTACAGGGTTCGACAATCAGGGGAGTTCGAGAGTCTAAGACTCCTTACTTCCAAGGAAGGACTTGCACGCAAGTTCAGAGTCCAATGGACACCCTTGATTGTGTGAAAATATTTGAAACAAATGAACAGCATAGTCTCTTAAACACTTTGATTGTCAAAATTTAAGATTTCACAACCAAAGTTGTTGTAGATAATATGAAATTTTGCTTTAATTAACTGTTATCTTGAGAGAAAACCATCTATTTTTTGTAACAAGCAATTCCTTCTTTTCCACAATGTTCTACAATTATTCAGGGGTGTGGAAATAAAGATTTTCTCCACTTGTCCCAGGACAAGTAAAAGATGATTTTCTACTTGTCCAGTATAAAAAAGAACTTGTCAGCAAAATAGAAAAGCAATCAATTTTGAGAAAACGATTTGTTTTAAAAGAAGAAAATGCCAGATTCCAACATTTTCTTCATCTAAAACATTGTTTTTTACTCTCTGATATCAACTTTTTGATAATTAATCTCTTAGATTTTGACAGTACTATTCTAAGATTTGTACTTGTATTTGTACTTGTCCAAGGGTAAAAAAAGCAGTGTCAGACAAGTTGGGCATGGGAATTCCACACCCCTGCATTATGAAAATTCATACTCCTTTCTTTTATCTTGGCCTCCTTGATTTCATAAATTGGGAGTCCAATGGACTCATTACCCACAGAAGTTAGTGTCAATCCAGAATACTGTTGATGAAAATTTATTTTGTTGTTGTTTTTAATTTTAGCTACGAGCATTTTGCTGTTGTTTTTTGTTACAAATATTTTTTTAAATTTTTTAACCTAAGTTCTTTTCTTGCTTGAGCTCAAAAACGGGTTTTGATTATGATACCTCTTATGATTTTTGTAATACAAATTGCCCATGAAAACTTTTTTGAAATTACCCGGTAGTCACTTTTACATAGGACTAAAATCAGACAGCTTCTGGAGTGCTGGCTACGGTAGCCAGTAACCTATTTGAGGACCTCAGACTCAAACAAAGGCCATCAGAGACAGATTATGCTCCCTGAATAAAGCATTGTCACAAAACAAATGTATGCAATCAATGGAAAAATTTGCTGTTGATTGCTTCTCTAGGTTTTGGGATTTGCTAATGGAAAATGTGACCAATCAGGCGAAAAAGGGACCTTTTTGGTAGGGCAAAATTTTCGGTGATACTTGTACTTCTACTCAGTCAGTTCTAACCATCAACAAACTTTAAAAATTTGTTGCAATGAATCTTAACTGTTTTACCCTGAACACCTTTTGAGAGGCAGTTGTTATAGGCTAAAGGGTTGAACATTTTACAATGACATTCTGCAAAAGAATTTTGTCATTTTCTGCTCAGCACTGAAATATGAGACCAGTGCTCTCAATAAGCGGACGTCGACGTAATATACGTCCAGAATTTCAGAAATAACGTCCGGAAAATCAGACCCGGCTTAAAAAAACGTCCGAGATTCAAGGAAAACGTCCTGTAATTTGACCCCGGACGTTTTACGAATTTAGGTAATAAAGTATTAAAAGTTAGTCAACACGTGCAAAAAATCGATAAACAACGCGAGCTTTATTGCTGACCGTGGCCAAACAAGTCATGTGTAACGTACGTCGTACATAGACTGTCGCTATAACAACCAGTCTTTGATTACGCAACCTTGTCGGGTCAGCGACGTGCCATTACCGCTTCTGTCATTACCTTTCTTTGTCGGATACAGATCGCGAGGGTCCTTTGATATGCCTTTTGAATCAAACGAAATTCAAATCAGGGGAATATTCGTAAGATCAAATGTAATTCATACAGTCCTGACCGATAAAATTTGAAATATCGCTTTTTAAAAATCTTAGAATAGATCTACGGATGAATTAGCCAAAGTGAAAAAAAGACGCTACCGGAAAACATTCCCGAAAGGTCAATCGGCTGTCCTCGTTTATAAACGGCACGCGGGAAAATCCCAATTACGTAATTTAAGTTGTCTGCAACAATATGTCTGAACGAGAGATTTGATATGACGAAGTTTTCTTGTCTTCTGTTATATAGATCCGTAAGTTTAAATAAGTTTACATACAACTGCCAGTACATACAACTGCACACGCTAGAATGGCGAGGGCGAGATAAATAAAGCTGCATTAATTTCCGAAATATCGTCGGATACCAAAACATCGTAACTAAAATTTGAGGAAGCCGGATTTCCTATGCCAACCGTGCAAAATACATCTCAAGACCGATTCTAAATAGAAACTCTACATTTTCTACTATTAGTTTCCACAATTTATTTAGATCTAATGAGGTAATAAAAGGTGATAGATCTAGTGCAACCAAAGCTCGTACCTACAGCTTCAAGTTAAAACTAGAAGTCTTCATACTTGGAAATCATTTATATTTTTTTTAAAGTACTAGCCAAAATGATAGCTTTTAGTGTAAAAAAATAAACTTATTTTTAACAAGAAAACAAGCATTTACAAAGAGTGTAGGAAGGAAGGTGTGCATGTGTGTGTGTGTGTGGGGGGGGGGGGGGATAGTTAAAAATTCCTTACTTCTTAAAAAAATTCCTGAAATTTCAACATGGAATTACAAAAATTCCTGATTTTTGCCCTTATTGAGAGCACTGTGAGACACAGAGAGCTAACAATAAGGTAACAAACATTAAGCCCCCTTTTTCCATGGCATTTTTTTGGTATGAAATTTTGAAATAATTAAGGTCAAGGGCATCTGATGTGCTACTCAAATATGAAATTTCATCAAATTCTGAACATAAGACCAGGAGAAATGAAAGAAAAAGGTAATAAACATTTAGCCCCCCCCCCCCCCCCTTTTCCATATATTTTTTGTACAAAAAATTCAAATTGCTTATAGTAAAGGACATTTAATTTGCTACTCAAACATGAAATTTCAGTAAATTCTGACCATTAGACTAGGAGAAATTAGAGAAAAATTGCATTTTACCCTAAGTTCCCTTTTCCCCTGACAATGCCACAAATCTAAAAACCGGGAAAAACATCAGCATTGTATCATAGGGAGTTCACATGGCAACTTTCATTGATCAGGCAATAGGGTTATGGAGAAAGTACTGTAATACGGGACACAGAGAGCATACATAAAGGTAACAAACATCAAACCCCTTTATGCATGACATATTTTTAGATGCACATTTCAAATAGTTTATGGTAAAGGGCATCTGATTTGCTACTCAAATGTGAAATTTCATTAAATTCTGAACATAAGACTAGGAGAAATGAAAGAATAACTGTATTTTACAGGTTAAGGTAAAGGTTACAAACATTTAGCCCCCTTTTTCCATGATATATTTTTTGTACGAAAATTTCAAATTGTTTAAAGTAAAGGGCATCTGATTTACTTATCAAATATGAAATTTCATTAAATTCTGACCATTAAAGAAGGATAAATTTGAGAAAAACTGTATTTTACCCTAAGTCCCCTGTTTGCGTGACGAGGCCTCAAATCCAAAAACCGAGACAGATGCATCAACACTATATCATAGGAAATTCACATGGTAAGTTTCATTTGATTTGGCCCAAGGGTTATGGAGAAATTGCTGGGGACAGACGGAATTACAGATGGAAGGACAGACATAGCGCTGGTATATGCTGTCCCTTTGGGGAGCATTAAAATCTGTGTGCTGTAAAACCCTGTCTACATAGGGTGTAGTTAAAATGCCAGAGGTAAAAATTCCATAGATAATTATGCAAGAGGTTAAGTAAAATAGTAAAATGCCATAGGAAAATTTGCCACACGTAAAAATGCCAAAAGTGCATTATTTACTAGTACCTCTAGTCTTTAGCAAGGATGTAAAATATCTTCATTAACCCTTGTCATGCTGAACTCGGAATATTCCTGCCTAGGCAGGAGCTATAGAAAAACATCAGCCTGCACATACGTGCAGTCTGATCATTGTCTATACCACCTGTTTTTCCTCTTTAAACCAGAAAAGTTTCAGAAATTATATTTTCAAAATTAATTGCTGACTCACAAGTAGGAAATACAGAGCTTTCAGCACTTTGATTTATATATAATTTTGCCAAGGTTATTTATTCAGCATGACAAGGGTTAACATGAACCAAAGACCTTGCTACATTTGCCATTTTTGTGATTTATTTAATATTTCTATTTTTCATGGCTTTCAATATATACTTCACCAAAAATAATAACAAAATAAATGACAAATATATATATTATTTTTTGAGTAGAAAAAACAATATATATGAATCAAAGCACTGAAGTACTGATGGTGGACGTTTCTGTTGGCATACTAGAGTGATTATTCCATTTGATGTGACGAGAAATTTTACATGTAAAATAACGATAAAAGGAAAATGACCTGACCCAAGTTTGCATCTTTCTTCAGATATAAATTTCTCAACATATATATCGTCGATCGTCAACCAAAGTCCTGTAATTACAAGGTTTCGATAACTTTCGGCATTATGCCAGGGGTAGTTAAAAGAGTGATTGTCTGATCCATTGGGTATGGAAGGAAAGAAATGACAGTTAGATTACCTAGGTATCATTATTTTTTGCAACACTAATCGATTCTCCGTGGTCACAATAAAAATTCCGTTGTTATCTGCTTGAAAAAATAAATAAAGGGATAATCAATTAATGTTCCGCGATTTTCATTTTCAAAAAAAACAAAAAAAAACGAAAGGGTCGGCACGAAAAATAATTGCAGACACTCTCGAAATCGAATGTTGTGTGTTGAAAAGTAGTGTAAAACCCCATTGCATAAACCTTTATCGCATGACCTAATTGCTTTACACTTCCTGCTCGCGTTGTATCCGTATTCATGTGTGTGATCTAGGTTATTATTCTATTATTATTAGTAATGTCAGTGGAGGTTACCATTCCAGTAATTCCATTTTGATGAGTGACCTCCCATAGACTATTGGGAAACAAAGGGGCAAATTACTCACTCTGCCTGAAAAGTAGTTCTACCCAAACAAAACGTTCACCCGATCTCAGAATTGCATATGATTTCGCACTTAAAGGATGTCTTTGAGGTTTCAACAAGTTATATAGAATCCTTGTTTCACTCAATTTTTAAAATGCATAGTTGTCAGACGGATACAATTCTTGAAAAGAGTAAATTGAATCTAAGTGAGCAGTACTGTTTTGAAAACCTATTAACATCTGACAGGATTGTTCTTAGGCAGTATTAACACTGGTGAACATAAACGTCGACCAAAAATGATCATTTAAGTTCCACATCATTTTGTCAATCATTTTCAAGGCTGGGCTACATATAGAGGGTGTACATTGGATTTTACATCAAAGTATTTCAACAATATCATCACAAACCCTGTGTTGTTGGTACTCATTGGAATCTTCTATGATTCCAATGAGTACCCATAAAAATAATTCTCTTATGCAATTATAAAATATTATAGATTGGCTTTACCTCCTCTTATCTATACCCCTGACAAGGATGGGTGTTATCAATAAAAACATTGTAATTACAGATTTTTCAGATTATCGCTATGTTGATGAGGTTGTCTAACAATTTTTTTTGTCTTTTTAGTTCAAGTCACAGACCACTTAAGAGATGCACATATTTTTTTTTTAATTCAGGGTTTGAAACAAAAAATATTTCCCTAAATTTTAATTTGCTTGTTTGAATTGGGTTTAAGCCACTTTCAACAATCTTTCAAGTTATATCACAGTGGCTGGAGCACCTAACAATTGATTCATGGTATTTCTCACACAAGTACCATGATTACATCCTTTCCTAGCCTCCAGCTGCTATCCCACATATATTTATGATTATCAACCCAGTGGTTGAAGAAAAAAAATTGGAAAGAATGAGTGCCGCCATCGAGGATCCAACTATGAGCCTCTAGGTATACACTCATGACTGTAGTACAGTATTAATATGCAAAAATGTATACATAAGGTGTGATAAGGTTCATACCTGAATTCAAAGCCTGGCTCCCTGTTAATGTGAAGTTTAAAATAAGGTACACAACTCATGTTTTACTTCATCATCCTATCTATCCACTTACCTCCCATATTCTCATTGGGGCCCAGGAGGGCCAAGTATCACTCCACTGCAATTGCCCCAAGAAAACCAGAAAAAAAACACATTTATTTGCTTCAAGTGAAATTTAAGTAAATGATGATTTTAGAAAAAAGGTCAATGTCTGTGAAAATGTAAATCTTACTATTGATTTAATACAAACCTCAATCCTATTATTCTAAATCTAAGAAAGTACTACAAAGGTTGTGGTCAAGGTTCTACAGGATGCCATAATAAAAGACTATCATCCACAAACACTTATAAGTGGCAAAATGTAGTTCTTGAACTGATCATTCCATATTTTAGAAAGTAGGTCAAGGTGGTAAAACTCATGGTAATATTCAGTCAAATTTGTACGCACGGAAATAATCATTTTTCAAACCCATAATTGCTGTCCAAATTTGTATGCATGTGCGTATGTGGGTTCACCCGTATGTGCATATATGGCAGCTAGTACAACATTGTCAAGTCATTACATTCTAAAGTAAAGACTCAGTCTAGTCAGCACATCTCATCAGATGTGAGGTGTACTTTTATACCTCGGGGCTTGGTAGGGCATATTTTCACCTTATGGTCTAGTTTAGTATAACTGGACCTAAAAGCTCTTCTGCCTTTCGGTCAATAGCATGATAGAGCTAAACACTAAATAAGGTTACGACTTAACTTGAGTACGAATACAAAGTTAAAACCCAATTCCATTTAATAGGAACAAAGTATCATTTAACATAAATCTTACAATAGAAAATATCTGTTATTACCTGATTCATTGCATATAAATTCTACTTCATCAAATTACAGAACTTGATAAGGATAAAAAAAATGTTCACATTCGAAGTCGGCGCCTTCGTCCACCAATCAATTTTATGGAGGCGCTTATTGAATTGCCAAATGCAAAAAAGCGTCTTCTTTCTATGATCACGTGCAAAAGAATTCGTAAAAGATAAAAAGATGCAAAATATAATGACAGACGTTTCACTACCCAGACCTTTCATACCAAAAAAAAAAAAAAAAGTTGTCACATGTCTACCATTCTAAACAGCACCTCGGCAAACTGAATATCTTGAATATTAACTTCAGATCAATTGTTAACAAAGTAGCTGAGTTCCACTGCCTTTTAGACACTGAAAAACCAGACATTTTAGTGGGAACAGAATCCTGGCTCTCCCAAGATATATGTAACAGTGAAATATTTCCACCTGGATTTGAGGTCTTTCGTAAAGACCGTAAATCCAAAACAGTACGCTCTGGTGGGGTCTTCATCCTTACTCGTCATGGCCTACGAGTCACTGAACAACCCCAACTTGCAAATAACTGTGAGCTTCTCTGGGTAAAGTTGGAAACCACTCACTCACATCCTCTTTATATTGGTGCCTTCTACAAGCCAAAAGAGGAAGACTTAGATAGCCTTATTGAGCTGAGGAAATCACTGGAGAAAATTGGACAAAAAAACACTAACATCTGGCTAATGGGTGATTTTAATCTGCCTGGACTTACCTGGAATGACAACATCCCCCAACCAAAAGCAATACTCCCATGTAAACCAGTATATGACTATTTCTTGGACGTCATCAATGATTTTGGACTATGCCAGATGGTGACAAAGCCAACAAGGCAGAACAACATCCTAGACCTTTTTCTTACCTGTAACCCTACACTTATACAGAAAGTAGATATTCTACCAGGTATTGGTGACCATGACATTGTAGCTGCACAGGGACTCATTAGACCAGAATTACAAAAACAAAAACCGCGATCTGTTCACCTCTATAAGAAAGCTAACTGGGACAAGCTGAAGACCATCATGAGAACATTTCAGGATAGATTCCTAACAAGCCATGCTGGTAAAACAGTGGAAGAGCTTTGGACTTCCTTCACAGAAGCCCTTGAAGCTGGTATACAGGAATGTATTCCAACCAAATTTATTAACAGTAAAAAATCACTACCATGGATTACCCAAGACATAAAACGCCTTATCAGGAAACGTGACAAACTTTATACTGCATATAAATTAACTGCGGATATCGATATCAGAAAAAAATTTCTGACCCTCCGCCAGCATATTAAACACAAAATAAAGCAGTCATACCAGTCCCACCTCATTGGGCTACTTGATCTTGATAAAAATGACAAAACCTGTGACAGAAAAAAGTTATTCACCTTCCTAAAGCATTGCAGACAAGACCAACAAGGTCCTTCACCCCTTCAAAATAATGGAAAACTAACCACTAATATGAAAGATCAGTGTAACATAAATAACAAGCAATTTCAGTCTGTTTTCACACCCAAGTCCCCCCTAAACCTTTCAAAGCTAGCCCAAATGAGACTACAAGACACTATTGACAAGGGCAAAATGAATCTGGATTACTTACCTAAAAACTTGACAAACAAAAATAAAACCATGCCACAGATTGAAATTTCTATTAACGGAATTCTTAAACTTTTGAATAATCTAAAACCTGGTAAAGCTGCAGGCCCTGACAAAATCCGCCCAATAATTCTCAAAGAACTTAGGGTTGAGCTAGCACCAATGATTAAAGTCATCTTTGAAAGATCCTTAGAATCTGGAAAGCTCCCATCAGACTGGTGCAAGGCGAATGTTACTCCCATCTACAAAAAGGGTGACAAATCACAAGCATCAAATTATCGCCCAATATCTCTAACTTGCATTCTGTGCAAGGTCCTTGAGCATATTCTTGCATCAAATATTGTCAGACACATGGAGGAACAGGGCCTTATGTATGATCTTCAGCATGGCTTCAGGGAGAAGAGGTCATGTGAGACCCAGCTTGGTAGAGGACCTTGCTCGGAGTGCTAGTACAGGAAAACAAACTGACTTGATCCTTTTAGACTTCTCAAAAGCATTTGACAAGGTAAATCATTCAAAACTAATTTGGAAATTACACTACTATGGAATAAGATCTAATGTACTGAGTTGGATTTCTGCCTTCCTTGGTAACCGTTCACAGCGGGTTGTTGTTGGGGGTGAGGAATCGGATGCAGTCCCAGTTACGTCAGGTGTGCCACAAGGTTCTGTCCTGGGACCTATACTTTTCCTCATCTACATCAATGACCTCCCAGAAAACGTTAAGTCTAAAGTCCGCCTCTTTGCAGACGACACTGCATTGTACCTCACAATGGGGGGCGCAGATGATAGCTCAGTACTACAGCAGGACCTTGATAGACTGTCTGTGTGGGAGTCTGCATGGGACATGGAATTTAACCCCTCATAATGCCAGGTTGTCCAGGTTTCTGGATCCAGGAAACCCATGACAGCTGATTACAGACTGCATGGGGTGATCCTGGAGACAGTTGCCTGCGCAAGATATCTCGGGGTGGATATCTGTAGTAACCTTTCCTGGAGCTCACACATAGACAGGATAACAGGGAACGCCAATAAAACACTTGGATTTATCAAGAGAAATATAAAAACGAAAGTGTCAGGGGTGAGAGAGGCAGCCTACACAACATTAGTGAGACCGCAGCTAGAATATGCTGCAGCAATCTGGGACCCCCACCATAAAGACAAAATTGCCCAGATAGAAAAGGTCCAAAGGCGTGCTGCAAGGTGGACAACCTGCAACTATGACCAATTCACCAGTGTTACCAAGATAATCAATTCTCTTGGTTGGCGCAGTCTTGAACAGAGGCGTGCAGATGCACGTCTCTGCTTATTCTATAAGATTGTAAATAACTTGGTTGCTGTGCCCCTACCCAACTACATCGTACCAAACATTCGTACATCTAGGCATTCCCATCACCAGGCATTTCGCCAATTACACACAACTAAGAATTTTTATAAGTACTCCTTTCTTCCTCTGGCCATTACTCAATGGAATGCTCTCCCAGAGGGTGTTGCTTGCTCACCCAGCCTTGACATATTTAAGGCGGCTGTGTGTGAGCTGCAGCACCTTAAGCCATAGTACCAATACATAGCTGTTCTATTAACCTTACTTTAAGCTATTCTTAACCTATTTTAACCGGTCATCTTTTTTCATCTCACTATCATACTTTTAGCCTTACTACATTACTTTATACTTTTAGTCTTGTTTTCTACTAACCGTCTTGGATAGCTCGACAGCGCAACATGCCTAGAATGTCCGCGAGGGCGTATGGCATTATGTAAAGAAAGAAAGAAAGAGGTTTCACTTCTTTTTGCTAGTAATATTTAACTGAACTAAATATATTCCTATCGAACAAGGACTTTGAAATAATTGTCATATGTGAAACAAACCAAAAAAAAACATTATTCTTCCAATGAATGACTCAATATTCAATATCTCTGGTTTCAATAAACTGAAAAACATCGACAATGTAAGGAAAGGCGTAATAATATACATAAAAAATAAATTGCTATCCAGCGAAATCAAAATTCAAAGTTCCCACATTGAATAAGTATGGGCAAAAATAAAATTAAACAAGAAAAACAATCTACTTTTTGGTTGTTTGTATAGAAGTCCCAACTCAACCCATGAATCAGTTAGAGAGATCGGAGAACTTCTACAAATTTCAAAGAAATGTGGCTGCTCACATCTATGTATTGTTGGCGATTTTAACTTCAAAGATATGAATTGGACAACTCTAACAACACTTGTAAATAGTGCACAACTAAGCAATTTGTTTTTAGAACAAGTAAAAGATAGTTATCTGATCAAACATGTAAACCAACCAACAAGATTCAGAGAAGGTACTACACCATCAGTGCTTGACCTCATATTTACAAACGAGGAATACATGGTAGAAAACATACAATATCTTCCAGGTCTAGGTAAATCAGACCATATAATACTAGAATTTGACTACATCTATTTTTCAAAAAGGATGCCAAACAAACATACAGAAAGAAAACACTTCTTAAGGGGCAACTATTCAGAGATGAATATTGATCTAAAGAACACTAACTGGGAAAGTTTATGTTCGGGAACAATTGATGATTCGTGGACACTTTTTGTGGATAAACCCACAAGATTAATAGATAAACACATACCAATATACAAAGAGTGTCCCAGTTTCAACAACAGGTTACCACACATAAGCAATGAAACCAAAAAATACTAAAGAAGAAAAAACAAGCCTGGAAGAAATATCTCCATTGTAAAACAACAATAAATTTTGAAAACTATAAAAAAATAAACAACGAAATAAAGCAACCATGGCCATTAGGAATGAACAATACCTCCATGAAAAAGAACTGGCATACAACATCAAACAAGATAGTAAAATATTTTGGAAATATGTCAAGTCTCAAAGAAAAACAAATAGCAACATAGGTTCCCTACAAGATGAAGCTGGGTTTGAGATAACTGATGATCTCCAAAGAGCCAACTTACTAAACAACTACTTTGCAAGTGTCTTTAAAACAGACCAAGAACAGATCACAACACCGTTAGATAAAAGAACCATAGCCCGAATCAATGACATAACAATATCTCCGTAGGACGTAAAGAAAGCAATCAATTCTTTAAAAACAAAATACAGCTTGTGGACCAGACAACATCCATCCAAAACTACTTATAGAATGTGTAGACAACCTATCCACACCACCAGCAGGAATATTCAACAAATCACTAGAAAATTCAAAGATTCCATCAGAATGGGAGAAATCTATTGTAACTCCAATCTACAAAAGTGGTGATAAGAGGCTCCCAGAAAATTATAGACCAATAAGCATCAGTCCGATTTGCTCAAACCTTATGCAAAAAATCATTAAAGAAAAACTTGTGGATCACCTGACAGAAAATAAACTAATATCACCAGTACAATTTGGCTTTACGAAAGGGAAATCATGCCAACTTCAACTTTTAGAATCCCTAGAAGATTGGACAACATCATTAGACAATGGTCAAGAAGTCGATTTGATTTTTCATGACTTTAAAAAAGCATTCGATACCCTTTCCCACAACAAACTAGTACCAAAACTAGAATCATTGAAGGTAAAACTATCCACTGGATTAGAGACTTTCTAACAGACCGAACCCAGAAGGTTACAATCAATCAAACCCATTCATCAAGCCAAAAAGTTTTAAGTGGCGTACCACAGGGGAATGTATTAGGCCCTATATTATTTTTGATATTCATCAATGACCTACCAGACATATCATGTTCCTCTGTCAAAATGTTTGCCGACGATACAAAATCTTACTCAGCAATTCAAAATACCAATGACTTCAACAATCTACAACAAACAACAATAAATTCTGTGATTGGTCAATTAAATGGGACATGGACTTTAACGAAACTAAATGTAAAAGACTTCATATCGGGAAAAATAAAACTGACAACACCTACTACATGAAAACAAAATACTCAAACAAAATACCAATTTCTGATGTGGAAGAAGAAAACGATCTTGGAGTACTGATAGACAAGAAATTAAGTTTCGACACCCATATCTCAACAAAAATTAAAAAAAGCAAACAGAAATCTTTGGATTATCAACAGAAGCTTCAAATTCATGGGCAATACAAGCTTCCTCCATTTATATAAGTCATTAGTAAGACCACACCTGGAATACGCTAGCCCAGTTTGGTCACCCACCTCCAAAAAATACCAAATAGCTATAGAAAATGTCCAAAGAAGGGCCACTAAACTAATTAAGAACCTAAGCCACCTAACACACGAAGAACGACTTAAACAATAAGGCCTTCCAACACTTGAATGAAGGCGAAAACGAGCAGAAAATATAATGAAAAGAGGTGTATCTTCAGAAGTCGCTAACTTACAAATGACCCGATCAACGAAAGTTAAACGTAAGTTAAGTAATATGCATAAAAACGTTCTCTTTTTTTTTCATTTATTTCGTATTTTGGGTGTGTTTTGTGAGCAATCAAATTTTAGTCTCCACAAATAAAGACTGTACGATTTACCGGCCAATCAAAAGGTCAAACGCGATTTCTGTGACTGCTTCTTACAAACGGTATCGGTACTTTTTAATCCCTATGGCAACCTGCTTTAAACCAACGACTGTGTACATAAACCCTTCATTCACGGATTAAAGAAAATGCGTCGCATCGAAGACGCTGTCTTTTTAGTACGTTTGTAATCGGTGACAGTTAGATTTATAAAATCAACAAAATATAAATCAATTCCTTTTATCATAATTTATACGAATACTAAGCTTTTGTTATTATTATTATTATTGAACAGTGTCATTATTTTTATGATATTGATATGTAAATTGAAATTACTCCATTTGAAATACATGAAAAAAGACAGAATAGTTATTAAAATTATGTTCTATCCTCAATGTTGTGAATTATAATCAAAACATAAAACATGTGCGCTACCCAACGGTCAAGTCAAGGCATTACTAGATGACAAAATTATAGGCTTTAAACAAATTCTTTTTTCGAATAAATTAGACTAGGAATTTCAGGTGATAATTTATTCCCTATTCTATTTTTAAATATCTTTGCTTTTGGGGGAAGAAAACATTTTGGCGAATCAGAAAACTTGTTCGTTGTCCACCAAGAACGTTTTTCGAAACCCGCCCACTCAAATACAGCAAAAAGGGAGTTGAAATTAAGACATTTTCTATCACACTGCTGGTATCTTACCGACTTACAATAAAATCATGAAATGTTTTTGAGTTACCCCCCCCCCCCCCCCCCCGCACACACACACACATCGTCACCAAATATACCAACACTCAGTCGCGTCATAAAGCAAATTCAATGATTTATTTGGGAGTTAGAAAACGAAAAAAAAAACATGATTAAGGTATTTGAAGAGCTAATTTTGAACAAGTTGACGCACCATTATAATTTTTTCTTCAAAAATGTTCCGTAGAAGAACATTATGGATTACCCCCTCCCCAAATTAAAAAAAAAATAAAATAAGATAGAAATAAGAAAATAACAAAAATGATAATGGCCATTTTTTATTATATATATATATTGGAAGCAAATATATTTTCATACTATATAGAATATAGTAAAAGGGCGACAAAACTACTTAACCATAACTCGTATAAAATGTAGCCACGAAATTTTGGACTTCCCAATAACAAAACACGTATATATCATGTATATAAGAGATAAAAATCAAATAATCTTTTCATATTAATCAATACAAGTAATTCGATTTGGATTGAAACATCGTTTTAAACGTCTTGAATAAGTTGTTCCATAGCAAATCTAAATTTTAAATTTTATCGAAACATTGTGACTACCTACAACATGCGTACTTTTCAATTTAAAATGATTAAGAAAAATATTGAAGATAAATTAAAACAATAAACAAATAAATTCTTCGGCTCCCACAATATTCTCACACGAGATTTATTTTACATGGATAGCCCTACTAAAATTTGTTCTATTATTTTCTTTATTTCTTTTTAATTATCATATTTTATTCTAGGGTCATCTAATGTGTTTAAAGACCTGGTTTAAGGAATGTTGTATATTCTGGACCCCTACTGATAAGCTAATTGTTTATCTCTCTGAATCACCCTAGGGGGTCAATCACCCTTTGTATTCTACACATGACATTGACTTTTATTGGTCATCATTATCTAATTAATTGATTTGAAAAAAAGTGAATAAATAGTATATTTATATATTCTTGAAACAAAGGTCATGATTTATGAAGGTCTTTAATGCTTTATTAATTTCGACTTATAAAAACTGATGAAATAAGATCTGCAAATTAGGAAATAACAAAAAGTGATGAAATGTTCTAAATCAATTGAAGGTAAGAATTTAAATATTTTTATATAGAATTTTTATTTAAAATTTATATATATATATATATATAAAGTTTGAACTTGTAGCAATGTAAAGAAAGAATTAATTTCAAAGAAAATATTTTGGTAAAAATACTTTTATCTCCATCCGAATATGGTATAACCCATAAAATCTTGCTGTAGAATCGAAACATTGCAGCAAAAGGAGGACATCAATTATCCCTTTTGAATTATTCTAAGCAATTTTATTTAAGAGTTTTCTTAACATCATAGCTACAGCTATTTTGTGATTGAAGAATTATTTTTATAAAAACAAAATTGCTGCATCTTTTAACAGTGTTTTTTGAAGAAGATTGAAAGTTAAAGTTGCATCACTTTTCTTTTCTATGCCAAGTTAAAAATTGCAGAAAAAGGATAAAAATTATTATCTTAATGATAAAATAAATGAGATACATTTTATTTATTTCTTCAAAATGATTTAATTAATTATTAAGTAAATACTTTTCTCTTTAAGTGAAAATCAATATATGCCTGACAGCCTCAGTATGTGTATCTCTACATAGAATATACAAGGTGATTAAGTGATTAAGATAAGGACCATAAAACCATTAACATAACAATGGGTGGTTAATTGCATATCTCGTCGGGGGGGGGGGTCAAATAAAGAAGGCTTAAACCAGGTCTTTAAGGAAAAAACCTGCCGGAAAAGACGGAGAAAAACTCCCGAATTAAAGAATTAATATGAAAATTCAAGTACATTACCATTTCTAAATTATTTCTATAAGACGGCTTAGCTCTTGAATTCATTCCAATTCTATTTTTCGCACCCTTCAATATAGATGCATTCTAAGATATTGGAGTTTGCGTTTGATGAGGTTTAAAATTATTGAAAACTCAAACCGGTATTGATTTATTAAATAACTTTAAAATTTAAATAAACATTGAAATTCGTAATACACCGAGGACAGAAAAGCTGAACAAGAGAACCTTCAATGTACCATCAAAAGATATGTTGTCGGACCTTTTTGTAAGAAGGTTTCTGATCGGTCCGCCTCGTTTTCCGTTCTGTGACGTCACGCGTACAGAAATTACCAATTCAATCAGCCAAGGGTAAGAAAAGTAAAACGTTCGTAACCCTTGGCTCGACAAGATGCCGGTCCTTAGGGAAAGGGAAAAAGGTTTGTTTCATACCCTAACATTATTATTTCAAACTATATTTTAATTCAACAATTTTGATCGGAATCAGTGTCTATAAATCTTTTTTTTACAACTGTTCCAATTTTTTACGTTGTTCTTTATATAATATCCAATTACAATTTAGGAAGGCGAAAAATCAAAGTGATTGAACGTTTAAAAATTACATTTCCCGCTGTCTTATTCGACATTTAAGTGACATGACAAAATGTTCATTATCAGTGAAGTACAAAGGCCGTGTATAAAACGATATAATAACGCAGACAGAATAAAGGGTTGATTAGAGTTTAATTCCGATTTTAATGCTTATGGATGAAAGAGACCACGGTCTTTGAATCGGGTGTCATGTATATTCTGCCACGTAGCCTAAATATACAGTATATTGAGAGTCCCTGATACTGCGTTTAAACATCTGGGCTCCCTTCTTTCCGAAACATGTATAGGACAATTTTGTCTAATCCCCTCTTTCTCTCAACGCTATTCGATTAAAAATTACTACCCCAGGATAATAATTTCATTATATTTTCGATGAGCCACTAAAATCACGTAGGTGCAGCTAGAATAAAACAGTAGTTTCAAGGCTTTGGTAGCAAATCGACTATATATTATCCAAATTCTTTTCTAATGTAAACTGAGCGCAGGAGAAATTGTCGGTTTTTACTCTCTAAATTATCTCACAGATCCATTGTAATGGTTTTGCATTTGAAAAGAAAAGATCGGAACCTGGTGACAGAAAGCATCCTTTAATTTCAAACGAAAAGGAAGAAAGCATTTGTAATTATAAAGTGCTGACTCATTTCACATAGTCCTGCGCGTTTCGTGCTGTTGATATGTCTTTATGAATTTTCACAATTGGTATCAGGAGCAACAGAAAAGAAAATCTGTGGGGTAATTTGGAAAATTCCCAAGTGTCCATCAAGTTTCCAGTTCTATATGACTATCATTTTTCGGCAGTCAGTGTAAAATCTTTGATGTCATGATTTGTCTGTAATATGTTCATTATGTTGTGATTTCAAACCTTTGGCGTTTGGTAGGGTAACAGACAAAACCCCGCCAGGACAAAACCCCACCAGACAAACCCCCACCAAACAAAACCCCACCAGGACAAAGCCCCACCACTATATTTGGCAAGTAGGACAAAACCCCACCACTTTTTCATATCAATTCGTTATTGAAATCTTTATTGATTTAATTATATTTTCATGCAATGGATGAAAAAAAAAGTTAATAATTTCATAAAAATCAATTGAATATTATTTTTCTTCTGATTTTTAATCGCCCTCATTCTTTACCTTGTTAGAATATTACGAAAAATTCCGGTTACAAACGTATAGTAATTCCCTTTGCCTTTAAACTTATAGAAGAGTAAACATATTGTTTTACAGTTGTTTTTCTCTCTGTCCAAGATAAGCATTACGCGCAGACTGTTGATCTTAAGCTACAAGGTTCAACCCCCGATGGCGGCAATCATCATTTATGACTATTAGTCTGCCACCGATGGGTTGATAATGGTTGTCCCGTGTGGGATAGCAGCTAGAGGCTAAAAAGGATGTGATGCTAGTACTGGTGAGAGGAATACCAGGAAACCATTGTTAGGTGCTTAAGCTGCTTCAATATGACCGAAAGATTGCTAAAATCAGTGTAATATCTCATTTAAAAAAATAAGTTAAAGGACAGATTTTTTTCACTTTATATCAAACCTTATAGTACATGTATAAAAATGGTGTTGTTTGGTAAAAAAAAACTTTCAGTATTATAGAAATAAATTAATATACTCTTTCATAACACACCTTCAACACTTACACTATAAAATTTATTGGTGGGGTTTTGTCCTGGTGGGGTTTGTCCCGGTAGGGTTTTGTCCTGGTGGGGTTTTGTCCCGGTGGGGTTTTGTTCTGGTGGGGTTTTGTTACGGTGGGTATTTGTCCTAGATGGGCTTTGTCCTACACTCATGGATTAAAGACTTAATTAACAAGAATACCACTTAGATATTTTGATATTATCGTAAATAGTACGTTGATTTTTATGATTGTTCAATCTGTGTAAGGTACTGCTTTCGAAATTGAATGTAACAAAATAATTACGAAAGATTGATTTTTTTTTTCATTTTTTTTTAAATTTTTATTTTGTTGATTTATCTTAATTAATGCGTGGAAAAAAATATATATGATCAGGTTGATGTAAGAAAAACTGCTGTTTACACCATACTATATAATGTAACATTAGCATTTTTTGCAAGTGGCATTGATAACCACTGATTGAATATTTCTTTGTCAACAATCGATTACATGAAATAGTTTTCAAGTTCAAAAAGTAATTGTACTTTTTCCGATTGTATTGTTAGTGGTTGATAAGCATCGAAAGATAAGAAATATATTTTGCCTGGAAAGCGTTAAATTGTCTTATCATATATGATATTTCGACTTATTCTAGCAGTAGAATATTGCATATTAAAGTCATTTCCTTCCATTAAATTTCCATTCTATGCTTGCGCATGCGCACTTGTCACCATACAGAAATCTGCATTGTAAAATTTAGTCCTTTCTGTCCCAGTATCGTTGGGTAGCATAAATGGAACACGTTCATCAATATGGGAATAGGAAGATACCGGTCTATTCCCTCACGTCATTTTTTTAAAATTTGCATCTTTTTTGCTCCTTTTTGCTTTGTACGGATATCTATGCCAATCCATGAAGTATATTCGAACAATCAACTTCAATAGATGAAAGGAAAATCTTATATACTATTTATGCCGATTTAGAATCAGATGAATCAAGCAGTTCATTTAATTAACGAAATAATAATATCAATTCAATACCTTTTATTCATTTATGGAATTAATTTTACCTAAAATATTAGCTTATGTAATTTATAACCAACTAGGCTAGTCGAAAACAATTATTTACAGTCACGTTTGCTTCCATCACGTTGGATGAAGGACAAAATATTAAAAACGTTTAAATCCATCAATATTGGCTCCTTTATATAGCTAACACTGAACAGTAAGTTTATTAAGTGTACCATTTTAGTAGACAGAATCCTAAAAAACTGATCAAAACGTTATTTCCAAAATAAATGCTGGATTTGATATTTCGATTTTCATTCATTCTGGCAATGATGTTGCTTTGGTAAGGCCGTGATCCTTCACGAAAATTGGAAAAAATCACTGACCCCCAAAATATTGTCATGAAAGTATGTAAGATAAGGGTTCCAAAGTAACTTGGTTATATCCTATTTTCATCCCCTCAAGGCCCAAATATTCAATCTGGGGGGGGGGGGGGGGGGGGGGTAAATCAAATTGTTTAACCCTTCAAAATTGCAGAAGATTGTTATCTTTATACCATGACATAGAGATCTTTTTATGTCCCCAGTGGGTCTGAAATAAGCTGCTCGAGTTGTCTGACTTGTCTATTAAGCTGCACTGACAAGAAGATTTTCAAGGCTAGGTTGTCCTTAGACATGTGAAAAAAATCTTGAGAGAAAAATATTTTCTTAAAAAGTAAGCGATTCTCTGAAATTCCATCTAATCCCATGTCAACAGTAAGTATATTTCTGGGATTTTTGGAACACATAATCTTTCACAATGTTGACTGAGGTTTCCTAAAGAAAATCATAAGGAAACCTCAGTTAACACTGCTAAAGTTCATTACTTTTGAGACATTGCAAAACTATTACAGGTCCACTACCTTAACAACTAGCTTTATGATCTCCAGCATGGCTCCAGAGAGAAGAGGTCATGTGAGACGCAGCTTACTTTGTTGTTTGAGGATCTTGCAAGGAATGCAAGACATGCAGGAAAACAAACTGATCTCATACTACTGGACTTTTCCAGTAAAAGCTACTCAAAGCTACTTTGGAAACTCCATCAGTATGGGATCAGAGGAAACACCCTAGCATGGATCTGTGCCTTGATCGGATACAGATCACAGACAGTGGTGCTTGAGGGTGAGAATTCCGACATTTGTCTCTCACCAATGGGTAGATAATAGTAAACCTATGTGAGATAGCAGTCGGAGGCTAGGAAAGGATGTAATGGTAGTACAGGTGAAAGAAATACCAGGAATCCATTGTTAGGTGCTCCGGCCGCCGCAATATAACTGCGAAATTGTTGAAAGCGACGTAAAACCCATTCAAACAAACAAACAAATTGAGGGTGAGAAATCAGGATCTGTCCCAGTGACCTCTGTTTCCCATCTATATAAACAATCTCCCAGACAAGTCAACAAGGTCTGACTTTTTTGTGGATGATACTGCTTTTCACTTAACAGTCTGAGCTTCTAATGGGCCTTGACAGCTTGACAGGGCGTGGCTAACTACCATATATGGTAAAATGTGACTTTTCTCAGAATACTACTGATGGATATCAACCAAATTTTACTGGAATCATCTTTGGGTGACGCTTTATCAGTCCACAAAAATTATTGTGATCAGATGAGAAATATGTATTTTTTTGGGCGGAGGTTATTTCTCCATATGTTATGTAGTTGAAACTTTGAAAATCATTTTCTCAGAATCTAAATGATAGATATAAACCAAATTTCACTGGAATCATCCTTGGGTGACCCTTTATCATTCTACAAAAAATATTGTGATCAGATGAAAAATATGTCTTTTAAGGGCAGAGGTCATTTCTCTAAATGTTATATAGTCGAAACTTTGACAATCATTTTCTCAGAATCTAAATGATGGATATCAACCGAATTTCACTGGAATGATTCTTTAATGATTCTTTACCAGTCTACAAAAATATTGTGATTGAATGAAAAATATGTCTTCTATAGGAGGAGTGGAAACTTTGAAAATCATTTGTCAGCACCTAATTGGTGGATATAAACCAATTTTCACTAGAATGTTCCTTTGGTGACTCATTATTAGGCTGCACAAATCATTGTGATTGGATGAAAAATATGTATTTATCAGACGGAGGTCAATTTTCTATTTATGTTATTCATCAATCTTTAATTTTTCTTTGCAGAAATATTTCAGCATTTGACACTTAAAAACATTTTATTACTAAAAATAAACATAAATTCATTCATTCATTTAAATTTTCATCTAATCATATCAGTAGATTCAGGCTTGTGGAGCAAATAAGATGCTCAAGTAGCTCTAGTTGACAAAGAATATGCCATTGACCTCCTCATGTGGGGTTATAAATGTTTTACAAACATCTCTTGTTGAAAACATTGTGGTAAGGAAGAATTTTGCTTGTCTCAAGCAGTTTCTCCTTTTCATACAATATCTTCAGTAGGCCAAATCAAAAACCTAATGATGAAGTGTAAAAAAATAGGTTAACTGAAATTTTGAAAACATTTAGGCCGAAAGATATTTTACTTGTTATAAGCAATTTCTCTGGTTACCATAATTATCATGGCATAATAGCTTCAGTTCATCAAATGTGGAATAGTGTGTTATTGAGTTAGCTCTTTTCATGCTGATCCTGGAATGTTCCTGCTTTGACAGGATGTATGGACAAAAATCAGTCAGCACATATGTGCAGTCTGATCTTAGTCTATACCACCTGATTTTCCTTTTTAAACCGAGAAGTTTCAAAATCATATTTTCATAATCAAATATTGACTCTCAATTAGGAAATCAAGGCTTTCAGCACTTTGATTTTAACCCTTGTGATGCTGAATAAATTTTAGCAAAAATTTTTCATCAAAATCAAAGGGCAAAAGCACTGAAAGTACCAACTGTATGTCAATTTTTGTTTGAAAAACTAAATCTATTTACAATAGGTGGTGTGGACAAACACCAGACTGCACATATATACAGACTGATGTTTGTCTATAGCTCCTACCAAAGCAGGAATATTCTGAGTTCAGCATGGCAAGGCAGGGCTAACCCTGGGTCCAAATTTCTTTTAGCCAATGTTTTAGCCAATTTGAAAATACTTTAGCCAAATTGACAACATTGCCGCCATCTTATTTTCATTTACCATCTAAAACTTACAATATATTCTTAATTGTAAAATTTTTTCATTTACCATTAACTGAATTTATTACATTTGAATTAAAAATATTTTTTCAATGATGTTTTACAAAAAAAAAATTGAAATGTGCTGTTTTCACTTTGCAAAAACCAGACAGTGGTGTCATCATATCTATTCAGACAACAATAACTAATGCCAAATATCTTGAATTTTCTCTCTGTTTATTTCAAAACTTTAATGATTTGTAGAATATCAGTAGAATATTGAAATTTTAAGACTTTTATGCATTAAATCTGGCTATGAAAGCCTTTAAAGAGCATCAATAGAAAGATTGCATGATCTAATGGCTACCAATGATCTTTTCCCTGTCAACAGGTCAATCAAAGGTGTGAAGGATTATCTCGCATATCAATTTGTTAATTGTTCCACCAAGATCTTAACACTTTTCATTTCTCTTTTCTATAAATTTCTGGATTTAACGAAATGATATGATTTGACCCTTAGTCAGCATTTTAGCCAACTGAATTTTTTTGTAGCCAATTTTTTTTAATTTTAGCCAATGGCTAAATTGGCTAAGGGCAGGGTAAGCCCTGCAAGGGTTAACATAATTTTGGCAAGGTTTTTTATTCAGCACGACAAGGGTTAAGCAGTGAAACATATAGGTAGTGGTCAAATGCAGACAGTTGACATAATGAGAGTGGGCAACCAAAACAGCTTATCTACAGCTTGATTAAAGCTGAAGATAAGACGTTTTGGTCACCCAATGAAATATTGTCAATGTCATGACCTTGGCCATGACAGGTGAACTTTTCACCCAGACCATTTGTATAACCATTGATCCAGATAAACATGGTCATTTAGATTGTCAGAGTTTCTTATCTGGAGCTACCACATTTATGAAAACAAATTCTACTATGCATGACATAATTTAGGTGATTTCAGCACACATATGTTGAAATAAACATTATATAGTGGTAAATAAGGATGTGGATTTCAAAATAGCTTGCGTATATCCTGGACCTAGTAAGCACATTGTAAAACATGTGCCTGGTCTATTTGGCTAGGTTCCACTGCATATTGAAATTTCAATGAACTGAGAGTGTAATGGTATTTGGAAATTGTTGTAGGAAAACAGTTAAATATAGAAGGATTTGAAAATAAAGATTTTGTGTCATCAGTTTCAATTCATTTATCAATTAGAGCCTGGAATATCGGGTTTTATTGTTTTCATAGGTAGGATATAAATAGAAATACATGTTTATTTATGTATTGGCTATTTTTAGAACCAATGTTTGTTTACAGTCTAGCCAAGTCTATTTGACTGAATTATGTCATAAAAAACATTGACTGAATTATGTCATAAAAAACACACATTTTATTCCAAATTTAAAAGTTTTGATTAAGATGTGAAAATAAAAAGAGAAACTTATTAAGTGGGATAACCCTAGATACACTTTGTGCAAACTATGCCCCTTTTGGACTTAACTATTTCATTATCTAGCACTGAACAGCCAAGCTTACGTATCCAAAGTGGGTGCACTTTTTTCATAATATTTTTTTTGTCATGAATGGTATTAAAATGGAAATGTTTGATTTTATGTAGTCAGAAAATGAGAAATTGCAATTAACAAGATGTATACCTAATAGTAATGGGTTTGCTTAAGAGATAGGTTGAAAACTTAAAGTTAGGAATCTTGTTTGGAAAGATTTGCCTTAATCCATTATCCCATCATCGCAATTTTTTGCCCATGAAGGAATTAAGTTTTAAATACCTAGTGAAAAGCATTTTTTTTTATGCAAATTTATAACTTCTTTGAATTTTAAGATGTTAAAAAATGACATGTATCGTGCCAGCAGGCCAAGAAAACAGTCATTTTCTAAGGCAGTTGTCTGTATATAAAGGCCATTTTGCTTCGTTTTGAGAATCTTTACAATTATTCTTTCAAATAATAATGCAAAATTATCTATATTTACAGATCCAAGAAGAAGTAATTTCAAATAAATACAGAACTAAGTTATGAGTGGTCAAGTGGTACGGTTTGGAGGATCTACTCTGAAAAGATCCTTCACTACAGGAAATCTTCAACTTTTTCGTGATGTAAGTATTTTCAATACTCGGGTTTTATTAGCTCACCTGAGCACATCATGCTCAAGGGATGTGCTCAAGGTGAGCTTTTGTGATCATTGAATGTCCGTCATGCGTCGTCTGTCGTCCGGCGTCAACAATCTTAGTGTTTACACTCTAGAGGCCACAAATATGGCCCAATCTTCATGAAACTTAGTCAGAATGATGGCCAGGTCACACGGATGAACCCTATTGAAAATGGGAAGGATCCATACCATATCAAGGAAAAGGGGGCCTTAATGACAAATTTCTTGTTTATACTCTAGAGGCCACAAATATGGCCCAATCTTTATGAAATTTGGTCAGAAGGTTGGCCAAGCCACAAGGATGTACCCTATCGAAAAAGAGAAGGATCTGTGCCATATCACGGGAAAAGGGGCCTTAATGACAATTTTTTTGGTAAAACTCTAGAGGCCACAAATATGGCCCAAACTTCATGAAACTTAGTCAGAATGTTGGCCAGGTCACAAGGATGAACCCTATTGAAAATGGGAATCATCCGTGATATATCACAGGTAAAGGGGCCTTAATGACAATTTTCTTGAAAACATCCTAGAGACCACAAATATGGCCCAATCTTAATGAAACTTGGTCAGAATGTTGGCCGGGTCACAAGGATGAACCCTATTGAAAATGGGAAGGATCTATGCCAAATCACAGGAAAAGGGGCCTTGATGAAAGCTTTCTTGTTTAAGCCCTAGAGGCCACAAATATGGCCCAATCTCCATTACTCTTCATGAAAATTGGAAGGATTCATGCCATATCACAGGAAAAGGGGCCTAAACGACAATTTTTTATTGTTTATACTCTAGAGTCCATAAAATGTGGTTCAGTCTACATGAAACTTGGTCAGAATGTTGGCCAGGTCACAAGGATGAACCCTATTGAAAATGGGAAGGATCCATGCCGAACCACGGGAAAAGGGACCTTAATGACAATTCTCTTGTTTACACTCTAGAGGCCACAAGTTTGGCCCAATCTTCATTAAACTTGGTCAGAATGATGGCCAGGTTACAAGGATGAACCCTATTAAAATTGGGAAGGATCCATGCCATATCATGGGAAAAGGAGCCTTAATGACAATTTTCTTGTTAAAACTCTTGAAGCCACAAATATGGCCCAATCTCCATGAAACTTGGTCAAAATGTTGGCCAGGTTGAAAGGATGAACCCTATTGAAAATGGAAAGGATCCATGCAATATCATAGGAAATGGGGCATTAACGACAATTATCTTGTTTAAGCTCTAGAGGCCACAAAAATGGCCCAATCTTCATGAAACTTAGTCAGAATGTTGGCCAAATCATAAGGATGAACCCTATTGAAAATGGGAAGGATCAATGCCATATCACAGGAAAAAGGGCCTAAACGACAATTATCTTGTTAAAACTCTAGAGGCCACAAAAATGGCCCAATCTTTATGAAACTTGGTCAGAATGTTGGTCAAGTCACAAAAATGAACCCTTTTGAAAATAGAAAGGATGCATGCCATATCACAGAAAAGGGGCCTTAATGATAATTTTCTTGCTACAACTCAATAGGCCACAATTTTGGCCCAAACTTCTTGAAACTTGGTTTTGTGTTGAAATTATCTCCTTTATGACTTCTGCCTATTTAAATGATTTGATGTCCCAGGGGTCAAAGAGTCTCTGGTGAGCGATCTAGGACCATCATGGTCCTCTTGTTTTGTTTACACTCTAGAGACCACAAATATGGTCCAATCGTCATGAAACTTAGTCAGAATGTTGGTCAGGTCACAAGGATGAACCCTATTGAAAAAGGGAAGGATCCTTGCCATATCACAAGAAAATGGGCCTTAATGACAATTTTCTTGTTTACTCTCTAGAGGCCACAAATATGGCACAATCTTTATGAAATTTGGTCAGAAGGTTGGCCAAGCCACAAGGATGATCCCTATTGAAATTGGGAAAGATCAATGCCATATCACCGGAAAAGGGGCCTTAATGACAATTTTCTTGTTTACACTCTAGAGACCACAAATAGGGCCCAATCTTCATTTAACTTGATCAGATTGTTGGCCAGGTCACAAGGATGAACCCTATTGAAAATGGGAATGTTCAATGCCATATCAAGGGAAAAAAGGGCCTTAATGACAATCTTAGTGTTTACACTCTAGAAGCCACAAATATAATTCAATTTTCATGAAACATGGTCAGAATGATGGCTAGGTCACAAGGATTAACCCTATTTAAAGTAGGAAAGATCCATGTCATATCATGGGAAAAGGGGCCTTAATGACTATTTTCTTTTTAGAGGCCACAAATATGGCCCAATCTTCATGAAACTTGGTCAGAATGTTGGCCAGGTCACATGAAACTTGTTTAGAAAATTCTAGAAATTTATGCAGCGGTCATAGAAATAGAGTAATGTCTTTCTTTGAAAAATTTAATGATCATTTAATGATCTTTCAAGTATTTAATTTTGCTAAGGGAGAAGTCAAAGAGATGAAGGTGAGCGATATAGGACCATCATGGTCCTCTTGTTTTTCGTGAACTGACCTGAGCAGTCCTAGCGGTTGAGCTATTATGATTTTTCAAGGCCTGGAAAACTTTTCTATATTCTTCAAGGCACCAGATAGATTAGGTAATTTGGGTTAAATGTTTTGAAGGGTTAGTATAACAGTATTGTAAGTGCCCTAAATTAATAAATCAAGAAATTTCAGACTTGTCAATTAAATGTTTGTTTGATGCAAATTAGGCAACTTTGAAATTGGAACAGTTCAATATTTTGTTGTCTGGTTACAATTGATAGAAATACTATAAGAATGCTTATCTCATTATCACACAATGCCCTTTTTTGATGCCCTTGAATAAAAAAACTCAGGAAACAGTGCAAAATTAAGAAGTTGCTTGTTACAAGCAATTTCTTTATCATCCACAATGTTTTCAGGTCTCAAAGACAAAGATTTTTAGCTCACCTGAGCACATCCTGCTCTAGGTGAGCTTTTGTGATCATTGAATGTCCGTCATCCCTCGTGCGTCGTCTGTTGTCCTCCGTCAACAATTAAAGTGTTTACACTCTAGAGGCCACAAATATGATCCAATCTTCATGAAACTTGGTCAGAATGTTAGGCAGGTTGCAAGGATTAACCCTATTAAAAATGGAAAGGATCCATGCCAAACCATGGGAAAAGGGGCCTTAAAGACAATTTTCTTGTTTGCAATCTAGAGGCCACAAATATGGCCCAATCTTTATGAAACTTGGTCAGAATGGTGGACAGGTCACGAGGATGAACCCTATTGAAATTGGGAAAGATTCATGCCATATCACAGGTAAAGGGGCCTTAATGACAATTTTCTTGTTTACACTCTAGAGGCCACAAATATGGCCCAATCTCCATGAAACTTGGTCAGAATGTTGACCAGGTCACAAGGATGAACCCTTTTGAAAATGGGAAGGATAAATGCCATATCACGGGGAAAGGGGCCTTAATGATAATTTTCTTGCTTACACTCTAGAGGCCAAAAATATGGCCCAATCTTCATGAAACTTAGTCAGAATGTTGGCCAGGTCACAAGGATGAACCCTATTGAAAATTGGAAGGATCCATGCCATATCACAGGAAAAGGGGCCTAAACAACAATTTTTTAGGCTCACCTGAGCACATCGTGCTCAAGGTGAGCGTTGTGATCATTGAATGTCCGTCATAAGTCATCTGTCGTCCGGTGTCAACAATCTTAGTGTTTACACTCTAGAGGCCACAAATATGGCCCAATCTTCATGAAACTTGGTCAGAATGTTGGCCAGGTCACAAGGATGAACCCTATTGAAAATGGGAAGGATCCATACCATATCAAGGGAAAAGGGGCCTTAATGACAATTTTCTTGTTTACACTCTAGAGGCCACAAATATGGCCCAATCTTTATGAAATTTGGTCAGAAGGTTGGCCAAGCCACAAGGATGTACCCTATTGAAAATGGGAAGGATTCATGCCATATCACGGGAAGAGGGGCCTTAATAAAATTTTTCTTGTTTATGATCTAGAAGCCACAAATATGGCCCTATCTTCATAAAACCTTGTCAGATTGTTGGCCAAGTCACAAGGTTGAACTCTATTGAAAATAGGAAAGATCCATACCATATCACGCAAAAAGGGACCTTAAAGACAATTTTCTTGTTAACACTTTAGAGGCCACAAATATGGCCCAATCTTCATGAAACTTGGTCAGAATGTTGGCTAGGTCACAAGGATGAACCCTATTGAAATTGGGAAAGATCCATGCCATATCACGGGAGAAGGTGTCTTAATGATAATTATCTCGTTTTAACTCTGAAAGCCACAATTTTGACCCAAATTCATGAAACAAATGGTTTTTGTGTAGAAATTATATCCTTTATTACATCTGCCTGTTTAATTGGTGTGATGTCCCAGGGGTCAAAGAGACTCAGGTGAGCGATCTAGGACCATCTTGGTCCTCTTGTTAAAATTTATCAACTCAAAACTAGTCTGTCGCAAAGCGGACTAATAACCCCTACAAGTTCTTGGCAATAATGAAAAGCTATTTTCTATCTTAAGGGCTATAACTGTGTCAAAAGTCAATGGATTGTAACCAATATATCACTTGCACATCTCTGCTTATACTGATCACATCTGTAAAGTTTGAAAAAAAATCTGCGCAATAGTTGCTCAGAAATTGAGTGGACACAAAAATGCTACAGATCGATTGACGGACCTACCAACTGACAAGCAGACTACTATATACCCCATACATATCTCCCATACATAGTTTCGGGATGTATAATTATTGTTTGTAACTTCCTTGAAAATCGGATCAGTTTTAAAATTTGTTGTTTGGTAATGAGTTATTTTCGTATTTCAGACAGAGATGGTGACAGCCCCAGTGGAAAGAGCGAGGAAATTTCGAGGACTTCAGTTTGGACTAGTACTGATTAGCCTTTCTAGTTTAGTGTGGTCAGCCTCAAATAGCCAATCACTGTACTGTAATAAAATATCCTCTCACGATGTTCGAGAAGTCTGAAAGATCAAAATATACAGTTATGACATTATCATTTTTCGGTGCTGTTCACATGTTCTAGATAAGGTGGAGCTATGAGGTTCCAAGGTTCAATAGGTTACCTATAATGTAAGCCTTGTGTTGTGAGAAATTCTTAGAAATGTCTCAAAAAAGAGGTGTAATGAAATCCACATTCACATGACCAAATCCCCCCCCCCCCCCCCCCCCACACACACTGCTCCGATAGCCAATAGCTCAGTAGTTAGAGCACAGGTCTCCTAACCAAAAGGTTAGGGTTTTGAGTCCTGGTAAAGGCGAGCACTGCCTCTTGAGGTCCATGCACAAAATTTATGATACCTTATTAATATTATGTTTATATCATTAGTTACTCACAGGCTTCCTAGTACAAAGCTAGACTCGCACAAAGAGGTGTTTGTTCTGGCTTTGTATATATGAAGCGCCCTTGCACCATGAATGTTTTACCCTATTTTCATTTTCAAACTTTTCTCATGAGTATCTACAACATAGGGTTAACCATTGAATAATTACATTTTGAGCTCATATGCTCCTTCTAACTAGAACTAAAATTTTGTGATATTGGAATGTGATAGATGAATAGATAATACATAGTTCATCGGGATTTCACTTGTACGAAGATAGTTCATCATAGATTTTAGTTCAATTACATTGTTCAAAGTACATAACTATTCAAATATTCAACAAGATGCATTTAGTCTAGAATTGAGAGTTGACACAAATCAATGCAATTATTATGTACATGTTCATTGTCTTTTATTTGTTGTTTTCATGCCTGTAAATACAGGGAATGACACTAACAACAGCCCTCGGCCCAAGACCTGTGGATTTTTGGGAGAACTGGTAGATGTTACCATGCAGCAGGTCCTTCAGGCCTGTAGTTAATGGATGTAATAAGTATTTGAAATCTGTCCAGTGTGAAAAATGATTGCCTTTCCAAATCTAAAATTTACATTTCCAAATGGAAAACATTGTAGAAAAAGAAGAAATCTCTTGTCAAAAGCAATTTCTTTTTTTCCTATGTTTTCCTAGCAATTTCAACCCCCGATTGCTAAAAAATAAACATGTTTTTTCATGCAGGACCTGTTGTTATCAGGAAGGACCTGTATATATTTTGGCCAACACATCCTTCAGGCTGGTGGCAAAATGTTGTTAAGTGTCAAACCTTGAAATATATCTTTTATTTATGCTTTTCATGCCTGTACATAATGTCCATATGCATGCCATCTCTCACCATTTATCTGCTGTTTCTTAGATTCTTTTTAGAGATTTTTTTAGTGCTTTTCGGTGGATTTTCAAGAAATAATGGTAGATTGTAAATTAATAATTTCACCACCTAACAAATGAAATCGTCAACTTAAACCTTATCTGACGTTATCGATTTTTTGTTTGTTTGAATGGGTTTTACGCCGCTTTCAACAATTTCGCAGTTATATCGCGGCGGTCGGAGCACCTAACAATGGATTCCTGGTATTTCTTTCACCTGTACTACCATTACACCCTTTCCTAGCCTCCGACTGCTGACGTTATCGAAGCTGAGCTAAATATGAGATGTCATCATGAACATTGCATAGCAATCACATGCAAAATGACATGCTTCAATAGAAGCATATGTTCGCAAATGAGCCAGTGCACGACATTTCCAACAATTTCACATGTGCACATAGCAAAACATCTGGTCAGCCTGTGTATCCACACAGGATGACCAGAGTCTCCGCATTGCTCCATGGAGATAGATAATTGTCTGTTTTACATGAGAGATTTATAAATCTTTTCTGTATGAAAACAAAAGCTTTGTTTACACTCCTGGGTCTGCTCCTCCAAAATGAGTTTTTGTTGATTAGTAAATAATAGATTTATCAGTCTTACTCGAAATATTTCTTGAAAGCATGCTTGAAACAAAAAGTGAAAATTTTAGAACAAATTTTCTGAAAGCGCGTCATTTTGCATGTGAATGCTATGCAAAGTTCATGATGATGTAACTTTTTGAGCTCTGCTTAGATGACATCAGATAGGGTGAAATGAATGAAAGCATCTTTGATAATTTCACTAGTAAGGAGGTGATTTTATCCAAATGATAATCTGCCGAATTTCCTCAATAAACCACCAATATGCACCAAAGAATATCCTCTATTTATACCCAAATTATATCCAAAGATGTTTCCATTTCCACTAGTTCATAATTGCTTGTATAAAATTGATTGCTATGTAAATGTATTTTAGCTTTAGTAAATTTTTAAATATCTGAGAATTGCTAAAAGTGCTAGTAATGTTACTTAACTCTTCTTAAGATGTTCATGACATTTTCCTGCTATACACAATGTTTTTGCAGTCAATATATAGAGGATAATTGTTTGCTTCAGTGTAAGATTGATTTATATTCATTGAGTGAACAACAATAGCTATATTGAAAATATAGCTTCTGTTGTTCACGAAATGAAATATTAATCGATCTTACTCAAAAAACTTAAATATTCTATTTCTTTATTGCAAAAATGAGACAAAATGTGAAATTTCTAGGACATATTTTCGTAAAGCACATCATTTTTGCATGTGATTGCTATGCAACGTTCATTGTGACGTCACTTATTTCGCCCGGCATAGACGACGTCAGCTGGGATGAAATGCACAAAAGCAGGGTATAAGTTTTACTTATTTTCACTGCTTTTGCTGTGAGATTATCAAGTGATAATCTACCGTTATTTCTCGATAAACCATCAAAGAAAGTCTATGATCAGCCTTCACAGAGATGCAGCCTCGTCTTAGCCTATACTGACTGCTTTCTACTGGAATGTTGTGTGAAAACTTAAGGTAGTGGAACCGTAATAGTTCTGCACCATTTTCAACCACATGTTCTTTAATAATGTTAACCGAGGTTTCCAAATGAAAATCATTAGGAAACCTCGGTTAACACTGTTAAAGTTCATTACTCCCAAGACATTGCAGACCTATTACAGGTCTACTACCTTAAGCCTGTCCCAAGAATTGATAATTTGTTTGGAATGAAATATAAATTCAGCAGTGTAGCCGTTAAAGTTCTTTTTAACCTATTTTCTAAAAACATTAAGCTTGTTTGAATTCAAAGAATTTGCTGAGAACAGTTTAGTGTTTGCCCCTTGAGGAGAACCTTGAATTTTTTTGGGATCTTTACAAAGATTATTTGGCTGTAAAAAGCTCTAAAAGCGTTTATGATGATGAATTACCCCAGGGATGTGAAAATACAGATTTTCTCCTCTTGCCCTTTGACAAGTCATAGATGTAACCTTGAGAGCCCATGAACCCAACGAGAGAATGGTTTCTTACATACATTTTCTCACATGAGCTGTTTAGATCACAAACATATACATCTTATTTCAATTGACATCCTTCAAAAGCTTTTTTGTAACCAATTTCTTTTTTGACTAGCCCAAAACTTGCTGTGTCAGGTAATGGTTTTAATATTGAGAAGGTCAGGTCAAAACTTGTCATTGCAAAATTGTTGTAAACATCTATTCAAAAATTTATTGATGGCTCAGCCTATGTCACTAACAGCTATTTGTGCTAAGCCATCAATATGTGTTTAATACCGGTAATTTAGCATCATTGATTCGTATTTGAGATTTCAGTGTCTATTGACTTTCATGAATTCATTTGATTGATTGGTTTATTTGTTTTAATTGTTATTTAATAAATTTTCAATTTTAAAAGATGTGTTTGAGCTTTCTTGTCAATCCTTGTCTGGTATGATTGTCTTTACCTAAAATCAGTAAGATTTGCAATAGGCTGGAAAATGAGGTAGAGAGAGGACATTTGTTTTACCCTGTCTGCCTGTGGACCTTTTTAGCTCACCAGAGCACATCATGCTCAAGGGGAGGTTTTGGGGTGACCCTGAGTCCGTCATGCGTCGTCAACGATCTTAAAAACTTCTTTCTTCTCCTGAACCACTGGGCCCATTTTAATGAAACTTTGCCAGAATGTCCTTTGGGTGACTCTCTTTAAAATTTGTCCACTAAATTCTGATTGGCCCCTAAATATGGGCATGGCAGGGCGTGGCATTTTTTCACTTTGAAATCTTTGAACAACATCTCCTCCTAAACCACTGGGCCTGTTTCAATGAAACTTTACCAGAATGTTCCTTGGGTGACCCTTTTCAAAACTTGTTTGCGAAATTTTGATTGACCCATATTTATGGGTGTGGCAGGGCAGGGCTTATTTTGAGCCCAAAATCTTTGAACATCTCCTCTTGAACCATTCGGCCGATTTCAATGTAACTTTACCAGAATGCTCCTTTGGTGAGCCTTTTCAAAAATTGTTTGCTGATTTCTGATTGGCTCCTAAATATGGGTGAGCCAGAAACCTTTGAATGACATCTTTTCCTGAACCACAGGGCCAATTTCAATGACACTTTAACGGAATGTTCCTTGGGTGACTCTTTTCAAAAAATGTTGGCAAAATTTTGATTGAACCATAAATAAGGGGGTGGTAGGGTGGGGCTTTTTTTGAGCCGGAAATGTTGAACACATCTCCTGAACCATTCAATGAAACTTTACAAGAATGTTCCTTGGGTGACCCTTTTCAAAAATTATTTGCGAAATTTTGATTGGCCCCTAAATATGGGTATGGCTGGGTGGGGCTTTTCTTGAGCCTGAAATCTTTGAACAACATCTTCCCCCGAACCACCAAGCAGATTTGATAGAAACTTTACAAGAATGTTCCTTGGGTGACCATTTTCAAAATTACATGTAGTTTGCAAAATTTTTATTGGCCCATAAATTTGGGTGTTGCAGGGTGGGGTTTATTTTGATCTCAAAATCTTTGAACAACATCTCCTCTTGAACCACTGGGCTGATTTCAATGAAAATTTACCAGAATGTTTCTTTGATGACCCTCTTCAAAATTAGTTTGCAAAATTTTGATTGGCCCATAAATATGGGCATGACAGGGGTCATAATTTCGAGTCGCCTTAGTAAAGAATGGGTGGGCAGGGTCCATTTTCACTTTAAATTCTTGGAATAACACTCCTCTTCAACAATTAGGCAAATGTGAATGAAACTTTGTCTTAAAGTTACTTGGATGGGTTCCGCTGGACCAATAAAATTCAGGTGAGTGGTTTAGGGCCATTCTGGCCCTCTTGTTTTGTTTTTTGGATTTTAATCCAAAAATGGAGTGACCTTTGAATCATAAAACTTAATACAATTGTAGCCTATGACAGGAGGTGGTGTCCTATTGATTTTGGGGTCAAAAGTCACAATCGAACTTTGTTCCACAACCATTTTCAAACTGGGACAAAACACCAGTTGGGTCGTGCTAGTCTGCAATAGATTTCATCAAGAGCAGTTTTCATACACAGCAGAAGGTGGTCCTATATTTTTGTCATCTTCACCGTCTGTAAGTCAGTCCAAAATGTCAGTACATCGGTAGGTCCAAATCTTGTCAACACAACTTCTTCATTTATGGACCGATTTGGATGAAACTTTCACAAAATATTCATAGTCACCTGACCTTGCACATATACTAATATGATTTGGGTCCAATGATTTTTCAGGAAGATACAGATGCTGAACTTGGAAATAATTAGGAAATTTCAGTTTTCCAGACTTTTTAGCTCCACTGGCCAAAGGCCACTGGGGCTATTGCCATGGCGCTGTGTCCGTCGTGTGCATCAGTGCGTCTGGTCGTAAACTTTTTCTTTAAAAAATCATTTCCTCAGAAACTTCTGGATTTATTTTAAACCAAACTTCACAGGAAAGATCCTTGGGTGACCCTCTTTCAAAGTTGTTCAAGAAATTTGGATCCAATGAAAACATGGATTTAGTGGGCACGGCTAATTTCCAAATATGGTAAAAAGTGACTTTTCTCAGAATCTAATCGATGGATATCAACCAAATTTCACTGGAATGATTCTTGAGTGAACCTTTATCAGTCTACCAAAAATTATTAGTCCCCCACCGGTTACCAGTTGGGGGACTATAGGTTTGCTTGATTCCGTCTGTCCGTCCGTCCGTCACACTCTTGTCCGGGCTATATCTTCTAAACCATATGTGCTAGCAACTTCAAACTTGGTACACTTATAGATCTCATTGAGGAGAAGTGTCATGTTCAAGAACTGTTACTCTGCCATGCCCACTTTTTGAGTTATTGCCCTTTGTTGATTGTAGCCTTACATTCTTGTCCGGAACATATCTCCTTAACTATGTGTGCTAGCAACTTCAAACTTTGTACACTTATAGATCTCATTGAGGAGAAGTGTCGTGTTCAAGAACCGTTACTCTGCCACGCCCACTTTTTGAGTTATTGCCCTTTGTTGTTTTTAGCCTTAAATTCTTGTCAGGAACATATCTCATAAACTATTTGTGCTAGCAACTTCAAACTTTGTACACTTATAGATCTCATTGAGGAGAAGTGTCATGTTTAAGAACCGTCACTCTGCCACGCCCACTTTTTGAGTTATTGCCCTTTGTTGCTTTTAGCCTTAAATTCTTGTCCGGAACATATCTCCTAAACTATAAGTGCTAGCAACTCCAAACTTTGTACACTTAAAGATCTCATTGAGGACAAGTGTCATGTTCAAGAACTGTTATTCTGCCATGCCCACTTTTTGAGTTATTGCCCTTTGTTGTTTTTACCCTTAAAATTTTGTCCAGATTATATCTCCTAATCCATAAATGCTAGCAACTTCAAACTTTGTACACTGATAGATCTTATCGAGGACAAGTGTCATGTACAAGAACTGTTACTCTGCCATGTCCACTTTTTGAGTTATTGCCCTTTGTTGTTTTTAGTCTTACATTCTTTTCCGGATCATATCTCCTAAACTATAAGTGCTAGCAACTTTAAACTTTGTACACCTATAGATCTCATTGAGGACAAGTGTCATGTACAAGAACTGTTACTCTGCCACACCCACTTTTTGAGTTATTGCCCTTTGTTGTTTTTACCTTTATATTTTTGTCCAGAACATATCTTCTAAACCATAAGTGCTAGAAACTGCAAACTTGCTACACTTATAGATATCATTGAGGACAAGTGTCATGTACAAGAACTGTCACTCTGCCATGTCCACTCTGCCATGTCCACTTTTTGAGTTATTGCCCTTTGTTGTTTCTATCCTTACATTTTTGTCCCGTACTTATCTCCTAAACTATAAGCCCTAGCAACTTCAAACTTTGTACACTGGTAGATCTCATTGAGAAGAAGATCTAGTAAGTAGGAGATATATTATAAGAAAGGATTTTTTGTTATCCGGTGGGGGACTCCTGTATTGCATCGCAATACGACATGCACTTGTTGATATTGGATTGAAAAAAAATGTATTTTATTGGCGGAAGTCATTTCTCTATATGATATATAGTGGAAACTTTGAAAATCATTTTCTCAAAACGTAATTGAAGGATATCAACCAAATTTTACTAGAATGATCCTTGAGTGAAATTTTATCATGCAGCCAAAAGTATTGATATTGTATGAAAGATATGTTTTTTATGGGCAGAGGTCATTTCTCTATATGTTATATAGTGGAAGCTTTGAAAATTTTTTCAACATCAGTAGAACCCAAAATATTTTAAGATCTAGTCAAATCTTAGATTTGCTATTTCAAGAATTTCAAGCCTGTGGAGCGACTCAAGCCATTCATGGCTTTCTAGTTCCCAAATTTGACCTTAAAAATGACTTTGACCTTAACTGATGACTTTGGAATTAGTACCAACAAAAAGGCCTTGTCCCAGGCAATCATCATGTGAAATATGAAGGCCCTATCACTTACCATTCAAAAAATATGGCCAGTTTAAAAGTTTATTTTTTTTCTCCTCAATTTTGACCTCAAAAAATGACCTTGACTAATGGCTTTGAACTTGGTACTAAAAGAAAGGCATTGTCAAAGGCAATCATCATGTTAATTTACAGGGATCATTCTGGGATGGGCCATACTGATTTTGAGGACAAACTATTTGTTTTAGACTAATTCTGATTACAGTTTTGTATGGGCCCCATATATAATCCACTCAAATCTGATGCTTGTTTCAATCTAGAATAGGTATTAAGGTTTCTTGGGCCCACCAGTTTTTATACGCCCGAAGGGTAGTGTTATGTTATCCATTGTCCATCTGTCTGTCTGTCTGTCCGTTAGCAAATTCGTGTCCGGTCCATAACTTTCAAACTATAAGGCCTATGGTCTTGAAACTTCACAGGTGTATAGATCTCATAGCTAGGGTGTGCAGAGCCCAAGAACCACAACTCTACCATTTGTAATTTTTGAGTTATTGCCCTTTGTTTGATTCAGTTAGCAAATTCATGTCTGGTCATGGTCCATAACTTTGAAACTATAAGACCTATGGTCTTGAAACTTAACAGGTGTATAGATCTCATAGCTAGGGTGTGCAGAGCGCAAGAACCACAACTCTACCATTTGTAAATTTTGAGTTATTGCCCTTTGTTTGATTCAGTAAGCAAATTCGTTTCCGGTCCATAACTTTAAACTATAAGGCCTATGGTCTTGAAACTTCACAGGTGTATAGATCTCATAGCTAGGGTGTGCAGAGCGCAAGAACCACAACTCTACCATTTGCAATTTTTGAGTTATTGCCCTTTGTTTGATTCCGTTAGCAAATTCGTGTCCGGTCCATAACTTTCAAAATACAAGGACTATGATTTCGAAACTACACATGTATGTAGAACTCATAGCTAGGGTGTTTGATTACAATATCTCAATCTGATTGAATTTGTGAAAATATTTTAGTAGTACTATAGTGTTTGCTAGAAAATACATCCTAAGGATCATTAAAAAGCTCAAAACATCACCCATTTATTTCTGGGCTTTGGGTGTATAATGCCACGCCCAGTGTTGCTCTTGTTCCTAATGGCCCATCAATTTTGCAGATGGCCTATCAAAATCTTATATTTTACATGTAAATGAATGGGACATGGGCCATTGCCCATTTCCATTGCCCATCATGAAATTGATCCAAAAATATCCCTGGTCAAATAAGAAGTCCAAATACTTTCCATTCAAAAGTTATGGCCAATGTTAAAGTTATATTTTTTTGCACCAATTTGACCTTGAAAAAATGGCCTTGAAATATGACTTTCAAAGTGCTTGTCCCAGGCAATCATCATGTGAAATATGAAGGCCCTATCACTTACTATTCAAAAGTTATCCCAAAATGCCAAAGTTTTCGCACAACTACAATGACACCAATGCTATAGCAATCCCTCAGGTTTTCTCTGAAGACAGCTGAGCTAAAGATTAACTTTGCATTTTTTTTACACACAAAAAATACAAAATGTGAACATCTATTGTTGAAATAAGCCTATGCATGACATTTTCTAGTTTCATGTGTGCTTCATTAACAGGCATTGAGCAGTCTGGATAATAACTGTATTTATGAAAATCTGCGATTTTGAAAAGAGACTAGGTTTGTCACTATCTATTGAGCCAGTAGTTAAGACTTTGATCAGACTGTGCGAATGTAGGGTACTTGTTAAGATGTTGGAAATGTCATACAAATGTATAAATATCTTACAGCATTATAAGCAGATCGCTAGCCTCGCGACTTGACCTCATATAGAGCATATAGAACATTTTAATGCATAATAAGGCCACCGGCCCATACACATATAAGTACAAAACATATCATAGACAAAAATGTGAGGAAGGACAGTTTGTCCCATAAATTTAACATACAACATACATTATCAAGGTTTATAGGTATACATATTTTTTTCTAAGAGGTATATCTAAGACAATGCCAAGGTGAATCAAATATTTTTCGCCGTTTAAATATTGGTGTTAACCATTTGTTTGTCTCTCAATTTGTTAACAGTATATTTTTTTGTAAAATGTTATATTGAAAGTTCAACTCTTGCAAATACTGTTTCTGATTGATGAAGTAGTGCTTTTTTATTTTTATCTCAATTGAGAGTATTGAACAAGAACTTTTATGTTCCTATGTATGAACTAATTTGGGTAAAATATACGAAAGATCAAAATGTATCCTATTCCTGGCTATTGATGTAGTCTAATCTTACTTTAAATGAATAATACAGATACATTGCTGTATCAGCATATACGTCAGCTATCAAAATATTTCCCAGCAAAATATAGGCCCACAAGTATGAAACAAAAACAAATTAATGGTAGGTGACCTTTCCCCTAGTCATGCCGAATAAAAATCAGGAGAAAAATGAAATAAAATCTAAGTGATGAAAACACTGGTTTCCCGGGATAAAAGAGTGTTTTGATTATAGGTTGATTTTGCCCGGTGAGCCGTGAAATCAACTTTTTACTGCTAGATTCTCGTGCCATTTGTTCGAAATAGATAAAACAGGTTTAAATAGCGCATTAAGAAAGTTTACAATTTACCATGTAAACCAACGTTATTGCTTGTCATAAAAGGTAAGGTTCACTCAAACATGTACTTTCATATTTGCAGTGAAGGGGTCAGGTTAAATTCCTATCATTTGCTTTTTAATTATACATGATTTACCTATGATAATGGACTGAGCACCTACTTCAGAGCTCAGTTTACAAAATACACCTATAGCAATTGGTTTGACAGTACATTACTAATTGGACGTCTAAAATTTATCCAAGTGAATTAAAGCCAGGCTATTTCCTTTAAAGCTAAGGCAAAAATTTCACCATTTTGATAGGTTCACTGTCCTAGCAGATAAACTATCAAGCTTTAATCCACTTAGATATATAGGATCTGTGACGAGATTTTGTTGGAGATGAGCAGATCTTCATCCAGTCAATATTTGAAAAGTTATGAAGTATTTCGAAAACCACTTTTTGGAATGACCAGAAGATAGAAATTCCACGATAATGTGTGTTAGATGACGTCAGGATGATGTCAATTTGAATGTGATCCTATACATGTATGAGACAAAGGTGAGTTTGTGAGGAATATATAATACATACTTAGTGTTTTGGTTGAAAAAGAATATCTAATGAGGTTGGGGGAATTGATGATTGTTGAGGCTCTGCCGAGACAATTATCAATTACCATGACAGAGTTGGATATCTTTTCACACAATACACTTAGTATGTTTTATATTTATCTTATAACCTCTTTTTGCCTTGTTTTTGTCGATGTTTCCAACAGAAATGCAATATCCTAAAAAATATCATATGGGATGTCATCAGACAGAAATTTGTATATTTATAAGAGAAATCTCAATATCCACCAGTAAGCATAAAAGAAAATCTATTGATACAAAGGCAAGTTTTCATAATTGTCAATGTCTTTCCATAGTACATCGTCATTCTTTTTAACTTGGTGAGTTTCAAAACTCTCATATTGATCAAGTTCATCTAGGCGAGTGATATCTGGATTTTGTGTTTGTCCAGTTTTTACCCCAGTATCACCAGCTTGTGGCATATCAAAATTTTCATATGCATCCAATTCATTCAAAGCCTGTTGATTAAAACCTTGAGTATTGGCCATTACTGGAGATCTTTGATTTCCTATTATTTGCTGTATGGGTGGGGTATTTGAATTCTCGTAAGGGCCAAGGTCATCCAGTCTAAGAGGTGACCTGTTATCATTTGACATCATGTTTTGGTCACATGTTTCATAAGTTGCAAGATCATTTAAAGATGATACTTGATCTGCATTGTTTGGTCTGTTATTCTGATTTGGCTTTGATTTATCATGACTAGATTGATCAGGATCACCCAGATTCTTGCTTGCATACAGTTCAGGCTCCTGATTGACTTGATTCTCAACCCTGACAGGAACTGGCTGTATACTGGAGTTACTGGAAGGCTTTGTTTCTTTATTACCACCTTGACGATTTTCCAAATATCTTGCCCCTTTAAACTTTTTCACTGGAAGTTCTGGTGGTTTAGAAGCTCTGGGTTCTTTGTAATCATTTGAATCCTGTTTTACTGGTTCAACTCTGACAGGCCTTAATGGTGTCTTCTTGATTTCAGTAGACTTCTTAGTATCTGAGGGTAACTTGACTTTGACATTCCCAGCATTTCTGTTTTTGATGCTTTTGATTTGTTCCTTAAGTTGAACTGGGTCTGGTTCAAAGGGCTCGTAGCACATAGGAACCTGTGAATATATACATTTAGTTAAATGTGTGTTAAGCGACCTTTTGTGGGACCACCCAAAAGCTGTCATTGAAGAGAATGGTCGCTTAGTACAAGTTTTGTTAACCAAATTAGAAATGTTATTTTGACTGAATGTGTATTTTTTTTTAATTTCTTGATAATCCTATGTTAATAAAACTCTAAAGAATTGTCTCATTGAGACGATTCTAATGAATTTATCAACATAGGCTTCATTTGCAATAGTTTTAGACCAATTATTACTACCGTATTTCTCCTTATAAACCCTCCCAGGAGCTATACATAACATGGTCTTGGAGCTTTTATTTAGTATGCTTTTCTAATTTAAAAGAAAGATCACTTGAAATTAATGTCTTTTAGGCCCATTCGCCCATCTGCCTTTAGTTTGAGGTGAAGTTCCGATTGTTTAAGAGAAATTCATCTCCAATAAGAGAACAAGTCTCAAACAGTTTTTGTAAATTTAGGCACCTGAAGTGGTTTTTCTACGTAAAAAATGTAGGGGTGCTACTATTAGGGTGGAAGCTATTATAAGAGGAAATACTGTAGTTTATTAGATATAGAGGTGGTCACTTGAGCAAGACTGTATGAAAATAATTGGGAAGTGTTACACCAGGGGATGGCTGCTGTTAATGCCAATGATCATAAAGTCACTTACAGCAGTGTTACACTGAGCACTCATTTTAAACATCAGTAGAACCCAAAATGTCTAAAAATCTAGTCAAAACATTTATTTGCTTTTACAAGAATTTCAAACCTGTGGAGCGACTCAAGCCATTCATGGCTTTCTAGTTTTATCGTCATTCAGCCTGTAAAGGAACATGTAGATATTTGTAACTTAACATCGACCATAATACGTCGCTACTTGTATTGTGGCTATTCAAAAGGCCCTTTTGGCTTGCTCATTTAACTGTATTTTTGAAACAATTTTTTAATTGCGTAATTGAAATTACTGTTTCTTAGAGAATGAAAATACAGAGTTAGATTTCACATATGTTTTAAGCAAAAAGCCGTAAACTGATCTCAACTCATGTATTGTATGGGATTAAATTAGAAAGGGGGCCTTGTTTTTATCAAAATCGAGGAATCGTAAATAACCTGTTGGTACTCGTGTTTTCGAGTGATTTAAACTCCAAACGACATGTTAAGGCCAATCAGGGAAGCTGCATGTACGGAGTAGACCTAGAAATTAATGAGCGCAAGCCTATACACAAATCAACTGTCTAGACTATGGCAACCGTCCAACAAAGTAATAGCCAGCATTATGTATCAAGTTAGAAGTAATGTTGCCAAAAATCAAACAACAGAAATTTTTTGCAGACTTACTTTGAAGATTTATGATTAACGATTTTTAACTATTTTCTTAAGTCATAGGTTCAAAAACCTTTGACCGTTCTTGAGCTTACTCCAACGTTATTGTGTAGTAATTGGTCCATTATATATCTATTTAGATTGGTAATACTCATGTCTTAAATTTTGGTACATTAAATATACGAGAAAAATACAGGTGGTGCGTTTTCATTGCTCGTGAGTATATTTTAATTGTATTCATAATCAACTAATACTGTCGCAAAGCAAAAGAATCCCAAACTTTGTTCCAGTTCCCGAAATGGTTTTTGGACACAGTTAATTGGACCAGGAAGCTTGACCTTTGTGACCAGTTTATCAATAGAGCACTTCCTAGGGTTATGGGCAACAATTGTATGAGGTTTCATGATTCTAGGTTATATTATTACCGAGTTATATGGTCTGGAAACAAAAATGTCTACAGCTAAACAAACAGATGGATGGACAAACAGACCTGGTGAAACCAAAATACCCCATCTACTTCGTAGGTTAGGATATAAAGGGATATAATTCATATAAAAAAATATGTTATCTATCATATCAAGGGTTTTCCTTCAACCTTCTTTATCACATATAAATGTCATTAATGTATAGCTACTTGATTTGGTATTTCTAGCAGAGAGAGGTGGTTATTCCCAATTGTCAGAGTAATTGTGAAACCTCAAAACTACAGCTTTAATAAAAGCTGTAGTTTTGAGGTTTTACAAATACCTTGACATTACACAAGTACCTGTATTGCAGCTTTCTTGTTGATATATGAAGGCCGTGATGACTTCATATCCATCAGGTAGTATCCGGGCTGGTCAATGTTGATTGACTTTTTATCCACTTGACCTTCATACTGACCTTCACCTTCACTGACAATGGTTGTCATGGTAGCATCCTCCCGTAAATGGACATACCTTCCTTTGTCCATACCCTGAAATTTATGGGACAACTCTATAAGTATCATTCTCAATTGGCATGTAAACAGTGAGTAAGTAATAAGGGTAGGTCATTTCAGTATTTTTCATATATTTTCACTAAGAAATTAGACCTTTGTAAATTGTATTTACTGTAATTTTGAAATGAAAATTCTTATACCATTCTAAAATTGAGGGGTGATTGCAAAACTTGTTATTGTAAGTGTATCAAGATTTTGTTATTGCTTTTTCAGACAATATTTTATTAGCATTTCTTAGTTTTTGAAAGTGAAAGGTAGTAAAATAATTCTTTGGGAGACTCAACCCTTTCAGCACAGCCCATGAATTTTATGTCCTTGTGTTTTTAACTTAAGACAATATTGGAAAAGCAAGAAATTACTCTTTGTCCTATGATATTTTCTACCAAAACATATTATGAAAACAAGGGGATCATTGGCCCTTAAGTGCTCAAGGCATTTAGGTGACAAAGGTGGCAAAGTGTCAAAACTACTTATTTGAAATTCATGACTGGCTCAACAAAAGTCCAAGATATCAAAAAGACAAACATTCTGATGACATTTCAAGACAGTTGAGTCAAATATGTTGCTTGTAAAGTACAAAAAGATTTTCAAAGATTTGAAGAGGTTTCCTAGTTTTTTACCCTCTTTCCAACTCGTCTAAGATTTCAAGACAAAGATCTTGACAATATGTTAAAACATATAAGGATTTTCCTCATTTTGACCAAGTGACCTAATTTTTGACCCCACTTAACCCATTTTTTAGCTTAATGAGATTTAATGGAGACAAACATTCTGACCAAGTTTCAAGACATTTGGGCCAAAAACGTAGCCTCTAGAGTGCAAACAAGGTTTTTCTAAGATTTGACCCCTTAATCCAATTTTTTACCCAATTTCGAACTTGACTGAATTTGATGGAGACAAACATTCTGACCAAATTTCAAGACATTAGGGCCAAAAATGTGGCCTCTTGAGTGCACAAAAGGGTTTTCAAAGATTTGACCCCTTGACCCTATTTTTGACCCCACTAAGTAAAATTTGGAACTCAACTTAGATTTGATGGAGACAAACATTCTGAAGAAGCTTCAAGACATTTGGGCCAAAAATGTGGCCTCAAGAGTGCACACAAGATTTTTATAAGATTTGACCCATTGACCAATATTTGACCCCACTAGGTCCAATTTGGAACTTGACTGAGATCTGATGGAGACAAATATTCTGACCAAGTTTCAAGATATTTAGGCCAAAATGTGGCCTCTAGAGTGCACACAAGATGTTGACGATTGACTGGACACTGGAACAACCTAACGACGGACACAGCTCAATCATAATAGCTCACCATGGGCACTTTGTGCTCAGGTGAGCTTAAAAAAAGAAGAAATTGCTTGTTGATATTTTCTACCAAATAAGATGGTTTCAATTCAATTTATATCCATTTTCACTTTTGTCTGTAACCCATTTCACCTTAGGTAAGTCTAAAATTTTGAAATACTGGATTGGGTTGATAAAACACCATTTTTTGTATTCAGGATTGCAAAATGGTACAAAGGGGAATAAATTTAGCAAACTGTTTGCACCGTTTTGAAATCCTGAACACAGGGCTGTTTACCACAATAACAGAGTGTTTGTCAGAGGTGAGACAATCCAGTGTACCATCTCGATCAATGTGTTGAATATCTCCATTTTGTAGTGAACCAGCTGTACGCTTCGACCTAAAGCAAATCAAGAAACATGACAATAATAGAACAGGAAAACAGGTTTAACATGGAGAAGGAAAGATGACCTTGACCCTAGATATATTCAACGAAATTATTGATAAAATGATCATTTTGCTTATTTCAAAGAATAACATAGCTGAATTACTACTTGAACACCACAATTTGTAAATGTAAGGTTTAAATGTATATGCGAGAATTCATTTATTCAAACTTGAAACTATAAACTTGAGCCTCAATTTTGACAAAGTATCAATAATTAGCTTACAGCTTAGTTGGTAAACTGTGAAAGTCAAAACAAAAAAAAGCTTTGTAAAATTTATTCTGGTAGTGCAAAACACAATCACAGCGCTTTTTTTGCACCTCATTTTCTTAAAAGAAATTATGTCAAATGTTTGCATGTATATACATGTATTTCTGTTTTGAATTACATGTTTTGTTGCTTTTGGAAAGATCTTTAAGAAAATGCCTTGTGTGAGGCCCTTTGATAAGAGAAGTATCATATATTAGAAGAAACATATGATACTACCTTCCACTAAAATACCGCTCTCTCCTCTTTCTGTATTTTTCCTGCCTTCTTTTCTTCTTTTTGTAGACAACAACTACAACAACAACTAATACAACAACAAGACCACCCACAATTGGTCCCACAATGAGGCCAATATTTGTTGTCTCCCTTGACTTGTTTATATATCCATTATCTGAAAATTACAATAAAATATGGTAAACTGTTTGCTAATTATACCTTTCTTTACATGCTAGTGCATAAGCAAAGTGGGGTATAATTTGCGAGTAGAGTCAATCTTGCTCAAATGTCCACATCTGTTAAGTGACCCTTTCCATTAAGCAACCATTTTTTAAATCTCCTTCTTTCAACAAAAATATCTTAAAAAGCAGACATTATTGGTGTAAAGCATTTTGTAAATGAATCCTGTGTTGATAATACTTATAAGAATCATCTCAGTGAGACAATTCTTTTGAGTTTTTACTACATAGGATTATCGAAAAATTCAAAACAAACCCCATACAAATTCAATAGATATAATGTTCCTAATTTTTAAACAGAAAATGTATTAAGACACCATTCTCTTTAATGACTGATTTTTGGTGGTCCCATAAGTGGTCTCTTTATACAAGTTTAACTGTAGTTTGCGATGTTTTGCCAATCTGAATGCAGGGAAAGTGTTATCCAATTCTTAATCCATTCTCTTTCTTGTGATATCTTTGCCAATGATTTCTCAGAAGGCCCCTTTTCACAGGATGGGTCATAAATACCAAGGTCAAGTGCATGTGCAAAGCAGGGCATAATTTGCAAACTGTTTCCATGTTTTGTCATCCTGAACGCTGGGCTGATTCCTGTATCCTCACAAATTAGAATCAATCACACAAAACAATGAGCCAGTAATTGTAAGATTCCTGCTGTCAATCAAAACATTGATTGACCACCTCAATAAATCAATTAATGTAGACAGGACTTCACTAATGACCTCCATCAGTTTCTGCCTTTTTGTTTTAAACATTTTCAAGAATGAGCAGCTTGAATGTCATAACGTATCACTTTAATAAGCTGTGATTATAACCTTTTTTGTTTTACCATATTTCCTCTTACAAAGCGCCCTCCCTAATTGTAGCACGGACCCCTACATTTTTTACTAAGAAAACCCACTTAAAATGCCTTAGTTTTAGGAACCTTTTGAGACTTCTTCTCTAATTTGAGATGAATTTCCTCTAAACAATCATTTATTAGTAATGTTTATGAGTATATGATTGTAAAGAGATAATTAACAGCAAATTAAAGGAAAAGGGCCTTAAAGACCCTAATCTTAAATCAGAAAATGCTTTCTTATTAAAAGCTCCCTGACCATGTTATGTAATGTATAGCCCCCGGGAGTGTTAATTGGGAGAAATACCGTACGTTAAAATTTTGAAGACAAATGACATTTAATCTGAGACACCAATGCCCCACAAAAAAGGAGATTCTATTTTTTCTCAGAAACTTGACATTGATAGATGACCTTGACATTTGTCCATAACCTTGAACTTTGTATCTGCAGCTTAATAGAATGTCATCTATTTGACATTTATTTTCTTGGTTAAGGTTTACAACCTTTGACCTTGTTATATGGCCTTGACTTTATGCAAATCATATCATCGAGATCTATCATCATTTTGAATATGAACAGTGTATCTTGAATAGGCTTGAAGTAATTTGCAAAAATATGTTTGGTTAAGTTTTGCAGACAGGCAGTCTGACCGACAGATTGACAGACAGATGGTAATCATAAAACAATATGCCCCAATTCTTTCAGTAAAGGGGCATATAAATAAAACAGTACCTATTTCAGCGGAAAGGTTGGATGATTCTGTAACCATATCAGGTATATAGACTGGAAACTTGGATGATCTTCGTTTTAATGTTGGTGCAAATGTATTCATACTGTTTGGTGCTAAAACAAGAAAAAATAAGATAGCAAAATCATCAGTTGATGTTAGTTACTCAAACAAAAGTTTTTCTCTAAAGCAGTAACCATCCTGTAGAATTTACACAGGTCCAAATTGAAAGAATTAAGTTGCATACAAAGAATTATTAGTCTAACAATAAGGGCAACTGTTATAGATTTCACATGGCACTGTAGTCACAGAAAATAAATTCTCAAATACAATAATCAAGAGTGACATCTTAACAGTTTTGAAAATATGCTTTAAAAGTATTAGTTGCTTTTTGAAATATCTACAAGAGGACGATGATGGTCCTAGATCGCTCACCTGTGTCTCTTTGACACCCGCCCCACATCCATTAAATAATGATTTCTACATGAGATCGATGCATGATATGGCATGGACTTCCCATTTTTGATTTGATTCATCCTTGAGACCTGCCCAACATTCTGACCAAGTTTAATGAAGGTTTGGCCATATTTGTGGCCTCTAGAGTATAAACAAATAAATTGTCATTACAGTCCATTTTCCTGTGATATGGCATGGATCATTCCCATTTTCAATAGGGTTCATCCTTGAGACCTAGCCACCATTCTGACCAAGTTTCATGAATATTGGGCCATATTTGTGGCCTCGAGAGTGTAAACAAGAAAATTATCTTAAAGGCCCATTTTCCTGTGATAAGGCATGGATCCTTCCCATTTTCGATAAGGTACATCTTTGTGACCTGGTCAACACTCTGATCAAGTTTCATGAAGATAGGACTAAATTTGTGGGCTCCAGAGTGAAAACAAGAAATTTGTCATTAAGCCCCCTTTTCCCATGATATGGCATAAATCATTCCTATTTTCAATAGGGTACAACCTTGTGACCGGGCCAACATTCTGACCAAGTTTCATTCAGATTGCACCATACATTGTATTTGTGACTTCTAGAGTGTAAATAAGAAAATTGTCATTAAGGCCCCTTTTCCTGTGATATGGCATTGAGACTTCCCATTTTCAACAGGGTTAATACTTGTGACCTGGACAACATTTTGACCAAGTTTCATGAAGATTGGACAATATTTGTGGCCTCCAGAGGGTAAACAAGATATTTGTCTTTTAGGCCCCTTTTCCTGTGATATGGCATTGATCCTTCCCATTTTCAATAGGGTCATCCTTGTGACCTGGTAAACATTCTTAACCAGTTTCATGAAGGTTGGACCATATTCGTGACCTCTCGAGTGTAAACAAGAAATTTGTTTATAAGGCCCCTTTTCCTGTGATATGGCATGGATTCTTTCCTATCAATAGGGTTCATCCTTGTGACCTGACCAACATTCTGACCAAGTTTTGTGAAGATTGGGCCATATTTGTAACCTCTAGAGTGTAAACACTTAAATTGTTGACGTCGGACGCTGGAAGACAGACATTCAATGATCTCAAAAGCTCACCTTGAGCACAATGTGCTAAGGTGAGTTAAAAACCAATATATATCCCAGTGCTAATGTGTAGTTAATGGTTTTGTCAGTGGTTCTGTTGTGATAGGTACATAAAACATGTCAATACTCACAAATATCACAAATATATCTCAGCTCTGTGGTACAGTTGGTAGTAACATAACTAAATTTTGTTGGACTGTGTTTGATAATTCCTACACATTGTTCTGTATCTAATGGTGATGCTGTAATAATTGAAATACGGTCATGTCAGGTTGAACATAGTTTAATTTACTACTGCTCATTTTCTTTTTCAAGAAGACTCGGTTAAAACATACAAAATTAATGTGACCCATTTACATCTAGAGCTGGGACTAGTACATGAGTACCCGGGTATCTGGAAGAGCAACATTCCTACTTAGGTCCTGAATCATTATCAGTATCTCCTCTATGTACCTTTGGGGGTCAACTTTAGAAAAGAATTGAAGACTGTTTAGAACAGTCTTCAATTCAAGACTGTTTAGAACAGTCTTCAATTATTTTCTGAAGTTGATTTCCAAATGGTCTTCGACTGCCTCGGTGGCCTAGTGGTAAATGCACTCGACCCGTGACCTGAAGGTCCGTGGTTCGAGCCCCACTGTCGACGGGGTGTGTTAATGGGCAAAACACTTAATAGCCAGCCCTAGTTCACCCAGCTGTAAAAATGGGTAGCAGTGGGTTTAATCCACTGCCTCTCTCTCTGGGACGTGAAAACATCAGGATTGAGCGTTCGAGAGTGATTCTATAAGCTTAAACTTTCGTCGCAATCGAACTAAAATAAATTAGTATAAACTAAATGGTCTTACCGAATTACATCAGATAGTTTGAGGTTCCTGGTTCCTGGCTACTTTTTTTCAAATAATAGGCTTGCAACACCTGCATCTCTTAAAACCATTTCAGAATTGGTATGTTCAAATACAAATTCAAAATTCAAATTCCTTTATTAGTTTAAAAAAATCCAGTTATAGGATTGTCAACAAGAACATACATACAATAAACATACAAGACAGAACTTATGTATGTTTGAAACCCCCTTTTCAGAAATTATGGATCCAATTATGTATAAAGTTGATCAAATAAATTTATGGACAGTAAATATCAGGTACCGGAGTATCAACAGGTAACCAAATCTCTGGTACCCTGGTACTAAATTTATACTCTATTTACATCACATGTTGAAGAACCATTATGGGAATTGCAAAAATTTTAAGCTCTCATTTGGAGAGAACCCTTTTTGAAAAAATAAGTTTACAGATGACCTTTATCTTAACCACGAAAACTTGAATTAAATTATATGGAACTAGTTTTAACAAGAGTACCACCTACAGGTGCAATGCTCGGCTGCAGGTGCTGGATAGTGCAACAATTCTAAGTCAAAAAAGGGGCGTTACTCTTACAAAAATGCTTCCAGATTTATCCCCCATGGTAGTCTGGATAGCTTTTGTGATATTGAACACACATGCCAAGTTTCATGCAAATATCTTCCATAACAACAGAGATTTGACCAAGCTTGTCACACCAACACCAACACCAAAGCAAATAACGCCAATGTGATCATAATATTTTAGGTTTTCTCTGAAAACAGCCGAGCTAATAAAAAATACACAGGGAGAAAAAGATAGATTAACAGACAGTTGTAATCAAGTAAGCATATATTCTCTATTTAAGTGGCCAACTCACTCATAACAATTTGAAACAGGAATACAGTATCCACATATTTACCTAGTGATGGTAGCATGTATCCTTCATACTTGTTGATCCAGAACTCCATATCATCTTTTAAGAACGGCATGAGATATCGCAGTTGTTTTATTGAGCTTAGTGTCATGAGACTCCCTGTCATACGCTCACAAAATGCAGACACACTGTCCCACACATATTTTCCTGATGGAAGGGTCTCCCCTGCTTGTAAAACAGAAAATGTATCATTTTTATGCATGTACGACGCAGGTGTCAGGCATTGTATTTAAACCATTATTTGAAGCTTTGCATTTAAGGAAGAGAGGCTTCACAACACAAAGATCTTCTAGCTTTCTGGCTAGCCTTACAAGTTGATTTTAACTGCCCTGTATTCAGGATGAAAACATTAAAAGAAACAGTTTCCAAATGACTTCCCATTTTGCATGTAAACTCAAGTCCAAAGCTGTATACAATTCGAGCCTGTGTGACATTTCCAACACTTTTCCAACAAATGTGCTCCAAGCAAAGACTCTAGCCAGCCCGTGCATCTGCACAGTCCTACCAGCGTCTTAATGTTGCACTTTGTTGAAAGATATGGTCCAAAAGTGTCTTTAGAAAGTCAGGTGGACTCCTAATTATTCTAGGTAGCAGTCAAGGTTAATATTGGCCTTTCAAGCACATGTCAAATTGTTGGAAATATCACACACAGGCTCATTTATAAAAGATTGTAAACATTTCTACAACAAACGCAGGGCTGATACTAATCAGACTTACAAGATAGTTCTTTTTTCCAGATTGTACATACAATATGAGTCATTGCATGACATTTCCAATAATTTTGATAGCTGCGTGATGGTCATACACTGTGCAGCCTAGGCAACCACACAATACATAAATAATACATACTTAGTGTTTTGTATGAAAAAAAATATTTAACGAGGCTGGGAGAATTGATCTCTGCCGAGACAATTATCAATTCTCACAACCGAGTTAGATTTTTTTTTCATACAATTCACTTATGCCTTAGAATGTATTATTTTTATCTTTTAACCTCTTTTGTCTTGTTTTCGTCGATGTTTCTAACTGAAACGCAAGTTTTTAAAAATAGGTGCATGATATTATTGTTCTTAAAATAACTATGTGAAATCATAAAAAATATCATACGGGATGTTATCACACATATATTTGTATAGATATAAGATAAAATTAGAATACTAACTGTCTGCTTGAAGAGGATTTAAGGCTATTATCCGTCTACAAAGGGCATAGCTAAGACTGTGGTCAGACTCTAAAGCTGCACAGGCTGGCCAGAGGTTTTGCTTTGCGAACATGTGACATTATTGGAAATGTCATGCACATATTCATATATCTTCATCAAAATTGTTAAACAAAAGATCTTGTAGTTTTAATTTAGTTTATACTTATTTATTTAAGTTTGATTGCAACGAAAGCTTAAGCTGATAGAATCGCTCTCGAACACTCAATCCTGATGTTTTCACACCCCCGAGAGAGAGGCAGTGGTTTAAACCCACTGCTACCCATTTTTACAGCTGGGTGAGCTGGGGCTGGCTATTAAGTGTTTTGCCCATAAACACACCCCGTCAACAGAGTGGCTTGAACCACGGACCTCCGGGTCACGGGTCGATTGCATTTACCACTAGGCCACCGAGGCAGTAGTTTTAATTTGTTATCTTAAACATAAGGCTGTACACACCAGTAGGAAACAGATAAGAACCTTAACAAAAGCTCTTCTGGCCTTCAGCTTTTAGAGCTAAAACAAGAAGGACATTGGCCCTAAAGCTCTTACTTGAGTCATTGTTTCCAACTGTTGCAATATACATGTACTAGAAATAGGTCAAAAACATAAATTCCCGTAAAAATATTGCTTTCTACCTTTACAAACTTGTTACCTGACACTAGTACTTATCAAGGGAACAACTGTAAAATTATTTTCAGGTATGATTACAGGTATTCTGGTAAAGTTTCATTGAATCCTGAGACATCACATTAATTGGATTGGCAGATGTCAAAAAGAAGATAATTGCATTAAATCAATACCATGGAATGTTTTCAGCGAAGAGCAAGACAGATATGCCTTTTTGCTCTTTGATTCAATGTAAAAAGGGATGCACCCGGGTGGACCCCAAATTTGACCCCAGGGTCTTGATATGAACAAACTTGAAAGGGGTCCATAAGATACATACTAAATATGAAAGCTGTCGGCCTTCTGGTTTCAGAGAAGAAGATTTTTGAAGGTTTTCCTTTTTCACCCATCGTGCTCAGATGAGCTGAATGGGATGCGCCCGGGTGGAGCCCAAATATGACCCAAGGGTCTTGATATGAACAAACTTGGTAGGGGCCCACTAGTTTATGCTACATACCAAATATGAATGCAGTGTGCCCTCTGGTTTCGATTAAAGAAGATTTTAAAAGATTTTTGCTCTTTGATTCTATGTAAAAAGGGTTGGGCCCAGGTGGAGCCCAAATATGATCCTAGGGTATTGATATGAACAAACTTGGTAGAGGTTGACTAGATGATGCTACATACCATTTATGAAAGCTGTCTGCCTTCTGGTTTCATAGAAGAAGATTTTTAAAGATTTTCATATTTTCACCCTTTTTGTTAAGGGTAAAGGGAAAGTTAAAGGTGGATTCCAATTATTTGAACAACTTTGGTAGAGCTTGACCCAAGGAACATCCCTGCCAAGTTTCATCAAGATCGGCCCACTGGTTTAGGAGGAGAAGATGTTTAAAGAAATTGTGGACAACGGACGATGCACGACGCACGTCGCACGACTGACATTCTACGATCACAATAGCTCACCTTGAGCATTTCGTGCTCAGGTGAGCTAAAAAACCCAACTCTCTTCATCTCTTATAATTTAATCTCTAGAAGTAAAAATAGAAGAATTTCTCCGTAATAACAAGACAGATTTTTTGAGGCATTACTTTGTATGCAAGCTTAAAAAGTAGTTAGTACTCAAAATTGTTTTTATTGAGGAATATGAAAAAATCTCCAGCCAATTAGAATGCATGAAAATTTGTGTGGTGTCCGTGGTCTAGAGGTAGAGCATCGGCCTCTTGACCCAAGGGTCCTGAGTTCCATTCCTGGGAGCGGCTATCGATCTTGGTTCTTTCATTGGCCCACACATTTGGCGCGAGTACTGATGAATTTTCCAGGAAGCAGAATCGAGAGGGATTAATCTAAGTTGTAAGACATTGTTTCCCAATTGATGTAAAATAAATAGGTTTAAACCAAACCACGAAAATTGATGAAAACAAATCATGTTAAATCATTACCTGATGAACACAAGAAGTGATCTAAAAATGTATCTGCTGATCTGTAGGATAATTGAACATATCTATATATAGACTGATTTCCAACTGAAATAATAAACATTAAAAATAAATCTAAGTCAGTCAATATTGCTTGAGTGAACACTTCTATTTAGCAACTATTTTTATTATGCGCCCATCTATTAAATCCCCTCACCTAAGCAAAACCTCTGAAAAAGTGGATATTGTAAAACAAAAAAGTTGTTTATTGTTGAATCTTAAGTTGGAAGAACTCATTAGAATCGTCTCAATTAGACGATTGTAATTGATTGGAATATCATAAGATTCAGTAAGACTTATGTGATAATCTATATATGCTTTTGTAAATATCCTTTCTTATTTATCAAGAACTTAACTTTTAAGCAACCATTCCCATTTGTGACTGCTTTTGGTAGTCCCCTAAGTGGTCACTCTCTATAAGTTTCACTGTATTTTTCAGCTGGTCTGTAGGATATTTGTATGTATCTGTATATCAAGGGTTTAGTGCAAGACTGTACTAAGTGTATATACAATGTATATACACTTAGTACAGTCTTGCACTAAGCCCTCGCTATGCACTATACACATTATAGGTAGTTATAACTGTTTTACACTAAGCCACCAAAAGGATTAACTGAAATTTTCTTAAACCATTACCAAAAGATCAAATTCTTTACTGGTCCAAATGAAATATCGGGTACCTAACATACAACAACTGAAGGTTGACAAAATTGTGAAAATCTTTATCTTGGTAGGAAAAAAGTTTACTGCACACAATTTCTTGATTTTCCAATTCTCTTCGGGGTTGAAAAATGTAATTGTGTCAGAATGAGTAAAAGTGATACTTACATGGATATTCCATTGTAATTTGCTTAGCAAACAACCATAGCATTTCATTGGCTGGAATCAATGGCAGAAGCTGATTGGTTATATTGATGGTTCCCAGGTCAGGTACCAAACTCCCAGATATATCACTACATGAGAACCAGGCATCTTCCCAGGATTCCTTTATTTCCATAACTCTGTAATTGGTTGCTGTAATGGTTAATGATATTTAATAACTTCATGGTTAAAATCAGAAATTCATTATTTTTAATGTCATTGTCAGGCAACCAAAGCTCTCTAAACTATAACTGCAACAATTCTTTTTCCAAAATGTTATCTATTCTAATCAGTTCTTTACATGTGTATCATAAGCAATAAATAATTTACCGACTGAGACACACTACAATATATTTGAAATAGATAGGTGACATAAAAATGTTGTTCTGATTGCATATAATCTTTCAACCCTTATCCTGCTTGGTAAATATCATGACTAAATTGCATTTAATTCCAAGTGCTTAAAGCACTGAATGTATTTATTGTAAGTGACCTTGATATTTGATACACAAAGAAGAAATGAAATAAGAGCACTGCCTTTGAGTACACGCTCAAATGCAGATGCTGGATAATGCCGAAAAATTGCCCAAACTGCTGCTTGTTAATAACAGAGCTTGATCAAAGTCCAAGGTCAATTTTTCTATATTAACTTCCATGATCTAATATATATCATTTTGTTTGAGAAGTAATAAAGAAATATCAAAACATTTTTGTTAAAGAACCTGTAAAGGTACAATGAAAGCCTACAGTCTAATGAATTAAGTAATGATTGATTAAAAAGAGTTTAATGCCGCTTTCACAATCTTTTTCAGTTATATCACAGTGGCTGGAGCACCTAACAATGGATTCCTGATATTTCTCTCACCGGTACAACCATCACACCCTTTCGTAGCCTCCAGCCGCGTTCTCACATAGGTCTACAATTATCAACCCATTGGTGAGAGACAAACAGTCAGAAAGAATGAGTGCTGCCGTCGGGGATCAAACAAATTAAGTAATGGAATTTTGTTGTATTCAATATAAGGCTGATCATCTAATCAGTATAAATGAAGCATAATTGTCCTAGCTGTAAGCATTCAGAAAATATATGCAAGTTAAAAGCAGTAAATTATAGTTTCAAAAGTAGGTCAAGGTCACAGGGTCAAGGGTCTTGGTAACAGGTTAATACCTATCACCTAAGGAATGTTGATATGAAGTATGATCAGGTAAAGGCATTCTGAAAATATTAGCAAATTAGAAGTTATTTGGTTGAAGCTTTCGGTTAAAGTTTCTTTTTAAGTCTAACAGGGCAAGGTCAAAGTCAAATTGTCAAGGATCTTGGTCCCTGGTGAAAGCCAATAACCTGATGAAAGTGTTGATGAAGAATGTTGTCCCCAGGTAAAAGAATTCAGAAAATAAAGGCAAGGTTAGAGTTTTTGGTAAAATTTTAAAGATTTTTCTTTTTTTCAAATTCCATAAAGGTCAAGGTCAATTGTCAAGGAGTTTAGTCCCTGGTGAAAGCCTCTTACCTTTAAAGTGTATATGAAGTAATGATATTCCTAGGTGAAAATTTTCAGAAAATATAGTCAAGGTTAAGTTTTTTGGTTATAGTTTTTAGTTAAAATTTTCTAGGTCCACAAAAGGTCAACGTCAAGGTCAAAACATCAAGGCAATTGGTCTCTGATGAAAGCCTATCACCTAGTGAGTGCGTAAATGAAGTAATGATGTCCCTAGGTAAAACATTCAGAAAATATAAGCAAGGTTAAAGTTTTTGAGTTAAAGTTTTGAGCAAAAGTTCTTGCAAGTCCATTAAAGGTCTAGGTCAAGGTATTAAGGTTATTGGTCTCAGATGAAAGCCTATCACCTAGTGAGAATACTATATGAAGTAATGATGATATCCTTAGGTAAAACAATCAAAAAATAAAAGCAAGGTTAAAGTTTTTGGTTAAAGTTTTTAGTTAAGGTTGTTTAAGTCCATAAAAGGTCTGGATCAAAACATCAATGCACTTGGTCTCTGATGAAAGCTTATCACCCAGTGAGTGTGTATATGAAGAAATGATGTCCCTAGGTAAAACATTCAGAAAATATAAGCAAAGTTTAAGATTTTGGTTACAGTTTTTCGGTTAAAGCTTTTTTAAAAGGGTCAAGGTCACTGTCTCAAGGTCATTTTTACATGAGTGCCTCAAATGAAAGCCTATACACTTATAAGTGTTTCTGTAATATTAAGCCTCAAGGGTAAATATTGATAGAAATAAAAATCTTAAACCAAATGCAAACGAGGCATTTGAAGGTTTGACAATAGCTCTTCTGAGACTTTTGTCCCGAGCAGCTAATGAAAGCAAGGTGAAATGTTCCAAAACAGCGTATCTTCTTTTTGGGTGATTTCTCCAAACTATTTGTATATTTTCACGAGTTGAAACTTGCAAGTATTCAAAACAGTAAAACTTAAATACTTACCTGCATTTGTGATTCTATTAGTGCATAAATATCCAAATATCAGCACCAAAATTACCATAATTCCTTTTATTTCAATTGCTGGGATTGACTCCAAATTTAAGCAATATGTAGGAAATTCTCGGCCACAAAATAACCTCATATCCTTGCTAAACAGACATCAGTCAGTGGGATTTCCCACACAATAATTGAACAATCTCTGCTTTTGTTCATTATTCATTTTGGTAAGATTTTCCATAACATTCTTTTTTCAAGTATTTTTAGTAAAATTGGTTGACTGTCTTTGAGTTTTGTTCGCAATATTAGTTTTTAAAGGTTCCTTATAAGAGACTGTTACTTCAAAAGGAAAAACTACTTTTTACTTTCACTATTTGGCCGAGAATCTTAAATGTTTTCTTCATGTCAGATCTAATGGATTACAAGGCCGAGTGTATTTTTCACTGCGTTTATTGGAGTATAAAGAGCAATTGCCTTAGCACATGGCTTAAACATGTGCCCTATGGGTGTTATTTGCCATATGCTAAGGCAATGGCACTTTATACTCTGATAAATGCAGTGAAAATACTCTCATCCCTATACAAATTTTGAGGGTTTAGCACTTTATCTTTTTAAGGGCCTATAAACATATTGCACTGACCCCTTGTTATGTCTTTTTATCCTTTCTTTTTATCTAAGACAATTATAATTGAAAACTTGAGGATTTAAAAAAAAATATTTTCTTCACAATCCTAAGAATTTCAGTCAGCTTTGAATCTCCTTTTATTCACTTTATTCTGACAATCCTGTAATGTCAATTACAAAGCCATGAACATATTTTCAGTAAGTGAAAAATAATGACTATTAAGTTCATACAGGGAAGAAATATCAGCATTTAAACAATGAAATAACCTTTGAGCCAAGGTTGCCTACTTCCTATAATTGATATTTGTATGAAACTAGCAGATTAATGATTTCTTTAAATGCATGTTTAATAACAAGTCGAGGGTTCAGTGCAAGACTGTACTAAGTGTATATAGAACAGTTTTGTGCTTAACCCTCGAAGTGCTGGATAGACAGGTCATGTTCATAAAAGTCAGCATCAACATTTAGCAATTCGATGGCTAAATGCAAAACAGTCATAACTGCCTATAAACATAAGCAGATACGACTGTTTTTCACTATGCCATCAAATTATAGTCAAATCATAATAAAATCGATACATGTACTAGCAACACTCTTTTTAACTTACCCATCGCTCTTTTTGTGGCATTCCAAACACTCGCTCAAACTCTCCGAAATCATTCACAATTTAATGCGCTGGAATTGATCAGAAACTCTCAAAGCATTCTTTTTTATTGGCTGATTTAAATTTGAAGGAATCCGATTGGTCCGTGGAAACATACAATCCATTTATAGAATATTATGTCATTTAATTATATAACAAAGATCAATTTCATAGGTCATGTTATTGAAAACCTGTATTCACATTTAGCCATTACCAAGCCATCTGGCAGGTACCTACAGAGTTAAGTATTTCTGAAAGGTTATTCCAGGCAAAACATTCTCTCATTTCCCTATGTTTCTGGCATATGACTACTGCTGTCATGGATTAAAATGATTTGTTTTTTTGATTTGGATTTACTCTGCTTTCAACAATCTTTCAGTTATATAGCTGAAGCTGGAGCACTTAACAATGGATTCCTGGTATTTCCCACACCAGTACTACATTTACATCCTTTCCTAGCCTCCAGCTGCTATCCCATATAGGTCTACTACTTTCAACCCATTGGTGACAAATAGTCAGAGGGATGAAAAAGAAATTACATCAATTATTGTTTTTTTCAAACGAAACATCTTACATCTTGATTATTGTTTTAAGTTTCTGCATTTCTAGGGGTCAGGAAAAAACTATTATAAGTGCCTTTAACCCCTCACTTTAACCACTTCTTACTTAATCCTTTGCTGTTTAATCCCTGCTTTATACATGTCTGTGATTTTATAATTGAGAAAACATTGTGCAAAAAGAAGAAATTGCTTTTGATAAGCAATTTCTTCTTTTTCCACACTATTTTCTACCCTACTGAATGGTTATTTTTCAAATTAAATCCACTTTAAAATTTCGTCTGCAAAACCTTTGAGTTTGGACAGGTCCAAAATTTTGTAAAACAGGAAAGGGTTAAGGTAGGAGGATGACAAAGTTTTATACAAAGTCAGATGGAGGAGGAGTTACATTTGTATATGCAAAAGGTAAAATCCTAGGATTCTGCTTTGTAAAACACCTCCCCCCATCAGACTGAATTCATGCACAAATCAGCAGGAAAGTGAAATTATATCCATTTTAAACAGATCATAAATCTAAAATTAGTTTAAGTACCCTTTTCTGAGTGTAAAATAGTTAAAGATACATATCTGGTTGTAAAATTAAGTAATTAATAATTTCAAAGAAATCAAAGCACATCATTTGGATGTGGGTTGTATAATGTCAAAATCATCAATGTTCCTGCAAAGATGATGTTTAGTATAATAAATGGGTGGAGCTATCTGTGTACACAGTATAACACATGACATGAATTTCAGTGTGAATTAAGTTCTATTGTTTTATATTGCCAGATCATGTTAAAATGTTGGTTTAATGCTTACTGAATAAACCTGATAGCACATATGTGTAATAACAGATTGTCTCACAAATTAAAGTCTTTTAAAGGGTTTTCAAGCAGGCAAAGGTTTTAAAAGATAACAACAAAATAGAACCTTCCTATTTCCCTATTTTCAATAAGGTTCATTATTGTGCCCAGACAAACATTCTGACCAATTTCCATGATGATTTGGCCATTTTAAACAAGAATATTGTCATTAAGTACCCTTTTCCCATGATTTCCAATGAATCCTTCCAAATAGCAATAGGGTTTATCAATAACCAGACAAACATTCTGACCAAGTTTCGTGATAGGGCCATAATTGTGGCCTCTGGAGTTAAACATGAAAGTTATTTACATTATACGACACATGACAGACAATGGACATTCAATGATACGAAAGATCGCCTAGAGCATATTGTGCTAGAAATTTTAGGATTTAATCGAGGCAACTTTTCTAGAAGACTCAGTTGGTGTTTCCGCATAAAATAAGTTTACTTTCATCTTGGGGAGAAGCTGCGAGGACAGCTGCCAAATGGTGTCAACTGTGAGCTTGACCTTGACCTCATCAAATAATATCATACAACAATCTAACATTAAAACACTATTAGTTTCTTACAAACCAATGCATTCATGAGCCTATTCAGGGGTGGGAATCTGACTGGAGTTTTGGCAAAGATATAGTTAATAAGTCATAATATAATGGGTACAGGAAGTTAAGTAATTCAGAAACTAATTGTCCACTCAGTGAAACAATTACTTTTCATCTTTGATAAGACAAGCCCCTTTTAACACTTGTCTCTTTTTATAACTTACTGTATTTTCTTAGCCCTTATCCAGCTGCAATTTTTTTGATGTTTCAACTGGGCTGTGAAAAGTTTCTCCACAGAATTCAGAAGAAAGCAAGCAGGAAAGGCTAAAAAAAAGACTTCACATGAGTGCAGGCTGATCATAGTTCATACTGTATGGCAAAGCTTTTTATCTTATAACTATACAAATATCTGTGTGATAACACCCCATATATTTTTTATGATATCACATAGTTATTTTTAGAACAATGATATAATGCGGCTATTTTTAGAAACTTGTATTTTGTAAGAAACATCGACGAAAAGAGGACAAATAGAGGTTGTAAGATAAAAAATAATACATACTTAGTGTATTGTATGAAAAAATATCTAACTTGGTTGTGAGAATTGATAATTGTCTCTGCAGAGCCTCGACAATTTTCAATTCTACTAACCTCGTTAGGTATTTTTTTCCATATAATACACTAAGTATGTATAATATATTTGTACAGCAGGAATATGTCATTAACCCTTTCCTGTTTTACAAAATTTTGGACCTGTCCAAATTCAAAGGTTTTGCAGACGAAAATTAAAAGTGGATTTAATTTGATAAATAACCATTCAGTAGGGTAGTAAATAGTATGGAAAAAGAAGAAATCGCTTGTCTGATAGCTATTATACTTTAGGAGATATGCTCCAGATATTATCTAGGTATCAAAAATAACAAAGGGCAATAACTCAAAAATTATGCAAGCAAGAGTTGTAGTTCTTGTGCATAGCACTTCTCCTCCATGAGATCTATCCACCCATAAAGTTTCAAGTTGATAGCTATTATACTTTAGGAGATAAGCTCCAGACATAATCTAAGTATCAAAAATAACAAAGGGCAATAACTCCAAAATTATGCAAGCAAAAGTTGTAGTTTTGTGCACTGCACTTCTCCTCCATAAGATCTATCCACCCATAAAGTTCCAAGTTGATAGCTATTATACTTTAGGAGATATGCTCTGTGATCAGATTTCAAAGACTCAAATAAGCTGTAATCTTATACAGCTAACATAAAGGTAACAAACATTAAACCCCTTTTTGCATGACATATTTTAAGACACAAATTTCAAATAGTTTAGGGTAAAGGGCATCTGATTTGCTACTCAAATGAGAAATTTCATCAAATTCTGAGCATAAGACTAGGAGAAATGAAAGAATAACTGTATTTTACACGCTAACGTAAAGGTAACAAACATTAAGCCCCCTTTTTCTATGATATATTTATTTTTACGTTAATTTTAAATTGTTTATAGTAAAGGGCATCTGATTTGCTACTCAAATATGAAATTTCACTTAATTCTGACTGTTAGACTAGGAGAAATTGGGGAAAAACTGTTTTTTACCCTAAGTCCCCTTTTCCCGTGACGAGGCCTCATATTCAAAAACCGACACAGATGCATCATCACTATATCATAGGGAGTTCACATGGTAAGTTTCATTCAATTTGGCCCAGGGGTTATGGAGAAATAGGTGGGGACGGACGGACAGACAGACAAAGCGGCGGCTATATGCTCTCCCTTCGGGGAGCATAAAAAGTTTTTTTGGGAAAAAAAGATTAAATCAATATGTTGGTGAAACACAAACCCTCCCAAGAAATAAAGCTTCTTGGGAGTTTAACCTTGATAAATAACCTTAACTTTGTCAGATGACCTTGTCATGGTATCTGTGGATGTTGATAGGGGTGTAAAATTTTTCCTTTGTCTACTTGTCCTGTAGGACAAGTTGATGGAAAAAGTTACTCGTCCCTACAACAATTTCACTTGTCCTAAGTTTCAGACTTCGATGATAGACAAGAACTAGCGGTGACGAAATAAACAATGTAGACTGTGTTACATGCTTATTTTTACAATCACTTGACTGGGTTACCCGGTACCTTAATTGTAGAGCAAATCAGACTGAGTTCCCACTCTAAAAGATGCTGTGTACAGAGAACCCATCTAGCACTTACAAAAATGCGCATGTGTGAAAGAAATAAAAACATCCGTCAGACACTCATGAACTCCAATTTTACTTTCGTTTTGGAAATAAGCGACAATTACCTGTACTTTTGAGTTTTGGATGCCAAATTTAATTCTTTCTTGTTTAAAAAAGCACTCGTCCAGTAGGACGAGCTTATCATTTTTTTACTTGCCCAAAGCCAAATGTTACTCGTCAATACGAGCGGACGAGTGGAATTTTACACCCCTGGATGATGACCTACCACAATGCAAAATATCAGCATTTTGTCTTGAATGAGCAATAGGAAAGTTTATTTAATGGGGATGGGGATGAGTTATGCAGATAGACAGGCAGAATGACTTGACAGACAGCTGGAAAACAAAGTATGTACGTACCAGCAATTTTTTCAATGTGGGGATAGCAAAAACAATTCAATTATTTTCATGATTATAAATTTTCTAGCTAACAGGACTTTAGGGTCTCTTATGTAAATTCAATCCTTTCCCAACATTTCAATATTTGCAATCCTGACATATGATCACTAGTGAGCATGCTCATGACATTTCCAACGATTTCAAATGTCCACCAAGTTAAGACTCTGACCAGCCTGTGCATCTCCACAGTCTGGCCAGAGTCTTCACTTTGGGCTTTGTAGATAGATAAAATCTCATCGCTTGTCTAGATAGTCTGTAAATCTCTTAACTACACTTTGTGGTATTATAAGATTGCATCCATGTAAATGTCAAATTGTTGGAATTGTCACACACTCAAACTCAAATAATCTCTTCTCTTCTGTAAAGATTCTTCCCCAGTATGATCCAGGGGCCTGTTTTACTAAACATCTTACGATCATTGTTTGCGTAAGTCAAAAATTAATGTTGCTTCCTTAGTCGTAACTAAATATGGAATTCTGCCATGCACCATCTCATTGGAATCGTCTTCTAAAGATGATTCCAATCAGATATTGCAAGGAAGAATCTAACAATGAATGAAAACACCAGGTAATTTTGACTTACAATCAATTTTTTCGTAAGATGTTTAGTAAAACGGGCCCGAGGTTTCTAAATATTGAGTAGACATTGAGTAGTATGAACAATCACATTGTATATAAACTGTGATTGTGACCAAAGACTTTATGTCTGTAGCCATTTATTGAGCATGCATTATAACATGATTGCATTAAACACATATATGAAATAAGAAGAAATTAAATTGAACTTAATATGCAAAAAATTCATATGTCATGCATTTTACTTAGTACACAGATAGCTTGGCCAATTTATTATACTCAACATAATCCTTAGTCGGAATGTTGATGCTTTTGACGTTATGTAACCCATGTGCTAAATAGAGGATATTGAATGAGTGGTCATTGAATACTGAATTTATTAAACAAGTTGTCTTCAAACAGATAAAGGCTACGCCGAGTTTTTATCTGTTTTAGATGACGAGTTTAATAAAATCTGTATTTCATGAACACAAATTTTATATTCTATTTATAATATGATACTAATTTCGCGAAAAATGGTCAAAATTCTTGAAATTTGTCATTTCGTTTTTCCGCGAAACTTATAACGCCGTTTGAAACTGACGTCACAATATATACATTATGACGTCATTTTGGCGGTTACAAAATAGCTTTGTTATTCGCTCTGAGCTCATTTGCATAGTTATTCCACTAGTGTAATAACACCCATGTAATATCAAAAATATTCAACAGGTTTATTTCACTCCCGCGACGTCGGTCATATCATAAATGACCCTCCTCCCTATCTGTAAAATTATCCAAATGTCAATAGATTGTATCATAACTTGTTTATTTATTTTACATCTAGAAAATTGTTTTAAATCTATTTTACACCAACAAAAGGGTATTAAAACTAATTTCAGAATTGTGATCGTGTTATAATGTCATAATGGATATAATTTGATGGTAGGAGGAGTTATATGCAAAGCAAAATCCCCGGGCTCCACCCTAGGATTTTACATTTTGCATATATTATTACTCCTTCACCATCAGACTTTATTCATGGATACTTCAAAGTGAAAATAAAATTATTTCATAAGTAAAAGATGCCGATTACACTTGACGTTGTACACCTGTGAAATTGTTTGAAATGTCACAAACAAGCTCAATCAGAAAGCAGAATAGGTTTGATAGGTTTGATAAAAGCACACGTTTTCAAATGTCTCAAGTTTAATGTAACACTAAATTGAACAAATATATTGAACAAATCAAAATCAAAGTGAACACAAAATCCATTTTATTCAGTCAGTACCATAAAAATCAGATAAATTTTCCTTATATCTTGTAGCCTTTCCTTGAAGGTCAATCAAACGACAAGATTGTGCAATACCTTAAGATAACATTTCCCAATAATTTTTTATCAGTTAAAATAAAATTATTTATCATCACTTATTGGATATTACTAAGTAAATGATTTTTTAACTTAAGTCTTATGTAATATTTAATAATTGTAGAATTTTCAAGGTATTCAAAAATTGAAAATATTGTATTGTTCTTCCAAAAGCATGTACAAATAAATTCCAATGAGATAGATTCCATAAGAACACAACTTGCTAATCAAAATATTTTTACCCTTGTACTGCTGAATAAAAACCGTGACAAAATTCCTCATACCAAATCAAGATTATTCAGAGTTCAGCATGTCAAGAGTTTAATGACAATTTTTGTTGCATTAGTTGCTGAATCAGCATAAACATATTTCTTTAATGCTTGTCGGTGGTTTATCGAGAAATAACTGTAGATTATCACTTGATAAACTCACCGCAAAAGCAGTCAAATTATCAAAAACTTATACCCTGCTTTTGTGCATTCCATCCTATCTGACGTCATCTATGCTGGACGAAATAAGTGACGTCACAATGAACATTGCATAGCATTCACGCGCAAAATGACGCATTTGACGCAATTGGTACAATTGAAACAACAAACCTGATTGGTTGAGAATAACTTCCTGTTTTTATTCAACCAATGGTTATCTTTTATACAACTTGGGCTGGGTTTTTTAAGATTCCCTAACATTTCTATGTATTTTCTATGACATCCCCTGGCATTGGTATGATTGACTCTACACTACTGTCTATTTCAATTTGTTGAACTTCTTCGATCACATGATCTTGTGGTTGAAAGTCAATTTGTTCAGAACTGTCTGTATGTACAACAACCTGGATCATACGACCCGAGTTCAATGTCACATTCTGAACGGTGCCACTTTGGTTTGGTATAGCCGCTGTAGTGACGAACTGAATCTCATTTGCGATGTCTTGTAATGCTTGAACAGCAACACGAGTCTGCTCCAGGTTATCAAGATCCATTGATTCTGTTTTCTTTACTGCTGATAAAAAGAATTGAATAATATTCATTAGAAATCCTTGTTTGATTGTCTATATGTATTAGCATTTATCTTATACAATTATCCGCGGGATAACATCCTGTATGATATTTTTTATGTTATCAGATAGTTATTTTGAGAAAAATAATATGATGTGGTTATTTTTAGAAACTTACATTTCAGACAGAAACATCGATGAAAAACAAGACAAATAGAGGTTATAAGATAAACATTATACATACTTAGTGTATTGTTGGAAAAAAAATTTAACTCGGTTGTGAGATTTGATAATTGTCTCGGCAGAGCCTTGACAATTATCAATTCTCCCAACCTTGTTTGATATTTTTTTTTTCATTCAAAACACTTAGTATGTATTATATATTTACAAATGTTTTGCATCCAGCAATTGAAGTGTGCCTTCTATTTCACAAGTATATAAAGAACTTAACACTAATTCAAAAGTTTTTTCGGTCATAACACAACACTTTTTCTGACACATCAAAGCACCAAAGCAAGAATTTCTAGCATTTCTCATACCTCTACTGCCACTAAATCTTATCTGAACATCACAAAAATGTCAAAGTTCTCAAAAGATGACAACAAGAACAGCAAAGAAACAAAGGCTAAAGCAAAACCTAGGCTTTCCTTCAAAAACAGCCAGGCTTAATTTCATTGTTGCCTAAAAAAGTTATCATTAGCTTCCTAATTAGTCTCTCCTTAACCCCATTGATCAAATGAGTAACAATAAAGACTCTAACAGGACAAAGGACAAAAGCCCCTCCGAACATTATCCCCTTCTACACTTTTTGACACAGCGGACATTATTTCCTACATCAAAAGAACAAGGTGGACATTATTTCCTTCTTGACAGAGCACAGCCTCGACAATTATCAATTCCCCCAACCTCATTAGATTTTTTTTTTCATACAAAACACTAAATATGTATCTTATATAACTTTGTCCAACTTCTGCAATGTAAAATGAAAAAGTTGCTGTAATTTAAAATGAAACATATCTATGCAGTAGTGAATATAATGGGAAATGGAGAAACTTTTTCGGTATTCATCATAGCAAATTCTTCTTTTTTTTCCTCACTTGTTTTTTCAAGTATTTAATACTGTTTTAATCCAGGAACTGGACAGGGAAGGGTTTATTCAAAAAAGTATTTAATTCCCAAATCATTCCATTATATCAATTCAATTTACCTGGATTTACAGCATATGTATGAGTATCTTCAACTTCTGAAATAAACAATCAAATACAGGCATTTAACCCTTTCCTGTTTTACAAAATTTTGGACCTGTCCCAATTCAACGGTTCTGCAGACGAAAATTTAAAGTGGATTTAATTTGAAAAATAACCTTTCAGTAGGGTAGAAAATAGTGTGGAAAAAGAAGAAATTGCATGTCAGAAGCAATTTCTTCTTTTTTCACAATGTTTTCTCAATCATAAAATCACAGGCAAGTAAAAAGCAGGGATTAAACAGCAAAGGGTAAGGAAGAATTTACTGACCTCTCAGTTTATTTTGTTTGTAGTGATGAGGATTTTAGATATTCCAAATATTTGACTATTTACTAGTTTCTTAAATAGTTTTTTTAAGTCCTATTTCAGTTGATTTAGATTACCAAAAATGTAAGAACTTTTTGTCTTACTTTCCAAAATGAGGTTAATTTCCTTTAAACAATCATTTGAATGAAAGTCACAAAAGTTACACTTTGCAGAAATATTTCAAAATCTAAGTCTCAGAAAATCTGGAAAACCACTACAATCATTGTTAAATGTTAATGTCTTTTACTGAGTCATATATCAAACTGTTGAGAAGATGAGGACATGCTTGTTATATATTTCTCAAGAGCATAGAATATCAAGAATTATTCAACTATAATATCATTATCATTTTTGAAATCAAGGGCATCCTAGAATTTCAGCCAAATGTCTTGTTATGCTCAACAGTTTTTCAGTCTAGCTTGATTAAAGTTTCTGCATAAATTGTACAAACAAATAACACAGTTATGAGAAATTTCTATCAGTTTTTTTTTTGTAGAAAACACGAAGTCAAGGCTAGATCAGACTGGATGTCTGCGAAGGCTGATCTTGATCTATTCTGTCTCTCAATTATATTTTCAGCAGGAATGTGTAGTAAACAGCAATTTTTTCTAGTGTAAGATTGATAAATCTTTCATTTTGTAAGCAATAAAAGCTTTCATTCAATAAAAGATAAACTGATCTCACACTTAAGGTTGTGGATACGTAATAGTTCCTCAACATTTTGAACCACCTTTTTTCAGAATGTTGACCGACTTTTCCTGATGAAAATCATTAGGAAACCTCCGTTTACACTATTAAAGTTCACGACTTCTGAAATATTGTGGAACTCTTATGGGTCCACTACTTTGAACAAAGTCTAGAGGTACAGATTAGAGGTCTAAATCTTTATTTCTCATTGAAACCCTTTGTTATAGGTACACATTACAATTGTCTTGACGAGACAATTCTAATGTGTACCCTCAACATAGGTTTGTGTAAGTATTATTAAAATATTTCAACCTAAACTCTAAAATACTCCAACTATGTTATGGGTACACTTTAGAATCGTCTTGACAAGTTGATTCTAAAGTGTACCCTCAACTCTAAAAATACTCCCACTATTTGTAGCTTAGACAGCCAATTATCAGTATGACTCTACCTTGTTTGTTATCATTGAGCTGGTCAGTGTTTGTATAGGTACTGGTGTTGGGTACGGATGTCCCCGATACCGGGGTCCCGTCTACGATATAATACGATGTTGGGGCCCCTCCCTGGGGCTGGACCTCCTCCGGGACTTCCTCTTCTTCTATCTCTACTTCTTCCTCATATTCCTCTATAATACGGATATGAAAAGAGTGTTCTTTATTTCATGGAGGTATGAAACTTAACCCTTTCCTGTTTTACAAATCTGTCCAAATTCAAAGGTTTTGCAGACGAAAATTTAAAGTGGATTAAATTTAAACAAGAGCCATGTTGGACATGGGCATAAGTCCCCTACCGGCTTTGTTTGTCTCAATGTTTTCCCACGCCAATTCTATCAGGGACGTCAAAACCAGGTCTTGTTAAAGGGTTAAACAAGACTTACATGAGTTGTTTTCTCTGCTGTGCCCACTATATAATTCATAGAAGCAATAGACAGATGCAAGAAATAGTATCAATAACAGTTACCTTGTCTGATCCAAGATGTTTTTCTTCAGTCTTGTTGGTAAGAAATGAGAACTTTCACTGGAGGTGATTAATACTGCTGCATCACCACCCTGCCTAACATGGCTTATAATTTTTTTTTACATTTTAAAACAGGTTTCATCAAGTTAGCTTGCTTAGTTATTAAGTTATTGCAGGATCCATTTTTTGCCATATTTTCACTATTTCCGTTACCATAGCAACCGCACTTTTTGTCAAAGAACAAAGATAAAATGATGTGCATAATCTACACATTACCATCTAGTATTATACCAAGTCTCATCAAATTAGCTTGCTTACTTATTAACTTATCGCAGGATCCAATATTTTTTGCCATATTTTCACTATTTCCGTAACCATAGCAACAACAATTTTAGTCTAAAAACAAAAATAAAATGATGTGCATAATCTACACATTGCCATATAGTCATATACCAAGTCTCGTCAAACTAGCTTGCTTAGTTATTATCTTATCGCAGGATCCCATTTTTGGCCATATTTTCACTATTTCTGTAACCATAGCAACCTCAATTTAAGTCGAAAAACAAAAATAAAATGATGTGCATAATCTACACATTGCCATCTAGTCATATACCAACTTTCATCAAAAACGCTTGCTTAGTTATTAAGTTATCGCGGGATCAAGATTTGAGCAGACAGACAGACAGACAGACGGACGGACGGACGGACAGACGGACGGACAGACGGAGGGCAAACCTATAGTCCCCTCCGGTGTGAACACTGGTAGGGGACTAAAAATAACCATTCAGTAGGGTAGAAAATAGTGTTGAAAAAGAAGAAATTGCTTGTCAGAAGCAATTTCTTCTTTTTTCACAATGTTTCCTCAAACATAAAATCACAGGCATGTAAAAAACAGGGATTAAACAGCAAAGGGTTAAATCATAATCACAAAGTCAGTGTTCCCAAAAAACCCCAAATGGAGGCGATTTACCCCTAATTTTAAGCCTATACCCCCATTTTTTGCAACCAGCCTTCTTTGTCTCATATAGAGGGGGTACATACATGCTGTAAAATACCCATTTTTACCCCCAGGTTGTAAAAGCAGTGGGAACACTGAAAGTATTAATACTTGACGTGGGTTCATACAATATTCTGATTAGGTTTTATATAATGAGCATTGTCATTAGATTTAGTATCATCAAGTAAAAATGTAAAGATATTTTTATAATGCAATAGATTTCTTACAGGACTACTTTGTGTGCAAGCTAACAAACTAGAAAGCCATGAATGGCTTGAGTCGCTCCACAGGCTTGAAATTCTTGTAATGAATAGCAAATCTAAGTTTTGACTAGATTTTTAGATATTTTGGCTTTCTATAGTGGGCGCATATTAACTTGAACCTGACCTTTATGCAGAATAAATAATTAGGCACATGAATAAATTCTGAAGATACTTCGGCACATGATGATCAAGCATGGACATTCCGTTATACCTCACAAATTACAGGTATGTGTGGAGTTTGTAGTTTACCTATATACAGGGCGCCTAGTAATGTATGATTCGATTTCAGTGAACAGCATGTGCGATAACGGGTTAACAGAGCTAACATGTGCACTCCAACTTTACGTTTGGATTCCGCAGGTAAGTCGTATTTAGCCGAGGAGAAACGACCGGTATTTAATTCATTTAAATCACAAAGGCTAGGTTTAGGTCAATATGCTTCCACTATACTGATGTTGAAATGAATTTTCAAAGTTTTCACTTTATAACATATAGAGAAATGACCTCTGCCCATTAAAGACATATTTTTCATCGAAAGACAATAATTTTTGGCTGCATGATAATGTGTCACCAAAGGATCATACCAATCTGATCACAATGATTTTTGGTAGAGTGATAAAGGGTCACTCAAGGATCATTCCAGTGAAATTTGGTTGATATCCTAAAAATATATTCTGAGAAAATGCTTTTCAAAGTTTCATCTATATAACATATAGAGAAATGACCTCTGCCCATCAAATGCATATTTTCCATCCGATCACAATAATTTTTTGTAGACTGATAAAGGGTCACCCAAGGATCATTCACGTAAAATTTAATTGCTATCCATTGATTAGAATCTGAGAAAATTCACTTTTTATCATATTTGGAAATTAGCCACGCCCATTAAATCCATGTTTTTCATTGGATCAAAATTTCTTGAACAAATTTGAAAGAGGGTCACCCAAGGATCATTCCTGTGAAGTTTGGTTGAAATTCATCCAGTAGTTTCTGAGGAGAAGATTTTTAAAGAAAAAGTTTACGACCGGACGCACAGAGGCACATACAGATGGACAGACACACGACGGACACAACGTCATGACAATAGCCCCGGTTGCTTTCAGCCAGTGGAGCTAAAAACGGCTCTATCTGTAGCTCTGGACCGTAATTACAGACTTGGCTCTCCTACCTTCAGTGTCCGTATAATCTGACTCTTCATAATGTCTAACGACTCCATTACTCTCTAACATCTTTTGGATCTTTTTATCTCGTAAAAACTCTGATGTAGAATCTACATCCGTGACTGTACCATCATGTTGTCTCACGATACGTCTTTTACCAGCCTTCAGCAACTTGATCTGGGAGTCATCTTTTATCATGACCTGTGAAATATTAGATCATGAATGCCCAAATATCATCAGACCAAAAGCTCTTTTTTTTAACAAGTTAAAAACAAATGCTTAAGACAATTCAGTATTTCTATTGACTGAAAAAAACAACAACCCACTTTGGCTCTAAAATTAAAACAAGAGATGAAGAGCACCACATGCCAATGCTTGGTTGCAGGTCCTACACTGCAACACTCATCCTTTCCGACTATTTGTCACTCATCAATTGGTTGATAATCATAGACCTTTGTGAGGTAGCAGCTGGAGGCTAGGAAAGGATGTTATGGTAGTACTGGTGAGAGAAATACCAGAAATCCATTGTTAGAAGCTCTAGCCACCGCAATATAACTGAAACATTGTTGAAAGCAGCATAAAACCCCATTCAAACAAACAAAACAAATTAGTTGCAGGTGTTGAACAGTGAAAAAAGCTCAAACTTAATGGGACATGATTCTTACAAAAATACTCCTTTATTGTTATAAGCAATTTCTTTTTTTCCACAATGTTCTTCCAAAGAAGAGTTTTGGGGTTTTCTTTCCAAAACATTACAGGATACAAGCAAATGTTTTCTTCAAAAAATTTGTAGAAAAAAGATCAACAGTTTTGGTAAGTGTTCAAACGGACATTACTCTGTGCAATTGTTTTTCAAAAAATTCTCATATGACCCTTGGAGACCTACTTATTTACAAATGGAAGAAAGTCCTAACTGGTTAACAGGAATTCTCTGACTCCCTGACACCCCTTAGTGTTGAACTCTTAAGATTCTTTTTAGTTTATGGTCAGATAAGCAATGTTATATATTATCAATGACATTAGGGGCAAGGCTGAAGTAGTAGGTTGTTACATTTAAAGATAAAGTAAAGCTGATTTTTTTTCTCTAATTGGAAACTTCCTTTTTTACATCTCTAGATTCATGATGCTTAAGTTAACACTTCTCATTCATTTCATAATATATTCCTCTGGTATTAAGTCTGACATCAACAAAATAGGATCTAAAGAACTCAGTCAATGGGATCTTAGGGGTCCTTTCTAAAATTTTGTGAGACACTGCTTTAGGTATAGACTATTTCTTTTAGGCTATTATCTTGCATGTAGATTTAGAGCTATTGCCTGGTTGAGGGTAAAGAAATTGATAGAAGTATAAATACTTGGGGCTATATTTCAGGAAAGAATTAAAGACTGTTTAAAGCAGTCTTTAATTCTACTGACCAAAGGCTTCTTATTTTTGTGTCTCTTAAAACTCTGATTCCTGATGTACACGAAGCTATGGTAGACTTGGGATCAGCCTTAACAGGCATGCAGTCTAATCTTAGTCTAAGCCGCTAACTTTCTACCAATTTATAGTAGAAAACTTTGAGAAATACTGGTTGAAATATCTTGAAAATTGGCAATCGGCTGGAGCACCAAACAATTAATTCCTGGTATTTCTCTCACAAGCACAACCATAACATCCTTTCCTAGCCTCCAGTTATCATCTCACATAGGTTTACGATTATCAACCCATTGGTGAGAGACAAATAGACAAAAGAGTGACGCTGTCGGGGATTGAAATTTCATGCACAGGCTCATATAATCGACAACAATAAAATTTTGGTCCTACCTGTACACCTTTATCTCTCATACCAGGAGGTCTTTTCGCGATGGAGTTGATTTTCTTTTTCTTCGTGAATCTCAAAATTCGCAGCTCGTCAGACACAGCGATGGATGGTTTGTACGGATAGATTCCACAATCTTCAAACATTTCAATCAAGTTCTTCATACAAAGAGCATCCGGGTAGGCTGCAGACACCACTCTACAAATGGCTGCCTTCGAGATAGACTCCACTTTGTACATTTCTCTGAATACTCGTATTTCACGTAAAAAACTATCCTTGAAATGTTGAAAACACCCTTTCTCTAGGGGGTATGTGAGATTTGATGAGTTTGGAGGCAGGACAAACAGATGAATGTTCTGAGACTTTGCCCATGCAATTGTATCTTGGTTCACTTTTGACTTGGTTCCGTCATACAGGACTAGTACAGGTATGGAACGTTTCTGCCCAATAAGGGCGTATTCCATAAAATGTTTCTCCAAATAGTATCTTATACTACTGTAGTCTGTGAGACCATTTTCTGTCACAATGGCCTGAGTCCCTGGCTGTTTACCCTTTAATAGTTCTGGTGACACCTTTTTACCCGGGTACACTAAGAATGGTGGTAGAGCATTACCAATCGCATTTCCACATCCTATCAAACTAACAACTGTTGACTCAGTCCTTGACGTGACTTGGTTTCTCAAGGCAGTGATAGGTTTAGTCTTGGGATTTCCAGACTCATATTGTATAGCGACCTCATCTATACAGAATATTCTGTGTGGTTTATCCAGTAATTCATATTTCATCATCATCATGTGTAACTCTGTGTAGTAGGTAGACAGACAAATGTCAACATCATCCGCCATCGTCGAAATCTGAATTTGCTCTCCCTCCTCCTCAAATTCAAATGTTTCGAGAGACTTAGTTGCTCTCTCTTTCCTCTTTTTCTGGTCACATGTTCGAAAATTCCCAAACACTTTTTCATTCAGAACTGGCCATCTCGTTCGAAAGCTTTTATGCCAACGAGGAGAGAGTAAGCTACCTTCAGACAATTTTCCCTTTTCTACCGCTAGTTCTGAAGCCAGATTTCTCAACTCCCCAATTGTAAACATGTAACCCAGGTTAGACATCTGTAAAAGATAATCCACTAATTTCTTCTCATCCTCATAGGACAGTAAAGGAGGCGGGCCTTTCCTCTGAAACATTATGTTGGACTTGCCTACAACCTGAAATAGAAAGTCAACTGATATTGAAAATTATAACAATGCATAAATATTATCACATGTTTTTGAATATGACAATAGCTAATACTTGGAAATTTTAGATTACAGCCACAAGAAAGTCTTAAATATGCCTGAGATATGTTTTTCATTTCTAATGAGTGTTTTACTAGAAAGTCATTTCATTCTATTATGATTCAATTTCGCATTTTTCTTTAAACAAAACTATATTCAGCGGAGTAAAGGTTCAAAAGCTTTATAGTCTACCTTGTCATGTACTGTTGATTTAGGAATACCATATAGGTCCGCTGCTTTATATGTAGACATTCCTTGTTCTTTCACAGCTTTGACAGCTGCGATCAAATCTTCTTGCGAATAAGTCTGGTATGGTTGTTTAGCTCGAGGTTTTCTCACGATAGGCACCTCTTCTTCTTCTTCTTCATCGTCTGAAATTTCTTCTTCCTTCAGAATCTTTGGAACCTTTTCAAGCTTTACCTTGATCGAACCTTTCCTCTCCTTACCCGTGTGTTTCATTTTGCTTTTCAATGATGGTTTTGTCCACCTAGTCTGTAAAAGTAAATGATTCAGATATCCTTTAATATGTCAATATTTACCACTTTTACTCATACTTATAAAAGTAATAATCTCAGAGACTGTGCAAAACTTGGAAAAGGAGGGAACTTTTAGTATGTAACTGTTTCTAAAGCAAAATATGTGCCAGTCTAACTGATATTTCCCTTTCCCTACCAATTTGAGGTTAATTCATTCTAAACAATTATTTAAATGATTGTTCAGAGTAAATTAACCTGAAATTGGAAATTTTCACTCTTCAAAACTTCCAAATTAAGGTAACTTAAAGTAAAATCAAATTGGTGTTTCCTTTTACATAGGAACAGAGTGATATCTTTTTGAGAGTTTACCTTATCATTGGAAATACTGTGTGTATTTTTTTCTCTCCTTTTACAAGTACAATTTTTATTTTTTCTCAAGTAAATGTATTAATTTTATGTTGTTGTTTTTTTCTCTACATTTTTAATCTTTTTTCCCCATTGTATTATAATCAGTCAGGGATATTGACTAGTTAGAACTTAGACAATATAATGGAAATAAACCTATCAGCTGAAGTTGAGGCAATTAGACTTCACATTTTTTTCCTACTTTATTTTCCTTTTACATCTCAGTGATTGATTGAGAATTTGCAAATTGAAGAGAATTTTGTTGTCTGTCCTCTACTTTTCCAATTCAACCCATTCTCAACAAATCCACTCTCTGACGCCCAGAAGAAAAAAAAGAGTACCAGATTCACAATATATGCGGCAGCTACAGGCAACTTTTTATAATAACCTCTTTTACTGTAACACAGCATAGTATCACAAATTCCCAATGATATGCACATGATCACATGATGAGGATCATCCAGTCGAAGTTTTATGTAAATCTGTCCATAATTGAAAGAGGACTTGTGTTAAAAAGAATTGGATGGACAGGCAGGCAGAGAAGACGTTACCAATATACAACCACTTTCGGCCGTGTATAAAAAGATTAATCAAACATACAAGAAAATGAATAAAAAGCTTTGTTACGAGCAATTCTTCAATTGTCCACAACTGCTTTCTTCCCTAAAAGACAAAGATTGTTTAAATTCTATCTTTGAAATTGATATTGGTAACGGTTTAAGACTTGAAGACGCTTGAGTGCCTTAATCATCCCAGAGGTACAGATAAGAAGGGGTAATGCCAGTTTAGAATCATTATTTCTGATTGAATACTATGTTGTGGGTACGCATATGAATCATCTCTTCGAGTCGATTCCAATGAGCTTCAAAAATATATATTTTACACATTTTACACAAGTATAATTTGAATAATTCAATTTGAAATCCAAAATATCCCCTCTGTCAGTAGCCCTGCACCTCAAATTATATTCAAGAAAGACTATTTATTTTTTTCCTTTTTAGTCCCTTGATTTTTTGCCCCTGAGTGGTGATTGTATCATTTTCATATGAAATCCAGGGTTTTAGTGTCACATCAACAAAATCTATAGATAGGTACTTTTTACTATCAACTTCAGAGAAGACTTGAAGACTGTTTTAAAACAGTCTTCAATTCATCTCTGAAGTTACTCCCCAGAGGGTCCTTAGGACTCGCATCAGAAAGTTTTGAGAGTCCTGGCCACTACATCATGAGTCTAAGACCCGCAAACCCTGAGTCCCTTAAAACTCTAAAATCTCTTAAAACTTGGACCATTCTAAAATTTTGTATGCTAATAAAGGATTAGGTTCTCACCTTTTGCTTCTTTCTGGGCCTTCCCATCTTGACCTGAAAAGATAAATCATACTTTAATGGTACATTTTGTCGGTGTTCTGCTAAAATCTTGTAACTACAGCTTGTTTAAAGCTGTAGTTACGAGGTTTTGGCAGAAAATTGATAAGTATTTATTCTAGATTCCCCCACTTTTTTAATAGTACAGTGCTTATTCTAGGTAGAGAGATTGGGTAATTCCCCCACTTTTTCAAAGATCTCCCATATTTTCTGGATTTGTAGGGGATTTTTTACTATAACCAAAGAGCATGAATTACCACATTTCTCAATAGCATTGATTTTCGTGTTGAAATCCCCAACATTTTTGAAAGCCTAGAATAATCACTGATAGAAAAGCTTTTACTTCGTGCAGATTTCTGCCACCATATCAAGGTTTCAGTGCAAGACTGTAGTAAGTGTATATACATTGTATATACACTTAGTACACTCTTGCACTGAACCCTCGATATACCAATCAAACTCATGATCCTATGCACATTTACTAGCAATCTGCCCCAGGCAGGAAAATAGTTTAAGGATAAGGTAGCAAGGAACACATGGGGTCATTTTTGTCCGCCCATTTTGCCAACTTCCATGAATAAATGAAGGAGTTGTGCTAACAATAATTATACATAAACAGGGTTATAGTCTGACTTCAACAAAACAGGGTTCAGAGGACCCGATAATTGGTATCTTAAGGGTCCTGTCAAAATTTAGGAGTCCCTGCTTTAGACATAGACTATTTTTTCTAAGTACTTAACTTGTCTTATATAAATTTGAGGCTATTTCCTGGTTAAAGGTAAAGAAAGTATTGAATATATATTGACTATTTGAGTATTTGAGGCTCAATTTCAGGAAAGAATTGAAGACTGTTTTATCGGGGCCTCTTTCAAGAAAGGTCCTACGATTGAAATTTGGTCGTATCGCAATCGTACGATAAAAATTGGCTTTCAAGAAACTTTTTGGCTTTCAAGAAAGGCGTCGTATCTTGAAATCTACGATAAAATATACGACACCTTCAGACCAGTCGTAAATTTTACGATTTTGTCCCTATGAGCCTAAAAAGTTCTCAGATCCCTTTCTAGCTCTCGAGGATGTTAGAACGATTATTTAGCTATGCACATGCCAAATTTCCCAGAACAATATAGTGTAATAAACGAGATATATTGAAAACAATTGATGCACCATCATTTCGATATTTGATTTTACCCTGCGATAATCGTACGATAGTCACAGAATGTTTACATAGTGGTAGTAAGTTGTTTATTTACCGTAAGAATCGACCCTTTCATGATCATGACTGAAAATGTTTGCTTAACCCTTCCTAGTGACACAGAAAGTGGGAGATACCAAATCAATAGATGTTTTACATATATATTAATTCCTTATTTTTTAAAATCAAATTACTCTTACATTATGCAAAATAGATTCGAGTGTTTTATGCTTCAAGAACTACATTAATCAAAAGGTAAATTCCACAACCTAAAGTCAAAACCATACAATTCTTGATAGATAGGAGGATTTATTATTAACAAGAACAACAACAAAACCGCTGCACTCAATATTTTTTTCTCTCTCCTTTTGCCAAATATGAACTGAGCAAATAATCAAGCAAATACAATAATTGAACGGCAATTTTAAGCCAGATGAAACATGTCTAAGCTACATATAACTGTTGTAGTTACACAGATACTACAACGAGAACTGTACTAGAACTGAAGTTAGAGTTATCGGTAATTTTTGTATGAAAGCGATGGAATATAATATCCATCTAAAGTTCGTTTCAATACCATCCTTCTATAGTTACTTTCAATACCTTCCACATAGGCACAGAACTATACAGATTTAAAGAAATTATATAACAAATAAATATAAGAAAAAGGGATGAGCCATATTTTTCATCTTACCTTTTTAACAATTTTGAATTCTTATACATGCATATACTTCACCAGAAAACAACCAACCAAACAAACAACAATGATAAAAAAATAAAATGATAATAAAGTCATACATGTACACCGAAAAGTTGGTGGAGATGATCATTGACTAGAACAAGTGCATTTTTACCATGCGGTCCAATGTTTGATTGCTCCAAATTCGGCGCTACAACCGGTGTACTCCCATTGGAAAGGGAATCGACAGTGTAAGGTAAATTAACTATGCTCTTAAGAGCAATTGTATTATTTTCTTGACATAGATATTTAGAGATCGATGAGAAATATGTAGTTCGACGAATTTAGATTATATATAAGAAAATGGCTTTTCTACAGTCAGTTTCCTGATTTACCCCTTTCTGGTATTGTAAAAAGCGGACATTTTACCCACTAACGAGGAAGTTTATATCACATGATCAGCACGTGCAGATGTGAAAGATCAACATTATGATAATCTTATGAGGTCGTATAGTCTGCGATTTTCAACAATATTTTTGTGAAAGCCGTTTACGACCGTCTTAAATATAATCGTACGACGATTATAAGATAAATCGTACGATATTTTTCTTGAAAGAGGCCCCTGGTCTGCAATTCTTCTCTCAAGCTGATTCCCAGAGAGTCTTTGGGACTCACATCAGTCAGTTTAGAGGGTCCTGGCTCCTTATATGAGGGTCCAGGCTCGCAAAACCGGTGTCCCTTAAAATCCTGCATAGAGGCCCCTTTTCTTTTTCAAGTCACTTGCTCTGCAGGACGACGGCCTTTTTCTGAATTCCTAGGACCCTGGGAGTTTTGTTAACAAGGAAGTTTACATGATTTAGGCCCTCTTTTTTTATGACGCAGTATAAAATCACCAGACCACACCAATATGCACATGGTCACATGATGTAGAATTCTGAGTGAAATTTTCATTATTTTGCATGTAAAAATGAAGGAGTGGTGTTATCACAGAATATACATAAAGGTCTCTTTAATCATGAAACAGCACATAACTCAAAAGCCACAAATGCACATAGTCACTGGAAATGGAATATTCTGTGACTGTCTAATAGTTTACATTTAGGCCCTTTTTTCTATGACACAGTGTCAAATCAGCAGACCACATCAATATGCACATGTTCACATGATATAGAATACTAAGTGAAATTTTCATTCACTGCCATGCATACAGTAAAGTCTCGGTAGTTCAAATCTCAAGGGACCGAGACAATTTATACGAACAATTTACCAAAAATTGCCAATTTTTACCGAGATCCACCGGAAACAATGGAAAAAGTTGTTTTCACATCCTTTCCTAACCCCAAACTACTATCTCACTTAGGTCTACGATTATTAACCCATTGGTGAGTGATTTATAGTCAGAAATGATGAGTGCAGCTGTCGGAGATACACGGAATCCCAATATTGACAGTCCGGCGCGCTACCAACTGCGCTTTGTTGACGGCAGGGACGCAATTGGACACCAAAAAGTCTAGCTCGCATGCGATTAATTCCAAGTTAATAAATTTCAGAAGAAGCTGTGTTTTCACAAAATGAGCTTATCTCGTTTTATATTCTCAAACCTTGAACATTTACCGCTGTTGACAAACGATTCAAAAAGCGACTCGCCCCTTACCCAATTTATTGGTTTATTACCTCCCTTTGCCAATCCCGTTAAATTTTCTTATAAATATTACATTTTTTGTAAATATATGATAAAATTTTGTTTCTTTTTCATTAAACTTATTCATATTATAGTCTTGTTTCACAGGGTTTGACAATTCAAAGCCCGTTTGAATCATTATCGTTGATTCTTATCTCTCACTAAATAGACAACTTCATTGAGTTTTAAACAGGAAGCTATATATAAATCTACACTTTTCCACCTCGAAGATTCTTACAAAGAAACTGAAAATGGCGCGAAACAGATGGTGACCGCGTTGCTTCGCATTTGTCTGGACTTTCTTTCCTGACGATCTACTATCTGATTATCAAAGCCTTGAATTAATCTTATCAAACCCAGGGTTACGAACGTATGCCTGATATGGTTTTCGAGAAGAAGCTTTCGATACCCCTTGACTCATGAAGATTATCTTTGCAAACCGGCGATCCAAATGTCGTAACTACAGATTCATTTAATTGAATTTACAGCATTTTTTCTCGCTCATCGAAGAATGCGGTCCTGCACCCTGAGAGCTTTGATTACTTTGGTAAAGTTTCAATTGGACGTTGGGTATTGTTTATTTTGATTTTCCAGAAGACAACATTTAAAATATGAAATTCGTTGATCTTATGAAACTTTATGGATTTTACAAACTTTACCCTTTTGAGATCGTCGATTGGTGTTTCTCAGCTGCCGGGCGGGTAGGTCCGAGAAATCGGGATTCAGAGAACTAAGAGGAGTCTGCAATCGTTTAATCCTACAAACTAGATTACTTTATCAAAGATAGTTTTGTTTAGCTTGGGGATAACAAAACGATCTTAAAATAAAATATATCAAAGTAATAAACCGCGTTTGTTCTTCAATTCATTGCCGAGTTTTAAAAATATAAAATGCGATGGCCTAAATATGTACATGTATAGGCCTATTTATATATCCGATATTGTTATCAATATTGACCCTGTGTCTGTTACGTTTCCGCGGTACGTAATTGTTCACCGCGAGAGGGGGGGGGGGGGAATCGGCGGCGCGGGGGCGGGGTACAGCGTTATAGCAGATACATCCACTTCTTCCACTGTTTCATTTCTTGGACCCCGACCACAGCGTTTTAATGGAGTTGCAGTGTATTTGCTCAAGTCAAACTAGATTTACCTTTATGTTCCAATGTGAATTTTGATTATATTAAACAGAAAATTGACAAGAATATGCAGTTTTCGCGATCTTTCTACTACCAAGATTTAGGCAGAATAATACATCGCAGACAGTCTGTCTGTTTAAAATTCACTTACCTCAAGCTTACTACCCAATTTATATGGACATTACATCTAATTTCAGTTAGAAAATTGAAACAAAAGTTTTGATAATTCTCCACAGGAACGCCATTTCTTAACTAGATTCGTACCCTTATATGTTCAACCCAAAACATTTTTTTTTTGTTCATTCCAGAATTGAAATCAAGATAAATTCTATTATTTCTAAATTAGGTCATAGAAATTGATATGGGAAATAAATATTACAAAAAAAGAAGAAAAAAAATGAAGAAAAAAACCCTTGTAAAATAAAAGTGCTAAAAGTCCTGTCACAGGCTTCTCTAAACAAACTAGGTATCAACTTTTAAATTTGTTACATGGTTATTGTAGAATAAAATAATGTTCTTAGAGATAGTTTTGGGGGGAAGATATGAAAAGGGTTTGTAAACACATTAGAAAATAACTGTAATAGAATCTAGTTTTACTTATTTCAGGAGAAGGGCCTTCCTCAATCATACAAGGACTTCCCAAGGATTTTAAAAATTCCTTATATACATTATTAAATAGAGACCTATAAAAGTTGACAATACATGCAGTGCTGTCCTTGGAACTCTCAAATATATGAACATAACACATCCTAAATGCAGTTGATTTACTGTTTACTTTGACTCTTTAATCTAATTTTCTTAAATATTACAATTTTTTTCATTTCTTTTGTAATAGTCTTTTAGTACACAGTATATTCTATTAAAGGGAAGGGATATAAGGGGAAGGAGGGAAGGGGGGTATTTTTAAGCCATAATGCAAAATTTTATTGATGATTTGGGAGTAAAGTTATTTATGAGATGCTATAAAGGTGTCAAAGAAAAAAAAGTTCAAATCAAATTATATATTCAGCAAAACAGAAGTTCTGCTTCACAAATATCACAATCCTTATCCAGTAAAACCACTGTAACCATCCTTTATTATTAACAGAAATACAAAGTAATCTGACAATATAGCCGCGTGCATATGCCACTACGCCTTCAAAATTTTCTTGGGAGAACCCTGGGAGTCATGTTAACAATCAAGTCTACGAAGATTTGCACATTCATTTATGCATGATCGGTATGAGAAAGCCAGATGAAATACAATAAATCAGGTCACTTATTGATCCTTTATTCGATTAAACCCGCCAATTACAAATCAAACAATGCCTGTAAATATTGATGCAAAACAAAAACTTCGATTAATACCAATCAACAGGTGTGAAAATCAGGGTATATGTCTATTGTTACACCCAGGACAGCTATTGATCACACAATTCACACCTACAGATTAAACATATCAATTTGTGTTATTTGGAAACTCTCGGGACTTGACAAGGGCTATGAACTACGAACCACGGACGTGTGAATTACTCGGAGCCTTCTTACAAAGATAAAGAAGGAAGAAAATCAGGATCAAAGAATGTATACGAATCAACACATACCTACGAACCCTGGCGTGCAAACCACCGAGATTTTACTGTATATGAAGAAGTGTTAACAATTAATTCTTAAAAATTTAATTTCAAATATAGGCCCCTTTTCTCTTGATTCTCAATCGATCAGAAATATTTTAAAAGGGAGCAATCATTGTGATGATATAATCTTTCTGAGCAATATAGCAGTAAATGAGCAAGTTGAATACAATCCTTTGAAAACTGCAGGCTCTAGATTGCTTAAGAGGATTTTCTAATTAGATTTTTATAAGGCCCCTTTTTCCATGATGCTTCACAGATTGGGCCATTATTCATAAGGAATAGTCCTTATGATAGCACAATCATTCTGGGCAAATTTGAAGACAATCAAATGAAAACAGTGGACTTATAGTAGAGTCCCTTAGGTAAAAAATCGTGACAAGTCGGACGAAAGTGCCATTTTTTGTTCATAGTTAGAGGGATCGATGGGCAATATTTTGCACCGGAGGTGCCCGGATTTTGAGGCCTATGAGACTAGAAATCGTTGATTAAATATTCGGATAATGTACTATCCGAATACTGTTCCTTTTAAACGAAAAAAGTCCTTTTATAACAAACTCTTTTAAATATTTTGCATTAAAACTATATTTACAATTAGAATGTATTAAATTTCAAACCTTAAAGCATAAAGGAATGGAAAATGATTGTTAAATTTACAGTTTTAAGATCAAAGTATCATTTTTGTATTATCGGCATTTCAACATTTTAAGGGATCAGTAATTCAAAAGATTCTGGCTTGCGAAGTTGCAAAAAGGTAGCCCTGATCGTAGGTTATACTATCAGTGTGAATTTGAAATGGGAGTGCCCGATTTTACAAGCTTTAAAATCTTGAAATCGGTGATCAAATATTCGGATAAATTGCTATCCGAATACCTTTCCTTTTGAGATTTTACAATTTAATTCAACCGGACAATACTTAGATATTGTTGTGAAACCGACAGAGAGGAAAGTAATAACAAGGATTAAGATTACCAAAATGTCTGTCTTATATTCTTGATGAACCTATGTAATGAAAATCTAATAATTTCAATAATTTTGCTTCTTGATCTAAATTGGTTGATTCATGATACCAGAATGGTATAACTAAAATGATAATCAAGCCGACACACTTTTTTACATTTCTCACGTATATGCGACATGAAAGTGCGATCCGGGTGGTAGTTAATTTTCACACCACTTACTCTAAGCAAATTCATCGCAGGTCAATCAATAATGAATTGCTAGAAAATCTTTTGAGTACTGATTTTTGCCATGCGATCACGGCTTTTTCTGCATTATCGACAAATCGCCGAATATGTCGGCAAATTACCACTAATTCGTCGTGAATATAGAGACGTCACAGGAACACGGGCCTTTCTTTTTATGAAAATTAGTGCTTTTTTATTTCAATTAAAAAATGAAATTGGTAACCTTACACTCATAAATAATCAACTGATTGGTGAAATGAAAATATGACACATGATTTGTTTAAATGAAACGCGTTTGTTTACTTTCCGATTATTAAAATGATCTATTTTGTCTATGTTGTGCTTAAGTCACACAAAGGTCAGTGTCGTCAACACATTGGCGATCCCTATTTTTCATCGATCGATAAGTAAAAAAATGACGTCGACCGGGCGTCGGCCGCTATCTCAGGACAAAAATACTTTGTAGTTACATAAATCTCGGCCGACGCAACGATGGCTAATTTCTTGTCCAAAAATCATGTTCAATTAAACATAGCGTGCTGATGATACGCCTGTGAGATTCGCGGGCGATGCATGGCCGACTAGTCGCCGATCACTTCCCTAAGTGGAAGGGCCAGAAAAGACTTCTGCGACGTGAACAAAATCGGCCGGAGCCCGGAGGATAGACAGCGACTAGTCGTCGATACAATATTGTCATCCACAAATCTAAAAGACGCTGTCGACTAGTCGACAGCTTTTAACTTGGAGATAAAACTCACCGCCGCCTTGCCGATCTACAAAAGATCCGCTATTTAATCGGTTGATGAACCGATCAGTCGCCGACTACTCGGCGACTAGGCATCGTTTTTATCATCGATTCTGTATAAATGCGCATCGCTGACTCGTCGGAGCGTTTATGTGACACTAGCTTTAGGGGCTTTTATAAAAATAAGCAAGTATTAGAGAGTTACCTGACAGTTCCAGTAGTTAGTGTAATCGTTAAATCTTATTTCACCTCGTAGACTTATGAAATACTATATTCATGCATAACCTGAATGTCCATCAAATGGTTGTATGGGTTTTTGTAAAAGAACAAAAAAACATACAAAGTAAAACTCTTTCGAAATGCATATCAAGCACTCAACAGATGACCAATTGGGATAATAATTATAATAAAAAATAAAATTAAAAGAACAGTGTACGACGATTAATCCAGAACTTCGTAAAATGAAAACTTTAGAAAGCTTGACTATCAAAATAAAATTTATACAATAATTTAATGCAATATCTGTATAATGAACGTGAAATGGTTTTAACGTGTGCAATAAATAGCGATTGTAGAGAAGAGAAAACAGTCTAAGACATACACCCCACACGTAGGCGGAGGAGCCAGAACGTTTAATATGACGTCATCGTTGACTCTTTTCTACAAAGTCTCCATTTACTCCGATGCCTTTCTGTGCCTGATAAACTAACTTGCAGAAAGTATCCACACTCCCTTTGAAATCAAATTTGTGTCATATTTCCGTATGAATCATATCAATTCTATTAAAGTGCAGACTCTTATACTGGACCTTTATTTCGGAAAATGATAAAAATCAATTTGAACGAGTGTTTTTGTTGAAACTTCATGACAATGTATACCCTTCAAAATCCCCATTAAAAGCCTAGCCCCCATTGAACATCCAGGGTAACTTTAAAAAAAGGGTTCATTTTGCACATAATTATATTTTCCCTAAATTATTTTGAATTTTTGAGTTGGTGAATAACTTGGATGAGGAAAAAATATAAGAATTAAAAGCTAATTTTATAGATTGTTTTGACGTCAGATCACTATTCTCTGGAATAATCAGTCTTATTTCAAATACTCCTTGTCCGTAAAAAACTTTTCCAACCAAGTTTGAATTAATACAATTTATTTCCTTTTGCGTCTTATTTACTTTGTCAATTAATTTGAACTTACGTTTACGAATACTCTCAGAAAAAAATATTCATGTAACAGATTTGCATTGTTTTTAAGCTTCCTCCGCCTTAGCACCTGTATGTTACTATGCCAACGAAATTTTAAGGCTGCCAAAATTAATATTGGTTTACAAAAATTAAAAACTGAATATTTTATCAATATATAATTAAGAGCAATCTGTACTGTCAAAGGGATCCTGTAACTAAACCCATGTTCGCATGTTTTAAGTTCCTTTTTTTATGATTTCATATCTTCTATCACTACGTAGCACCAAGCAGCTGAGTGTTGGAAGCCGCACACGGTGCTCTTGATTTATTTATTTTATCTTTATAAAATATTTTAATATCGTCACCATTTTGATATGATGTCATTCTGTGACCCCTGAAATGTATTGAAAGTTCTGTCCATTCTTCAAATGACGCATTATCCTGAATAGAAATCGTAGGACCGAGTATTAAAGTTTTGACACGGATAGTATATAACTTTTAGGAAGATAGTAACTGACTATAATGGCAATCAATTTGCTCTTCTTAGGTAAAGACATTGTTTAACAAAAGTCTTTATATTCACCAGGGAGTATTAACACTTTTCTATGAATTTTCTGTCTGATTGGGGCTGCTGGAAGACATAACCGTTGAGCTCTTATATTAGTCTCACTAGAACTAGCATTTTTGAATAGTGGTTAACGCATTTTTAACAGCTAACACTGCAAAGACAAGAGCTACTAGCTATGGGTTCCTTGATTTTCTCTTACCAGTACTACAATGACGTCCTTAGCAGTTCTTTAGCAGCTCATCGAATATAGGTTAACTAGTATAAACCCTTTGATGGAAGTACATTACCGGTAAGGGTAAGTGCCACCGTCGCGGATCGAATAAGGAACACCCTAAATAGAGTTTGGTGCGCTATCACATGCGATATGGCGGCACCAGTTTCACTATTCGAGGGTTAAACAGCTCATTGGTCAGAGACTGATACGAAAACTTTTCCATGCGGCCGGGGATTGAGGCTGGGACTGCTCTGCAATGTGCTTCCCGGTACTGTGCAATGGCTTTGCTTGGCCAGATACGTCAGATTACCTTTTTACTTTTGACATCAAGCGATACTTAACAATAGGAAATGGTTAAAAGTATGTGTAATCAATCTCAACTACGGTGATCAAATTACACATATAATGCAGTTTAGCTATACTATGGCATACAGATGGTTAGACAAACAGACACATGGACACCGACTAAAATTACCTTTATAATTGATGCGGGACTTAAAATGAGTAAAGCAGAGATAAAAACGGCACTTTGGTGTTATCTTTGTACATCAAACAAAGAGAATTCGCAAATTTAAAAATAAAAGAAAGAGTATCCGGATGCACATCTATCCGAAATTTGAAATCGCTCTTAAAGTCGTATCTAGACCCGCCAAGTCGGGCACCCCTAGTGCAAAAGTCATCTCATGATAGTAGCTTACCATAGACAAAAACTGGCACTTTCGTCTGACGTGTCACGATCAACCCAATATTTTTACATAAGAGCCTAGACTATTAAGAGCATTAACGAGGATTTTCTAATTAAATTTTAATTTCAATTTTGTTCCCTTTTCCTGTGGTCCTTGACAAACCTGGCCCAACTTTAAGAGAAACAACCCTTGTTTTGAAGACAATCGGGTAGAAACCTGGGAGTGTTAACGAGAATTTTCTGATTAAATCTTTATTTAGTCTGTTTTACCACTATGCTTGATGGGTCGAGCCCATTTTCGAAAGGAACCAAACTTGCTCTTGTATGATCATTCTAAGCAACTTTGAAGATAATCTAATAAACAAGTGAAAGTTTACAGATGGAGACTGGACGGAAAACCTGTATCGCTATACAGGGCTTTTTCTCGTTCTTTAGCAGGGGCCTATAAAAGGCTACTTCCCAATTCAAAAAAGGCTCTTTTTTTCCCATTTGCGGCAGAAAAATTTCCCAAAATTACAGCTTATTTTAGCATTGTTGTGATTTATTTTCTTCAAAATTTGTTTTCATATTAATTTCATCACTGATAAGACCCTTGAATACAGTTATTTATCATTAAATCTTGAAAATAATGCATTAATCTCACTTTGAGTACTTTCTTTTATTAAAATTATGTTTCCCAATTCTTTGAATAGTGCGCTAAAATTTCCCAAAATGAACAGGCTAAGGCCTCTTCCCAATTTCTAGAAAAAAAGCCCTGCTATAGTTCTTCTGACCTTTGGTCAGTAGAGCTAAAAACATTTCAGGATCAATGACTCAAAAATAAATAGCAAGGAGCCTAAAGGCTATCTGATGTCAGTCCAATGGACCCTCTATATCCCCTTTTCTCCTAGATTTGTGCATCTTAATGATAACACCAGTGTGTACATTTATAAAATGTGTACATCAAAACATTTTCTTGATTTTCAATTGCAGAATTATGTTATCTGATGTAAAACAAGAGCACCGCCTATGGGTGCCTACGCTTGGCTGTCGAGTGCTGGATGGTGGGAAAAAATTTAAGTCGAAAAAGGGGCATAATTTGCACAAAATGCATCTAGAGTTATCCCCCTTGATAGTATAGGTTGCTCTTTTGATGGTGACCATGTGTTTCAAGTTTCAAGTGAATGCCTTCAGTAGAACCAGAGATATACTAAAATGTCAAAGTTTTCTCACAATGATGACGACGACAATGATGACACGGAGATTTAGCAATACCTCAGGTTTTCTCCGAAAACAGCCGAGCTAATAAACAAAAAATAATCATTGTCGACAAATTTATTTCAAAATTTTACTATAAAATGCACTGGGATGGCCAGTCTAATTCTGACTAGAGTTTCTCATTGGATTCGTGCATCTGATTGAAGGGGCTTATTTGGGGTTTTTACAAAGAATTTTTCCCATTCTTTTTCCTCTTCGCTATCTTCAATGTAAAAGTTAGTCCACATGATAATTTTCAATGCTAATATTTGCACTGGTTGCAAACAAAAACATTATTTTCAAAGATGGTATAACGAAGTTAGTCAGCCATTATTTGAAAGTCGGTAGTTTCTTTAAATTCATTAATAAGCTGCTTATACTCCAAAAGAAACATAATTCTAAGTTTGTTTCTTCATTTTTCAAACAAAGTAAAACTTTACACAGTTAGGTTTTACAAAAGACCTCATAATATTAGAGATTTGACATGCACGAATCCAATGAGAAGGCACGAATTGAAACATGGATAAATGGATCAAATTCAGAAAGGAATTGAAGACTTTTCTTTCCTGAAGTGGAACCCTAAATGTGAGTGTTAATCAAATTTTTTCTTCATAATTAAAAAGTGTATTGCCCCAATTTTGTTAGACAGGTTTTGCCTGGTTTCATATTAAGCCTGCAGAGTTTTGAATCCATAACAAAATGGCGTATCCGAACGTCTTTGTCCGAAAAATAGGTCAACTATTAAACACACGTAAATCTCATTTAGACAATTTTCATAAGACACAAAACCTAGTTTCTCATGAAAATTAGTCTCAAGAAAAAAACTCAATACCAGCCCCGTGTCTTTGACAAATGAGAAATATGTTGTTTGCAGGGAGCCCGCGTCCTCGGTTTTCTTGCGGAATGACTTCGAGACGCTTGATGGATTTTTCTGAAATGCAAGCGCTTGTACCTTAAAGGTGTCCCTTATATACGAAAAGATGCAAAAGGTTGTTAAAGGTGCTAAAATCGGTTAAAGGTGATTGGATGGATTGTTGGATGAATGGGTTGATGGACGAGCACACAGGTAACAAATAAAAGTCTCTTACAATAACTATATTGAATATATTTTAGGCCTTGATGGAAACACAAAAAACAAGGAGAAAGCCACAAGATTTAATAATAAGAAACTTTTCAGTCTGATAAAAAATGCCAAGCAAGACGCAGCAGGAGTAGCTCCCCTTCTCGATAAAATTTCAGGTACCATCAAATCGGACAATACAGAAAAGGCGGATATTCTAAATCGACAGTTTCAATCAGTCTTAACTCCAATGACACCAATTTCTCTGGCTCAGTCCTGCCTTTCATCCATAAGACAAAATATGCTTTCCTCCTCTTTCAGCAAATATCCAGTCATGCCAGACATTACCATCTGTACTGGTGGAGTACAAAAACTAATATCCAACCTGAAACCAGACAAAGCAGCAGGACCAGACAACATCAAGCCTCTAGTACTAAAAACTTATGTTATCAAATTTCTCCTATCTTGCAAATTCTCTTTCAGAAATCCCTAGATACAGGCACCCTCCCCCAGGTATGGACAAAGGCAAACGTGACTCCACTCTTTAAGAAAGGAAACAAAGAAGATCCTGCAAATTACAGACATATATCCTTAACATGTATATTGTGTAAAGTTCTTGAACATATTGTAGCATCAAATCTAACTAAACATTTTGATAAAAATAACATTCTTTATGACTTACAGCATGGCTTCAGAGAACGGCGCTCATGTGAAACCCAGCTACTGCAAATGACCGATCATCTTGCCAGAAACCTCACTGAAAGAAAACAAACTGATCTAGTTTTGTTAGATTTCAGCAAGGCTTTTGATAAAGTTAGCCACCTAAAACTTTTGTATAAATTGCAGGAGCATGGAGTAAACAATGCTACCCTTATGTGGATTAAATCTTTTCTTATAGGAAGAACACAGAAAGTAGTCTTAGAAGGTGGCTGCTCATCTGAAGTACCAGTCACGTCAGGAGTACCCCAGGGATCGGTGCTTGGCCCTCTTCTGTTTCTTTTATATATTAATGACCTTCCTAACACTATCACCTCCCAAGTCCGTTTGTTTGCAGATGACACTGCTGTTTACTTAGCTATAAATAATAATCTAGACAAGTTAATGCAGTGGGAGAAAAAATGGGAAATGGAGTTTAACCCCAGCAAATGCATTGTCCTAAAAATTACTAGAAAGAAGAAAAAGATTTCCTTTTATTACAGGCTGCACGGACAAGTTCTGGAAACTGTGGACTATGCCAAATACCTTGGAGTTACTATATCTGGAGATCTTTCCTGGAATAAGCATATTGACAATATAACAACTAATGCAAATAAAAATTTTAGGTTTTCTCCGCAGAAACATCCAGACCAAAAATAAGAAGATCAGAGAAACAGCGTACAAAACTATGGTTAGACCCCAGGTAGAATACGCATCAACTGTTTGGAGCCCCTACACAACATCCTATACCAACAAAGTAGAAAAAAGTACAACGTAGAGCAGCAAGATGGGTTCAAAATATTTTTTCTTATTATGACAGTGTCACCTGCATGCAGAAGGAGCTTGGCTGGCAAACTCTCCAATATAGACGAGACATCACCAGAGTCACCATGTTCTATAAAATTGTTAATAATTTTGTTGCAGTACCCATACCAACTTATTTTGAAAGGCCAGTTAGGATCACCAGACATAAGCACACAGAATCCTTTAGACAGATCCACACAAATGCTTCTTACTTTAAATATTCTTTTTTTCCTTACACAGTGATACTTTTGAACAGCCTACCAGAAACAATCGTACAACAACATGACATTGCAGCGTTCAAGAAGTCTCGATTCTTTTCAGATAGTGAGCCGTCCCTGAATGACCAAAATTGTTTTATCAGATCTTTTAACATAACACTCACAATACTTTTAAATTTTGGCACCCTAACAAATGACTAACAGTTTTTAATCTAGCACAGACGCGCACCTGCCAGTAATACCCGAAAGGGGAGTTAGGCAGTATATATAGATAGATAGATAGGTAAATTACGGATGACAGGAGATGAATGAATGAATGAATGAATGACATTAATTTATTGAAAAGTTTCTTTTTATATGACAGTAAAGTCATCAAGAATGTCGGGATATGTTTGTCTTTGATTCTGGCGGGATATTGAACCCTTGACACGAACCATGACCTTTGACCTTCTTACTAAAATTTTGTAATATAGGGTCTAGAACTGTCTTAAGTCAACAAGAACTGTTCGTACATTATTTTCTTTGTTTCTGGCGTAATGTTTAATGTTTGAACCTGATCTTAAACTTTGACATATTTTCTAAAATAATGAATTATAAGCTATAAAACTATTTAAATCTACTAATAAAGGGTGTTTGAATATTGTCTTTGATTCTGGCATTTAATTGAAATTTGACTTTGACCTTGAACTTCACACCATACAACCGGTTGCGGCGACGACATGTGAGAGTCAACTACGACAGATTCGGTTAATTTTGTCAAGTATACGGTATGCCAAACGAATTTATTCATTTGAATGAACGAAAGAATCTTTACTCATATCCCCCGCAAATAAGGCCACGGCCATTTATCATTTCGGATGCTACCCATAAAAAGTTACGAAATTTGACTTCATGGTCAAATATTTCGCCTATTTCTCAATAAATGCTAGTTTAACTTACACACAACTGATTTCTAATCATTCGCCGATATATTTCTCAAATTTAAAACCTTAAATTCCCAAAAACAACTGACCTCAAAAACAACATGTACTCAGAAAAATGTTGCCTCTGTCGACGGACGGAATCACAAAGAGGTTCCTGTAACGACGGATTAGAATTATTTCAAACCATGAAATGTAAAAAGAATGATAGTTGTAGTAGTTATAGCATGAAATGTTATGAACAAAAGAAGATAGCGTTTTTTGAATTCAGTCTTTCAGGCGCTGCCTTAGAGACACAAAAAATCTTAGTTGATGATCAAAAATCCCTTGATGGGTTGATAATCGTAGACCTATGTGAGATAGCATCTGGAGGCTAGGAAAGGATGTGGTGGATGTACTAGTGAGAGAAATACCAGGAAACCATTGTTAGGTACTCCAGCCGCCGCGATATAACTGAAAAAAATGTTGAAAGCGGCGTAAAACCCCAATCAATCAATTAAGCAATCAAAAATCCCGTGACCCCAGCTTGAATGGGTGACAACGACTGAATTCCATGAAAAGTTATAGTTTAAACATATTTCATTGCCAAATCATATATACATGTACACGTAATACACATATAAGCAAAATAAAACATTAGCAAGAGGGTTTGGCTACAAGTTCTCGCAACTTAGGATAGGCCATCCCCTTATGAAAAGTTATTAAGAGATTTGATTGAGAAAAAATCTGTCTGTACAAAAGGAATAAAAGAGAAAATGAAAATGTCCCTTCATGTAATAACTTGGTCTGTCTGTTACATGCTACTTATTGAGGAACGGGTTAGGCCACTGCTTTGCGGACCAAAACAGCTCAATTGCAGTATCTTGATTTATTTAAAAGTTTTGTTCGTTACATTGCTAATATTACCGAAAGTTAACGAAAGATTGTGAGGTACAGGTCAACTTTGTTTTACAAATATAATCCTGATCGGCGATTTTCGTCCAGGGGTTAAATCCATTTCCTCATAATGAAGCCGTCTGTACTATAAAAAATACAAAAGCATAAAACAAAGAAGACGAGGAGGAGGAAGGGGTTGGTTATATTTTTACCATTTTTTTTTTTATAAAATTCGTCAGTTTACATTGCATAAGGTGTTTTCTCGATTCAAGCATAACACAAAATGCGGGATTAGTTACAAGAAAATGAAATAGACAAACATACTTGAAAGAATAATCTATTTGATTACCATAAGGTTTGAATGGCACTAAATTTTCTTAAAATTTGCTTCGAAACAACGACCCTAAACTAACATAAAGACTAAAGCACGTAAAATAGTTAACTGATAGAGTTTAATGTAAAGCTCTAGTATCGCACAGTTTGTAAACGAGTGTGTATGGCTTTTAATATGAAACAATATGTTTTGCTTATGATTGAAGGCATAAAGTCAAAATCTATGTAAAATTGATGCATGTCTGTCGACATCGGCAATATCAAATAAATCCGATCTGTCGGTTACAGAAACCAAGTGAATTTCCGTCTGTCGACAGAGGCAACATTTTTTTGAATACATGTCGTCTTGGAGGAATCGCTGTCAGTTCATTTTTGGGCTTCAAATTTGAAAGCAATATCGACGGATAATTAGACTTCATTTTTGTGTATGTCAAATTAGCATTCATTGAGAAATAGGCGAAACATCTCAGCGTAAGGACAAGTTTTTTTAATTTTTCATGGGAAACCTCTTAAATAATCAATGGCTGTGGCCTTATTTGAGGGGGATGGAAGTAAGTGATCATTCTGTAAAAGCCATGGACACTTACACATATAGTTATTAACCTTAGAACACCAGAGCATCTATCGTTTATTCATACGAATAAATTTATTTGGTCTACCGTCTACTATACACAATTTACTAAAACTGTTGTAGTTCACTCTCATTTGTCAGCGCCGCAATCGGTTGTACGGTGTGAACTTTGACCTTCTTTCTTAAATACATGTATTCCATAATAAGGTCTAGAACTGTTTTAAGTTAATGATAAAGGTTTGTAATTGATGGCTTTAATTGTGGCATCACGTTGAATATTTTATCCCCGTCGTGACCTTTTACCTACTTTCTTATACATGTATATTAAAGATTATGCCAAGAACTAAATTATGCTACTTTTAAGTGATAATAGATGATTGTCTTTGATTCTCGCATCCTGTTGAATCCATGGCCATGACCGTGGTATTTGTCCTTCTTTCTTCAATTTAGAAAGAAAAGGGTCTAAGACTGTATTAAATCTATAATAAAGGTTGTTTTGCCCTGACCTTTGACCTAATTTCCTAAATGTTGAATTATTAGGTCTAGAACTATATAATACTGTTAACAAATGTTAGAAGATGATTGTCTTTGATTATGGCATTATGAACTGAACTGAACTTTATTTCATATATTTACAGGTCACCGGCCCATTATACAGAATATAAATTTATACATTATTAGTGTTGTGAGTTGTGTTTTAGCAAAACTCGTTTTATTATTAGTACTACTATTATCATAATTATTATTATCATTTATTTTTATTATTATTATTATTATTTTATTGCTTCATTGTGAATTTCTGTCGCTTACCCTTGGAAATCTAACTAGTTCTAGGCAAGCATTTGCATTTGCTGGTTAGATGTTCTTTCCATAATAATATATTTCAAGTATGCGAGTTTTTTAAATTTTCCACTGGCTTTTTGAGTTCATTATATAGTAAAAATCCGCAAGTTTGCTATTTTCAATGTACCAATTGTAAAGATAGTTAGTTCTCTCATACTGGTATTTTCGGCATTTAAAAAATATATGATAATCATCTTCGATGCTAAGAATGTTAAAATTTTCCAGACAAAATGTGCATTTTCGTTCATTTCTCGTAATGTTGTCGTGTCTACCTGTTTCAATTCTAAATTTATGGTTCGAACATCTGAATTTAGCAAATGCTTTTCGTTGACTAGATTTATAGACAAGTATTTTTCAGGTTCTAGCATAGTTTTAAAATATTTGTAGGTATCACATCGAGATGACTCTTGGACCTTATCTGACCATTCCTGTCGATAACAATCGGACTGCCGTAATTTAAATTGGCTAATAAACGTATTCATATTTCCAAAGTCTTTGCTTATCCAAACTATTCCAAATCCATATCGGTACAATAAATCATTGATGCCTGTAGCCCAATACATCTACCCATTTCATCTTGACTTTTCAACATTAAATAGCACTGTCTTGGATAACGATAGTTAGGCATGATTAACAGCTTACGCCAGTACTTGATGCACCTAGAAAAATATTCGCAACACTAAGGTTACCGTCCACATTCCCCTAATGCCTTACAATCATTTACCATATTATGTTTGACTTATGACCCTGGTCCTTACCTTTAGGATATTTTCTAAAATGTCTAATTATTAGTTATAGAACTGTTATATGTCACACATTTTGTTTTTGCAGATGATTATCTTTAATTATGGCATCTTTTTTATTTACACTGACCTTGGCACGTTTCCCAAAATCTTCATTTATCTACATTTTGCTTAAAGCAGTTCAATTTTCCATTAGCACAATTCCAGTGGAGTAATATATGGCCCTCTTGGGCCTTGAGTTGTCTTTTGCAAAGTGTCACGAAAGCTTTATCCAAGGTCGCCCAAATCTATTTACTTGATAGGAAGCAACAAATAATAAAATCAGCGATAACTGGTGGTGTTGGACATTAATTAGTGCTGGACACACTTCTTTATAAATAACCCATGTGACATAAATCTGACATTGAAACAATCGCTTTGGGTCTGAACATAGGCTCCCTTCTTGATCAAGGTATATCCACCTTGATACAAAAAAAATACCATCATTTGACGTGGCAGAATATGTTTGAGATCAATGCCTATACTTTTTTTTAGCATGGTTGGAAAACAGATATTTGATTCAGAATCAGAGTTTTGTGTTCAAGGACAACATATAAGACAAGGTATCTAACCTCTGCTCGCTTCAATCACTTCAAGTTGTGAATTTATGTCCTGTTGTTATCTATCAGTGTTACAGCAATGACATTTTCTGAAAATAAGTCTGAATCATGCAGGCACGTACGTTCGTACTCCCCCCCCCCCCTCCTCGTGAACAGTAACAAATCTAATAACATATGTGAAAAAAAATGATTATGAAACAATTGCCTTGTGTCTTAAAAGTAGGTCCAAATAGATTATTTAAGTTAACCAATATCGTGAAATAATTATGTTTATACCATCAAGCACATTTTCGCCCACCTTCACCCAATTTTGCATCTTTTTGCACCTTTAAAAACCTTTCATGGCCTTTAACCATATAGTTGCAACTTTTCTTATTTTTTGGACACAGTAAACTGACGAGGGATCTTTTTTTTTCCAAGAAATATATTTTCTATGCAGTAGTGATCTTATGCATATCAATAGAATAATTTATTCATTTTTTAAATTTTGTGATGCCTTCAGAGATATTTTTGCTCTGATATATGTAAAAGAAAATATAATAAGTGAATAAATAAAAATTAATAACAATTTCTCCTGTGTCTGCGTCAAAAGCGTTTCTCACGGCACCGTGTCAAACGAATTTGGGTTCACGATCAAGAATGTCAGGCCTCCGAATTTTAGTTGGCTGTAAACGGGTGATAGATTATGCCGTTAAGGTATTTTTTTTACCTTTTTCTTACCCATAACATAACAGTTTTGTATTCAAGATAGGCTGAAAACTTCCAAGTTACTATATTCGGTTCGTATCCGTTTTGCCCTAGCACTCGATTGTAACCGGTCAATGACATAAATGAACCACTGTGTACTGTACTGGTCAGAGACCAATTCTCGCCAAGTACCATTTTTCGTCAACTGGTACTCGGCAAGAATTGGTCTCCAACCAGTACGGTACCAGCTCGCCCGCCCAGTTTAAGTCTTTTAAGTTCGTTTGTTTGCAGATGACACTGCCGTTTACTTAGCTATAGACAACAAGCAAGACTGTATCACCCTGCAAGAAGATCTAGACAAGCTAATGCAGTGGGAGAAAAAATGGGAAATGGAGTTTAACCCTAGCAAATGCATTGTCCTAAATATTACTAAAAAGAAGAAAAAGATTTCTTTTGATTACAGACTACACGGACAAGTGCTAGAGACTGTGGACAATGCCAAATACCTAGGTGTTACTATATCTGAAGATCTTTCCTGGAACAAGCATATTGACAATATAACATCTAATGCAAATAAAACTTTAGGTTTTCTCCGCAGAAACATCCAGACCAAAAATAAGAAGATCAGAGAAACAGCATACAAAACACTGGTTAGACCCCAGGTAGAATATGCATCAACTGTTTGGAGCCCTTACACAACATCCTATATCAACAAAGTAGAAAAAGTACAACGTAGAGCAGCAAGATGGGTTCAAAATAATTTTTCTCATTATGACAGTGTCACCTGCATGCAGAAGGATCTTGGCTGGCAAACTCTTCAATATAGACGAGACATCACCAGAGTCACCATGTTTTATAAAATTGTGAATTGTTTTGTTGCAGTACCCATACCAACTTATCTTGAAAGACCAGTTAGGATCACCCGACATATGCACACAAACTCTTTTAGACAGATCCACACAAATGCTTCCTACTTTAAATATTCTTTTTTTCCTTATACAGTGATACTTTGGAACAGCCTGCCAGAAACAATCAAACAGCAACCCGATATTGCCGCATTCAAGAAGAGTCTTGATTCTTTTCAGATAGTGAGCCGTCCCTGAATAACCAAAATTGTTTTACCAGATCTTTTAATCTAACACTCACAATACTTTTAAAATTTGGCACCCTAACCAATGACTAACAGTTTTTATTCCAGCACAGACGCGCACCTGCCAGTAATACCCGAAAGGGGAGTCAGGCAGTATATATAGATAGATAGATAGATAGATTTAGCTCACCTACACATTTATCTCAATGTGAGCTTTTGTCACCATTGATTGTCTGTCATCTGTCATCAACTCATACTTCAATAACACTTTATCTTAATGGAACATGGTCAGCCTAATGATTGTCATGTCACAGGGAATGAAGGGTTGAAGGAATTGAAAATCAGAATGTCAGAAAAGGGGCTTTAATGAAAAAAATAGGGGTGCAGGTCAAAATGGTCCAAAGTAAAAACAGCCCCATAATTTGGTCAGAACGGCCCAAATAGAAAAAGAACACAACAAATAAAGAATAATTGAAAGTAATCTTTTTTGAAGTCATACCAACAACACTATGCTTTATTTCTTGTCAAGACTTTTTTATTACTGGCTATATATTTCAAATTGATTTGGATAAAAGGTACACTTGTCTGCACTAGTTATTGTTAAATTTATCACTGTGTGGTGTCCGTGGTCTTAAATTTGATTCCCTGGAGCGGCTATCGATCTTGATTCTTTCATTGGCCCACACATTCGGTGCGAGTCTTGGTGAATTATCCAGGAGGCAGAATAGAGAGGGATTAATCTAAGTTGTAAGAACTTGTTTCCCAATTGATGTGAAATAAATATGTTTGAAGAAAAAAATATCACTCATTGACTTTTTTCTCATGTAAGTTTAATTTGATTTCTATGGATTGTTAATAAAATTTGTTAACTTGAAATAAAAAGAGAGACAATGATTTGATGTACCTGCTACTTATTAGCAAGGTTAAAATATTTGTAGATTAATTGATTGATTTTCCTTGACCTATACATTTTTAAAGCTATATCAAATAACCCTTTTTTGGTAAGAAGCTATTAAAAAATTCCCTTTGTACATGTATGTAAAGACTAAAACTTCCTTGGATGAAAGATTCATTAAAGTTATTTGAAGAAGATAAATCAGAATTCCAACATCTCCAAAACATTTTCCATGTGAAGCTTGTCAGTTTTATTTGTTCATCTTAAACAAACCACATGTAAATCTTATGATATTATTTATGATCTGTGAAAATCAGTTTTAGGTGCTCTCTTGATTTGACATTTAAAATGGCTATTATATTGATAAATATTGAAGTTTATTAATTGAAATCTTCAATGGAATAAATTCGGGACTTGAGTATGGTTGCAAATTCACATCCGATCCAATTATTCACAGATAAGGTTGTTAATCTATGCTGCCACATTGTTGATGCCATTTCACACATTTCTTGAATTCAATAATAAGAATACATAAAAGCATAGAATTATACAAGTTTTTTACCCCATGAAAACTTTGAATAAAAAAAAAGAAGAAATGACTGTTTTGGCAGTTTTGACCAATTGCTTAAACTGGCTTGGACCAAATTTTGACCAAATTACGCGCCGTTTTGACTCTGGGCTGTTTTGACTGTAAACCAAAAATACATTGGGCCGTTTTGATAATATGCTCTTAGGGCCAAAATTTTTACTTAATCATGACAATGTCTTTTTATACGCCCGTCGAAGACGGGACGTATTATGGGATCACCCGTGACGTCCGGCGTCCGGGTGTCCGGCGGCGTCAACTTCTTTGTCCAGAGCATAACTCTGTCACTTGAAGTCCGATTGACTTCAAACTTAGCAATTGTATTCTTCTCATCATTGCGGAGTGCAGTGCACAAGAACCATAACTCTACCTGGCCTTTTTTTTGAGTTAATTGCCCTTTGTTGTTTTTCATACTAGAATCTTGTCCGGAGTATATCTCTAAAAGTATAATAGCTAGGATCATGAAACTTCATGGCTATATAGATCTCACTAAGGGGGAGTGCAGTGCATAAGAACCATAACCTGGCCTATTTTTTGAGTTATTGCCCTTTGTTGTTTTTCATACTAGAATCTTGTCCAGAGTATATCTCTAAAAGTATAATAGCTAGGATCATGAAACTTCATGGCTATATAGATCCCACCAAGGGGGATGGCTATATAGATCTCACCAAGGGGGAGTGCAGTGCACAAGAACCACAACTCTACCTGGCCTATTTTTTGAGTTAATTGCCCTTTGTTGTTTTTCATACTAGAATCTTGTCCGGAGTATATCTCTAAAAGTATAATAGCTAGGATCATGAAACTTCATGGGTGTATTGATCTCACTAAGGGGGAGTGCAGTGCATAAGAACCATAACCTGGCCTATTTTTTGAGTTATTGCCCTTTGTTGTTTTTCATACTAGAATCTTGTCCAGAGTATATCTCTAAAAGTATAATAGCTAGGATCATGAAACTAAGAAACTTCATGGCTATATAGATCCCACCAAGGGGGAGTGCAGTGCACAAGAACCACAACTCTACCTGGCCTATTTTTTGAGTTATTGCCCTTTGTTGTTTTTCATACTAGAATCTTGTCCGGAGTATATCTCTAAAAGTATAATAGCTAGGATCATGAAACTTCATGGCTATATAGATCTCACCAAGGGGGAGTGCAGTGCATAAGAACTATAACCTGGCCTATTTTTTGAGTTATTGCCCTTTGTTGTTTTTCATATTAGAATCTTGTCCAGAGTATATCTCTAAAAGTATAATAGCTAGGATCATGAAACTTCATGGCTATATAGATCCCACCAAGGGGGATGGCTATATAGATCTCACCAAGGGGGAGTGCAGTGCACAAGAACCACAACTCTACCTGGCCTATTTTTTGAGTTAATTGCCCTTTGTTGTTTTTCATACTAGAATCTTGTCCGGAGTATATCTCTAAAAGTATAATAGCTAGGATCATGAAACTTCATGGCTATATAGATCTCACTAAGGGGGAGTGCAGTGCATAAGAACCATAACCTGGCCTATTTTTTGAGTTATTGCCCTTTGTTGTTTTTCATACTAGAATCTTGTCCAGAGTATATCTCTAAAAGTATAATAGCTAGGATCATGAAACTTCATGGCTATATAGATCCCACCAAGGGGGAGTGCAGTGCACAAGAACCACAACTCTACCTGGCCTATTTTTTGAGTTATTGCCCTTTGTTGTTTTTCAGACTTGAATCTTGTCAGGAGTAAATCTGTAAAAGTATAATAGCTAGGATCATGAAACTTCATGGGTGTATAGATCTTACTAAGGGGGAGTGCAGTGCATAAGAACCATAATTCTACCTGGCCTATTTTTTGAGTTATTGCCCTTTGTTGTTTTTCATACTAGAATCTTGTCCAGAGTATATCTCTCTAAAAGTATAATAGCTAGGATCATGAAACTTCATGGCTATATAGATCCCACCAAGGGGGAGTGCAGTGCACAAGAATCACAACTCTACCTGGCCTATTTTTTAAGTTATTGCCCTTTGTTGTTTTTCAGACTTGAATCTTGTCCGGAGTAAATCTGTAAAAGTATAATAGCTAGGATCATGAAACTTCAAGGGTGGTATAGATGTCATCAAGGCGGAGTGCAGTGTAGAACCACTATTCTACCTGGCCTATTTTTTTAGTCATTGCCCATTGTTGTTTTTCATACTAGAATCTTGTCCAGAGTATATCTCTAAAAGTATAATAGCTAGGATCATGAAACTTCATGGGTGCAAAAAATATTCATTCAAAATAACCTCAGTTCTATTCAAACCCCCAGTTAATACTAAGCAGTGTGACGGGCGTATCTTGTGACAATTTGGCACCTTGTTTCTTCTTCAAATTTGATGAATTATGGACTTTTGGTGTTCTTAAAGAAGGCCTTTTTGTAGAAGTCTTAACCAATAATTACTTACATTGGTCTCCTTGACACTAATTCCCAGGGGTCAAAATTGATGTTTAAGAGAGGTTGAATTAATAAATTGAGGGGGAAAAAAGTAACTATTTCCTGGTAATGCTGATTTACTTATTTACATTTCTCCTTCACAGTCTTCACGAAATACCCATATTTTTTACCGGACAGTGGGTCTGGTAAATTTTAAGACACTCTACAAATTTAAACAGAACAACTCCATTTTTTCTTTTTTTTTCTGAATTAAACTAAACAAATGAAATCTTCAGTATTTATAATACTACAAATGTTTGATAGGTTATCATATCTAGAAAGTGAGGTGCGCTTTTTCTTTGAATTACACTACGCTTCTAGTGCAAAAAAAATGAAGTGCCACAGTAAATGTACCAACCCATTGCCATACATAACTGTTCCTTGGATACCTAAGGCTCTCTGTATGAAATGTTAAAACAGGATATGTTACTTCATTGAAAGTAACAACTAATATTCATCAGTAAACATTAGTCTTCATCCAACCTAACGATTAAAACCTGGAAGCCATGATAATCTGATGTGGTATTTAACTTTTACTCTGTTATTAAAAAACGCTCTATTATCACATAAAAATATTTTAACTAGTGTCGTACATTGAGTTTTTTTTCCACCTTATGTTGTATTAGGTGAACTGACCATTCGACGTTATCTTATTCGACAAAATGTCATACTGACTAAGTGTCATTCGACAAAATGTTTTGCACCTATCATTTTGATAAGGCAGATATATCTAGTCAATTTAAACTACAGGGTGGAAATCAGTCAAAATCAATGAGGCTAACTTGGTTGGCCACACACATTGATCCCTGTGACAAAAGGCCTGCTGCTGCACCATCGTCATTGCAGACCTTGTACTGTTTGAACAGGGTTTCTAGATAGGTTTTGATCCTAGACCAGATGTAAAGTACAGTCAACTCCCATGTTAACGACATGCAATACAACAACATTTTCACTTACTAACACAAATTTGTTAGGTATGGATTTGCACAGTACATTTTTCACTTGTTATAACGGACTTCTCATTATCCAACACTGACATTATTTTTCAGGCAGTGGAAGTACATATTCACTATATAATCTTCTTCATTACAACAACAGTATTTTTGGTCAAGATGTTAAATTTTTCAGAACTAAAGACATCACCTCAAGTTAGAGGATGATTGACAAGTCTTTAAGCATGAAGTGTGTGAAAATTTTTGACAATCAAACAATTGTGATGTTTGATTGGGAACTTTAACATCTTTAGATCACAATTGCGATTCAATTTAGAAGTTTGCTAGAAGGGTCAGCTGAAAAAATAGACAACCACATATTGTTTATTTTACAGATTAGAGTGAAGCCAGATAAAACAGGTGTGATTACAGATGGGGTCAAACACAGTATGAACCCGTTTGATGAAATTGCCGTGGAGGAAGCAGTACGATTAAAAGAAAAGAAATTAGCGTCAGAAATCATAGTGGCTTCTTGTGGACCGCAGCAGTGCCAGGTATACATAACATAACATAACATAACTTTATATTTGACATTAAGCTTACAGGCTCATATTGGAGTATAAAGTGCAATTGCTTTAGCACATGGCATTGGGCATTATGTTAAGCCATGTGCTAAGGCAATTGCACTTCATACTCCAATAAACACAGTGAAAAATACACTCAGTCCTTATAATTGCAATCCTTTAGATCTACTTGTAAGAAACAATTAAAACACTCTGTCAAATAATGAAAAGTTCAAGTCTACTTTCTGTGCGTATATAGATTACAAGATCTATATCTAGATGCATTTTATCTTGCCATTGGACTTTGCCTGCATAAATTTTACAAATTTGACACAAATAGACCACAATTTTTCATTTCTAGAAGTATCTATTATCAGATTTATTTTTTTTAAAATGAAATCATTTTGATTGAGCGAGGTTGAAAATGTTAACTGATGATCTTCGTCGACTCGCTGAAAACAAGCAATGAGAATTCGAACTGCCTGCTTCAAATAAATGGTTCTTTTGCAAAAAAATCAATTATGACTGGATCAAATATCAATGAAGTGTTTTGAAAGGGGAAAGTTCCTACAACACTGGACTTGCAGATTGATAGGCGTTTTTTTTTCCAAAATAAGTAATGCACTTTATACAGAAATAAAGTGCAACGTATTTCCCCATATGATGCAATTTACACCAATAAATATTCTTGATTGTATTGGGTTGCAATTATCATGAAATAATATAAATAAAGTATGTTATAGGCAGTTACAGCTGTTTCCAGCTGAGCCATAGATATTTGTAAGACAGTGAAAAAATGGCCATAAATAAACATTATCTGGGCAAAATATTAACAATTGGTTGGGAAAAAGGTGCATAAAACAGCTATTGAATTTTCAGTGTTAAGGATTTTGTGGGTATGGGCCTTCATTAGAGGCTCCACAATTTTCTAAAATCACACCAAAAATGGTTGATTTGAACCTCTGAAAAGGGGGATGGGGTTTTATTAAAGCATAGGGCTCTTTTAGAATTTTTATGGTATATTATAATAGTTTTAAATGTTTTACAGTATCGTGAGAGTATTAATAATTATTAATTATATATAATTATATATTAAGAAGTTGTAAATTCATATTCATATAATTCCTTTACCTGACAACGCATATAGGGATGAACAATAACTTATGTGAGTAAGGAGTCCATTGGACTCCAAATTTATAAAATCAAGAAGTCCAGAAATTGTTGAAATTATGCTGAATAAAATTCTTGGTAAATTGCATTAAAATCAAAGGGTGAGAGCAAGTCCTTATTTATTTTTGAAAGTATGATAATAGAAATTTTCTATTTAAAAAAAAAGGTAGTATAGAAAGGAATCAGATTGCACATATGTGCAGACATATCTTTGTAGATTGGACTGAACACATTTGCAGACTGATCTTTGTCTACCTCTTGCAAAAGCAAGAATATTCCTGGTTCAGTATGACAAGGGTTAGAATTATTCCAGGAAACATTGAGGACAGCCCTCGCTATGGGAGCAGACAAAGCTGTCCATGTTTTGATAGATCCTAAAGAATATGAAGTAATGCAGCCCCTACATGTGTCTAAAATATTATCCAAGTTAGCCGTCGATGAGAAAGTAGACATTGTCATGCTGGGAAAACAGGTTAGACATTTTACATCACGGATGTATCAAGGAATTCTAAAATTATTTAAAGGAAATGCTCCTGCTTTCAAACTGTTTCACTAATACACTGTTTTAAGGGCCACAGGTATTGTGAGTCTGACATATGTAGCCAGGACCCTCAAAACTGTATGATGTGAATTTCATTGACCCTCAGGGGTAATACTTAGAGAAGAATTGAAGACTGTTTCAAACACTAGGAAAAGTCAAGCTATGCTGTGCTCTAACAGCTCTTGTTTTCACCATTCTGAATGAAGATTGCTTCACACAGACCAAACATTCAAAGCAGGAAATTGTCTATACTTTTTGCAAAACTTTGTCCCATTCCAACAATATGTCTCATAATTTTAGTTTGCGAATCTTTTATTTGTCTTTCAGCGCCCAAGATTATAAAACTTTTTTCAAATATGTACTTATTTGAGAAACTACTCAATATTAAACTCAAGACTCAAGTTTTATTTCTTTTGAAATACTTATATGAATACATAGAGTATAGGAAATTTCTTAATTGAAACATACTTTGAATGGTTAAAGTTGAGATGAGAACTTCATTCAAATTTGAAATGGAGCTTTATAATCTTGACCACAGATGTTTATGAGGCCTTTTAATTGGATAAGTGAGCCCTGGAAAAACAAAGATATCATATTTCTCCTAATAAACGCCCCTTGGAGCTATACATTACATGGTCAGGGTGCTTTTATTTAGTATGCATTTTCAGATTAAAAACAGTGATTGAAAATTGATGTATTATAGGCCCTTTTCCATTAAATGGAGATGAATTACTTCTAAACAATCATATAAATGATTGTTTAGAGGAGATTCATGTCAAATTATGGAAGAAGTCTCAAAAAGTTCCTAAAATTTAGGCATTTGAAGTGGGTTTTCTTAGTATAATATGTAAGGGTGCTACTATTTGGGAGGGTGCTATAATTAGAGGAAATACGGTAAGTGAATAATCCAAGCAATTAATATCACCCCTTCCTATGCTTTCACAGCAATTTCCTGCTATATACAGGAATATTGCAGTCATAATAGACTAAGATCAATCTGCACAAACCTGATCCTAGCCCGCTCTGACTGCTTTCTACTAATATTTGAGCCTGTGTGTGACATTTCCAACAATTTCAAATATGCTCCAAGCAAAGACTCTGGCCAGCCTGTGCATGTGCACAGTCTGCCCAGGATCTTCACTTTGCGCTTTATGGGTTAATAAGGTCTCAAAGTATCTTTAGGCAGACAAACAATCTTTTATTCTCAATATGTGGCTGTATAGGCTGCCCAATATTTGCACCTCTTGTGCATGTAAAATCGCTGGAAATATCATGCACTGGCTCATTTTATGTTAAAAACTTGAGCCTATTTAGTTGAAATATACCCAACTATAAGCTTTTCTGCTTCAAACAAAATTTAGACTTAGCAGGGTAAAGTTGAACTTGTATTTTCCAGGCTATTGATGATGATTGTAACCAGACGGGACAAATGGTAGCAGCTATCTTAGATTGGCCACAGGTACAGTCAATATTGCTTGAGCGACCATGTCTATTAAGCGACCAACTGTATTAAGCGACCACCATAAAAAGTCCCTTCACCGTAATCAAAATCTCTGAAAAAGAGGACATTCTTACCGAAAAATTGGTTATTGTTGAATCTTATGCTGTTAGAACCCATTAGAATCGTCTCAATTAGACGATTCTAATAGGTTCGAACATCATCAAATTCAGTACGACTTGACTGACAATCTATAAATGGTATCAAAATGAACTGTCAAATTTATCACAGTATTTCGTATTAAGCAACCATTCCCATGAACGAACACTTTTTGGTGGTCCCTTAAGTGGTCGCTTAACACAAGTTTTACTGTATGTCTATAAAGAGCTTATTACTTTTTGCATGTGCTACAGTGAATTCCTTTTAATTGCCAACCTAATAAAACCAACTTAGAGTACTGCCTAACTGCAACTGACTGTGCACAAACAGTAGATTTAGTACAAAATGTTTCTTATACACAAATTTTGGTTGATACAAACAAAAAGGATGTTAACCCTTGTCATGCTGAATAAATTTTGGCTAAAAATTTTCTTCAGAATCAAATAGCAAAAATCACTGAAAATACCTACTGTATGTCTTTTTTTTTTTTTTTAAAAAAAAATACCTAGATCTATTGACAATTCTGGTTTGAAAGTGTGAAACAAGTGATGTAGACTAACATCAGACTGCACATAGGTGCACGCTGATGTTTGTCTATAGCTCCTGCCAGAGTAGGAATATTCTGGGTTCAGCATGACAAGGGTTAAATTTGAGTTGCTATTAGTAGGATTCAAAAGTATTTGTCATCTAAAACATGTGATATGGGTACTCATTTAAATTGTCTTGGTATTTCAATGATATTAGGTTTTGTTGATGAATTATGGAAAACTGCTTTGTAAAATCAGAATTTCTTCTTTTCTTGAGCTCTTTTTGTATTTACTAAAGGGTTATTATTCCCCCTGCCTCTGCCCCCACAAACACACTTGGTTTTGGGGGTATATATTAGTCAGCATGATGGTCTGTCAATCCATTGTTGATTTTTCCTGTCACCCAATGTCTTAACAATTAATGGACAGATTTCATTCAAACTTTAAAGATGTGATAAGTATTATGTAGAGATGTGCATACCCTATTTTGGTCATAGCTCATGAATTTTTTACACAGTTATGGCCCTTTTGTTAAAAAATGGCATTTCATTATGAACAAGCACATGTGTGTGGGGAGGGATATCAGTCCACTTTGCAACAATCTAGTTTCTTCTCCTGATCCCAATCCTCTGACTTTGATACTTTGATAGATCATTGCCTAAACCAAAGATAGATTTTGTTATAAACTTTAAATTCTTTTGAAATATTAATTTTTTATAAACTCTACGTGACAAGGTCATTAAAAGTATGCATTTTAGGTAGTAAGTGAAATTTAATTAGTTTGCTAGTCTGAAAATATTAAGTTATTTTGATAGATTCAAAGATATAAAAGTTATAAGATTAAAACATTTTTGAAATTAGTATCAATTCTAAAGTTAGTAGCAGAGGTTCAGATAAAAGGATTTAAAGCCAGTCTAAAATCTTAATTTCAAAATAAAACCCTATGTTGAGGGTACTCATTTGAATTGTCTTGGCAATACAATTCAAATGAATACCAACAGCATAGAGTTTGTGCTATAAATGTAGACTTTATTTTTATCTAAAATCCAAAATACCCCCTCTATCTGTATCTCTGATTACCTGTAATTGTAGAAGCTACTTTAAGTATTAAGGAAAGATATGCAAAGTTTAATTTCTACTTGCAGGCTACTTTTGCATCTAAAGTAGAGAAAGACAATGGAGGCTTAAAAGTAATTAGAGAAATTGACGGAGGTTTAGAGACGGTTAAAGTAAAATTACCAGCAGTTGTTACGGCTGATCTTCGATTAAATGAACCTAGATATGCAACTTTACCAAATATTATGGTAGGTATAACTGATTTGAAATTGAAAAAAGTTGCAACACAAGATAGAGCATAAAATCTGTACAATGGTTTAGACCTTTTTATTTTACATTGATTGAGAAACAGAGAGGATTAATACTTTCAAGTTTTCATGATTGGTCTTTTACATGTTATTTGTCATACCTATATAATTATAAATATCATCAATGTAGGATCAAAATCTTTCTTAATAGTGTCAATGCTTAGTTTGTTGCACTTGTTAATGAAATGTAAAAAAAAACAAACATAAAACCAAAAAAACTTTTAGCTTGAATAATCATTTCAATAATTTAATTTGTCATTATTTTGTATCAAACAGAAAGCTAAAAAGAAGCCATTAGCAAGTAAGAAGCCAGGAGATTTTGGTGTAGAGATTAAGCCAAGCCATCAAGTTTTAAGTGTAGAAGATCCACCCGTCCGAGAAGCTGGTATTAAAGTAGAATCTGTCGAAGATTTAGCTGACAAATTAAAAGAACATGGATTTGTAAAAGCATAGGTGAGTATTGCATGATTTTGCATGTTCATAATTTGCATTTGTGTACTATTTTGGTTAAACTTCGATGTTCACATGTCCCTTTTACAACTTTGCACATGCCTTTTATGAAATTTAAAATCGTAGTGTAAAAAATATCATCAGACATTCATAGTGTGCCATTGCTGGATCCCTCAAAATTGTAATAATTTCCACAAATTGCCACTAATTGCAAGCTGAACATGGTGCAAAGAAATCCTGTATGACCAAAAAAGATAAGTGGATTTTCCCGTCAATTAAAGTGCCAGGGTTTGAAAGTTTATTTGAAGGTACATAAAACTTTGGATGAAAGAAATGATGTTCTGGATTATATGCTGAAGAACAAATCAATATTTTAGATGCATTTTTTTCAAATCCGGTTCCTGGAGTACATGTATGTGCTTCTTGTATTGAACAGTTTTAAACTTAAGCCAGTTGATTTGTCTAAGAACAATTTTACTTTTGGTGGGAGTTTGTCTCTATATGTTTGTCTCTATAATGAAAGGAATTGCAGATTTTCCTCTATCTCTAATCAGGGCATATGGTTAAAAAAACCCATCTGCTAGCCCCAATAAACAAGCTAAAACAGATTGTGATAGACCTGAAGAAATAACAAAGGTTCTGTTTGTCAAAAAGTGCACTTGTTACAGGTCTCTAATTTTAACAATGAAGTGATTAATGATAGGTTGTTTATACATGTACTTCATTACAAAAGTGGACAAATTAAAAGTGAAGGTACATTTTCTAGTGTTAGTAAAGGTCTGAGCCAACCAGCCCCCTTCTGAAAAAAATCCTTGCTGAAACACTGCATTCAATTTTTAGGTAATACACCTCTGTAGGCACTTACAATAGTGTTGCACTGACCACTCAATTTGCATTATCACTTTTGTAAAATCAACCAAACCTGCTTGTGCATGTTCAAAGTGAATTTGAAAATCTCCCTGTCAACTTCTTGCCTGCTTTTCAAAAGCAACACTTAGTCATCCATTCTTGAAAACATGGTTCTTTGATATACAACATTTCGTATGCTTTTAGAGATAAAAAGAATATTTGTTGATTTCATAAAAAACTAATTACACTATGAATATGCAAAGAATAAAAATACAGTAAATAGCTGCATACTCAAAATTGTTTTCATTGAGTAATGAAACTTCAGCCAATTTGAGTGCACAAATCTTGGACACAACTGGAATTCAATTATATTCAAATGGTTCATTTCAGATGAAGTATATGGAAGATTTCCGGGAACAAAGATGACAAATGATAGCTGTGATTTTGAAAGCCAACTTTATCTACAAGTGGTGAAAATGGTGTAGAACTGGGCATGTTTGAACATGACGTATTCATCTGACAATCTGAACACCATGAAAACGGATTCAGAATTAACAAAACAAGCAAATCCTTTTATGAGCCTGTGTGTGACATTTCCAACAATTTGAAATGTATGCAAGTAACAAACTTTTATCAGATTATATATAAACCTAATGGAAAAAGAATTTATGTTGACCGCCTGAGGAGCGATTTAGACCTTATAAATATATCTATATAGTGCAGAGTGAAGACTCTGGTCAGACTATGCAGCTGCACAGGCTGGCTAGAGTCTTGGCTTTATGCACTTGTGAAATTGTTGGAAATGTCACACACAGGCTCATATCTATTACTTTTCAAGTTACTTTTCAATGTAAATGATACCAGGGCTTTTGCTTGCTTTACAAATTCATGAGTCATTGACCCTTGACTAAATTCCTAGGGGTCAAAACTGCTGTTTTAGGGGTCAAAACAATAAAAAAGGGGAATATTAAGTAACTACTACCTGGTAATGCTAGTTGACTTCAGAGTTCTACAACCTCAACCTAGTTCTTGAAACTATCATTTTGATGGTTCAGCCCAAAACAGTTGTAACTGCCTATAAGTATAAAGGCAGTTACAACTGTTTCACGTAATTTCATCTTATTTGCTCCTTCTTTCAATTAAAATTTGATGCTGCAATAGAATTCCGTTTGACTTGGATATATACAGGTATTCCCACAGTGGTTGAAAAGCTGTGCTGATTTAGTCATGAAGAAGGGGTATGCAAATCCTGCAATATGGTACAAAGTCAAACCCAAAGATAAATTTTACTAATGCATAGATCAAAGGTTAGAAAATGCTGTTGTAAATGAAAAAAAATACAGGGTTTTCTTCCCTAATAAGATTGTTTTCTCAAAATTTATCTATTTAATTTCTAATGGACGAGTTCATTTGATCCTGTATAAGTAGAAAATTATCTCCTACTTGTCTGTATGTTCACAAAGATGCATAAAAGATGGTAAGATCCCCTATTTGATATTAATCTATAAACATGGAAAGGAAAAAAGATTAAAATTTATTAGTAAGATGTCTTTGAAATTAATTTGTACCAATGCCGAAAAAAAAGATTTTGTGAAATCTTTATTAAAAATTGTTTAAATTAATTGTAAATTTATTCTTGTTTGTATGTAAATAAACTAGAATTTAAAAGACAGAAAATAGTTTGGCTCTTAAACTGATTATTTTCTTCTTTCAAATTTAATTTCAATTTTAAGAGTAGAGGGCAGTAAACTGGTTGAATCTTGTCTGTCTGCTCTTCTATCTGTACCTTTATGCCCTATTTGCAAGAAGAGGGGATATATTGCTTAGCAATTGTCATGCGATTAGTCCAACTGTAGACCTTTTTGTCCTGAGGATATCTCAACAAGAGCTGTCAGAGACGGATTTTGCTCCCTGATTAAGGCATTGACACAAAAAAAATGTAGGCTATCAATGGAAAAAGTTTGCTGTTGATTGCTTCTATACATTTTGGGATTTGCTGATGGGAAATGTGACCCATCATGCGAAAAGGGACTTATTTTGGTAGGGCAAAATCCCCCTTTTTCCATGACATTTTTTGTATGAGATTCTCAAATAGTTTATGGTCAAGGGCATCTGATTTGCTATTCAAATATGAAATTTCATCGAATTCTGAACATAAGACCAAGAAAAATGAAAGAAAAAGGTACAAACATTTAGCCCCCCCCCTTTTTTCCATGATATATTTTTTGTAGGAAAATTTCAAATTGTTTATAGTAAAGGGCATCTAATTTGCTACTCAAATATGAAATTTCATTCCAGTCTGACCATGAGACTAGGAGAAATGAGAGAAAATTGCATTTTACCCTAAGTCCCCTTTTCCTGTGATGATGCCACAAATCTAACAAGAGCACCGCCTACGGGTGCCTACGCTCGGCTGTTGAGTGCTGGATGATGGGAAAAAATCTAAGTCGAAAAAGGGGCATAATTTGCACAAAATGCATCTAGAGTTATCCCCCTTGATAGTATAGGTTGCTCTTTTGATGGTGAACATGTGTGCCAAGTTTCAAGTGAATGCCTTCAATAGAACCAGAGATATAACAAAATGTCAAAGTTTTCGCACGACGACGACAACGACGACGACACGGTGGCTATAGCAATACCTCGGGTTTTCTCCGAAAACAGCCGAGCTAAAAACCAGGAAAGACAAAGCAGCATTGTATCATAGGGAGTTCACATGGCAAGTTTCATTTAATAAGGCCAAAGGGTTATGGAGAAAGTACTGTAATATGAGACACAGAGTGCCAACATAAAGGTAACAAACATTAATCCCTCTTTTTGCATGACATATTTTTAGACACAAATTTCAAATAGTTTATGGTAAAAGGCATCTGATTTGCTACTGCAATGTGAAATTTCATAAAATTCTGAACAGAAGACTAGGAGAAATGAAAGAATAATTCTGCGAGGTCCGCTCAATCTGACTAGGTTTGACACTTTACACACTATCCAGATGGTCTCTTTTTGGGTGACAGGTTTGGTTTGATTGAACCTATTTGTTTGAAATTGATTGGGATATAAGATCTTACAACTTAAATTAATTATCCCCCGCCGAAAAAATTTTTCGGGGGGGATATTGTTTTTGCCATGTCCATCCGTCCGTCCATCCGTCCGTCTGTCCAACATTCGTTTCCGCGCTATTTCTTGAAAACTATTGACCGGATTTCAATGAAACTTGGCACACAGCTTCACTACAATGAGTACATGCGCATATCGTCGGGGTTACCCAGTTCGACCGTCAAATTTAGAGTTACTGCCCCTGACTGTTTAAGCCATATACATACATAGTGATATTTGTTTCCGCGCTATTTCTTGAAAACTAAAGACCAGATTTCAATAAAACTTGGCACACAACTTCATTACAATGAGGACATGCGCATATCGTCGGGGTTACCCGGTTTGACCTTCGAATTTATAGTTACTGCCCCTGACTGTTTAAGCCATATATATACATAGTGATATTCGTTTCCGCGCTATTTCTCAAAAACTATAGACCGGATTTCAATGAAACTTGGCACACAGCTTCACTACAATGAGGACATGCGCATATCGTCGGGGTTACCCGGTTTGACTGTCGAATTTATAGTTACTGCCCCTGACTGTTTAAGCCATATACATACATAGTGATATTCGTTTCCGCGCTATTTCTTGAAAACTGTAGACCAGATTTCAATGAAACTTGGCACATAGCTTCACTCCAATGAGGACATGCGCATATCGTCGGGGTTACCAGGTTCGACCGTCAAATTTAGAGTTACTGCCCCTGACTGTTTAAGCCATATACATACAGAGTGATATTCGTTTCTGCGCTATTTCTTGAAAACTATAGGTTGATGTAGATAAAAGATAACCTGTACCTAAGTTTGATATTAACTCCATTGACAATGAAAATATGTTTCGGCGGGGGATATCAATTCAACGAATTTGCTTGTTCCTCTTGATTCTGCTTCCTGGAAAATTCACCAGTACTCGCAATGTTTGGGCCAATGTAAGAACCAAGATCACTATTTACTCCTGGGAATGGAACTCTGGACCTTTGGGTCAAGAGGCCGATGCTCCACCTCTAGACCACGGACACCACACCATGACAGGTCACATATTGATATCAATTTACTTTTGATTATTGCTGCCTGTGTAGAACTGCTTGCATCTTTAATGCAGGACTGTAAATAGGTCAAAAGTTAGGTCAAAACTTAACCTTATCTATAAGCTCAACTGTTTTCAGAAAAAAAAACGGAGGTAATGTCATCACCTTGGGGTTGTTACGGCAGTATTGGTATGTGCATTGGCATGAAAAACTTTAACCTTGGTTATATATCTGTTGTTATTCAAATTTATTATACCCCCCCCCCCACCACCTACGAAGTAGAGGGGGGTATATTGGTTTCACCATGTCTGTCTGTCTGTCCATCCATCCATCCGTAGACCTTTTCGTTTCCCGACTCTAACTCAAGAACCAAATGACCTACAATCATGAAACTTTATACAAATGTTCCTTATGACCCAAGGAAGTGCCCTATTGTTTTTGGGTCACAAAGGTCAAGGTCACAGTAAGCCTTTGTTTAATTTTCGTTTCTGGACTCTAACTAAAGAACCAAGTGGCCTACAATCATGAAAATTTATACAAATGTTCCTTATGACCCACGGAAGTGCCCTATTGTTTTGGATCACATAGGTCAAAGGTCACGGTCACAATCAGCCTTTGTTCAATTTTTGTTTCCAGACTCTTCCGAACAAGCATGAAACTTGTTGCCTATGATCCAAGAAAGTGCCTTATATTGTTTTTGGGTCATATAGGTCAAAGGTCAAGGTCACAGTCAATTTTTGTTCAATTTTCATTTGTGGACTCTAACTCAAAAACCAAGCGACCTAGAATCATGAAACTTCATGCAAATAGTGCATATGACCTCAATATTTGTTACAAACACATCCTGCACTAATAGCACTTGCATTCTGACAAAGCGCTTGTGGGGGGTATTAGTCCGCTCTGCGACAGTTCTAGTTAAACTTGGCATGTGTGTTCACCATCACAAGATCTATAAAGACTTTCAAGAGGGATAACTGAGAAAGCCTTTTTGTAAGAGTTATGCTCCTTTTCGACTTAGATTTTTTGCATTATTCAGCCAAGCGTTGTCACCCTTTGGTCGTCCTCTTGTTTAGTCTGTATTCTAACCTGCCAGCCATATTACCAAAGACCTACTTACCTTGATATAAATAGTTTACAAGAACAAATTAAGGTGATTAATTCTGAGGTCATTTAGGTGAAAGGTCAAGGCTACAGTTGATTTGGTTTGAATATCTCTTCATCGATTGCTTAAGTTTTTTGACAATTCACCTTTGTGTTCTTTATCAAAAACAAGACAAAAATCCATAATACAAGTACTTCTTCATTGTGTATTCACAAAGACAATTCAAAGTTTGGTAAAATGATCTCAGGGTCACCAGATAAATTCCTACGCCATGCTTTTCCATCTCAGGTCACCAACTATTATATTCTCTATACTGATGATTGGGCATCAATATTCATGATTCCTGTAATAATCTTAATAGATGGAAGGGGTAAAATTGTGTCTCCTTAGCAGATTGTTATGAGCCAAAGAAGCAGCAACTGTGTAGAACTGAAAATATGTGGCTAGGACCAAAAAAGAAAGATTAGAAATCAAAGGTTTATGAGACCAATGCTCTTATGACAGAGCCAGTTGTGTTGTTGTTGTATATAAACAAAGATTCTATTCAGGAAGGATAGTGATTTCCCTGAGTAATAAGGTTGTAAATAATAAACTACAACGGTATCAATTTTGACCTCTTTAATACTAAATAAAATATTGAATTCCCTTTTACAGTGAATCTTTAAAATCATAAATAACAATAAACAATACAAAGTTGTTCAAAGTATCTACAAAATACTCCAAAACAGTTATTAGCTTGATTATTCGTAGAATAGGGGGGTTATTCCGGTCACCAGGGGGTTGGCATTGGTGTAATGCCTTGGTTAAGGTTTTATGTGCAGCTGTTTCAAATCATATGTTTCTAATAAGCTTTTGCTTGAAAACTTTGTACATGCTTCTGTAACCATAATATCAGCCTCTTGACAAAGATTCATTTATCTGATATCTTATTTAGTGGAATTTTAACCCTGTTCGGTTTTAAAAATTCTTGATAAAGTTTTTACATGCAACTGATTGATATCTGTAATATCTCTGTTTCTACTAAAACTATTCCTGTGAAACTTTTCACATGCTTCCTTCACTATAATATCTTGCGCTAGACAAAGAGGCTCATGGACTCAATGAAATTTCCCAATGTTGACATTGATTTATTAATGCAAAGTTAGTAGGCCAGATACTTATTCTCAAATAGTGCTATGTGTTCTACAACATTTTGTGTTGCTTATTAGTTGCCAAACCAAATCAAGTGTTTAGTGCAAGACAGTACTAATGTATAATCACTTAGTACAGTCTTGTACTAAACCCTCGAAATGGTGTCTGATTTCTGTTGGAACATAAATTGTTTTTTGAATTTTTAGCTCACCTGAGCACAAAGTGCTCAAGGTGAGCTATTGTGATCACTCACCGTCCGTCGGTCCGTCCCTCGGTCCGTCCGTCTGTCCATCTGTCCGTCCGTCAACAATTTCTTTAAACAGCTTCTCCTCCTAAACTACTGGGCCAATCAAGCTGAAACTTGGCAGGGATGTTCCTTGGGTGAAGCTCTTCAAAAGTTGTTAAAAGAATTTAATTCTATAAATAACTCTGGTTGCCATAGTAACAGAAAGGCTGAAAATCGCGAAAATCTTAGAAAAAATTCTTCTCCTCCTAAACCACTGGGCCAATCAAGCTGAAACTTGGCAGAGATGTTCCTTTGGTGAAGCTCTTCAAAAGTTGTTAAAAGAATTTACTTTCATTAAAAACTCTGGTTTCCATGGTAACGGAAAGGTTGAAAAATGACCGAAAATTGCTAAAATTCTAAGAAAAATTCTTCTTCTCCTTAACCACTGGACTAATCAAGCTGAAACTTGGCAGAGATGTTCCTTGGGTGAATTTCTTTAAAAGTTGTTAAAAGAATTTAATTTCATCAAAAACTCTGGTTTCCATGGTAAAGAAAAGGTTGAAAATGGCTGAAAATTGCTGAAAATCTTAGAAAAACTTCCCTTCCTCCTGAACCACAAGGCCAATCAAGCTGAAACTTGGCAGAGATGTTCATTAAGTGAAGCTCTTCAAAAGTTGTTAAAGGAATTTAATTTCATCAAAAACTTTTATTTACATGGAAACATCAAAGGCCTGAAAGGCCTGAATTGAAGACAGGACTGAATATTAACAATTGGATTGAAAATTGTGGCGTTTTGAGAAGATCTCTTGAGTGGGAATCAAAAATTTAAAACAATCATTGATGTTTACATATGGAAACTGCACCTTCCTAACAAATGAATATGCTTTACTTTGAAGACTCATCACTTCAAGATAAACCTATCCCTCTAGCCAATTCAAGCTTAACAAGAGGGTAATTGCCTTCATAATCGCTATTCATCCCCAAGTGTAAGTTTTCAATATCCTAAATGAAAAATATTCATTTAACCAACAGAAATATGGTGGCAATTCCTGTATTCTAAAAACTCATGAATTATTGCAACCCAGTTTTATAAAATTGTATAGATTATCCCCAGCAATCCAATATGATCCAAATCCGATTTTTTTCCAGTAAAACTTATTAAGCCGATGTGTCAAATTCTTAAATAAAATGTTAATCCACATGACACACATTGCTTAACCCTTGATGAAGAGCTGAACATTTCATTGCCATGGTGAATATTGCCCTGAATAGGAAATTTGTTCAAATTTCTTTTACATTTATTATCTGATCCAGGATTTGACTAATTATCTCCGCATAGAAGAAGCAATGAAAGTAATACCAATATTCTTATACTTTTACTAGTCAAAGTCAATACCAAGAAGAAGTATTTTCCCGTACAATAGCTGTAGCTTTTTTTATGAATACCGTTTAAGTTTCTTCCAGGAGTGAAACATTCTATTTCTATTTTTCCATTGAGATATTTCGATCTCCATTTCCATTTATTCTCCTTGCATATGGTCTTACTTAGTAGAAAATTATTTTTACTACAAAATAATATATAAACCTTTTAAGACAACAAACCTTTCAGGCCTTTTCCACGGAACTGCTTTTCTAGATCAGGATTCGGATTGAACTATCCGGTGAACTATCAATTTTGACAAAACTGCCAAAATGACAGATCGTTAAATGAAATCCCGAGCTACAGCATTTATCACCTTGAGTAGAATTCTTTCAAAGTCCATTCCAGAATGTTACAAATAAATCCATTCCAGTTTCCAAAACAGTTTTTGTTATTGTCAGAAAATTGTCGAAAACAAAAGCGGAAACTCAAAACCGGGGTCGCGCATGCGTGGTACTACTGTATAGGCCATTCGGGACACCACTCGGCCAATCTAACGCATTCGTCACAACTCTGCCGATTCCGTAACCTACATTAGGATAGATACGAGACTTCGGAGATCGCCCGATGATTGCCGAGTGAATATCACGATCATGATCTGTTGCCGTTTACGGAAATGACTGAGTGATGTTCCGAATGCTGTACAATATGGATAGACAAAACAAGCCTAAGAATAAAGTAATTTGATAAGCCATTGAAATTTCTCCGTAAATCCAAGTAAAAATTCAAACCTAAGAAATTCCAAGGGTTAACAAGTTTATTCAAATAGCCTTGTGCTATTTTAGTTTTATCCATTTACACTACGACAGGCCCGGGAGACGGATAAATAAAGCAACCTTAAGGACACACAAACACACAAGTTTACAAGAAATAGGGAGTCTAAAATGGGGAACTGAAAATAGCTTGCCAATGCTAGGCATAAAAACAGTTGTAGGATGCAATTGAAAATTTGGAGCAAATGCAAAAGATTGCAGCCGAAAACGCCCTAAAACAGCACCACTTACGAACTTCTGCATAGATCACGTGTTCACTCCCCTGAGGTCCCGGCCAGAATTTAGGTCAGCACCAAAATTTAACGGTATATTGCTACCCTATTGATTATTTTTGACGTGTTTATTTTTATGAATGGGTCTACTTTTTTGAGCGTAATGACACATGTAGGTTTGTTATCAAAATCCGATGGCGACGATCCCTATATTGAAAGACAGGTAAACCTGTCTTCTATAATAAAGGTTTTAAAATGGCCGAAAATTGCTGAAAATCTTAGAAAAACTTCTCCTCTTCCTAAACTACTTGGCTAATTAAGCTGAAACTTGGTAGGGATGTTCTTTGGGTGAAGCTCTACCAAAATTGTAAAAATAATTTCATTCAATCAAAATCTCTGGCTTCTTTGGTATTGGAAATGTCAAAATATTGCCAAAAATCTCAGAGAAGGTTAATCTTCGCCTAAACTATTGGGCATATCTTAAAATTGGCAGGGATATTCTTAAAGTTTAGGTCTACTAATCTTGTTAAAAGAATTCAGTTCCATCAATAACTTTGTTTGCAATCAAAAAGCAGTAGGAGGAAATTAAAGTATGTTTCTTTTAAATCCATACTAAATGTACATCAGACAATCTCTGGTATTTATAACTTGGTTGACAAGTTATGACTTGACCCCTCAGGTGAGCGATATAGGACCATCATGGTCCTCTTGTTTTTTCTAAACCACTGAGCAGAGATTTTCTTTAGGTGTAGGTCTACTTAAGTTGTTAAAAGAATCCAATTTCATCAATAACTTTGGTTGCCATGGTAACAGAAAGGCTGAAAATTTATGAAATTTATAAAAAATATCAAATTGTTGTAGGGCCAAATTAAAGTCTGTTTAACCACCCTTTAAACATTGTACATCAAATAATTTCTAGAGATCATAACATGGTTGACAAGTTATGAGTTGACTTACTCAGGTGAGCGATTTAGGACCATCATGGTTCTCTTGTTGTAATTCAAAACTGACAATGTGTGATATCTTTAGTATTAATCTATATATTCTCTTAAAACTTAGCACACTTGTTCACTACTGGGGTTGTAACATTTACTATCAAGGGGAATAACTCGACATTTTATGTTATTTATGTCCCTTTTTCAACTTTGATTTCTTTACAGTATCCAATACCTAACAGCCATGCATAGGCACCAGTAGGCAGTACTCTTCTTGAACTTTTCACAATGATTTCCTGAATGAAGGTTTACCATTCTAACCTTCCAAGTCTATTAATTTTGTGATCAATTAAGAAACCCATAAAATAAATACTTGAAAAGCATTATTTGATACAGGATTCTTCAGAAATCGACAAAAAGTCACATTTTGAAAATGATTAAGAGGAAGGTAGAACAAAAATCAATGAGGAAGAAAATGAAAACTTTCAACCCTTGTTCGCCTATTCAACCTTTGCATCACAAAATTATTCCACAGGGAATTGTTTAAACACTATATGAAAACACTAAATGTGAATATTTCGTCAAGTGAGCTAAAAAAAATTCCAACAAGTAATGGTCCTTATAGCCATTTACTATGAAGCTGATAGTTGAACACCATAGAAAAATGATAAAAATTTCAATATTTCGGCAAAATGCCTTTATCAAGAAAAATGTTTTTCTTGATAAAGGCAATTTCTGGCAAAATATTCACCTGTATCACAGTATTACAACAGAACTAGAGGTAAGGTCTCAAGTTGAAATTTCAAAAGATTTTCTGTTGAGCATGAGAAGTTTTAGATGAAAAGAAGCTAATATGATACAAGAGAGATAATAAGTACTTTAATGACTGAGTAAGTAGTATGGTTACTTCCCTTTGAAATGTAGTAAATAGTGTGACAAACATCAATACAGTTTGTGTTTGTTGTTAGTTAAAATTTGAATTTTATTGAACACCAAACACCCCCACCTCCCCCAATTATGGGCATGGCAGGGTGGGACATCTTTTCACTTTTAAGTTTTTACAATGTCTGTTCTCCCAATGCAATCCGACAATTTCAATTGATTTTGGCATGAATGTTCCTCACTTCTTAAATCAGGTTCATGAAAATCTGTTTTAACCCGTAAATATAGTTGTTACATTGAGCGCCTTTTTGCACTATGAAAACTGAGAACAACATCACCTCAAAAACCAAAAGACTATTTTCAATGAAACTTTTACAGAATGTTCCTTTGGTGACCCTTTTCAAAAAATGAACATGGTGGCAGGGTAGGGGCTATTTTCACTTCAAAGTCTTGAAATAACAATTCGGAAACCATTTGGCAAATTTGAATGAAACTTGGGTGATATCCTATGGACCAACAAGAGCTGTCACTGTAAGATGACAATGCCCCCGACACCGCTTTGATAGTAATAAGGAAGTTATGGCCAATGTTAAAGTTTTTGGACGGAATGACGGACGGACGGACGGACAGACGGACGGACAGACGGACGGACAGACGGACGGACGGACAAGTCAAATTTATGATGCCTCCCTATCGGGGGCATAATAAAAATCAGGTGAGCGGTCTAGGACAATTTTGGTCCTCTTGTTTGAATATCTAAATTCCACAACTGTCCAATTTACCTGCATTATTTGAAGTCAATCTTTGCTGTTACATTATGTACACGTTTAATGAAGATGACATTTCAGGTAAATCACAATAACTGATCTGTATGCATGTTCAATCCAATTTTACATCTAACTCAAGATACATATGAATAACACTCAAAATCAAAGATCTCAACTGAGCTAACCAATTTTGTATACAAAGTCATTTACTCTCATTCTCAATAGTGCACTTTCTTTTCCAACTGAGTATATAATTTCCTGGTAGTAAGACAACTTAATAATTGTTTCAATTTGCCTCATGTGAATGATGCTTTGACTTGTGATATATTGTCTTTATAATATAAACACTTAAATTCCACTTTCAAGTAAAACAATAACCATTCCATGTGTATGCGGTTTGATAAAATATTGAGCTTAAGTGTTCAGGAAAATAGAGCCTTGGTTTAACAATTCCCACTCAAAGACAATAAGTGACCACTGTCAGTGACCACTAATACAATGGTGTCCAATGCAATACCACTGAACTTCATCTCCCAAATTGAAATTTTTAAAATTTATACTCCCACAAAAAATGTATAAATTATCAAAATAAATATAACCCCACAACCCACAACTAAGAAGTAACTTTTTGGTACACCTTTTTCACAGTATAAACAGTAATCATCACAGCTCCGATACACAATATTACTTTGACAACCTTTCTTCCTAGACCAGATTTCTTGTGAACTGGCTTTTTGTTTGTCTTTAACTCTAAAAGATCTTGTGAGGTCACCAACTGAGGGCGGAGGTCATACAAAACTTCAACAGCAGCTCGGCGTCCAGCCTGAACGGCTCCATTCATGAAACCAGCAAACACAGTTGCACTTTCTGTACCAGCAAAATGGATTCTGAAAGTATAAAGATCAGATGGGTTTCTTTGATTAAGATTCTAGAGAAACTAATTAAGGTTTTTAAGATGGAGCATTTTTTCTATTAAGATTTTTAAGTGGCTAAATAAGAATCTTAAGATATCTTAATGAGGAATCAAAGATGGTTTTGCATTTGCTTAAAAGGAGTAGCCTTGACAACATTGAATGTTTTCATTCAAAATATTGAAAATCGTTTCTTATGACGTCTACATAATCTAATTATGAAGGAATTTTCAGCTCACTCTAAAAAACACAGGTCTGTTTTAATTAATCTGGATGGATTTATTGAAATGCAATTTAATGTAGCTTAGAATAGGAATTCAATTATATCAAAATACCGTCTGTCATCTTGTAATTATCAAGAGAAGTATGGTATCTGGGCGCTGAAAGCATATAGATGGATCAGCAAAAACAGTTGTTACTGTCTATATGCTTATAGGCAGTAACAACTGATCCACACTGAGTCTGAGCCATACATTTGTGTGCCTATATTGGTACATAACTAGTCACACTTTTGCTTTTAGCACCCAGACAACAAGTAAGCATGATGAATATGTGATAACATGTAGTCTTTGGGTTGAAAATACACATATGTATTATAATTGAAGAAAAATAACATAGAGAGGCAAATGAATCGACATTGACCTTTTTGAAATAGTGTTTGAAAATCTTGGGATGGAAAGTAAAAAAATGAAGAGGTTTTTATGTATGATTGTTTTTTTGTTTCTTGCTTTTTTTTTTTTTTTTTCTTCTTAAAATGGTCATTTTGTACTGAAATTTCTTCCTTTGTCAGACGTCCATCTTGATATATGAAGATGTGCATCACTGAGATATATCATTATGTTAAAAATGAAGATTATACCTTAAACAAGAGGACTATGATGATCCTTTATCGCTAATCTGAGTATAGGAAATATATTTATTAATAAATCCTACTTAATATCAGTATATAAGACAGACTCCCAACAACACAGGCTAAATTTTAATCTGAATGCAATTTACAATAATTGCAATCTAATAAAATAAAGAATTTTGATTGGTTTAAATCGCATCACGTGGGGAAATCCATTGCACTTTATTTCTGTATAAAATGCAATAGGTCTATTGGGAAACCCCCGAACTTCGATCTGCATGTCCTGTGTTTTAGGAACTCGAAAACCCCTCGTTCCCCTTCCATATCGTAATATTGATATTTAATATATTAGAAATTAAGATATTTTCGAAATAATTTATGATTAAAAGCATGCAGTTCAGATTCTGAGTCGATGTTTACAGCAAGTCGACGAAGACCACCAAGCAACCCTCTCAGCTAAGCCCGATCACGATAGTTTCGGTTTAAAATGCAGAATAACTTGTCAAAATTATGTTTAGATCATAAGTACCTCTATGAATGTCAAATTGTCGTTTATTTGTGTACCATTTGTTTAATTTTATGCCGTTTAACTTCGATAGCGAGAAAAAAAAATCCACGATCTAAAAATAGATTGTGTAATACACGCAGAAAAGTAGACTCGAAACTTTAATGTAAATCTGAGTTTTTTAATAGTTTCTTAAACCAAGAGGATTGCAATTATAAGGGCAGAGTGTCTTTTTCACAGCGTTTATATGGGTATAAAGTGCAATTGCCTTAGCACATGGCTTAAACATAACGCCCTACGGGCGTTATTTGCCATGTGCTAAGGCAATTGCACTTTATACCCCAATAAACGCAGTGAAAAAGACACTCATCCCTATAATGTTTTGTTGGGGACCGTATAGAAATTCATTGACAGAATTTGAGAAATGTATGCTTTGCTTTTTAGAATCGGAAGATTATTGGTGCTTCCTTCTTATTCTGTTGTAACATCAAGTACCTCATAATACAAGGCTAGGTTATTTTCAAGTTGGCACACTAATTGTTCTTAGGATTATGTGTAATGCCAAATATCAGAGTTTTAAGCTAGATGGTTTGGGAGTAGTAGATTTTTGAAGATTTTGTCCTTTATTTCAATGTAATATCTGGAATAATTTGAATCTTAATGATGAAGGGCCTTAGATAAATATGTCATGCCAAGTACAATTAGTTTAAGCAATTTCGTTTGGGAGAAGAAAGATTTCTTACAGAAATCTTTCTTTTATTTCTATATTGATAAATCCTGGAGCCCACAGCATTTTTAGGAACCAGATTTTTTTTCCAAAAAATATATATCTTCTCACAATAAGTGTATCGAGGACAGCAAAGCTCGACTATTCCAAGTACTGGATAGTAACAGCAAATCAATATCAGCATTGGAAATTCAATTAAATGAAAGTCAAATGAAAAGAATCTTTGTCTAGAGGATTATATTATCATCACAGAAGAATGCACAAAGTTTCCAAGCAAAAGCTTAACTAGATAAGGAATTACAACTGATTTACAATACTGGCACATAAAAACTTAACCAGGAATTTCTAAGTCCGCAAAAGGTTAAAATTTCACTAAATTCAATATCAGAGTAATGAATCTTTGTCTAGAGGCTATTATTATGGTCACAGAAGCATATGCAAAGTTTCCAAGCATAAGCTTAAGATTAAATAGAGATATAGCTGACATACAACATTTGCACATAAAAACTTTACCAGGAATTTCTAAGTCCGAAAACGGTTAAAATTCCACTAAATTCAATATCAGAGTAATGAATCTTTGTTCAGAGGCTATTATTTTGGTCACAGAAGCATGTGCAAAATATTAAAGTGATAGCTTTAGTAGAAACAGAGATTTTATTCATTTGCATGAACAAACTTAACCAAAGCTTTACACCGACACCCGAGTGACCAGAATAGCTCCCCCCTATTCTACGAATAGTCCAGTTCAAAAATGAGAAATCAACAATCCCACAACATAGGGCTAATTTACAATGTGGAGCTATAATAAAGTATTTTGGTAGACTAGTATTGGGTGATGCTACATGCTAAATATGAAAGACCCATAGGTTTTACGGTTTTGGAGAAGATTTTTAAAAATTTGGACCCTGTTGCTATGGCAACAAGAGTTCTGCATTGATTCTACATCTGGGAAACATTTTGAAAGCCCTTCACCTAAGGATCATATCTGTAAAGTTTGGTTGAAATCTGATGTGTAGTTTGGGGGGGGGGGAGATTTTTTAAAATTATGGACAGACAGACAGATGTTGGACATTGATCGATCTTAACAGTTTACCTTGAGCGTTTAGTGCTCAGGTGAGCTAAAAAACTTAGACAGGTGAGCAAAAAAGCTTAGAGTTCTAAGAAATTTAAGTTTTTTATTCTTTAAGTTTTACAGATTGACATACAGATGGACAACAGTAAACAATATGACCTTGACCTTATTGATGCACCAGCATTAAAAGCAATGGTAGATCTTACTTTATTCTTAACAGTGCCTTACTCTTTAATTTTAACCCTTGTCATGCTGAACCCCGAATATTACTGCATTGGCAGGAGCTGTAGACAAACAACAGCCTGCACATATGTGCAGCCTGATATTAGTCTACATCACCTGTTTCTCACTTTCAAACCAGAATTGTCAATAGATTTAGTTTTTCAAATAAAAATTGACATACAGTTGGTAATTTCAGTGCTTTTTGCCCTTTGATTTTGATGAAAAGTTTTAGCAAAAATTTATTCAGCATGACAAGGGTAAATATGACACATACCTGCCACATTGCTGCCTCAGTCCCTTAGAGTAATATCTCATGGCCCCGGTCCCTACAGTACTAACTGGGGCCCCATAGTTGTAGGGCTCCTGGTCCCAGATGTTCTCAGCATAGTCTATATATGTAAAGACTTTATCACCAAAAAACTCTGCTAATGATTTCAAAACAGCTGATCTTCTGTTTTCCACCTGAAATATGTAGATGTGTGAGAGAAAACAGAAAATTTGGGGTATAGAGCTATCGGTCATCTGACATTTAATTATGAGAACATTTCTGGATAAAAAGTGTAAATGTATACCAAAATTTGTATCTTATATGACTTTAATAGAGAAAAAATCTAGGCTCCCGGTTTTTAGCCCTACAGGCCAAATCACCACTGGGGATATTATCATGGCATTGTATCTAACATGTCTAACATTTCTCATTAACTCTTACTTTCAAAAAATCTTCTCCTCAGAAACTACTGGATGAATTTCTTCTACATTTTATAGGATTAAGCTTTGATTGACCCTCAATCAAAATTGAGATTTTTTTATTAAATGATAAACAACACTTTTAGAAGAGGCTAATTTCCAAATATGGGCATCAGAAATATAGGAATTGATTTTTATCCAAATTTAACATGAATTACATTTTGGTTACCCTATATTATAGAAAAAAAAATAAAACTTATTTTGTTTGGCTAAAACCAATGCAATTTATTAGTGGAGTCTATTCCAATCTATGGTACATGTACCTGTGGTATATTGTGAAAACTTTGTAAATGATTGTCTCAAAAATTACAGGAACGATTATTTGGTGGCCTTTGATCAGAGAGATGAAATTTATGTTGATCATATGAAAATTGTGGATGTATTTTATGGACAGAACTTTGAGAAATTGACAATTGAATCAACTTTCAATCTGCTTACAGTCTCTTTTTGCCATTGGATAGCCTGAATTCCACCAATAAAAGCAACAAGAGCTGGATTTCCATTGGCTGATGTGGCATCATATGTAATACTGAGTGGTCCTTTATCACAACCCTCACATAAACTAACTCCTCCATTAGATACAACCTCCCCCGACTGGCCTGCCTCTCTCCAAAATGCCTACAATATATTATACATGCACATAATACTGAGTGGTCCTTTATCACAACCCTCACATAAACTAACTCCTCCATTAGATACAACCTCCCACGACTGGCCTGACTCTCTCCAAAATGCCTACAATATATTATACATGCACATAATACTGAGTGGTCCCTTATCACAACCCTCACATAAACTAACTCCTCCATTAGATACAACCTCCCACGACTGGCCTGACTCTCTCCAAAATGCCTACAATATATTATACATGCACATAATACTGAGTGGTCCCTTATCACAACCCTCACATAAACTAACTCCTCCATTAGATACAACCTCCCCCGACTGGCCTGCCTCTCTCCAAAATGCCTACAATATATCATACATGCACATAATACTGAGTGGTCCCTTATCACAACCCTCACATAAACTAACTCCTCGATTAGTTACTACCTCCCCCGACTTGCCTGCCTCTCTCCAAAATGCCTACAATATATTATACATGTACATAATACTGAGTGGTCCTTTGTCATAATCAGCACATAAACTAGCCCCTTCATTAGTTACAATCTTACAAGCCACCCTGCAAAATGTCTGCATTAGAATCAAAGTCAAAATAGAATAAACTTGTCATTCAAGAAATAGACTTTCATAATACCCTAACATTAGTACTTTGATCATAATAAGTCATTGAATCTTTTCAGTTAAAATTAGCTCTGGATGACAAACTGCACTGAGCAGTTTCTACATGTCATTGTATTAAAATACTTTCTTTAATGCTTTAAGGTGGTTTATCAAGAAATAATGGTTGATTATCATTTTGATAAACTCACTATTATCAAAAACTTTCACCCCGCTTTTGTTCATTTCACCATATCTGACTTCATCTAAGCGGAGCCAAATAAGTGACATCACCAGAAACATTGCATAGCAATCAAATGCAAAATGACATGATTTAAGAATTAGGTTCTGTTTTTTTGTTTTTTTTCGGTCTCAATTTTTTGCATTGAAAAATAGAATAATCTTTTGTTTTACAAGCAAGATCAATTGATAATTCATTTCATGAACAACAAAAGCTATATTTTCATGAGTGGTGGAACCATGAGTGAAAATATAGATTTTGTTTTTCACTCAATGAAATATAAATTAATCTTAAACTGAAACAAATGATTATCCTCTATTCATAATTATTATTTAGTTGTAATATGATACAGGATTCAACTTACATTTTCAAATGTTACAATAACCTTAATCATTGATGACACTGGCATCCTCTTTATGATTTCTCGGCTTTCAACTGGCAGTAAAGGGTCAAAATCTATCTTATCTAAAATCAAAGCAAACAATGTTTGAACATTTTATAGTCATCAAATTATGTTTTTGGTGGAAACAAGTTGGCCCAATAGCATAACAAGTTTAGTTGTAGCCAAAGGGTTTACCATATTTATGATATGACCTATGTCAAGGGAGTAAAATAACCCCATTGAATATTTTTGATATCACACGGACCAGTGGAATAACTATGCAAATGAGTTAAGAATGGATATCAAGGCAATATTCTCTTTGTGAAATTGACGTCATAATGGATTTGCTGACATCATTTTGCAAACAGCATCATTTGTTTTGCAGATTAACTTGAACAGATACATATTGTAATTTCCTGGTTTTATCACAAAAGTTAAGGTCATATTATAAATAGAATATGAAATTTGTGCTCATTAAATACTGAATATATCAAACTTGTCATCTAAAACATAAAAACTTTACAAAGCCTCATTTTTCATCTGTTTAAGACTACTTGTTTAATAAAATCGGTATCCAATGACCACTCATTCAATAAATCCTCCATAAATATAATGTTTAACCCCAAGCTTGCCACTAAACCTTTTTTATGCTATTGGGCAGTCGTGTCTGTAGCTCATTACCTGTACCTTTGACTGTTAGGTACTGAAAAGAGGGTAAATATTCTAAATACATCAAGATGTGAAACTTACATGTATGTGCAAATATATGTGACAGACACAAACTTCTTTGCAAGTTTTAGCCATATCCATTTTTAGAATCCCATTCAAAGCAATAAAATTTTCTGACCTAGAGTAGATATACTATCAAGAGAGCCTTGTTAAGCTTTACTAACTTTTATATTTTAAATGGGTTCAAGACCAGATTGTCTAAAAAATCCAGGAACAGATCATTTTCCCAAACAAACAACTTGTATGCTTTAAAATGCTGTTTTGATATTTCAGTTAGTGATCTTAAGCAGCTAGCTATATGAAAAAGTACTATAGAAAATTAGTTACTAGGTAGGGGATCACAAAAAGTAATTGCTTAATACAATATTTCATGTTTCTATTTTCTATATACATACTATATTTGACTTGAAATGGTATATTTCATGATGAATATTAGCCAGGTCATTTTCATAGCTTAATAGATTGTCGCATAAGCCTTACCCAATGATGTTTCAACCCATTAAAACCTGTCCCATTGAGATAATTCTAATGGGTTCCAACAGCATAAGATTCAATGATAAACAGTTTTGTAGAAGAATGTCCATTATTTCAGAGATTTGCTTACGTTGATGGGACTTTACATGATTGTCACTTGATAAAACTGGTCGCTTAATTGAAGTGGTTGCTCAAACAATATAAAGTATATAGTTCTATACAACAAAGATAAGGGTTATACAGTAAAACCTATCCTTCAGACCACCCCAGAAATACGAGCACCCCGCTATTACGAACGATTTTTGACAGGACGGAAGTATTTGTTCTTTATTTCAAAGGTCACAAACCCCTCTAATGCAAGCACCCTGCTATTCCAAAGTAAGACCACTAATTTCAGTACAAATGTCGTGTAATGCACTATTACAAATCGAATTTAAAACAGAGAAAACATAACTTAGCAGAGAATGTGCATATGCAATTTTATTGATTTGATTTTGTAATGTAAAAATACACAATAAAGTTTAAATTACATGTATGATAAAATAAACTAAATTACATAGTCTTCTCTATTAGCAATAATTTGTGTTGAAAGTTTCGCATCCAACCAAACCCCAGAATAAAGACCACCCTGCTATTAAGACCACTTTCAAAAAGCACCACAAGTGGTCTTAATAGAGGGGTTTTACTGTTCTTCTTTTTAAGTTGATCAGAACTTACAAATGTTAATTAGACTTGTAGAAAGCGGACTAATACCCCTGAACAGCGCTTGTCTTAATGAAAATTTACACCTAAGTATTGCCGCTAGAAAAAATGGCAGTTTCATCAAAGGGCCCTAATTCTATCAAAAGTCCATGGACCATAACTAAAATATAACATGCATATCTCGGCTTGATACTGATCACATCTATAGAGTTTGAATGAAATCTGTCAGTTGGTTGCTGAAAAGTTGAGTGGATATGAAAAAGCTACAGACAGAGGGACCGACAAGCTGACTACTACTATCTATATCTCCAAAAGTTCATAATTTTTAATAATAATAACGATAAATACACTGAAAGTGAAGACTCGAATGGTCAGTGCAATACTATAGTAAGTGCCTATAAATATATAGGCACTAACTATAGTATTGCACTGACCATTCAAAGTGTTCTAGAGATCTGTGATGTGGTATGGCAAAAATGACCTGACAGTTATACACACTGAAATTTAAGACTGTTTTGTTTTCATTAGGCTTACTGATCTGATCTGTGATATGGCAAAAATGACCTGACAGTTATACACACTGAAATTTAAGACTGTTTTGTTTTCATTAGGCTTACTGATCTGATCTGTGGTATGGCAAAAATGACCTGACAGTTATACACACTGAAATTTAAGACTGTTTTGTTTTCTTAGGGCTTACTGATCTGATCTGTGATATGGTATGGCAAAAATGACCTTCTGACAGTTATATACCCTGAAATGGTAGATTTTTTTTTTCAAGGCTTACTGATTTGTTGTGGTGGTATGGCAAGGATGACCTTCTGACAGTTATATACGGTCCCTCTAGTGGAAACAACTTGTACACCCTGATCAGTCTGCTGTATTCTCAACACTGGCTCATTGAGTATCACTCTGGAATGTCCTATAGACTCACACAGCTTCTCTGATATCTGCTGAGTACCACCCTGATAGACAATATGGGAAAATAAGACAAATATCGTCATATCAATTCTAAATGTAACCTTAGTTTGTTTGTTTGTTTAAATGGTGTTTAACACTGCTTTCAGTAATCTTTCAGTTATACCATGGTGGCTTGAGCACCTAACAATGGATTCCTGGTATTTCTCACATCAGTACTTCAACCACAATTACATCATTTCCTAGCCTACAGCTGCTATCCAACATAGCTCTAGGATCATCAACCCATTGGAGGGAGAAAAATAGTTGAAATGGATTAGTGATGATGAAAGGGATCCTTCCTTTGACGTTGTTTTGAGACGACTTCATAAATCTTTCATACTACACTCATACTGATAATGGAGAAAAATATTAACATAATTGAATCTTTTTAAGATTTATCTATTTTCATACCAAACAAAAAGGGACCTTCTGGGAAGTACAAATATGTTGACCCAAGTCAGACTGCCCAAATTGCCCAGCCTGACTTGGGTCCAAACTTTTCCCACATTGATGATTGTCTGAATCTTGAATGATCACACTGAATTCCAGTATATGATTTGCTGAAACGCGACCATCGTTTGACCTATACTAGAACAAATGTCTTTTTAACAATTTCATTTTACATAGTTCTGAGATGGTCCCTTTTCAAATGACAAATCAAATTTGTTAGTTGACCAAACTAGCACATACTTATTGCAGGATGCAGATATTTGTCATGACAACATTGTTTTTTCACACAATAGAGACTACAGTTGTACCTTGACTCTATATTCCTGTGCAGTGTACTCTCCTGCTTCAATCATATTCTTCATACTCCCGCCTCCAGCTATGTAGGTCAGGAAATATAGGGCTGACATCTGAGACGTTTCACAACCAAACATCGTCCTCATTGCGGTATTAATCACATCTTTGGCTTCTGTGAAATAGAGAAACAGAGCTCTAGGAAGTGGTGACATACATGCTAAATTTGTTATTACATGTACATTGTACTTCTCAAAATCCTAAGTAGTGACATGCTATTTGTTATTTCATGTGCTTCTCAAAATCCAATACTATGATTCCTGGATTTTTCTTCATTCATGCCTTACCTTTAGAGAACTTACACTGAATCCTAAAAAGGTAAAGCATGAATGAAGAAAATTCAAGTTTTAAAGTTTTCTTAATGCTTTTTGGTGGATTACCAAGAATTAATAAAAGATTATCATTTTATAAACTGACAACCTTACAATATGAAATCATCAAAACCTTATACCCTGCTTTCGTTCACTGTACACTATCTGATATTATCTAAGCGAAGCCCAAAAAGTGATGTCATCATGAATGTTGCATAGCAAAATGACGCGCTTTAAGAAAATTTGTCCTAAATAAAATAATCACTTATTTTTCTAGTTATTTCATTCCGTAAACAATAAAAGCTATATCTTCACTTGTGGCTCTGCCACTCGTGAAATATAAATTGATCATACGCTGAAACAAATGATAATCCTCTCTAAATTGATTGTTAATTTTAACAGAAGTACAGCACTATCAATCAATAAATTGTATCTATAATGACAGACTTGATGTTATCATTTGCTTATCAGGTCATTGATTTCATGATTCAGTTGATTGCTTAAATGATTAATAGCAGTGGCTGGAGCACCTAACAATGGACTCGGGGTATTTCTCAAACCAGTCCTACCATTCCTTTCCTTACCTCCAGCTGTTTTTGCACATAGGTGCACAAATTTCAACCTATTGGTGGGAGACAAATAGTCAGAAAGCATTCATGGTTCAAATGAAGCCTCTTTATAAGAATTGTTATAGGTTACAATGATATTTGAAAAAAAAAGTTTCTAAGCTAACCTAAATACATTGTAACAGTCTTACTAGAGTTTACTAGACAAATAATAATTGAATGGGAAAGAGATAATGTTAGTTTATAGGAAATTATAGAGAACATAGAGGATATTGAATGAGTGGTCATTGAATACCGAATTTATTCAACGAGTCATCTATAAACAGATAAAAACAAGGCCGTGCTGAGTTTTTTTCTATTTAAGAGGATGAGGTTTTTTACAGCAAAAAACATTTTTACAGCAAAAATGTAACGTAGCTATCCGTTCTTAGCTCATTTGCATAGTTATTTCACTAGTGTAATAACACCTGTTTAATATCAAAAATATTCAATGGGATTATTTAACTCCTGCATCGTCAGTCATACTATAAATTGTATTTATTGAATGACAATTATCATATTAAGAAAAAATATCTTCATAACCTTGTGTCCACATGTATTTGTTAATGAATGTTTCCAGTGTAGTAGAGTCTAAATATTCTGCCTGGTTAGTTGAAAAAGGATCTCCTACGTCAATCTGGCTGCTTAATTCATCTGTCTGAAAAATAGGCAAGCAATGGTATGCCTACTGACTATGCACAGTACACAAATTAAAAATGGTATCCTCAAATATATATTGTCAGTGAGTGATCATAACATGGTAACTATAGCTTGACTAAGCTGTAGCTACGATGTTATGGTCATTCTTTATATTGAATATATTGTTTCAAGATTCTATTTTTAACCCTTGTTATGCTGAACCCGGAATATTCCTGCCTTGACAGGAGCTATAGACAAACATCAGCCTGCACATATGTGCAGTCTGATCTTTGTCTATAGACTATAGCACCTGTTTTTTCCTTTTCAGAAACAGAAAAGTTTAAAAATTTACTCTCATTTAGTGCATCCAGTGCCTTGAGCACTTTGATTTTGTTGCAAATTTGCCAACATTTTTTGTTCAGCATGACAAGGGTTAACATACATAGTGTGTGTAATTGGTAGGCACACAAGACTAGCAAATTTAAACTTCATATTAATCTGTTCAACTGCCATCTAAATAATCCAATCACCTTACCATTTAGTAGTGTTGGGCAATCGGTTTAAAATCACAATTGATAATCGTTTTTTTGGTTGGAAGAGTAAATCAACTAATGATTGATTGTATAATTGTTTGTTAGAAAAATAATACAGCACTCAACAATCTTTCTTTTGAAGAAAAGAATCTGACAGTTTAGTTAAAACTCATGACATAAAGACTCATCCTGCAGATTTTTCTACCAACTCCATGGCTCAGCAAGAAACAGTTGTAACTGCCTATAAACATACAGGCAGTTGCCACTGTTTCATGTTGAGCCATCAAACTGATGTCAATAGAAATGTCTGGCTTTCATTTATTTGTTAGGAACTGATTAATAGATTATGAAATTTCTTAATCAATTATCAAAATTGGAAGGCCAACCAACTGATTATCGATTATAATCAATTAATCTGCCCATCACTACCATTTAGGTCTTTACATGTGTCCCTAGCAATTTCCTCCATTAAACATAAACATAAACATTCTAAACAGCCCTGCGTTCAGATTTACAAAGAGGTGCAAACTTTTTGTAATTTATACCCTGCTTTGCATGCAAGTGCAAATGCAAAGTGTGGTGTAAATTGCTAATAGTTTGAACTATTTTGTCATTCTGAACACAGGGCTGGTTTAGGACACAGGTATACATTCTACATAGCTTTTTCTTTCTTCACTTTTCCCAATCTTTTCTTTCTTAACCCTTTATTTTCTCATTTTGAAATATTTTGTTGGTTTGAATAGGGTTTTATGCAACTTTCACCAACTTTTCAGTTATATTGCAGGAGCTAGAGCACCTAACAATGGATTCCTGTTATTTCTCACACCAGTTCTACCATTACATCCTTTCCTTGCGTCTAGCTGTTGTCCCACATAGGTCTATGATTATCTGCCCATTGGTGGGAAAATTGGGGATGCGGTACCTCTAGATTGACAGCTTGACACACTACCAACTGTGCTATGACAGCGGCTCATTTGAATTAACAGACTAGCTATTGAAAAAGGTTGCATACAACAATGAAAAGTTCTGCTCAAAAGATTGCTTAAGGTAGTGGACCCGTAATAGTTCCACAATGTTTCCGCAGTAATGATTTCATTAGGAAACCTCGGTCAACATTGTGAAAGATCAAGAATTCCAAGATGTTGTGGAACTATTACGGGTCCACTATCTCATTACCCCACACTTATGATCTAGGTACCTTTTTAATAATCCTATGGAGATCAAGGAGGCCAATCATGGATAGTTTTGGAATGTCAGTTTGATAGGAGGTTATCCTGTTACTATTACCGGTCTGTAAAAACTTTGTACCAGTGATATACTGCTGGTGTGTTTCTAACCCAAGTTCCTGAACAAGGGACATGATGTGTGGCTGACATCTGAAATATATAACAAATTTATCCTTCCTATGCTGTTCATGGCTTTTGCAGAAAATTAGTTATAGGAGTATGTAATATAAAGTCCATAGATTAATATAATTTATTATGAAACAAATGCCACTGAAAAAGAGAAAATATCAGGACTTTAAACTAGACAGATGACCTTGACCTTTGTCATGTGACCATGGCGTTGGTATCCGCAGACAGATATGCTTAAGATCCTTATCATGCCAAATATGATCATCAAATATGTCTCGATGTAGTTGGCAAAATTAAGTTTTGAAGAAGGACTTACAGACAGACAGACCAAACACAATTAGAAAGACTCACAATGGTAAAACAATATGCCCCCCAAAAATTCAATCAATGCATTTGAGCCTATCAAAACCTTATACATGTATTATAAGTACACAAAGTACATTGTGTAAATATTAATGAAAAGGATATTTCAACAAGTATCCACAACATAAGCAGTGAGCAAAACACTATCACAAGTTGGTTGTTAAGGATGGGTGGGTGCATCAGTCTGTCCAGATTTATCCTGACCAATACACTTATATGTATGTATGTATTTGAAAATAATTTGGCACAATTGAAACAAATTTTTAGATGGCTTCACAGCTCACTGTCAAAGGTTAAAATTGGCCTTGTCAGGAGCAAAGCTCCTACATTCATAGATTTCATATAAACTTGGCACAGTTTCTGTCAACCTAGGAAAGTTCGCGGCTACAAATGTTCTCGTTTTCATTATAACAGGCTTTTTTGCGGTGATTTAAAGTAGCGGCTTGTTACTACCCATGAATGCCACAAAAGAAAACAAGCTAAGGAAAATCTGCGTATGTAGGCCTACCTAATATATGTGCATCAAAGGTGGAAAATGTTTTTTTTTCTAAAACAAACAACCCAGCTCCAGCTGATGGAAGCTATAGTTATTATCTTTTGGTCACCCAACAGTTTTATAGAGTCAATCGATTTTAAACCTTGTCATGCTGAAAAAATTTTTGCTAAAAATTTTCATCAAAATCAAAGGGCAAAAAGAACTGAAAGTACCAACTGTATGTCAATTTTTAATTGAAAAACCAAATCTATTGACAAATCTGGTTTGAAAATGAGAAACTGCTGGAGTAGAATAACATCAGACTGCACATATGTGCAGGCTGTTGTTGGTCTATAGCTCCTGACAAAGCAGGAATATTCCGGGTTCAGCATGACAAGGGTTAATAAAACTATTGTTCAAGTTCACACATTATATTTATATATTTGAACAGTTTGTGGCCATCGTCTTTTAAAATTAACACCTTTATGCACATATATTGTTGCGGAATAACTCTCAAAATAATATAGTTTCTTATTAATTATGGTAGTTCCATGGATACACTTAACATTGACTTCTTATTGATTGCAAAGAAATCAAATTGTGCAAAATGGAAAATCACAGCATTTGAGAAAAATCTTAACTTATTTTCTCAGTTTCTATTCTTTCAAATAATGATTTTGTGAATATAGATTTTTTTTATAATGAAAGAACGTTAAAAAACATTTCACTGACACCAACAAAAAAGAAAATCCCCTTTTCCTATTAATATGAAGATGCAGAAAAATTGTTTACTAGTTAGTTCCAATGTATAAAACTCGCAAATGCCATTAAAGTTCTCATTTTATGATGTATGGTCTATTTGCAGCGTTTAAATTTCACGTTTTCATCCCTCCCGAAAATCAGATTCAGGCATACTTAAATTGCACAAAAGGATTTCTAGGTTTACAGTATTGTCAATCATGAGTAGAAGTGTCATTTGTAAGGAATTTTCACATAGCTCTAAGGTCAAGGCTAAATGGTTAAATTTATGATAACTTTTGCAGGCTCAACTGTTACATTTATCATGCAATGAAGCCTGTATTGACCTGATATCACCTGTCTGATAACATAACATGATATCAGACAGACAGTCTATTTTTAGAAACAATTTGCATACACTTTCACCTGAATTTCTTTGATTTTTAATGGTTTATCATACTAAAAAATGATTGTATGATAAATAGAATAACATGTAAGTGTCTTAAAATATCAATGTTATCTGGTCTCGGCTGCGAGAAATTATCATGACTCAGCAAAGCCTCGTCATGATAAATTCTCCCAACCTCGACCAGACAACATTGTTATTTTTAGACACTAACATGTTATTCTCTATATAGCTGAATTCCAAACCTGCCAATCCATTGCCCTCCAATATCCCAGGTGTCGGTACCTTGTCCTGTCTGTAACTGTATACTCTTTGTACGACCTCCAACTCTCCCTGTACAAAAAAAAACAAACATTCAAATTAGTTAACAAATCCCTTGTTAGAAAATTTAGCCCAAGGGTATAACTACCATTAGCACATGATGCAAATGCATAATAGAAATAAATCCTCTTTCGAAAAATGTTGTTGATGAATGATCATAAAATAGTTATGATCTTCTGAATATTCACAAACGCTAAAATCATAGAAAATGGTGTTGAACGCAGGACATTCACCATTTGTCCCTGTCCCAATATCATAATTTTCCTGTATATTCTATGTTGGTCACCTTCTGATTGTGTATAAATTTCAAAAACCTAGTTACGCCTATGTTAGACCTATCCAAATTAAAATATATGAAGGTTCATACTACATGCACAATGACAAGTGGCTGCAATTGTGATATAAGATACAAGATAATGAGATAAAAAGAGTTTGAAAAAATTCATAGTGGTAGAACAGTCTTCACGAAATAACCATATTTTTTACCAGACAGTGGGTCTAGCAAAATTTAGATTTTTACCAGACCAAACTCAATGGGTAAGGATAAAAAGCTGACTGCTGACCGCTGACTGCTGACCAGCTGACCAGCTGACCACAAGGTATAAACTGCTGACCAATAATTTGCTGACCACTTATTTACCACTTATCTAAGCCCCTGAACACACCCTTTACTCTATGTAATTAGAACACCATTTACACTATTTATATTTATCATGACTTTGGAAGGTGATTAAACTTTACAATAAAATACCTTTATATTAGAGAGATTAAAAATTTGAATTTTTATATTCTTTGTTTATTTTAAGGTAAATAGAGAAAATTAAATTTGTTTTCTTTAATCTTAGTTGAAATGTATCTTAATTGTAAAATAATGTGGTGGTATTCATTTCATATTATTGATTGTCAGCTTTAATCTAATCTTTCACTCATATATTCACATTGTAGTCACCAGGTTTTTGGAGCCACCTAACTTTCTATTATAATTAACCAATTAACAGACAACAAATTTTCAGATGGGTCAAAATTTGAAATATTTTTAAGAAAAAATATTAAAAGATTTTTTTATGCTTTTATTTATTTATTTATTTATTTATTTTATTTATTTTTTTGGAGGGGGGGGGGCTGTTAGAAATCAACGGTATAAATTTGACATTGAAAAATACATTTATCTTTTAACTAGTCAAACTCAGGCCTTTCCACTATATTTTATGCAGTCTGATCTTAGCCTCTGCTACCAGTTTTACCTTTGAACAAGAAAATTTAAACAATAATATTTTCAGAACCAAAACTTTCACTTCTTTGATTCTTATGTAATTTTCCTAAGGTTTTTAATCAGTATGACAACAGTTTAGTGGTAATTTGTTGATCACTGAATAGGTTTGAACTATTTTCTATTCTTTATTCAGCTCAAATTAAAATAACAATTTAGATATAAAGAAAGGCATATTGTTCATCAAGGTATCTTCAACCATCAATCCTACAGTAAAAAGATTCATACATGAACATAAATAGGAATCTAGTTTCATACCTCAATGAAATTTTAATCTACTCTCTTCATTGATAATTTAATTAAGATTAATTAGAGTCTCAATTCATTCCTATCTTCTGACCAGTACAAATGAAATGGCATACAACATTCTGCTGTCTGTTATTTATCAAATTATGACATTATTCTGCTGTCAGATTTGAAAAAAAAAAAATCAACAGCTAACTAAATACTGCTGATCAGTATAGTTTTACTGCTTACCACATTCTGCTGACCATAATTATACAGATATTGACAATATTCTGCTGACCAGAATGAGAAAACAGCTGACCAAATCTTGCTGAACACTGTAGATGTAAATGCTGACCACATTTTGCCCACCATTATTATACAAATATAATCAATATTTCAGCTGACAATTTGACAAAAAGCTGACCAAATCCTGCTGACCAGTATAGATTAAAACTGCTGACCCATTCTGCTGACCATTAGCCAACAAATGATGCGAATATAAAGCTGGCCAGTATGAGAAAAATATCACACAAATTTCCGTCAAATCTTGCTGACCAGTTTAGATTTAAACAGCTGACCACATTCTGCTGACCATTATTGAACAATCAATGGGAATATTAAGCTGACCAGTAAAGGAAAAATAGCTGACCAAATCTTGCTGACCAGTATGATTTAAACTGCTGACCACATTCTGCTGACCATTATTTTACAAATATAAATAATATTCTGCTGACCATAAGAGAAAAAAAAGCTGACTAAGTCTTGCTGACCAGTATAATTTCAAACTGCTGACCACATTCTTATGACCATTATTGGACTTATAATGAGTATATTTTGTTAACTGGTTTTAGAAAAAAAGCTGACCAAATCTTGCTGACCAGTGTAAATTTAAAATGCTGACCAATTTTTGCCCACCATAATTATACAGATATAGACAATATTTCAGCTGACAATTTGACAAAAAGCTGACCAAATCCTGCTGACCAGTATAGATTAAAACTGCTGACCGCATTCTGCTGACCATTAGTCAACAAATTATGAGAATATAAAGCTGGCCAGAATGAGAAAAATATCACACAAATTTTCGTCAAATCTACATGACCAGTATAGATTTAAACAGCTGACCACATTCTGCTGACCACTATTGAACAAATAATGGGAATATTAAGGTTCATGTAAAGTGTTTGAGACCCAATTTTAAAGGCATTCATTTGCCAAGAAAAAGCAGTATGTCCAGGAACATTATATACCAAAATGAAGCTATTTATGAGCACGAGCAGTTGAAAAACATAAGACTGTTATAACTATAGCGGTATAGCCAATACATTGTGGAAAAGGGTCATTTTGTACAGAACAAGCAACTGCATGACTGTTGAATAAAATTGGCTCATATTTTAACAAAGTCTAGCCTAAAGTACCATCCAGGTAGTGCTACAACCATTGGTATAAAACTCAGCCCCAAAACGTAGTTATGCAAGCAATTTATTTTGACTTATTTTATAAACACATATGTCATATATGTCATTCTAATTTTGTAAATGTGTAGATCTTTTAAGGGTATGGTGTGTTATCACAACATAAATAGACATTTATTGTTTATATACCTGTAAGGTTGTTTAGCAATATATCAATTGCTATTTCACAGAATGATACATATAAAGTAATATTGTAGATCATTGAATTAAATAAAACTATAATTTGAAATAAATCGCAGAAAATATTTCACAATATTATGGTGTGATGTTGCACCATACCTTACATCTATTTTGAAAACAGACCAAACCGGTTTGACATGTATGTTGACAAAATAAATGGAAATTGATTGTTTCAAAATAGCCTTTTGAGACTGAGGTTTATATCTAAGGTTGTAGCACTACCTGGATGGTACTTCAGACGGTTCCTTGTTAAAATACGGGGCAATTTTATCCAACCGTCATGCAGTTGCTTGTTCTGTACAAAATGACCCTTTTCCACAATGTTTTGGCTATACCGCTATAGCTCTGGCCGTCTTATGTTGCCTTACTGCTTCTGCTCACGAATAGCTTCATTTTGATATATAATATACCTGGACATAGTGCTTTTTCTTGGCTAATGAAGTGCCCTAAATATTGGGTCTCAAACTCTTTACATGAACCTTAAGCTGACCAGTAAAGGAAAAATAGCTGACCAAATCTTGCTGACCAGTATGATTTAAACTGCTGACCACATTCTGCTGACCATTATTTTACAAATATAAATAATATTCTGCTGACCATAAGAGAAAAAAAAGCTGACTAAGTCTTGCTGACCAGTATAATTTCAAACTGCTGACCACATTCTTATGACCATTATTGGACTTATAATGAGTATATTTTGTTAACTGGTTTTAGAAAAAAAGCTGACCAAATCTTGCTGACCAGTGTAAATTTAAAATGCTGACCAATTTTTGCCCACCATAATTATACAGATATAGACAATATTTCAGCTGACAATTTGACAAAAGGCTGACCAAATCCTGCTGACCAGTATAGATTAAAACTGCTGACCGCATTCTGCTGACCATTAGTCAACAAATGATGAGAATATAAAGCTGGCCAGTATGAGAAAAATATCACACAAATTTCCGTCAAATCTAACTGACCAGTATAGATTTAAACAACTGACCACATTCTGCTGACCATTATTGAACAAATAATGGGAATATTAAGCTGACCGGTAAAGGAAAAATAGCTGACCAAATCTTGCTGACCAGTATGATTTTAACTGCTGACCACATTCTGCTGACCATTATTTTACAAATATAAATAATATTCTGCTGACCATTAGAGAAAAAAAAGCTGACTAAGTTTTGCTGAAAGTATAATTTTAAACTGCTGACCACATTTTTATGACCTTTTTTGGACTTGTAATGAGTATTTAGTCAACAGGTTTTAAAAAAAAGCTGACCAAATCTTGCTGACCAGTGTAGATTTAAAATGCTGACCACATTTTGCCCCCTATAATTATACCAATATAGACATGTTTCAGCTGACAATTTGACAAAAAGCTGACCGAATCCTGCCGACCAGTATAGATTAAAACTGCTGACCCATTCTGCTGACCATTAGTCAACAAATAATGAGAATATAAAGCTGGCCAGTATGAGAAGAATATCACACAAATTTCTGTCAAATCTTGCTGACCAGATTAGATTTAAACTGCTGACCACATTTTGCTGACCGTTATTACACAGATAAAGACAATATTCCTGCTGACTGATATGACAAAAATTTCTGACCAAATCTTGCTGACTAGTAAAGATTTAAACTGCTGACCACATTCTGCTGACCATTATTGAACAAATAAAGGGCAAATAAAGCTGACCGGTTAAGGAAAAAAAAAAGCTGACTAAGTCTTGCTGACCAGTATAGATTTCAACTGCTGACCATATTCTGCTGACCATCATTGATCAAATAATGAGAATATTAAACTGACAGGTTTGAGAAAAATAGCTGACCAAATCTTTCTGACCAATATCAATTAAAATTGTCAACCACATTCAGTTGAGCCATATTAAACAAATATAGAAATATTCTGCTGACCAGTATGAGTAAAAAGCTGAACAAATTTTGCTGACCATTTTTTCAGATGAAGACAATATTTCTGCTGACCTATATGAGAAAAATAGCTGTACAAATCTTGCTGGCCAGCAAAGATCTAAACTGCTGATCACATTCTACTGACCATAATTGGGGACCCCCATAATTGGACAATTAATTTGAATTCTGAGTTGGCTGGTTTGAGAAAATAGCTGACCAAATCTTGCTGACCAGATTAGATTTAAACTGTTGACCACATTCTGCTGACCATTATTGAACAAATAAAGAGAATATCAAGCTGACCGGTAAAGCAAAAAAAAGCTGACCAAATCTTGCTGACCAGTATGATTTAAACTGGTGACCAAATTCTGCTGACCATTATTGAACAAATAATAAGAATATTAAACTGACAGGTTTGAGAAAAAAGCTGACCAAATCTTACTGACGAATATCGACTAAATAATAACCATATTATAAAAATATTGAAATATTCTGCTGACCAGTATGAGAAAAAGCTGACCAAATTTTGCTGACCATTTTTTCAGATGAAGAAAATATTTCTGCTGACCTATAAGAAAATTACAGCTGTACAAATCGTGCTGACCAGCAAAGATTTAAACTGCTGACCACATTCTGCTGACCATAATTAGACAATTAATTTGAATTCTCAGTTGACTGATTTGAGAAAAAAAACCTGACCAAATCTTGCTGACCAGAATAGCTTTAGACTGCTGACCACATTTTGCCATCAATATTGGACAATTAATTTGAATTCCTAGCTGACTGGTTTGAGAAAAATAGCTGACCAAATCTTGCTGACCAGTATAGATTTAAACTGCTGACCACATTTTGCCAACCATTATTACACAGATAAGGACATTTTATTACTGCTGACCATTTTATGACAAAAAAAGCTGACCAAATCGTGCTGACCAGTTAAGATTTAAACTGGTGACCACATTCTGCTGACCATTATTGAACAAATAATGGGAATATAAAGCTGGCCGGTAAAGGAAAAATAGCTGACTTAATCTTGCTGACCAGTATAGATTCTGCTGACCACTTTCTGTTGACCATTATCGAACTCTGAACTGACTTGCTTGAAAGAAAAAGCTGACCATTCTTGCTGACCAGAATAGATTAAAACTGCTGACCACATTTTGTTGATCAATATCATACACATGAAGAAATAATCTGCTAACCAGTATGAGAAAAAAGCTGACCAAATCTTGCTGGCAAGTATAGATTTAAACTCCTGACCACATTTTGCTGACCATTATTATAACTGCTGACCATATTCTGCAGTTAATTCTTGAGCAAATAAGAAGAATATTTAGCTGACTGAAAAAAAAGCTGACCAAATCATTGCTTATATTTTCTTACTTTAATTTGAATGTTTTAGTGTAAAATGATATGATCCCTCAATCCGAAAATCCATAAACATCCAGAATATGAACCAGAGAGTCTGAAAAAATGCTTGAGTTGTAGTGACCTAGTCTTGCGGTGTAATAAAGAAAATGTTCTTCATTAAAATAAACATGATTTAGCACAGTCCTGAATATAATTTTAGCACAGTCCTTAGAATGCTATGTTTTTGTTGATATGAAAGATGATTCATAATTTTTCAAATAAACAAACTGACAAATGTCATAGAAATATACAATCCATAGTTGTTGACACCAAATTAACTTTGCAATGATTAAAATAGGTGTTACTCAGATTCATTAATTCTCATGCTAGTTTTGAATGTAGGTTAGCTGATGAATGAATACATGAAATTTTCTATTATAAAAACATGATACAGATTGGGGTATGGCCATAATCCCCCCTCCCCAGTATTATTATTCTTTAAACCAACTAGATTATGTATTATTGATTAGTTATATGAATAGATATTGTTGTTGTGGACAATTTTCTTAGTCTTATAATGGTGTCAAAATTACCTTTTCAACACCTCTGCTAAGAAATGGTCTGTGAAACTGTTAAATATGCCAAATAAATTGAAACAATATGCCTACAGAAATACAACAAATAGAATCGGAATGTTCAAATGTGTTTGAATATGACAATTATTAAAAAAAATAGGAAGAAAAGGTTAAATTAGAATGTTGGAAACAACATCTTTTTCACATAATTTTTCAATGATGTGATTTAAATTGGGGTTTATTCATTTATTTAAAAAAAAGTGATGCCAATTAAGTCAAAATTATAACTAGGATAAAATGCTGTTCTTTGAGGATTATTCAGCATGGTAAAAAATGTATATTTATCTTTTTTATCTTGTCCTACAATGTTTACAATGCAAGTCTGTCATTTTCTAATGTTTTCATTTATAGGGGAGGGCTTTTGTTTGGGAGGGCTTTTATCTGGGAGGGCTTATGTTTGGTAGTTATGTTTAGGAGGGATTTTGTTCTACACTCATATATAATACATGTAATGCATGGTAAATGCAGAGAATAGACATTTCACCAAACAACACTCCACTGAAAGATTTGTCTGATTAAAATTCTGTTTAATGTGACACCCCCTCTATTATAAACCTACTTTATTAATTTTCATGCAGAAATTCCGTCAAAACACTAGCCCTGCCTTCAAGATGAAAAAAATATGCACTTAGTGCACATGAAAATCAGGATAAAATCGCAAAACTGCTTGCACCGTTTTGTGACCCTGAACGCAGGATTTTCACCCCTTACACCCAACCCCTATTTGTATTTTTTGGTCCTCCTGTACCCATATGTCCTGGATCTGCTGCTGGTGCAGTATTAAATAGGGTTCACCCATATAAGTTTTACCCTAGAGATTCTTCCAGAATACATTATCTGTATTTCAAACATTATCTCGACCAACCAGTATCTTAGTCTAAATGATAATTTTTGTTACATTCTTTTGGTGAAATATAGATATAGACATTCTTTATTCACAAGACCCAATTTCTAGTTTTACAACATAAACATGTAATGCATTCTTTTAATATTGTTCATGTCTCAGTTTTAATTATTGTCTTTATAATCTACTTTTCACAGATACTTCCCCTCCTACAAGCATCTTAATTTTTTACATGATATGCGATGAAACATTTCAAGTATATTGTAAAATATTAATAATGAAATAATACACATATAACTGTTAAGCTCTAATAAGACCCTTATAACTACATTTGTGTACATATAAATATAATTTATCATTTTGTATGTGACTGGTTTTCAGGCCTCTACACAGAATGTAGGATGCAGTACACACAGAAAAACAAAGAAAAACTTAAGTCAATCATAAAGGCATTAAATTAACACAAAAGCTAAACATTTGTCTGGAAATGTTATATTGACTCTCTCTCTCTGGCATCTGAATATATCGGGTTTAATTAGAATGTTTATGGTAATTATTGGTATCACAAGTTCATTTACACATTATAGCATCAGAAAAGGTATTCAATATTTACTGTTAACCCTAAACCAGCTGAATTTGATCTTTATAAAAATTGCAAGTAGTTTTCAAACATTTTTACCACAACTAGCTAGCTGGCAGACGTTTTTTTTTCTCCAAAACTAGTAAGAAGAAAGGATCATCCTGAAGGCTAGGATCAGACTGTATGTCTATACAGAAAGGGGGAATATAGTACATACATTGTCAAAGAATAGCGTAAAGAAAGATTCTAGGATGAATATCATGAGAAATATATGCTGCACTTAATAATCTAAATTATGATGAAATCCTGAAGCAAATACATTTTTATTGTTTTCTTTGTTGAATTTCATAACAATGCTTTGAGGTTGTATAAGGCTCTTAAAAATATATTGTTTCAATAATCTTTGCATGTATAAATTATTATCTTTTTTTTTATCTTCACCAATTATTTATTATTGGTGCAAATGTATTGGATAATGTTGACCAATAATTAATTGCAACTGTATGGTATATCAAAAATTGTTATCCCCTAGGGTATTAAAGACATAAACAATTAGCTTATCAGTTGAGGTCCAGAATATACAACATTCTTTATATCCAATAAACAGTCATTGATAATATCTGGACCAATCAGATTACACGGCCCAATTTGCTATGTCTGAATGGTCAATCATGGATGAAAATTGCACAACCAACTGTCAATCAAAATGGGTAAACCAATCAGGAGCCCTTGGATTATTTTAATTACAATATCCCCATCTGTAGCATTATAACTGCAAATCCCTTAGTTCCAAAATAAGCACCATTTAGCATTACACCCCAAAATTTTAAATTGTTTGTTGAAATCTTGCACCAGATCATTTTCAAAAAATACAATCCTCATTTCGGCATGCATGCACACCATTCAAAGTAAAGACTTTGATTTTTCTTTTAATCCACAATGGTTGATAATAATTGTAGAAAATAACTTTTGAAAGTGACAATCAATTTTTCCTTTTCCCACAACATTATCCCAATTATAGCATCATTTCAAGTAATACCCTTTTTTTCTCCTGCAACCTCTTTTAATTTGGGCCAATGGAATTTGTAGGGAAAAAGTCAAGATTTAAATTGTTATCTACTTATCTTTAGCCCTTTAATCATCTAGCTCTTATTTTTTTCTCTCTCTTCAATTTATTACAGTTAAAAAAATTATGGTCTAATCTGAAAACCAAAAAAGCTGGTTGCTTTGATATGATTGTTTATTGTTTTTGTTTTCATCTCTTTTTTTGCTGGAGGCTAAGAAAATATGTAGCAGTAGATTTATGTTGTTAGATATATCATAAGTTCCTTATTAAATGCCCCAAGCACTGAAATATGAATGAGCCTTTGTGATCATAGAATGTCTGTTGTCCGTTGTGGGGTGTGCGTCATGCGTCGTCATCCGTCAACAATTTTAGTGTTTACACTCTAGAGGCCACAAATATGATCTAATCTTCATTAAACTTGGTCAGCTCACAAGGATTAACCCTATTGAAAATGGGAAGGATCCATGCCATATCACGGGGAAAAGGGACTTTAATGACAATTTTCTTGTTTATACTCTATTGGCCACAAATATGATCTAATCTTCATGAAACTTGGTCAGAATGTGGGCCAGGTCACAAAGATGAACCCTATTGAAAAGGGGAAGAATCCATGCCATATCACAGGAAAAGGGGCCTTAATGACAATTCCTTGTTTATACTCTGGAAGACACAAATTTGGTCCAAAATTCATGAAACTTTGTCAGAATGTAGGTAAGGTCACAAAAATTATACCTTTTGAAAGTATGGAGAATCCATGCCATATCACAGGAAAAGGGGCCTTAATGCAGTTTTCTTGTTTATACTCTGAAAGACAAAAATTTGGCCCAAAATTCATGAAACTTGGTCAGAATGTTGGTAAGGTCACAAAGATGAACCCTATTGAAAATGGGAAGGATCCATGCCATATCATGGGAAAAGGGGCCTTAATGACAATTTTCTTGTTTTTACTCTGAAAGACAAAAATTTGGCCCAAAATTCATGAAACTTGGTCAGAATGTTGGTAAGGTCACAAGAATTAAACTTTCTGAAAGTAGGAAGGTTCCATGCCATATCACAGGAAAAGGGGCCTTCATGAAAATTCTCTTGTTTACACTCTAGAAGCCACAAATATGGCCCAAATTTCATGAAACTTGGTCAGAATGATTGTAAGGACACAATGATAAACCTTTTTTCTAAAATGGGAAGGATCCATGCCATATCATGCCATATCTTCTTCTTTATTCTGGAGAGGCATGAAGTGTGGCCCAAACTATTTGAAATTTGGTCAGAATATGTATAAGTTCACAAAGATGAAGCCTTTAGAAAATTGGGAAGATCCCTGCCATTTCACAGGACAAGGGGCCTAGATGAAGATTTTATTTCTTTCCCAATAGTTTCATTAAATACACTTATGTTCACAGAGTTCCCATTTACGACGTAAAAGTATCTGTATACGCATGAAAATCAGCTCGGACGCAAAATTTGAATACTCGTCGCGTCCATGGGACGCAAAATAAAATGAATGGCAAAAAAATGTATTTTCATAAATCTTGTGAAAAACGTCAGATAATCCTAGCGAAAACAATCCAAAATGTTTCAAAGTTAGACAGATTTGAAGCAAGGTCACAGGATTTCCAAAGTTACTATAAATAGACTTCGCCAACGTCTAGCCGAAAAGTTGCGATTGTTGGGATTCCCGTTTTTTCGCTGGTACCCGAACTGTCAAAAATATCGTTTTGAGGGCAATTTAATAGCCGAAAACCAACTGGTACTTTCATTTTGTAAATAATAATGGCTTCTCCAGCCAAGAAAAAGAAACACTCGCGGTCTTTTCAAGACCAGTGACTTGCCGATCAGGCGTTCAAAGACTGGCTGATAAAAGACAAGTCAGATTCGTCTGCTGTTCGAATGAAGTATTTTACATATTAAGTATTTGTTGTGAAACTAAGCAGAAGAATATTTTACTACGGGCTGCAGGTACTTTGAGGTATGAAGCAGACGACAATTTTCATTTGACGTATCACAGCGTTTGTATAGCGTCGAAAGGTTTTCGTTTGCTTGTAAGAGCTGCCGTAAATTTTTTACTTTTGAAAATAATGTTAGAAAGCGTTTCTTTTGGTCATATTGACTTTAAAGTAGAAATTTGTTGTTTGTTTGTTTGTTTACCTATTACCAGAAGTCTAAATTTTAGACTTGTCATAAATCAAAGTTCATGAAGACCACAATTTCAAATGCCTGAGAATTTCACATTTTTTGGCCTTCTGGAGTAAAAAAATTGTGGAAATTAAAGAAATTGCTTGTCACAAATAATTTCTTTATTTTGCACAATGATTTTTCAAACCAATATATGAAAGCTGCTGCACATCACAAAATTGTGATTACTTAGGTATATAACTCGAGAATATCCCAGAAAACATTGAGGCAAATTGAGAAAATGCTTATTATTAGCAGTTTCTTCTTTTGCTTCAATGTTTTCCCAAGCCACTTTTACTGGGAATATCAAATGATTTGTGGAAGTCAAAATTGGACTCAACTGAAAGTGGTTGGGACTCAACTTTTTCTCCTGCACTGGGTCCCAGGGACTCAATATTTTTTTATGTAAATGGAAACACTGGTTCAAATAAGATCAGCGTCAAGGCATATCCTTGACAAACACAAAAAAAGCAGGAAACAATTTGACCTTAATCTTTGTTGAAAACATTCTTGATGACATCTACCTATTTAACCCTTTCCTGTTTTACAAAATTTTGGACCTATCCAAATTCAAAGGTTTTGCAGACGAAAATTTAAAGTAGATTTGATTTGAAACATAACCGTGCGGGACTGTAGAAAATTTTGTAGAAAAAGAAGAAATTGTTTGTCACAAACAATTCCCTCTTTTTCTACAATATTTTCTCAATTACAAAATCTTAGGGACGTAAAACCCAGGGATTGGCAGGAAAGGGTTAATTGATGTGATGTCTCAGAGGTCAAAGAGACTCAGGTAAGCGATCTAGGACCATCATGGTCCTCTTATTTTCATTTTCTAAAGTTTAATTAATTTCTTAATGAAATACTGTGATTAAATACAACATCCACTTTAGGATGTGACAAAAAAGTTCTAGATAAATTCATGTTATGTTTTATATACAAAACAAGAGGACCATGATGGTCCTAGATCGCTCACCTGAGTCTCTTTGACCCCTGGGACATCAAATCATTTAAATAGGCAGATGTCATAAAGGAGATAATTTCAACACCAAACCAAGTTTCAAGAAGTTTGGGCCAAAATTGTGGCCTCTTGAGTTATAACAAGAAAATTATCATAAAAGCCCCTTTTGCTGTGATATGGCATGAATCCTTTCCATTTTCAAAAGGGTTCATATTTTGTGACCAAGTTTCATGAAGATTGGGCCATTTGTGGCCTCTAGAGTCTAAACAAGAAAAATGCCAGTAAGGCCCCTTTTCCCATGATATAGAATGGATCCTTCCCATTTTCAATAGGGTTCATCCTTGTTGCCTGGCCAACATTCTGACCAAGTTTCATGAAGATTGGATGATATTTGTGGCCTCTAGAGTGTAAACGCTAAATTGTTGACGCCGGAAGACAGACGACTGACGACAGACGACGCACAACGCAAGACGGACTTCAATGATCACAAAAGCTCACCTTGAGCACGATGTGCTCAGGTGAGCTAAAAAGCCTGCTACAGTAATGTTTAAAAAAATAATAAAAAGAAAAAGAATTGTTTACAATATTTGTATCTCCTTCCAAATATGTCACTCGCCCATAAAATCCTGCTAAAGAATCAAAACATTATAGCAAAAGAAGAACAACATTTACCCCTTTACAATTATTCTGGGTAATCTTATTTTAGAGTTCCTTAATATCATAACTTCAGCTATTAGTTGGTGGAGGAATTATGATTGTAAAAAAAATCATCTTATTTTTAGTGTTTTTGGACAAAGATTGATAGTTAAAGACCTGGTTTAAGGAATGTTGTATATTCTGGACCCTAGTGATAAGCTAATTGTTTATCTCTCTAACCCCTAGGGGGTCAATCACCCTTTATATTCTACACATGACATTGACTTTCTTGGTTATCATATCTCATTTATTGATTTGAAAAAAGTGTAAAAATAGAATATTTATATGTTCTTGAAACAAAGATCATGATTTTTAAAGTCTTTAACGCTTAATTAATTTCGATTTATAAAAACTGATGAAATAAAATCTGCAAATTAGGAAATAACAAAAAGTGATGAAATGTTCTAGATCAATTTATGTACATAAAAAGTTTGAACTTGTGGCAATATTAAAAAATAATTTATTTCTAAAAAAATATTTTGATAAAAATACTTTTATCATCCAAATTTGTAACAACCCACCAAACTTGCTGCAGAATCGAAACAGTGCAGCAAAAGGAGGACATAAATTATCCCTTTTCAATTATTCTAAGCAATTTAATTTAAGAGTTTTCTTAATATCATAGCTACAGCTATTTTGTGATTGGAGAATTATTTTCATAAAAACAAAATTGTTGCGTCTTTCATCAGTGTTTTTTGACGAAGATTGAAAGTTAAAGATGCATCACTTTTCTTTTCTATGCCAAGCTAAAAATTGCGGAAAAAAGTAAATAATCATTATCTAAATGATAGAATAAAAAAGATATTTATTTCTTCAAAATAATTTAACCAATAATTAACTAAATACTTTTCTCCATAAGTAAAAATCAATATATGCCTGACAGCCTCTGTATGTGTATCTCTACATAGAGTATACAAGGTGATTAAGTGATTAAGATACATTTCTTGGCTAATGAAGTGCCCTTAAAATTGGTTCTCAAACACTTTACATGAACCTTAATTGCATATCTCATCTGGGGGGGGGGGTCAAATAAAGAAGGCTTAAACCAGGTCTTTAAAGTTATGTGGCAACAATTTTTTACTTTGTCACGTTTAAAATTGAGACAAAAAAGATAAAAACATTCCTGAAATGATAGAATAAAATGAGATATTTAGTAAATTTAAATAATTTAACCAATAAATAACAAAATAATGTTTTCAATATATGCCACTGTATGTGCATCTCTCCCAAAAAAATGCACTCCAGAACAAGCTAGAGTATACTAGGTGAGGGGGGGGGGGGGGGAGAGGATGTCAAATAAAGAAGGATTAAAATAGGTCTTTAAATCACATTAGATGGTTAATATCTCATCAGGGACTGTCAATATATAGGAATATGCAACGCGCTATCAAACAATGTATATTTAGGGTCTGTGATCTTAAACGATAGTGGTCAGCTGACAAATCAGCAAAATTATAAATTCTGTGATTTATAACATCATTACAAAATTATATCAAAATAACAATAGTGAGGATACATTTTTGGTCATCCTAATTGTTTTTAAAATGCCTCGAGGTAATTGATTTTTTTTCAATTATGAATATGATATCTGAATCATACAGATAAATGTTTCATAATAAAGTTAGATATTGATAGTAAAAATCTCATTTTCTGATTTTTCCTTTTCTTCAAAACAGCATTTACAGTTATGTAATAGTTATAGTTCATTTCTGACAATTTACGCGATATAACCTAAGCGGAGCGTTAGCGGAGCGCAAGGTTATACGCGTAAATTGTCAGGATATGAACTATAACTGTTTTACCGATCGACTTATTTTTTCATCAAATAACGCTAGGTCAAATGGGCTGCGTGTCAATCAATGATGTCAGTCATTTTTATTGCGTCATACATTCTTCAATCAAATCGAGGTAAACAAAAAGTGGGAGGGGCGAATTAATTTCCATCGGATTTCTTAAATTATTTTCTCATTTGGTGAGACAAATCAGTTGAGAACGTTCGGTGCACAAATTCTCGTTGTTGCTGTTAGTGAGTTTTGTATTCTTTTGAGCTAGCTTTTGTGGAATTAATGCGTTCCTTCTAGGATTTTGTATCTCATATTCTGCCGAAAAGACGTAGCGAGTCGGACTATCATTCAAAAGGTCCCGGTTTCGATCCCCGACGCGGCACTCATCCCCTCCGACTATTTGTCTCCCACCTATGGATCGATAATCGTAGACCTATGTGAAATAGCAGCTGGAGGCTAGGAAAGGAATAGTAGTACTAGTAAAGGAAATACCAGGAATTAATTATTAATTTCTCTAGCCTCAGAGATATAACTGAAATATTGTTGAAAGCGGTGGTAAACCCCATACAAAAATAACTTAAAGAAAAAAAAAACAACAACAAAAAAATACGACATATTCATATCAATAATATAAAGTTTGCAACACGACGTAAGTAGAAAACATTCATGGTGTATTGAAAGCTGTAGTTACCGGGTTTTGGTTCCCCACCGATACGTCAAGGTTAAACGGGTCACACTAGCTTTCGATATTGGTCAGCTATCATAGGCCTTAAATGCTTCGAATCACTTACTTTTGCAAATATTTCGAACCCTATAATCCTTGAAGTAGATCTAGGCATTTTATATTTTTTCTACAATTATTTTGCATATTATTATGTACCTTTCATAGGAACATTTGATTGCATTTTGTTAAGATTGGGGCCTTGAGATCTACTAAATTAAAATGTTTAAAAGATCCAGATTATTCATTTTAAAAAGGACGTGAGACAACCCTATCGTCTTCTCTTTAAAATAATGTCAATGTGAAAATGTGGAGTACAGAAAGGCTTAGTTCGAGCAAACTCGTCGATATCATTCTTTCTGCTATAAACTATGTAGATAAATATTTATTATCAGAATCATTGATTTATCAGCTAAATCTTCTTTTGATTAACATACGGAAAAAATATTGAAGAATTTTCTCCTATTTAGTTAGAAAATGTATATAAGCATATATCAAAAGAACATTCACAAAACTTTTTTTTATAAATACTTGATTACAAGTAAAGGGTCTTTCGGGACATTTTATCAGACTAGATTATGACGTCACTGTCTGGTTTGAATGTAGTCCCCGCCCTTAATGACCTAGTGACACGTAGCTGACTTATTCGAGCAGATCGTCAGGTTATGGGATATATTTTTTGAATTTCAAACGAAATAGCTGCCTTTCATTGGAGGAAAAAATAGGGCGATCGGTAAAATATAAAAAAGTCAAAACTTGGGAAAAAGGAGAAAGCAGGAGTAACATTTTAAATCATAAATAAATATAATGAATAAATCTTCATAGAAACTCTTTATTATGTAAACTTTTTAAACCTTATTTGTCAATTTGCCAAGTACATTAGCAATTTACTATGAAAATAAACAAACAAAAAAAACCCAAAAGTCATTAAAGCTGATACTATTACATATTAAATCAAAGAAGAGTTTGTTCTATCTACATATATCAGATTTACTTAAAAAAACATCTTTGATAAAATGATCAATTATAAAATGACAGTAATGAACAACTTTAAATTACCAACAAAAGCAAAATAAGGGATTATCAAAATTCCCTTTTTAAAAGGAAAAACATTTTCTGTATTTCTAGATGCATTCTCAATTCATATATGTAGTTCCTTTTTTCATGTCATGAAAATCTCTTGAATGAATTTTGAACACAAAAGTGTTGGTTTATAAGTAGAGTAAATGGTATGTTAAGGAGCTATAAATAAGTGGTGAAATAAGTGGTCAGCAATTTACTGGTCAGCTTTTTATACCCATTCGGTCAGCTGGTCAGTGGTCAGCAGTCAGCTGGTCAGCAGTCAATTTGTCAGCTTTTTATCCTTACCCAAACTCAATTCCTTCAGACATAATGATGGGACACATTTTGTATGTGGCTAGATTTTACCAGTCAGTCGGTCCTGTTTTCATGTGAAACTTACCAGTCCAGCATGATTTTTACCAGACATGTCAGTGGGACCGGCAGTATTTCGTGAAGTCTGGTAGAAACTACCACACAGTAAATTATATGACCACACATTAAATTATAAAACAGTATGGTTGAGGATCCTATTCTCTGAATGGATCGTGTCTGTCTATGCGCTCGGTTCATTGCATCATCCTGTATACAGTGAAGTTTGTTTATAACAATTTCTTACAATTAAATTTCAAATAGTTACAAATTTTGAGACATTAGAAACGCCCCCCCCCCCCCCTTCAAAAAAATGAATACCGAGCCTGCTCAAATACAGGAACCTCAATGCTATACCCGCTTTGCACGTAAAATGCAAACAATTTGCACCGTTTTGTCATCCTGAATGGAGGGCATGTTCCTATGCTAATGGGAAGCTGTCAAATGATAACTTGGGGCCAACTTATTTCTCACCCCGGGCGGGTACTGTTGCCCGCAATATCAGAGAATCTCTCAGAAAGCAGGCTACCAGCTCTAGACTGGTCCACATATCGACTATCAGAATAGCCTAGAACAGGCTATTCTGATATTCGACAGTGAGACCAGTCTACACCCGACCCGAAATCGGGCGAGAAATAAGTAGGCCCCAAGAAAGTCAGGTCAACACTTACCCTTTGCCTCTAATACAAGAACGTCTAGGTTTGAATCTCGAGCAAGAAGATGTCTCGCAGCTGTAAGGCCAGACAGACCACCTCCAACCACGATGACATCAACATCTTGTTGAGAATTGGCCATTGAAATGAAGAAAAATATCGATAGTTAGTTGAGCTTCATGGCGACTTTTTACAACAAAGGGAGTTAACAGCAAATTTACTTGAGAAAAGTTCTGTCCCTTTTCTAAAAATCCGCCTTTTACAATAAAATTTTCTAATCACAAAGGCACTTGTGTGAGTAATTTATTTCACGATTTTAACCGATCGCAATCATTTCATTTCATTCTCAAAGCCTCAATAATTGTCATCAACACGAAACTCATGAACTGCCCTTGATCACACATTTACGAATTGGGTGTGGTCAGGGACTGTTCTTTCAAATCGGTCAGCCAGTCCTTCCTTGATAAAAAGGTTCAAGATTGGCCCAAAATATTAATTGAAACAGATTTTATTTCTTTTCTTTTTTTTTTATTTTATCTTTGGAAAAGCTAGCTGTACAATGCATGTACACCTTTCCTAATAGGCTCAATTGTGCTGGAATATGTTTTATTTTCCAATCAAGGTGCTGGTGAGGCAGCAATTCTGCAAGAAACTTGCATATAAATTGTACACTCATGGCGGGTTATCCTGAGCGTCGTCTAAAGCTGCGCAGCTATATGACGTCATATAAAACCTAGAAAATGGCCGATAAAGCTAGGAGCAAAATAACCTGTTTTTCATATTCAAAATTTGATCGTTCAAACATTTCAAACAAAATATTCACGAGTTTATTTCAAAGTAAATAGATTCATCTTTCTGTATGAGCCTATCTCTTTAATTCTAGCAGTCTTACAAAAATTAAAGTAAGGTTTTTTCCTTGACTGCGCTGGTTTAGCCGACAAGAACTGTGATGATAAAACACGACGGTGCCTCTGTTTATCACCGGATTGTGTAGTTTTAGTGACATTTTGTTCCAGATAAAATATCTTTTACATAGTAAAAATGGTAATGAGTTAATTTGTGTATTGATTTTTGGTGTGCATGCGACATCTTACACGAAATTTGTACTTGAGATTCTTAAGTGCGCAGGATAAGCCGACAGCAGTGTACATGATGCATGAAAACTTTGCATATGCAACTTTTGTCTCAAGTAAAAAACACACTCCAATTTCAATTGAAACGGCCTAGAACGATTTTTATTGTATATGATAGGAAACATAGCAAAAAGGATTTTCCAAACTAACACTTGCTGCAAGGTTAAAGGTCAAAAATCTATCTATCTATACATACTGCCTAACTCCCCTTTCAGGTATTACTTGCTGGTGACTCATTCTAGGTGTTATCAATTTTGTGTGAGAAATTTTGAGAGGCAGTGGATTTTTTTTATTCTTCTTCTTCAAAGAAAGGTTTTCATCCACTGCTACCCATTTACAACTCAGTGGAATGAGGTATTGACTTTTAAGTTTCTTTCCCAAGGAAACACCAAATCTTTCACCAGGACTCAAACCTCTGACCTTCGGATCAGGAGACTGATGCTCTAACCACTGAGCTATTGAAATTACTGACTATCCCAAAATTTATCGCGGCAACCCTGGAAATTTTCAGGCTTCGCATGCGAAAAAAAAAATTCCCAGGCTGTTTTGAGGTTGAGTTTGAAAAGTTATTTTAGATGCAAACAGGATATCTGTGTATAGGACGTGCATGATTGGTATAATTTAAAGTTATCAAAATCAATGTTAAAGTGGGTTCAAAAAATGCATTTTAAATGGTCGATCAGCATTACAAGTGGTTCTAAATGCCTTTTTTTCTTAGTGTTTGACATACTTTTAAGACCAATGATGATATTTCAAATGTTTGCCACGCTATATTGCATAAACAGGTTGATCTCAGGTTTATATGACTTCTGTACAAGGTCCAGCCCATCGTCTTTTACGCTATTTAGCCCCGCCCTTCTATCCATATATGGCACAGGGTATCCGCGTTTTGTTATTTTGATACAGTTATTTTACCCTAAATAAGTTTGAAAAATGTATATTTGTCCTTCTATTGCTGATCACAGCATTTTTCCAATTTCCAAGTTGTACAAATGGTTGTATCAGACAGTATTGATATGAATCAGCACGCAATGCATAGATTAGTATGATCTTAGTCTACACTGTCTGCTAACTTCTTTATCAAATCTAAATTAGAAAAAGACCAATTGAAACATCCCTTACAAAGGTAATTTCTTTACGATCCGCTAAAAAGGTTGATCAGGGTCACAACGCCAGGTAGCTGTCAATATTGATTTGATTGTCTGCTTTCTAGTCAAACAAACCATAGTATCTACAAGAAAACTGTGAAAGCATGGCTGAAAACAAGATAGTGATGGGCATACAATTTAAAAAAAAATGTATAAATGTTTAAAGCCAAATTCTTGTTTCCTTTTGACCATAGGTTTTTTGGAGATTGTTGGAGTGCACATAATGTACATCGTTATTGTCCTGTTTGATATACAGCTGCTGTTTAATTTTATTTACACATCACATGCATCATTACACATCATTTTGGCATGAAAAACCCAAACCAACTGATTATAGATTATAATCAATTAATCTTCCCATCACTAGAAAACTGTCCCATTGATTCTATAAGTAAATCTTGGTAGGTAGGTAGATTGTAAGCAAGTTCAATAATTTCTTGATACCTATATTAGCATTGTCTGCCTTTATGGATGCTTTCGATATGTTTTCTCAGCTTTGTGTATGTTGTTGCAAATTTGTTAGATCTTTAAACTTTTTTAAAACAAGGGGACATTGTCCAATTACTTTCAAAACCCTGACTAATCATTGCAATCCTCTGGTAATAGAATGGTTTACCCTTGATACCTGTAGCATGATACCTGTATAATTTGACACTTAACCCTTGTCAAGCTGAACCTGGAATATTCCTGCTTTGGCAGGAGCTATAGACAAACATCAGCCTGCTCATATGTGCAGTCTGATGTTAGTCTACACCACCTGTTTCTAGATCTCTAACCAGAATTGTCATTTTCAAACCAGATTTGTCAATAGATTTGGTTTTTCAATTAAAAAATGACCTACAGTTGGTATTTTCAGTGCTTTTTGCCCTTTGATTTTGAAGAGAATTTTCAGCCAAAATTTATTCAGCATGACAAGGTTTAATCTTTCTTACCTTTGGAGCCGCCATCATAGCGCAGTTGGTAGCGCGTCGGACTGTCAAACTGAAGGTCCCGGGTTCGATCCCCGACAGCGGCACTCATTCTTTCCGACTATTTGTCTCTCACCAATGGGTCGATAATCGTAAACCTATGTGAGATAGTAGCTGGAGGCTAGGAAAGGATGTAATGGTAGTACTGGCGTGAGATACCAGGAATCCATTGTTAGGTGCTCCAGCCTCTGCGATATAACTGAAATAATGTTGAAAGTGGGGTAAAACCCCATTCAATCAATTAATCTTTCTTACCTTTGGTGTTGTGGGAAATTCAGCAACAATTCGGAAATCATGATCTTGTTGACCAAGGTTTCTTAATGCAGGGTTTTAGTCTGACAACAAGGACATTGGGTGCAAAGGACTCAATAATTGGGATTTTTAGGTGTCCTTTCTTAATTGGGGAATCCCTGCTTTAGACAAAAACTTTCTTTTAGGCTACAATCTTGCAGTATGTACACTATGAGCTGATCACTAGTTAAAGGTAAAGAAAGTGATGGAAGTAAATGAACATTTGGGGCTCAACTTCAAGAAAGTATTGAAGATTGTTATAAAGTCTTTACTTTCCTTTCTGAAGCTGATCCCTAGAGGTCTTTGGGACTCACATCAAATAGTTTTGAAAGTCCTGGCTACTTATTTCTGCATCTCAGATGTGCAAAACCTGAGTCCCTTAAAATCCTGCTCATGAAATCATAAGGAAACCTCAGTCAACACTATTCATGGCTTCAGGTTCAGAAACATTGTTGTCATCACAATAAAGTTATTTCAAACAGAAAAAACAGGAGTTTGGTTTCAACTTAAATATTAAGTTTAACACTCTTTTCTTTTTCAGTTCCTTTTTTGGGACAAACAGCATGAAATCATAATGGATGGAGTTCTGCAGTATTTGTATAACAATCTATTTGAATGTAAGATTTGTGGTGCTAGGTTCTCCAACAAAGTGCACCTTGGAGACCATGAGAAAACACATCCTGAGATTGCCCCACTTGGTGAAAATCTGACAGGGAATGGAGACTCAAATGAACAAGTACCAGAAATAAGTGGAGATGGTTTAGGTGTGATTCAAAATCCAGAGACAGGAAACCATGAGGAATTTCAAGGGGAAGAGTATTTTTCTATGAGATCATTAAATAGAAATGATGAGGAAAATGCTATTGAAAAAGTTAAACTTTATCTAGATTCTATTAGAGAAAAGCACAGAGCAGAAGAAGAAGCAACCCAAAGGGTGTTAAGTGCTCTGAGAGAAAAACAGAGACTGGAGCTTGAAGCTGCTCAAAGTGTTCACATTAAACAGGAGACTGACAGAGGATATTGGGACTCACCAACAACAAGTGGTTTACAAACAAATGACAAAGAAATTTATCATGAAAGAATGGTCATAAAAGAAAAAATAAATGGTGAATATGTAGAGTTTAATCCAACATCAAGTGGTGTTGAAGAAACAAATCATGATAACTCATACAATGAAACGGATGAATTACGTGGGGTTATCAAAGAAAAGCAATTGTTCCCAATGTTTAAAACAAATACAAGTAGTAAAAGTATTAAAAAGAGAAAATTAGAGACTAATAATGAAGATAGTGAAAGAACCAATCAAGATACAGGGACTGTTGATGTAAATGGTACAACACCGATAGTTGAAACTCAAGATCCAGTAGAATTTTTCAACAAAATTAGGCAAAAGGTGTATGGAAAGAACATTATTACCACACCAGAAAGGAAAGGTTCTAAATCAAGTGATTCACCTAAAGACAAACCATACAAATGTGATCGGTGCGGTCATGCTTTCACCCAGAAGTATAAATTAGACCGCCATTATCGTACCCATACAGGAGAACGCCCATATAAATGTGACATATGTGGGGCGGCCTTCTCACAGAAAGGCGTGTTGGTGAACCACCAGCGACTTCACACGGGAGACAAACCATATAAATGTGAAATTTGTGGAGCGAATTTCTCCGTCAAAGGCTATCTGATTAAACATCATCGTACACATACAGGAGAGAAACCATTTAAATGTGACTCTTGTGACGCTGTGTTTTCTGATCGGGGAAATTTGAGTAAACACAGAAAAATACATACCGGTGAAAAACCTTATAAATGTGACACATGTTGTGCTGCTTTCTCGGATCGGAGTACATTAATGAAACACAATAGGATACATACAGATGGTAAAAAATACAAATGTGAGTTTTGTCACGCTTCATTTGCTATGAAAAGTGCGTTAACAACTCATAAAAAAGTTCATTTAGACGATACCCAGCACAAATGTAATGTTTGTAATGCAGAGTTTTCAGCGCGGGGATATCTGATTAGACACATGAGAAGTCATTCCGGTGAGAAACAATATATACCTAGTACTATGAAGACACGCGGAGGAAATGATACCAGAGCCTCATCAGAAACAGAGGATAGCAGCTTCATGAGTGTGGGAGATGGAAATGATGACATCTTTGCTGATGGGGGTTACGCTGACATGGAGAGTGATGGCTGTAGCATGGTGATGGAAGGACGTGACAAAAGTTCGGAAGCTTTGATGCAAAGTGTGGTAGATATGTATGATGAAATGACAGAAGGAAGTGAAAATGTTCATGATAAGTCTTTGATTGATAAGAGTAATGACCCAGCAGAAGAGAACGATGATGATAGTAAAAACGAGGGTCATTCAATTAGAAAAGATGAACAAGAGGAAGAGGTTACCGTGTTGAAAAAAGAAGTAGAGGATATTGAATAAATCATCATGAAATACCGAATTTGTTGAACAAGTCATCTATAAAAAGATATGAACAAGGCTTTTAGTTTGATGAGTATATATCTGTAATAGTCGATGAGTTTCAAAAAGTCAGTATATTTGAACACTAATTTGGTATTCTCTTTATGGTGTGACAAAAAACTCTGTGATGAATTGAGAAAATTATCAAAATTCATTGAATAAAATTTTCCGCATAACATATAGCGCCATTTTCAAATTATGTCATCGGATGTATTATGACGTAATTTTCTCAGAAAATACTATTGCTAGAGCATTTAAGCACATTTAAATAGTTATATCACTAGTGTAATAACACCTGTGTAAATGAAAAATATTCAACAAATTTATTTCAGTCTTATGCTGTAGGTCATATTATTTGTTTTGACCGTGGACAAGTAGAAAACCATCGTTTACTTGTCCTTAGGCAAGAGAAGAAAATCTGTATTTCCACATCCCTGTTATAATATGAAATTGCAAACAGAGCCTAAGGAAAAAAGGGAAGATAATTCTAGGGATAGTGCCAAGATAGAAGAAAGAAATGATAACTCTCAAAGTGAATAGAAAAATGAAGGTAATGGAACTGAAAGTAATAAGAGCAAAACGATTTCAAGTGCTGGGCACCTAGAATGACTTGTGAAATTAAGATAATTTAATGCTATGTAAAATACATTTATATTGTTATAAATTATTTCTCATTTTCTTTTAAATTTTCTGAAAGGATTCACATTTTGGGATGTTATTGCAATAAAAGTTTGACTATGGAATTGCAACCCCAATTGAATTGAATTGGTTCAAATCTCTTTTTTTAGCTCTGCTGTTTTTTGAGAAAACCTGAGGTATTATGATCACCTTGGTGGCATTGGAGTTGGTGAAACAAACTTAAACCTTTTTCATATCTCTATTTTTATTGAAGATATCTTCATGAAACTTAGCATGTGTGTTCATCATCACAAGTGCTATCAAGGGGGAAAACTCTTGAAGCATTTTGTAAGAGTAATCCCCTTTTATACTAAGAATTTTCCAGCTCCTGCAGCCTACCCCTGCAACAATGCTGCGGTGGTCAAATTCATGTTTTGGGCTAATGTCTCTTTCTGGTTTGAAATGATATTCATTTTAGGATTGAAAAGCAAGACAAAATCTTCAAATAGAAGTGTAAAATTTTTAGTCAGAGCCACTATTTTAGTTAGTCTAATAATTGGTAATGATACATTGTTACAGTTGACATTATTGCTTTCTTTACATACTCCCACAATTCCATTACTTACAAATTTATATGCATGCTATTATATATTATAATATGACCTACGTCGCGGGAGTGAAATAACCCGTTGAATAATTTTTTTATTACACGGGTGTTCTTACACAAGTGGAATAACTATGCAAATGAGCTCAGATTTAATAGCAACGCTATTTTGTAACAGCGAAAATGAAGTCATAGTGTATATATTGTGATGTCATTTTAAAACGGCGTTATTAGTTTCGCAGGGAATTGAATTATTGATTTTGAAAAATTTTGACGAATTTCGCAAAAATTCAGGTCATATTATAAATAGAATATAAAATTTGTGCTCATAAAATACCGAATTTATTAAACTCGTCATCTATAAACAGATAAAAACTCGGCGTAGCCTCGTTTTTATTTGTTTACAGATGACTCGTTTAATAAATTCGGTATTCCATGCCAACTCATTTAATATCCTCTATTTAGTATTCATGGATTAGAATATTCATGATTTACAGGGTCCAAAGGGACTCTGGTTTTCAGAGTCTCAGACTCACAAATAAATAGCCAGGACTATCAAGATATGTACTTTTAGGGATCAACTTTTGGAAAGATTTGTGTGAATCAGTCTTCAATTCTTTTCTTAAGTTGGTCCCAAGAGGGTCCTAGGGACTCACATCATATAGTTTTGAGAGTCCTGGCCACTTATTTGCAAGTCTAAGACTCACAAAACCTGTGTCCACTAAAACGCTGCAAGGACTACTATAAACCTTACTATTGAGTCCTTTGAACCCCATTTTCTTGATGTCAAATTAAAACCATCTGCTTGGATCTACACTTTATGAAGAATACAGATGTGTTGTGTAATACATTATTTACTATAGTGTAGAAGTAGGATACCTGCATTTTTAGTCAATTTTAGACCTTTTTCTGCATTTACAAAAGTTTTGAAAAATTCAATTTTCAATCGTAATACATATTCAAGTTTGTAATATTTATGCAAATGTTAGGGACAATTTTCTAGTCTTAGATGATGAAGATATACCTAGATCTAAATATCTTTATCCAGGTTTCCATAATTTCTGGCTTTGCATTATTCTATCTAGATATTCAGCTTGGCTGTTTTCATGGAAAACCAGCCCTAAGTTAAGGATGACAAAACATAGCTAACTGCTTTAAAATTATGCCCTGCTTTGCTCATGCACTTGCATGCAAAGGAAGATATAATTTGCAAACAGTGTGCCACATTTTGTGACATTTTTGTCACCCTGAACACAGGGCTGTATCTGCTCCGCGTTCAGGGTGACAAAACAGTGCAAATTGTTTGCCATTTTACATGTGCATGTGCAAAGCGGGGTATAATTTTCAAACAGTATGCACCGTTTTGTTATCCTGAACGCAGGGCAGATGCTATACAACCTCAATGTTTTTGTTGTTGTCATTTTGTCATACAAAAATTTTTGTGATTGTCTTAAATCTCTCTTGTATTATTTGAGGCATTCAAAATGAGACTTGGAATGCATGTTTCAAAGAAAAAAATCTGTATTATCAAGGCAGATAAAGCTAAAATCTTTTTTGCAAGATTTATACCCCTTTTGTTAGCTCGGCTGTTTTCGGAGAAAACCCGAGCTATTGCTATAGCCTTGGTGTCGTCGTCGTTGTCGTCGTCGTCGTCGTTGTCGTCGTCGTGCGAAAACTTTGACATTTTGTGATAACTTTTGAATGGTAAGTGATAGGGCTTTGATATTCCATATGATGATTGCCTGGGACAAGACCTTTCTGTTGGTACCAAGTTCAAGGTCATCAGTCAAGTTCAAGGTCACTTTTCAAGGTCAAACTTTTGAAAAAAATGCAAAAATTTTGACAAATTGCCATAACTTTTGAATATTTAGTGATAGTGTCTATATATTTCACATGATGGTTGACTGGGACAAGCACTTTCTGTTGGTTCCAAATTCAAGGTCATCTGTCAAGGTAAAGGTCATTTTTCAAGGTCAAATTTGTATAAAAAATGCAAAAACTTTGACATTTTGCATTAAATTTTGAATGGTTTGCGATAGGGCCTTTATATTTCACATGATGATTGCCTGGGACAAGACCTTTCTGTTGGTACCAAGATCAAGGTCATCTGTCAAGTTCAAGGTCATTTTTTAAGGTCAGACTTTTGAAAAGAATGCAAAATCTTTGACATATTGCAATTACTTTGAATGGAAAGTGATAGGGTCTTCAGATTTCACATGATGATTGCCTGGGACAAGCACTTTCTGTTGGTTCCAAGTTCAAGGTCACCAGTCAAGGTCAAGGTCATTTTTCAAGGTCAAATTTGTGAAAAAAATGTCAAAATCTTTGACATTTTTGTGATATCTCTGGTTCTACTGAAGGCATTCACATGAAACTTGGCACACTTGATCGCCATCCAAAGGGCAACCTTTTTTTCAAGGGGGATAACTTTTGAAACATTTTCTGCAAATTACGCCCCTTTGTCTACTTAGTTTTTTTCAGCATCCATTAGTTTTTTTACCATCCAGCACTTACAGCCGAGCGTAGGCACCCGTAGGCGGTGCTCTTGTTTACTTATATTTTTGCCCGGCTGTCTTCAGAGAAAAGATGAGGTATTGCTTTTGCTATGGCGCCGCTGTACGCTTTCTTATCCTTGTTATTGTCATGCAAGAACTTTGACATTTTGTCGTATCTCTGGTTCTTCTGAAGAGATCCATTTTAAACATAGCACACATGACATGATGCTAGAAATCAAATGAGCAACCTAAACTATCAAGGGGGATAACTTTTGATGCATTTTGTGCAAATTGTGCCCTTGTTTTTACATAGGTTTTTATCTACAATCCAGCACTTTACATCCGAGGTTAGGTACCTGTAGGTGGTGCTCTTCTTTTTTAGCTCACCTGAGCACATCGTGCTCAAGGTGAGCTTTTGTGATCATTGAATGTCCGTCGTCTGTCGTGCGTCGTCTGTCGTGTGTCGTCCGTCGTCCGGCGTCAACAATCTAAGTGTTTACACTCTAGAGGCCACAAATATGGCCCAATCTTCATGAAACTTGGTCAGAATGTTGGCCAGGTCACAAGGATGAACCCTATTGAAAATGGGAAGGATCGGTGCCATATCAAGGGAAAAGGGGCCATAATGACAATTTTCTTGTTTACACTCTAGAGGCCACAAATATGGCCCAATCTTTATGAAATTTGGTCAGAAGGTTGGCCAGGTCACAAGGATGAACCCTATTGAAAATGGGAAGGATCGGTGCCATATCACGGGAAAAGGGGCCTTAATAAGAATTTTCTTGTTTACACTCTAGAGGCCACAAACATGGCCCAATCTTTATGAAATCTGGTCAGAATGTTGGCCAAGCCACAAGGATGATCCCTATCAAAAATGGGAAGGATCTGTGCCATATTACGGGAAAAGGGGCCTTAATGACAATTTACTTGTTTACACTCTAGAGGCCACAAATATGACCCAATCTTCATGAAACTTAGTCAGAATATTTGGCAGGTCACAAGGATGAACCCTTTTGAAAATGGGAAGGATCTGTGCCATATCACGGGAAAAGGGGCCTTAATGACATATTCTAGTTTACACTCTAGAGGCCACAAATATGGCTCAATCTTCATGAAACTTGGTCAGAATGTTGGCCAAGCCACAAGGATGATCCCTAATGAAAATGGGAAGGATCTGTGCCATATCACGGGAAAAGGGGCCTTAATGACAATTTTTTGTTTACACTCTAGAGACCACAAATATGGCTAAATCTTTATGAAATTTTGTCAGAATGTTGGCCAGGTCACATAGATGAACCCTATTGAAAATGGGGAGGATCTGTGCCATATCACGGGAAAAGGGGCCTCAATGACTAATTTTCTTGTTTACGCTCTAGAAGCCACAATTACTATTAAATTTTCATGAAACATGATCAGAATAATGGCTAGGTCACTAGGATGAACCCTATTTAAGACTGGAAAGATCCATGTCATATCACAGGAAAGGGGGCCTAATTGACTATTTTGCTTTTAGAGGCCACAAATATTGCCCAATCTTTATGAAACTTGGTCAGAATAATGGCCAGGTCACATGAAACTTGTTTAGAAAAGGATAGAAATTTATGCAGCAATCATAGAAATAGAGTTATATTTTTCTTTGAAAAATTTAATGATCTTTCAAGTATTTAATTTTGCTAAGGGAGAAGTCAAAGAGACGAAGGTGAGCGATATAGGACCATCATGGTCCTCTTGTATGTGACAACATATACAGTAAAACTTGTTTTATGCCACAAATATCAGTTTTCTTAAGAAAATGGCTGCTTAACCCTTTGCTGTTTTATCCCTGCTTTTTACGTGCCTGTGATTTCATGATTGAGAAAATATTGTGAAAAAAGAAGAAATTGCTTCTGACAAGCAATTTCTTCCTTTTCCACACTATTTTCTACCCTACTGAATGGTTATTTTTAAAATTAAATCCACTTTAAATTTTCGTCTGCAAAACCTTTGAATTTGGACAAGTCCAAAATTTTGTAACACAGGATAGGGTTAATACATGTACACCTCTTGTATACAAATAAGAAACATACTATTTCTATTGAATATACACATTATTAGTCCCCTACCGGTGTTCACATCGGAGGGGACTATAGGTTTGCCCTCCGTCCGTCCGTCCGTCCGTCTGTCCGCTCAAATCTGGATCCTGCGATAACTTAATAACTAAGCAAGCGTTTTTGATGAAAGTTGGTATATGACTAGATGGCAATGTGTAGATTATGCACATCATTTTATTTTTGTTTTTCGACTTAAATTGAGGTTGCTATGGTTACAGAAATAGTGAAAATATGGCCAAAAATGGGATCCTGCGATAACTTAATAACTAAGCAAGCTAGTTTGATGAGACTTGGTATATGACTATATGGCAATGTGTAGATTATGCACATCATTTTATTTTTGTTTTTAGACTAAAATTGTTGTTGCTATGGTTACGGAAATAGTGAAAATATGGCAAAAAATAATGGATCCTGCGATAAGTTAATAAGTAAGCAAGCTAATTTGATGAGACTTGGTATATGACTAGATGGCAATGTGTAGATTATGCACATCATTTTATCTTTGTTCTTTGACAAAAAGTGCGGTTGCTATGGTAACGGAAATAGTGAAAATATGGCAAAAAATGGATCCTGCAATAACTTAATAACTAAGCAAGCTAACTTGATGAAACCTGTTTTAAAATGTAAAAAGAATTATAAGCCATGTTAGTCAGGGTGGTGATGCAGCAGTATTAATCACCTCCAGTGAAAGTTCTCATTTCTTACCAACAAGACTGAAGAAAAACATCTTGGATCAGACAAGGTAACTGTTATTGATACTATTTCTTGCATCTGTCTATTGCTTCCATGAATTGTATAGTGGGCACAGCAGAGACAACAACTCATGTAAGTCTTGTTTAACCCTTTAACAAGACCTGGTTTTGACGTCCCTGATAGAATTGGCGTGGGAAAACATTGAGACAAACAAAGCCGGTAGGGGACTTATGCCCATGTCCAACATGGCTCTTGTTAATTCTCAATTATCCCATGTTGTTTAAACTCATTAGAATCGTCTCATTGAGACAATTTTTGCTACTTTTAACAACATAGGATTCATTTTCAATAATTTTTAGACCCAAAATACCTACTTTTTAAGATATTTTAATTTTAAGACGGGAATTTTGAAAACAGTCTCTGAATAGACAGATTTAAAATTTTGACAACAGAAAGGTGTTGAAAAGGAAACTTCCCTATTCTTTTTTTCAAGATGCATGATTATTAAAGGAATCATCTAGAATAAAAGAATTTGTTGATATTTTAAAGAATTAAAATCAGGATTTTAAGGGACGCAGGTTTTGTGCATCAGAGACGCAAATATAAGTAGCCAGGACCCTCCAAATTATGTGATGTGAATCCCAAAGACTCTCTAGGGCTCAACTTTAGAAGAGAATTGAAGACTGCTTTAAACAGTCTTCAATTCTATCCTGAAGTTGAGCCCCAAATACTAATATACTTCTATCAATTTTTTTACCTTAATTAAATCATAGAATAGCCCTACATGTACAATATTACAGCCTAAAAGAAATAGTCTATGCCTAAAGCAGGGACTCTCAAAATTTAAAGAAAGACCCCTAAGATCCCAAAGATCGAGTCCTTTGGACCCTATTTTGTTTATGTCAGACTAAAACCCTGTGAAATGATAAGTGATTTCTCATTTGTGACCCGTCATGCAAAAAGGGACCATCTGGGAACTCAGTACAATGAATATTTGAAAAAGAGATAGGGTCCAGCATAGATCAACCAGAGGTCGCATTTCAAAAATTCTTTCACTGGAAGGTAGATTATTCATTCTAGATTCAGAAAATAAGCAAAGTGTGAAAAGTTTCTACCCTAGTCAGTCTGCATAATCCGCGCAGCCTGACTAGGGTCGACATTACATGCTCTACCGAGATGGTCCCTTTTCGCATGACGCTTCACATTTTTAGCTCCACTGGCTGAAAGCCACTGGGGCTATTGTCATGGCGTTGTGTCCGTCGTGCGGTCGTCCGTCCGTGCGTGCGTCTGGTCGTAAACTTTTTCTTTAAAAATCTTCTCCTCAGAAACTATTGGATAAATTTCAACCAAACTTCACAGGAATGATCCTTGGGTGACCCTCTTTCAAAGTTGTTCAAGAAATCTTGATCCAATGAAAAACATGGATTTAATGGGCGTGGCTTATGTCCAAATATGGTAAAAATTGAGTTTTCTCAGATTCTAATGGATGGATACCAATTATATTTTACATGAATGATCCTTATATGACCCTTTATCATTCTACAAAAAAATTATTGTGATCGGATGAAAATTATGCATTTTATGGGCGGAGGTCATTTCTCTATATGTTATAAAGTGGAAACTTTGCAAATCATTTTCTCAGATTGTAATTGATGGATACCAATTAAATTTTAAATGAATGGTCCTTGGGTGACCCTTTATTGGTCTACCAAAAATAATTGTGATTGGATGACAAATATGCATTTTATGGGCGGAGGTCATTTCTCTATATGTTATATATTGGAAAATTTGCAAATCATTTTCTCCGAATGCAATTGATGGATATCAACCAAATTCCACTGGAATGATCCTTGAGTGAACCCATATCAGTCTACCAAAAAATATTGTGATCAGATGAAAAATATGTTTTTTATGGGCGGAGGTCATTTCTCTATATGTTATATAGTGAAAAATTTGAAAATCAATTTCTCAGAATGTAATTGTTGGATATCAACTAAATTTCGCTGAAATGATTCTTGAGTGACCCTTTATCAGTCTACAAAAAAATTATTGTGATCGGATGAAAATCATGCATTTTAGGGGCGGAGGTCATTTCTCTATATGTTATAAAGTGGAAACTTTGCAAATCATTTTCTCAGAATGTAATCGATGGATACCAATTAAATTTTAAATGAATGGTCCTTGGGTGACCCTTTATTGGTCTACCAAAAATAATTGTGATTGGATGAAAAATATGCATTTTATGGGCGGAGGTCATTTCTCTATATGTTATTTATTGGAAACTTTGCAAATCATTCTCTCCGAATGCAATTGATGGATATCAACCAAATTTCACTGGAATGATCCTTGAGTGAACCCATATCAGTCTACCAAAAAATATTGTGATCAGATGAAAAATATGTATTTTATGGGCGGAGGTCATTTCTCTACAAGTTTTATAGTGGAAACTTTGAAAATCAATTTCTCAGAATGTAATTGTTGGATATCAACTAAATTTCACTGAAATGATCGTTGAGTGACCCTTTATCAGTCTACAAAAAAATTTTTGTGAGCGGAAGAAAAATATGTATTTTATGGGCGGAGGTCATTTCTCTATATGATTTAGGAGAAACTGTGAAAAAATCATTTTATCAGAATGTAATTGATGGATAGCAACCAAATTTCACTGGAATGATCCTTGAGTGAACCTTCATCATGCAGCGAAAAATTAATGTCATTGGATGAAAAATATGTCTTTTCATGGGCAGAGGTCATTTCTCTAAATTTATTGTGGAAACTTTGAAATTCATTTCAACATCAGTAGAACCCAAAATATCTTAAAATCTAGGCAAACCTTAGATTTGCTTTTTCAAGAAGTTCAAGCCTGTGGAGCGACTCAAGCCATTCATGGCTTTCTAGTTCTCTATCCTCAAAGATGAGGTAGAAGAAATGGTTTATCAGAAAATGAAAAGTTGCTGGTTACAAGCTTATTTTCTTGTCTCACAATGTTTTATACCCTTTATTTCTATTATTTTGTTATTTGTTAACTTTTATGTAATTAATGTGAAAATATATATTTACATTTGGAGGTGAAAATTTTGGTAGAATGTGCTGTATATTTGACAATAAATAGATATTGTGTGTCAAATTTGGATATTTTTTGTGTTTCAGGGGCCTTAAAATAATTCTTTTATTCTTATGGGCATTTTGCAACAAGTGAAAGTGGCTGAATTAAGTCATTTCTCACATGGATCATTATACCCACATACACACACCTACGGAGAAGAGGGGGGTACAGATTTAACCTTGTCTGTTTGTCCATCCATTTGTCAAAAGACCATTTTTGTATCGAGACTCTAACTCAAGAACAAAGTTACCTAGAATTATGAAACTCCATACAATTGTTGCCCATGACCCAAGAAGGTACCCTATTGTTTTTAGCTCACCTGAGCACATCTTTCTCAAGGTGAGCTTTTGTGATCATTGAATGTCCGTCATCACCCGTCGTTTGTCCTGCGTCTTCAGACGTCAAAAATTTAAGTGTTTACACTCTAGAGGCCACAAATATGGCCCAATCATCATGAAACTTGGTCAGAATGTTTTTCATGTCACAAGGATGAACCCTATTGAAAATGGGAAGGATCCATGCCATATTATGGGAAAAGGAGCCTAAATGTCAATTTTCTTGTTGACACTCTTAAGGCCACAACTATTGTCCAATTTTCATGAAACTTCTTTAGAATGTTTGTCATGTCACAAGGATGAACCCAATTGAAAATAAGAAGGATCCATGCCATATCATGGGAAAAGGGGTCTTTATGACAATTTTTTGTTTACACTCTATGGGCAACAAAAATGGTCCTATCTTCATGAAACTTGGTCAGAATGTTTGTCAGGTTACAAGGATGAACTCTATTGAAAATTGGAAGGATCTGTGCCATATCACGGGAATTTTTTTCTTGTTTTCAGTCTTAGAGGCCTCAATTCACAAATGTACAATAATGACTTTGCTGCAAAATTTGATTTAGTTTATGTGACAAAGATACAAAGGTGAACAATATAGGACCATCATGGCCCTCTTGTTGTAAATGGGTGAATTAAGGTAGTGAACCCGAAATAATTCTGCAACATTTCAGAACTCATGATCTTTAAATATGATAACTGAGGTTTGGTAATGAAATCATAAGAAAACCTCAGTTATCACTGTTAAAGTTAATGAATTTCAAAAAGTTGCAGAACTATTACAGATCCACGACCTTCAGCGTCTTTACTACAACTTAACCCTTTCCCAACCAAGACCGGGTTTTGATGTCTCTATTAGAGAAGGCCTAGGAAAACATAGTGGCAAATGAAGAAAATGCTGATCATCAGCATTTTCTCCTTTTGTCTCAATATTTTTTATGCTAAACAAATGCACATTTTCTACCTTTGATATAATTTATTTTGTCGTCTGGTGCAGCTTTCAAATTGGACTACCCTGAAATTTTGTTGTTTGGTAAAGGGTTAAATAAACTATAGCTATGATGTTGAAGTTGCCCATTATGTGACTATATATTTTGCTGACAACATTTATGTTGTGATCAAGGGCAAGGCCAGAGATCCATCAATTATTACCTGAGTCATCAAAACTCATATGGGCTTAAGGTATTGGACCAATAATAGGTTTGCAATGTTTCAGAAGTCATTACTTAACAGTATTAACTATACATTTATAGGCACTTACTGGTGAATTTTCCAGGGAGCAGAATCGAGAGGGATTAATCTAAGTTGTAAGAACTTGTTTCCTAATCGATGTAAAATAAATAGGTTTAAACCAACATAGAAAAAAGGATCAAACACACTTTCATTTCCTCGTATATGGACTCAATATTTTCCCGCATACATGCGCATAGCAACGGTAACTTCCTTTGACATTGTTACATACAGATCAAATGCCTTCGTTTTGGGGTGTAGAAGGATGCAAAAGAAAAAAATGTTTTAAACAAATGTTAGAAAGACCTTTATTGGTCTCTACACTATAATGAAAAAATCATGAATCGAGTTCGACATAGGCTTGGTTTAAACATACGTGTATTTCATTTTCAACATAAGTTACATAATATTTAATGTACAGATAATATTTTCAACATTGAATTCTAGCAAAAATTATCAAAACCAAGGCGAGCTTATATACATGTAGTTTCCCAGGACGATTACATGGTGACATAGACTTGAACGTACATTTCATTCGGAACCCGGAATATTCCCGTTTTGACTTGAGGCATCAGACAAAGATCAGTCTGCACATTTGCATAGGTTTCGTACATTGAGTTTCATAAATTACGAACACATTACAACGACTAAGCAGTTGTGAGACGGTTATAACCAATGCCCTAGTTTTTTTCCACATCTAACAAGGTGGCAACTTATCACAGGATACGCTCGCTATACACTGCTGGATGGCACAGTATGAAAAACAAAAAAAGGAAATAACCGAAAAAAATACTGCTAAGTAGAGTTACGATTCTTGCTCACTGCACTCCATAATCATGAGAGGAACATAACAGCCAAGTTTCAAGCCAATCGGACATGGGTTGACAAAGCAGTTGTGAAACAGTTATATAATCGATGCTCAAGTTTTTTTTTTTTTTTTTTTTTTTTTATCGAACAATTTGGCAACTTATCACAAACTCTCTCTATACTGCTAGATGGCAAAATATGGAAAACAATAAAAGGAAGTAACTCAAAAAATTAAGCTAGTTAGAGTTACGGTTCTTGCTTGCTGCACTCCATAATCACGAGAGGAACATAGCCAAGTTTCAAGTCAATCGGACAAAAGGTGACAGAGCTATGCTCAGGAAAAAAAGTGGACGCCGTCCGGGCGCCGCGGATTTTACATAAAACGTCTTTCAACGGGCGTATAAATGTCTACAATACTCGACTATAATCTGAGGGATCAGTTCAACACTATTGTAAGTGCCTATATATGTATAGGCACTCACAATAGTGTTGCACTCATCCCCCATTTTATTTTGATGTTGCGTGAGAAGATAAGAAGCATAGTTTCTGTAAAATAAAGGTAAGGGTGTATACGACAATACAAACTAGGAAGTAAAATATTTTGAAGGGTATCATAGTAAAAACCAGAATATGGCTAATAGAGCATTTAACACTATATGACGGTAACACAGAGGTAAGGTTTTCAGTGTTTTTGATATTTTATAGTACTCGTATTTATATAATTCCCTCAAATTTTATCCCGATATTGATATTTTCTCTAAGAATTTTCAGATAATACTATGCACGAATCCGGAATCGTAACCTTTGGCCAGATCCAATCTGGAATTTGTGCTAAAATCAGAGAATCAAAGTATCAGAGGTCAATGGGCAAGTAAAATGTCGTAACTATATCTTCACTCAAGTCTACCACCCACGGAAATATTAGAATCAAATTGGTGGTAAAGTCGGAGTTCAAGATTCATCTAATTATAAATGACTCTTGACTTGCAATCTTATTATAAAAGAGAGTTTTCAATTGGTCAATCGATGTTTTGATTGACGGCAGCGATCTATTATCTGAGGTAGTTCTGCAGCACTTAAGCCTAATGAGAGCTTTTGGGATAAAAAGGAACATTCTAGAATCGAACCAAGGACTGAGTCGAAAATCCGTTTATCAAGCGTCCAAGACCATACAAAATTACTTGATTTTTAACATACGGGGCAAAATACATGTAATATTGATCTTTTATTTGCATGGACGCTTTATATCCAACATTTTGTACTTAGATATCATCAGATAGTTCAAAATAATTTTAAGACAACAGAAGGCAATATGTAGAGTCAGATCAGACTGTATGGAAGCACAGGTTGATTGTTTGAATTTAACCAGTAATTTTTCTATAAATCGGGAAACTTATTCTCCTATTTATTCAAATCGATTCTGCTTCATGGAGAATGACCCAGCGCTCACGCCGTAAAATAACAAAAGAACAAAAAACAGAAAGCCAGTCCCGGGAATTTTTGATAATAATACCGACATAATGTTCTCTTGACGATATACACAACAATGAAGTTTTGAATTTTAAACACTTTTGGAAAATAATTTTAGATTTCTTTCATGCTTTTCGGTGGATTAACGAAAAATAGCAGTAGATTATCATTTGGTAATTTCACCGCCTAGCCAGTGAAATTTTCAAAATCTTTAATAACCCGCTTATGTTCATTCACCCTATCTGACGTTATCTAAGGGTAGCACAATATTGGATCATATTTGTAACAAATTATATATGTAACACCTGTTACATATATGATCACATATGTAACATGTGTTACATATATGACTCTGAAATCATATTTTGTGACGAATATGATCGATGCCGGTTTTTGATGTGACATGAAATCACATATGTCACAGGTCAATTTTGATTTAAAAACAGTACATATTACTACCACACAAGCCTGCTAGTCTGCCAACTTAAAGCCACTAGGCTGTCACCTTCACGCCACTAAACTGGCAACTTCCCAAACATTATCAAGACGGGACGTGATCAATTTTCACTGATCTCCTACTACTGCAGATGCACAGGCTGATCTATATGATGTGTGTTTTGCCTTGAGTTCAGATCTGCAGACCAATTTTCTTGCTGTTTGGATGTTGCTGGACACACTAGGCAAAAAATCATTATTTCATACGTTCTCTCTCTCTCTCTCTCTCTCTCCTCCTCCTCCTCTCTCTCTCTCCTTCTCTCTCTCTCTGTCTCTCTCTGTGTGTCTCTCTCTTTCTCTCTCTCTCTCTCTCTCTCTCTCTCTCTCTCTCTCTCTCTCTGTCTCTCTCTCTGTCTCTCTCTCTCTCTGTCTCTCTCTCTGTCTCTCTCTCTGTGTGTCTCTCTCTGTGTGTCTCTCTCTTTCTCTCTCTCTCTCTCTCTCTCTCTCTCTCTCTCTCTCTCTCTCTCTCTCTCTCTCTCTCTCTCTCTCTCTCTCTCTCTCTCTCTCTCTCTCTCTCTCTCTCTCTCTCTCTCTCTCTCTCTCTCTCTCTCTCTCTTTTTGTTTGACTACAAATAGACAACTAAACCTGTTACATATATGCTTCTCATGTAAACCTACATTTCGGACAAACACATTTGTAACACACTTTATCTGTTACGAATGTGTTCATGTACGTAACAAATGTATTACATATATGATTTGTTACAAATAAGACTCAACATAGCACAATAAGTGAGCGTCAGAGCGTCATTATGAACGTTGTATAGCAATCACATGCAAAGGATGACTTTTACAAAAAAAAGTCCTTAACTTTTTACGTTTTGTCTCATTTTTGCTATAAAGAAAAAGAATAATTGCTTGATTTTCGATTAAAGCCGATTTATATTCATTTTGTGAACAGCACTCGTAAAAATAAAGCTTTTATTGTTCACTCAATGATATATTAATCGACCTACAGTGAAACGTTTATCTTCTATATAACGCATAGATTCGTGTCATTAAGAGTCTCCCTCATAGCGTTGTTGGGCATCACACTCTCAATCTTCAAATATGGCGTCACGAGCTTGATCCCTGGTGGCGCCACATATCCTTTCCGACATGTGTTACCCACAAATAAGCGGATAATCGTTAATCTAAACTGGGATAGCAGCCGGAGTCAAGGGAAAGATTGTTGCGAGATATATGAGGAATCATCCATCTTTAGGTGCCCCAGCCACCGCGATATGACTGAAATACTCGCTAGCTAGAAGTCCATTGAACTCTTATGTTATCAAATCAAAGAGTCGAAGCTCAAATTAAGTAGTCCGAATTTTGATATTGGGAGAACATTTTGGAAATAAAGAAATTGCTTGTTACAAGCAATTTCATCTTTTCCACAATTTTCTCCTCCTTTTTATTTTTCTTTCAAAAGTAAATACAAGCCAATGTCAACTTCAACACTTTTCATTGTGAAAAGATATACAGTTTTGTTTGAAAAGGGTACTGCTCTGTGCATTTTTTTTTTCTAATGTTCTCATATGATCCTGCGAGTCCATCGAACACCTTTTTCACAAAGTGAAGGAGTTCCGACTGATAAACAAGGAGTCCCGGGCTCTTCTTAGTAACAAAACCTGCCTTAGAAGAAATGTATCATATTACAGAAGTACAATGTTTGGGAATTACTGGCATATAGATGTTAAATATGATAACAGAGATTTTTAGCTCGGCTATTTTCGGAGAAAATCCGAAGCATTGTCTTCATATTAGCGTCGCTGGCGTTGGCGTGTCAAAATTTAACCATGGCCGTATCTCTGCTGTTATTGAAGATATCCCCATGAAACTTGGTATGTTTGTTCACCATCATAAGGGCTTACTAGGCTAAAAAGGGGAAAAACTCTGAAAAAATGTAAGAGTTGTGACCCTTTTTACGTAGATGTTTTTTATAATCATTCACCTGCAGCCGAGCATTGCGGTGCTCTAGTTAATCAGATAGCATTGTAAAATCGCAATCCACATCTTTTGTTTACTAAAATAATAAGATAGGTATTTCTGATCTAGATTAAGATAGGGGATCAAACAAACAATCAAAATAGCACGAGCATTGCACACGGATTCCAACGCTTTTCTATCCAGTTCTTGAAAGTGCATTTCAAATCTGGGGCTTAAAATAAAGAGAAAGGAAAATCGTGAAATTGACAAGTTGATTGATTTTTGAATGATTACGGAATAAAGTTGGATGAGTGTGATGAGCGATTTTTGAATGATTTTTAAGGGAGAAAAAACACCATCGATAATTTCGTCCAATTGGACGAAATCATTGATAATATTTTACCTTTAATATGATCAATGCAATTTTCTTTTTCCTATGTCCTCACGGACAAATCAGACGCGTGAAATCATCATCAGCAAATAAATAAAATCGCACAATTATATGATCGATTTGAATGAAATATTGATCGGTTTGAAAGATTTCTAAGCGTTTAATTATTAATATTATTATTATTATTATTATTATTATTATTATTATTATTATTATTATTATTATTATTATAAATTTCGGAGCGATTGTAGTAAGTGGTTTGGATGCATTAGGTAGAGCGCTGATCGAGCGATTTAGAATGGTTTTGATCTAGATGAATGGCTTATATGCACACATTTTTGGTGGACGTTTACGTTCGCCAATATTACTACGTGGGAACAAACAAGTCGGATGTAAATAGCTTTTCAAAAAAGTAGTGCTCATTAAGGCTCAATTTACTCATTTTAAGACCGGTATTTCCCAGACATCTTTTCGTTTTGAAAATGGCGTGATGCAATGATTCTATATATTTAGTAGATAGCGTCAAAATTTCTTTTAAATGCGAACACATGTACAATGTGGACTTCGGGCGTATTTTTCGTTTGCGTAGGTATATGTATCAGGTCGAGTGAGTGATTTGACAATTGTTTCCCATGGTCGACGGGAGATCACTCTGCAAACAATGTATTGAAATACCAGAACGCGTACATGTAATAAGCCAATACGCTCTAGTCAACCCCGAGACGATTGGACTAGTGTTTTTACAATAACACCCACCCTTTTTCTTGCATTTGAGAATGACAATTGCGGGACAACTAGTCAAAACCCTTTTATTAAACTTTTCAAGCAGGTAACAATTGAATTGTGACAATTGCGATCAACTAGTAGTACAAAATAAGAACGATTCCTATATGATCTAAATGCATTTTATTTTTTACACAATGGTATCAGAAAATTCCTCTTTAACGACACTCCACATAATGCCAAAAGAGATCAAAACCATGTAATCATTTAACAGGGTTTTAATTGACGATCGATGTTATATGCTAAGATACGCATAAATCAAGGTCGACGATTAGATACATTTCATATCTCTTCGATGTGCAGTAGTGGTCTTTTAATTCGGGGGGGGGGGGGGGGGGTAGAGACCATTTAGATCGTAAAATTTCCGGAGTCTGAATGATACCACGGTCGAATAATTCTTTAAGTCTTGCGAGCCTGTTAGAATCTGAATCTCTCTCTTTCTCTTCACGGGACAATATTTGGGGAATGCGAACAAGCAAAATAGCGCCTCACAATTCAAATAAATACTTTCAAGACAATTATTGTCGGATTAATGTTCGTAACCCCCCCCCCCCCCCCCCCGTCCTGAATAAAAGCTTATGTTGCACATTTGGAGCATATATTAATATTGATTGAACATAATTATGTTTAAGATTGAACAAGTATCTAACAGTTCAATTTGTTATTTGAACTATTAACATAATATAGAAAGTAATGGTTAATGCTTATTTCTACAAAGTATTCTTCCAATATATTTTTCTTCTGTAATGAAATATTTTAGAACAATTTGAACATACAACAGAAACGTCCACTATCAGTACTTTCAATGCTTTGATTAAGTGAGTGATCAAAGGTCAATTGAGGTAAAGACAAAATGACCTTTGAGCACTCACTAAAACTTGTACATCTTCACTGTTTTCTGAATGTTTAGATACACACATGTGCGAGTCGAAGCCCCACTGTGTTTGGCTGACGGATGACCAGTTGAGTGCCGTTCAACAACTGTTCGATAATAAAGGTTGGCAGCTAACAGTTGAAACAGACCAACTGTTCACGCTGAGGAAGGAGGCAGCAGACGACTATGTTCGACTCCTACCTCATAACAGGAGCGACTCACCATGCGAACAAAGTATTGTGCGATTATATATCCCTATCCCATTAAAATTTTCACGTGGAGGATTGAAAAATGACTAGATCACTGTTATCAACAAACAAGAGGACCATGATGGTCCTCTACCGCTGGACTCAATTACTTGTAATAACAATCAAATGTCCTTTTTCAGCAAAATTCACAATTTTACTTTTATGATAAGTCTTATAAATAATCTATGCATGGGACCTAATATTATCTTTTAACTATACAAATATCAGTGTGATAACATCCCGTATGGTATTTTTTATGATATCACATAGTTATTTTTAGAACAACGATATAATGCGGTTATTTTTAGAAACTTGCATTTCAGTTAAAAACATCGACGAAAACAAGACAAATAGAGGTTATAAGATAATATAATACGTACTTAATGTATTGTATGAAAAAATATCTAACTCGGTTGTGAGAATTGATAATTGTCTCGGCAGAGCCTCGACAATGTTAAATTCTCCCAACCTCGTTAGATATTTTTTCTCATACAAAACACTAAGTATGTATTATATATTTATCAACAGGGTTCATCCTTGTGATTAGACGGATATTCTGACATCGCTTCAAGACTCCTGCTAGAGAGTAAAAAAGAAATGTCATTAAGGTCCCTTTTCCCTTGATATCAAATGGATTCTTCCCATTTTCAATTGAGCATATCCTTGTGACATCACACATGATCTGACTAATTTTTATGAAGATAGGACCGTATTTGTCGCATCTAGAGTGAAAACAAGAAAGTTGTCATTAAGGCCCATTTTCCGATGATATCATATGAATCCTTCCTATTTTCAAAAAGGATCATCCTTGTGAACTGACAATCATTCTGACAAATTTTCATATAAATTTGATTGTAATTGTGGCCTCTAGAGTTTAAACATAAAATCCATAAAGGCCCGTTTTCCTGTGATGTCACATAAATCCTTCCTATTTTCGATAATATTCATCCGTATTATCTGTCAAATATTCTGGCCGAGTTTTATGAAGATTGGACCATAATTGTGCCATCTAAAATGTAAACAATACAATTGTCATTAAGGTCCCCTTTCCTATGATGTGCATTTGATCCTTCAGATTTTTCAATAGGACACATCCTTTTGTCATAACAAACATCCTGACTAAGTTTCACGAATATTGGACCATAATTGTTCCCTCCAGAGAGTAAACAAGAAAATTGTAATTATAGCCCCTTTTCCAGTTGGGTTCATCCTTGTGTTCTGACAAACATTCTGGGCAAATTTCATGAAGATTGGGCGCTATTCGCGGCCTCTAGAGTGTTAACAAGAAAGGGGGGTCATTAAAGTTCCATTTTCCGTGTTATGGCATGGATTCTTCCCATTTTCAATAGGGTTCATCCTTGTGACCTAAAAGAAACATTTTGACCAAGTTTTATGGTGACTTTGCCATATTTGTGGTCTCTAGAGTGTTAACATTAAAAAAAATGATTATTAAATCCGTAAGATGGCATGGATCCTTCCTATTTTCGATAGGGGTCGTCCTTGTGACCTGACAAACTGTCTGACCAAGATTCATGAAGATTTTGCCGTATTTGTGGCCTTTAGAGTGTACCCAAGGAAATTGTGATTAAGGTCCCTTTCCCCTTGATATGGCACGGACCCTTCCAATTTACAATAGGGTTCATCTTTGTGAGCTAAAAACATTCTGACCAAGTTTCATGATAATTAGGCCATATTTGTGACATCTAGAGTGTAATCAAGAAATAGTCATTAAGGTCCTTTTCCAGTGATATGGCATGGATCCTTCTCATTTTCAATAGGGTTCATCATTGTGACCTGACAAACATTCTGACAAAGTGGCCTTTAGAGTGTAAACATTTGAATTGTTGATGCCGGACGACGGACGACAGACAAAAACTCAACTTGAACACGTTGTCCTTAGGTGAGCTAAAAATCGCCGCTTTACCGAAAACTCATTTTTTTTGCCGAAATAGAAATAACAGAAAAGAAAACCAACAAAAATACCCTTGTAAATTCAAAGTGCTGAAAGTGCTGTCACTGGCTTCTTTAAATATGCTGGCTATAAATTGTTAAATTTCTAAAGATATTGAAGAAGATGAAAATGTTCTTGGAAACAAATTTCAGTAAAATAAGATATGGAAAGGGCTTTGTGAACAGCTTAGAAAATAATGGCAACAGTTTTAATTATTTCAGAATAATTATCATGATCATCATTATTATTATTATTATTATTATTATTGTTATTAATGATCGAATAATTTTAGTACACTTATATATTCTATTAAAGGGAATGGATACAAGGGGGTTGGGGGTGGGGGAGATTAAGTCATGATTCCACCCTTAATAGATGTTCAAGGATGTTAGTGTTGTCTGGAAAATATATAATGGATTCATAAAAAACGTTAAAATAAAAGAATATATCCAACATAATCCGAATTCAGATTTAAAAAGATAAACAAACTTATATATATGGTAAAAACACTGTAATTATTCTTTATTATTAACAGAGATACAATGTAATCAGTAATAGCTGCGTGCATAATCCACTCCGACAACAAAAATTTCTGGGGAGAACCCGAAAGGATAAACGGTTCTGAAAATTGCACGATACAGTTTCGTACAACTATTGCCAAGCTATTGTTAACTGCCACTTTTATTGTAGATAGAGACAGTCCTATACAGATGAGACCAAGGGCTATAACACAAAATGGACAGAATGGCAAAACATACACATTAGGTATGGAATTGCACGATCTTTCTTGGAGTTACTGTATTTATAACACAACTAGTAACTAAAGTCCAAGTATTCCTATAGACAAAAAGGGTGTGTAAAAAAACATTAATTACCTCCCTTTAATAAAATCTACGTTCTTTTCTAATTTTGTCTCATCTTGGACAAATCAGATGCTTACAAATCAACACCAACCAATGAAATCATGTATTTAATTTGATCAATTCGATTAAAATGTTTATCATTTTTAACTTTTCGTACCGATTTTGAACAATTTTTGAGCTTTCTTGATGATTTGAGTTAGTGTTTGGAATGAATGATTTGAGCGCTGAGTAAGTGATTTTGGATGGTTTTTATCGAAATGAATGTCAATTTGACGATGTGGTTAACTGTCTAATCAAACGCAAAAAGGGTTAAATGCAATGTCAACAACAACCTTAGCAGGCAATAAAAAAAAAGATGAAAAACATAAGTATCATCAATGTTACTTGTATTTAATATACTATGATCAATATTTTGAATTTGAAACAGATTTGTAAATGACAGTTAAATGAAAGAAATTTAAGAAATAATTAATCTAATTTCAGACAAGAAACAGTCAGACTTAGAAATGATGAAAGAGCTCGGCTCTTCATTTAAGAAATCAATAAAGAGCCAGCCCAAAATTTCAAACGGTATGATAGTTTTATTTCGGTGTATCATTGACCACATTTGTGAAGATTTTTTTTTTTTTTTTTGTTAGAAAACACTTAGTCACCCATGTCACTTTTCTTTGAATGTACTACTGTGTATCTGGTAAATTTCGCGTGTATTGTTTTCACGTCTTTGAGTCCGAATGGCATATAAGCGAGTTCTTACTTTAGATGGAGATTTATATATTTTGGCCCAAATGCAAAATCGTATTAAATGTCTTTAAAGGCTATTACTACCTTTAAGCGGGTGACATGTCTTTATACAAGCGATGTTCTTTTATTTCGCGGTTTCAAACACTCGAAAATATTAGCGAAAATGAAAATCTCGATTATAAAATAAGATTTACAGTGTGAAAATTAAACAAATAAGTTTCAAGTTTTGCATGTAATATTTCAGCATTTTATCGTTTTTTTTGTGTGTGTGTTTCTTTCCTAAGGCAATCCTCAAAGTCAACAGAGTCAACAGACCTGGCGTATGTCAACCTTTTCTCCAGCAGCAGGAGAGGAAAACAGTGTCGAGTCAGATATCAATTTCACACACTTTGTTTTACCATCTGAAAACACGGTATGTGTCTTCAGTACAAACGGATTCTTGTGTCAATTTCACGCACTTTGTTTTGCCATCATAAAAAAGGTTATTTTTTCATAAAATGAACACTAGTTCATACTAACAAGCCATAGTTGTTCTTTTATATTCCTTCAAATTTGTATAGGGCACATAAAATTGAGATCAGATGGGCTAGGATCCCCAGCACAATGCTTACATTAGGATCCTTTTTGTTTGAAATTCTTCGGCTTTTTTTTTCTAAGATTGTAATTTGTTAAAAGTTTAATCCAACCGGTTCTCTGAGAAGTTTTGAATATCTAAATAGAAACAAAAGTTCGCATTAAATACATTCTACAGATGTATCGTGGGATTTTCTATATTTCAGATTAAAATATTGACTAAGTTAAGTACTGCGCATGTCCAGACTGTATCACGTGTTCCAGTTCGGATAGTGTTATTGGTTGACAGAAGCGGAAGTATGCTGCATAAATTGGGACGTGATGGCAGACATACTAAAATCACAAAGGTTGTTATGTTCTTTTCTTTATAAAGAAACCACTCTATTAATACATTGCTCTTGATATGCCGACAATAAAAGAGGAGAAGATAGTATTCTATTCGAATTTTTTGTTATATATCCAAATTGTCAAAATTAGCAATCAATACTTTTGAAAATTAAAGGAAAGGAGAAAAAGATAGGAGTTTCTCCTTGCGATTAGGATACCACCTTAAACAGAGAACTTGTTACATAAGATACATAACCAACACGACAGAAATAAAACGTACATTAAGATTAAATAAACCAGAGGCAAAAGTTGTAATTTAGATTTTGATAAAATATTTTAAAAAAAGTGATCGAAAGAAAATTAGTTTACTAATATTGCTTGTCAATATTTCTAGGTAAAACATTTCGTCGAGAATCTCATCCAGAGTTTAGATGACGGTGATGAAGTTGCCTTGGTTACATTTGGAGAAGATGCAGATGTTCTTTTTCCTTTGGTGAAGTTGAATCAAAGGAGCAGGGTAAGTATGTTCTCTGAGTTTTTACATGTCAACAAAAGTTGACATATATTGGTACCAAATTTTCCACGCGTCATTCGGAACAACACTCGAACTTTTCCGTAAACTAGAAAGTACATCGGACGGAAGTGTAGTAATTTTCAGTCATATTTTAGGCCATTCGGCGCCTGGTGGTGCTTTGGTAATTTAATACGCTTGATGAAAATCACATTTTGTTAATTCTTTCCGAACGTCTGTGGAAATCTTTGGGCATATCATATTTTGATGAAAATAGCTGTCAAATGCTTGATTTTGTTATCAATTTATGATATGCCTACTTTTATTCTTTCGTTGATTTTGTGTTATGCAACGTCATCCTTAGCGGGATCGTTGATGGTTTGTAGCGTCATATAAACCCACGTGCGAAATGACGCGCTTTCATAGCTGCCTACGTATTATTCCCGAGGTCTATACCGTAGAATCACCGAGGGTTCCCGATTGTCCACTCGTATGTTTATTTATGTGAACGATACTCCCCCTTCATTCATGATCGATTTTTAGCTTCACTGGCTGAAAGCCACTGGGGCTATTGTCATGGCGCTGTGTCCGCCGTGCGTCCGTCCGTCCGTCCGTGCGTGAGGTCGTAAACTTTTCTTTAAAAAAAACTTTTCCTCAGAAACTATTGATTTCAACCAATCTTCACAGGAATGATCCTTGGGTGACCCTCTTTCAAAGTTGTTAAAGAAATTTTGATCAAATGAAAAACATGGATTTAATGGGCGTGGCTAATTTCCAAATATGGTAAAAGGTGAGTTTTCTCAGATTCTAATCAATGGATACCAATTAAATTTTACATGAATAATCCTTGGGTGACCCTTTATCAGTCTACAAAAAAATCATTGTGATCGGATGGAAAATATGCATTTAATTGGCGGAGGTCATTTCTCTATATGTTGAATAGTGGAAACTATGAAAATGATTTTCTCAGAATGTAACTGATGGATATCAATCAAACATTTTTTGTATAATCCTTTGGTGACCCATTATCATGCAGACAAAAAATATTTTGATTTGATGAAAATATGTCTTTTAGGGGCGGAGGTCATTTCTTTATCTGTTATGTAGTTAAAACTTTGAAAATCATTTTCAACATCAGTAGAACCCCAAATATCTAAAAATCTAGTCAAAACATTTATTTGCTTTTACAAGAATTTCAAGCCTGTGGAGCGACTCAAGCCATTCATGGCTTTCTAGTTTTATGTTTAGTTCACAATAGAACCATGGTCATATTACACTGTGCACTTTGTATGACATTTTTGCATGTTATGTATTATATCATGGAACATTTGGGACTTAAGGTAGTGGACCCACAATAGTTTCGCCACGTTTCGGAAGTCATGAACTTTAAAAGTCCTAGCCAAGTTTTCCTGAAGATTTAATTACGAAACCTCGGTTAACATTATGAAAGACATTGAATTCCGAAATGTTACGGAACTGTAATTGGTCCAGTACCTTGAACATTGAAATTTCTGGAAAGTTTACCTCCTCGTAGCTTGCGAAAAAATACTTAAGAACAAAATCGAAATATTCTAGCTAACATCTGAATATCTTACAGTCAGGCCAAATGTATTAAAGAAATTGTAAAAATAGAAACTTTTCTTACGTCTTCACTAGATATGTAACTTCTATGGAACGCTGATGGTTTTGTGACATCCCTTAATAATCTTGCCAGCAGCCTTATATCTTATGGCACATACATGTGAACCGTCACGTGAAAAGGGACGATCTAGGACACCCGCCCCACCCCCATCCACAAAATAAATACAAACGATTTAGAAAATGATATAAGTTCGAGTACATGTTAGGCAGGGGGAGCATTTCAAAATTTCTTTCGCGTGAAGGTAGATTGGTCATTCTAGATTCAGAAAAAATAGTAAAGTGCGCAGGGTCGATACTTTACGCACTGCCCAGATGGTCCCTTCTCGTCTGCCGAGCCACGTATTTAATCAAACAAAATCTATCTAATCTACAGGAAAAGTTAAAGGGTGAACTGCGATCCCTGGATAGAGGCAGTATGGCGCAGGTCACAAACCTCAGTATTGGCTTGAGGAAAGCTCTCAAAGTATTTTACGATGCTACAAAGAAGTAAGCGATACGTTCCAGGCCTTGTGTTTGTTCCTTAAGTTGTTCCTTGAGTTTTTACCTCAAAAAATCAGTTTTGACCCTCAAATACAGGCGATCATTTTGACCCACTGGTTTTGCTTTTCGTCATAATCATTACCATCATTACCATCATTTTCATCATCATCATCACCATCATCCTCATCATCATTCCCTTCATCCCCATCATCGACAACATCATCCCCATCATAGCATCATCATCGTCATCAATTCTGCTATTTTTTTCATCATTATGATCAATGAAATAGTTGGAATACAGTTCTCATTTTTCTGACATATTAAAGACCGGTATTCCATCTTTAAAAGGATAATAATCTACATTATAATATGACCTACGTCGCCGGAGTGAAATAACCCCATTGAATATTTTTGATATTACACGGGTGTTATTACACTAGAATATAACTATGCAAATGAGCTCACAGCGAATAGCAACGCTATATTGTAACCACAAAATGACGTCATAATTTATGTTTTGTGACGTCATTTTGAAACGGCGTTATGAGTTTCGCTGAAAACTGAAACATTGAATTTCAAGAATTTTGACGATTTTTCGCTAAAATTCGGGTCATATTGAAAACAGAATATAAAATTTGTGCTTATAAAACACCAAATTTATTAAACTCATCATCTAAAACAGATAAAAACTCGGCGCAGCCTCGTTCTCATCTGTTTATAGATGACTCGTTTAATAAATTCGGTATTCCATGACCACGCATTCAATACCCTCTATTTATATCAATAAAGCATTTCGATTATGTAGGTATGTACGAGACATACAATAACATATAATGTTTAATTAATGGTATGTTGTAATCATACATTAAAGTGGCTCATTTCAGATTCCAATTAAGATTTTAAAATAACCTAAATTAACAAATGAAAGTTTAAGGGCTTTATAGAATTTAAGGATGTACTTTTCATAAAAAAAGTCTATTATTTCCCGACAATCAATTTCAATGCGATTGAACACCTTCCTCGGATCCCAGGCGTAAAGCATTACGTCAATCTTCATTTATTACCCCTGGGACAATACGCTAGCGAAACGTCGTTTCTATGAATATTTAACTTAATTGTTTATACATGTGAATAAAGTGACCATGACGTAATGCTACCATTCTAAAAATAGATTGAATAGAGTGTTTCTAATGCTAGAAATAACCTGGAAATACTAGATGTTAAAACCTATGTTTTATATCAAGGCTGTATGATATTCGCCAATTTTATTTGGATATGATACAACAAAGACTGACCAGTACGAGATACCAGATAGTCTAGATTTTTCGAAAATGTTATAATGATAATTAGATCGAAAATAATATATCAGTAAGAGCTCGGGAAAACGTGTCTTGCATAGTGAAAATAGGCCAGCGAAAGTTTGTGTTCGATGACGTAAGCTTTGAGGCTGTAAGAACTGAAACCTTCGATAGGCCTATTTGAATTTTAGATATGTTTAAAAAACATTTAACGCAGACTAAAATAAGATATTTTTTCTCACAAAAAATGAGATAATCAATAAAAATGTTTCATGGGTTATTCATGAGAACTAGAAAATGCCAACAAGTCGTCCCAGGGTCGGTAAATAAAGTTTACAGATTGGAGCGACACTGGGTTACCGAGGGTGATAAAAGCTGGAATCCCAAAGATTGATTAATCATTTTTTTCACCATTTATCTGACACATATTTTTGGTTTATCATTTTTGTCTTCGAGCAGCAAAACTGACTTTTTGTTATCGACAAAAAATTCCATCCTGGTGTTTACTGACGGTGATATAAATGGTGGGACACAGAATACAAACGAACTGATACACGAAGTACGACAAAATATACGACAAATGGTGCCTTCATTGGATGACACGCAGAGCCAGTGGGTCACCATCTCAGTCGTTAATACAGGTAAGCACCCCTGCTTTATGGATGTTGTTGCAAATTATACCCCGCTTTGCACGTGTTCTTGCGTGCAAAGTTGGGTATAATTTGCAAAAGGTTTGCTCGGTATTGTCATCCCGAACGCAGGGAAGGTCTTTATATTTTGATTATTTTCGTTTATTGAAATGTTGGCATATAAGATGAAGCCCTTTTTGAAGACACAGCTTTAAACACTGATAATAACCCCCCCCCCCACACACACACACACACCACCACCACCCCTACCGCCCACGCCTATCTCGTCCAATGATCCAATCGAACAGATTCATTTGATTCGTCGTCCGTCGATGTGATATCAGCCAGTTGATGCTTTCAGATTCACTGTTTGTACACTGTTTTCATTGAAAAATAAAGCGGTTAGCCCACACCTACTTTTAAATCATATCTTATCAATTTTGGTACGACCAAATGTTACTCGATTGATTTCCGCTTACTAGTTGTTGCTTTACCTTTTCTTTTAATCACAGGTTCGTCAGTATCAGAGCAAGCCTACACGTTGTCCAAAACATGCAGCAGTGATGCGTATTATTACATTGACAACGCCGCTGAGGATCCCGAAGCCGAACTATTTCTTCCAGTATTATTGCGCAAGACAGCAGTCGCTTGGAACATCTCTTACGTCATCGAAGCCTTCCGCGACATCAAGTTTATCGACAACAAATGCTCTCGTGATAATCAAATTCGACTACGAAGGTCCATGTCTGGAAGGAAACAACACGAAGAGAAATCTTACTTTTTGTATGATTTTCCTGCTGGGAAGACAAGGGAATTTGGGGTGTACGCGTCTTGGAGGGGCAAGGAACACTTTCAAGATGTCGACGACGAAGAGGTATTGTTCAAAATGAGAGTTGAGTACACAAACATCAAGGGTGAGCGTTACTGGCAGGTTGTAACGGTAACAAAAAGGGAAATTCTGGAAGCAATAGAAAAGTCTGGTGATTCGGAAACATCTAGTGCGGTTTTAAAGCATGAAATGAAACTTTTGACTGGAGAAGCATTGCGTACAGCTGCTGATCTTTTGAAGAATGGAGACAAAAGGGCATCCAAGGCGGTGATACTAGAGGGACAAAAAGATCTTCAGGCACTTTTAAATGATTTCGGAGAAAAATCAAAGGATGAAGATTCAGGCTTAGAACATCAAAAAGACAAGGTACATGACTATGCCAAATGCGTAGCTGACAACATGAAATCTTTACTGGATGCCATAGAAACTGGGTCACAAGGTGCGGCTTGGAACAAGGTGAAGGCCGTCTCTACGGCGATTGATCGGGAAACGCCGAACACAACCGAGACGATAGTGGACGGGGATATTTTATGTCCTTTTCCTTCTATAAGTCACATGGAAACGGGGGCGTTGAAGGACCCATTGCAACGTATACAGGACAAAAAACAGAGAAACAATAAACGGATTACGTTTGGCAATCTAGATACGCTGCTTGAAAATGAACTTATGTGAAAAGAACGCAGTAATTTTCACAAAACTGAACATTCACGCAGGAACCTTTTGGAATAAACACAATCCCCAAAGGCATGAAAAACAGTTCAGGCTTTCGATATTATTATAACATCTTTAAGGAATTGATAAAAATATCTTTTGGGGCTTTTATACTTAACCCTTTGCTGTTTAATCCCTGCTTTTTACGAGCCTGTGAATTTATGGTTGAGAAAACATTGTGAAAAAAGAAGAAATTGCTTCTGACAAGCAATTTCTTCTTTTTCCACACTATTTCTTACCCTACTGAATGGTTATTTTTCAAATTAAACCCACTTTAAATTCTCGTCTGCAAAACCTTTGAATTTGGACAGATCTAAAAAAATTTAAAACAGGAAAGGGTTCAGTCTACACGCACTTTAAAATTGTCGTTTTGTCTCTGTGCTTAAGAATCATCACTTCCACAAAGAATTAATCTATTCGTGTGATTTTATTTCATTATTACCGCTGAATTAATTCCTGAGTTACCGACTGATGGACATATATGTGATTCATGAAAGTGGGATGAGCATGGATCAGTGAACCAGCCACCACGACATAACTTTAATAAAAGTAATTATGTTCAAAGTGGCGTTAAACTCCATACAAACAAACTTTTATGTAAAATATTTCAACAGGGAAACAACCAGGGAAATAACCCAACAAGAAATTTCTTAAACGTACTTACTTCCCTTGAACTACAAATGAAATTATGTTTGAAGCTTGCAGAAATTTGGTTTTATATCTGATTTTGAATTAGGCTATCTGAGTCAGTATTTAGAAATAAAAATAATAGTTTTTACTCAACATTCATAAACTTCGATATATGATACACATGTAGATTCATTTTCAAAAACTAAAGCTAGAATGACATTCGGCAAAGAAAACTTCACTTTCCGAAATAAGCAAAACAATGCCCTATAAATGAGTATTCTGCGTTATTAATGAACTGGCAGGGCGGGGCTTAGCCGTGACGTAATTTTGCGAGTTAACTTTAAAATACTTTTGGCCCATTGAACTGTTAGTCGGCAATAATCGTGATCGCGTGCAAATAACTGTATCCTAAAATCAAAAGAATTCACGTGCTTAGAGAACACATTTCATTGTTGGGTAACCAAAGCCTCGAAGTTACGAGGGTTTAGTTACCAACCTACGCTTTACGGTCCCAAGTTAATAATGTCGACTATCTTTGCAGTAAATAATGATAAATAAAGACTGATTTACCCTGACCCTAAGTGCATCGACCCGTTACTTAGGCTCCGCCCTGCAAGGGGAAAAATAGAGGATAATACACAAGGTTTACACACACTGAGAAATGTCACTTTCCTAGTGAACAAGAACCAAATTCTCGGATAAAAAAGGTTGATTTTGGCATGCTATAGGAAAAAAAACTTGTTCATTCTCGTAAAATAAAAAAAAATGCAAAAAAAGTTTCAAGTAAGAAGAATCTTTACCACATTTTGAACGCGAATGCAAAATATAACCTTGGGCAAGCTGTAAAACATTTCATGAACTTGCGGTTCAATAATCAGACCGCCATTAATTAAAAATGGAGATAGTTTTAGTTGATTTCATTTAGGTATGAAACTAAAAACCTTATCAAATTGTATGAAAACGCGTGACGGATTTATGCATGAGTTTGATAAGGTTTTAATACGCCGCCGGAGGCGGACGTATATTGGCGTCATTTTCTCCGTCCGTCCGTCCGTCCGTCCGTCCGTACGTCCGTCCACTTTTCTTGTCAACGCAACTCCTCCTAAGTTTCTGGCTGGATCTTCTTCAAACTTGGTCAATGTTATCACCTCAATTGGTAGATGTGCATGAAGGAAGGATTTTACGGTTTGTTGATTTTTGCCTGAGTTATGCCCCTTTAAAACTTAGTCTCTGGGTCCACTTTTCTTGTCAACATAACTCCTCATAAGTCTGGCTGGATCTTCTTGAAACTTGGTCAATGTTATCACCTTAATTGGTAGATGTGCATGAAGGAAGGATTTTATGGTTCGTTGATTTTCGCCTGAGTTATGCCCCTTAAAAACTTAGTCTCTGGGTCCACTTTTCTTGTCAACACAACTCCTCCTAAGTTTCTGGCTGGATCTTCTTGAAACTTGGTAAATGTTATCACCTCAATTGGTAGATGTGCATGAAGGAAGGATTTTATGGTAAGTTGATTTTTGCCTGAGTTATGCCCCTTTAAAACTTAGTCTCTGGGGCTTATTGCCTCAGTTATGCCCCCTTTAAATTTAGTCTCTGGGGCTTATTGAAATTGCAGCCTTGTGAATGCAACTCTTCCTAAGTTTCTGGCTGGATCTAAATGAAACTTGGTGGATGTTATAACCGAAATTGGTAGATGAGCATGAAATAAGGATTTTATAGTTCAATAATTTTACCCTAAATTATGCCCCCTTAAAACCTTACTTTTTGTCTTTATTTAAATGAAACTTGGTCAATGTCATCACCATAATTTGTAGATGTACATGGATCAAGGATTTTATGGCTCATTTATTTCCCTGAATTATGCCCCCCTTAAAACTTAGTGTCTGGGGCTTATTGAAATTGCAGCCTTGTGAAGGCAACTCCTCCTAACTTTTTGTCTTGATATAAATGAAACTTGGTCATTTGAATTTGTTTCTGTCAAAATAAGTAGTGTCTACAATTATTTTCGTGAAACAGCAGCAAAGTGGCGGCGTATTTTGTGACGATGGCACTCTTGTTAGGGACTACTTTGTGCAAAAGCTTACAAAAAACCTGATCGGAATCTTTTTCATTAAGGGGCGCAATCAATTTTTCAACAAGTGAGAATGTTCGAATCGAAATGGACACAACAAGAAATAAACCATCAACCGTTTGTTTAAGGGCCGAATACTTCACCGTACATTATACATGTAGCTGGAAAATTGAAAATCAACTTCTTGAATTCTCTTTTACATCATATACGAGTAAATTAGCTTAGAATTTATTCAGGCGAAATGCATTTGTTTGGTTAATTTGCATGTGAACAATTCACAATCTAATCGCACACGATTTATCGCATATGAAAAGAAACCGCTTTTTTGACAGAAATTTATCTCTATCATGCAATTTTCGATCTCTGCAGTCAAATTACCGATATTCGATTCCGTATCCGGAATTTCAAACAATAAAGAACCCCGTGTATCAGAAAACTGCGCATACACCGGAAGCATGAGACGGCGATATTAACAGTCCCGCGCTAAGCTTCCGGCGAATAACTGAATTATTCAACCGCGCGTGAAAACAAAGAAATCAGCACGCGCGTCTCGTAGTGGCTAAAGAAGAAAAGCTCGTTAGTGAGCTTTGTAGAGCCAACAATGGTCGAACAATTCAAATGGCGACAATTTGAATGGTTGATCCAATCTGCATTAAATTAATTTTGCATTCAAAAGCGAAGAGGGGTTCCATTAAATATTCACTGCTGGACTTCAAAATCGATTCACTCATTGTCCCCTTAACCCATTACGCACAAAAGAACTTTACATTTTACAATGTTAAATGGAAAATTTAAAAAAGGTACTAATAAGGAAAAAAACGACTGTAATAGAATGGAATGTAATTTCGGAAAAATCGAATCCTGTAACATTCCAGTACTAAATCGACAGATTTTGTGCCATTTGTTTGTACTTTTTATTTGAACGCAAAAAGTATTTTGCGCGAAAGAATTTTTGTTTAAGTGCCAACAAAAAAGTATTGCTCTTGACATCAATGTATTTTTATATTGGGTAAACAAGAAACATTGCCAAGTAAATATGAAAAAAAATGACTGGGTTTTACAAAATAAAATTATGCAAAAATTAATGGCAACCGCAAATTTCCAGAAACTTAATAGTGTCTACATCGCTTTCAAAACATAAGAGCAGTAATGACAAAAGAAAATCATAAAGTGTCTGCTTTTTCGCATTTGTATTGGATTTCTGTATTTACCATTACCTACAACATACAATATACATTCTCATAGCTGCAGCAGAGGACGTATTTATGGATTTTGATTGAACTATTTCAACAAATCTTGCACGAATCCTATAATTCGGTAACACATTGGAATCGTCTCTTTAAGACGATTCCAATGAGTACCCACAATATAGGATTTTATTTTGAAATTACGAATTCAGACTAGAGTCGTCCTCTAGCAAACCTCTGAATCTGGATTGTAATGTACGGAAAATGGAACGTTTCGTTTTGAGCGTCCGAATAAAGGGTAGAAATCAGTTTTTGGACATGAAGATCCGGTACAATTCCTGTCATAGTGAAAGAATGGAAGAGCGATAAGCTTATTTTATTGAGCTTCCGAGTCTTGCTGAGTTGACATCCGATAAATCTTAGACTGGGTCTCCGATTGGAGATAATCGAATCAAATGAAAACTAAGGAATCTTTAATGAATCTCTGCGATTTGCGCCATACAAATTAAAGAATGTTCAATGGAGTCAATTGAGTTTTTTGTCACTGAAAATTAGGCTTAGGACAGCCGCAGCGTGATATCAAGCATTATTTGGAAAGGGGAAAAATCGGTTTATGTTCGGAAAGTTTAAGCACAGCTTATTATAAATTGTAGTTACGAGGTTTTAGAAGTACGATTATATTGAAAATTATATTTCTAATTTCTCAAATTATCTCTTTATGAAATATCTGCTTATTGAACACAATTATTTCTGACAATCATTCAGGATGCGAAAACGTTCGCGAACATTAAAAAATGTACACCGCTTTGCTAGTAGAAGCAATTTAAAATTAGGATAATAATCACCGTATGAGCATGAGAATCATCGATCCCGGTGAGACTGCGTTGACTGTGCAGTTTGATAAGGTTGCCCCCATTTTTCTTATATTTTCTGAAACTTGAAAGGGCTTTCTACTTGACTTTGTGTGAAATTTTGTGATAAGATCTCTCTCTCTCTCTCTCTCTCTCTCTCTCTCTCTCTCTCTCTCTCTCTCTCTCTCTCTCTCTCTCTCTCTCTCTCTCTCTCTCTCTCTCTCTCTCTCTCTCTCTCTCTCTCTCTCTCTCTCTCTAAAAAACTGCTCCTTAGGATGCGTAGACGTAACTAGGATTTTGAAATTTAAACGCACCCAGAAGACGAAAGTCAAAGATTATATATTAGATAAAAGCAACATGTGGACTCGATGGCAAAAAAAAAATGCCCTCCACCCGCGCCCCTTTTTATGGTTTGAGCGTTGGTGAATAATCAAAACAACGAAATTTTCTTCGAAAGGGTATGTATTTCTATTATGCGCTTGCGTAATCTGAGTAATGGTAGTTACACCTTCAGGGTGAAATTTATGTCTTCAATATTTGTCCTACGTAAAATGCAGTATGTAACTTATCAGTGCATGGTGCGATTTACCTCATTTTTTAACATGTATTGTTTTCTTTTGGGTACATGTATAAATCTATCTATATTAATTATAAACATGTTCCATGCACATACTGTTGCAACGTTGTGAGATTGACACTCATTCCGATCAAAACATTCCAAATCTCTCGCTCAGCGCTCCATTCATTCATTTCAAACTCTCACAACACTGAAAAACGCTTCGAAATCGTCCAAAAAAAATTATTAAAAGATTAATTTAAACGTTAAACAAGAGTGCCATCGTCACAAAATACGCCGCCACTTTGCTGCTGTTTCACGAAAATAATTGTAGACACTACTTATTTTGACAGAACCAAATTGAAAATGACCAAGTTTCATTTAAATCAAGACAAGGCTGCAATTTCAATAAGCCCCAGGCTCTAAGTTTTAAGGGGCCATAATTCAGGGAAATAAATGAGCCATAAAATCCTTGATCCATGTACATCTACAAATTATGGTGATGACATTGACCAAGTTTCATTTAAATAAAGACAAAAAGTAAGGAGGAGTTGTGTTCAAAAGGCTGCAATTTCAATAAGCCCTAGATACTAAGTTTTAAGGGGGCATAATTTAGGGTAAAATTAATGAACCATAAAATCCTTAATTCATGCTCATCTACCAATTTCGGTTATAACATCCACCAAGTTTCATTTAGATCCAGCCAGAAACTTAGGAAGAGTTGCATTCACAAGGCTGCAATTTCAATAAGCCCCAGAGACTAAATTTTAAGGGGGCATAACTGAGGCAATAAGCCCCAGAGACTAAGTTTTTAAGGGGCATAACTCCGGCAAAAATCAACGAACAATAAAATCATTCCTTCATGCACATCTACCATTTGAGGTGATAACATTGACCAAGTTTGAAGAAGATCCAGCCAGAAACTTAGGAGGAGTTGCGTTGACAAGAAAATTGGACCCAGAGACCAATAAGCCCCAGAGACTAAGTTTTTAAGGGGCATAACTTAGGCAAAAATCAACGAACCATAAAATCATTCCTTCATGCACATCTACCATTTGGGGTGATAACATTGACCAAGTTTGAAGAAGATCCAGCCAGAAACTTAGGAGGAGTTGCGTTGACAAGAAAATTGGACCCAGAGACTAAGTAATCAAGGGGCATAACTCAGGCAAAAATCAAAGAACCGTAAAATCCTTCTTTCATGCACATCTACCAATTGAGGTGATAACATTGACCAAGTTTCAAGAAGATTCAGCCAGTAGTTAAGGAGGAGTTGCGTTGACAAGAAAAGTGGACGGACGTGCGGACGGACGAATGGACGATTGGACGGACGGACGGACAGACGGAGAAGATGACGCCAATATATGTCCGAAAAAGCCCAAGAAACTATGTTTTTAAGGGGCATAACTCAGGCAAAAATCAACGAACCATAAAATCATTCCTTCATGCACATCTACCATTTGAGGTGATAACATTGACCAAGTTTGAAGAAGATCCAGCCAGAAACTTAGGAGGAGTTGCGTTGACAAGAAAAGTGGACCCAGAGACTAAGTTTTAAAGGGGCATAACTCAGGCAAAAATCAACGAACCATAAAAGCATTCCTTCATGCACATCTACCAATTGAGGTGATAACATTGACCAAGTTTCATTTAGATCCAGCCAGAAACTTGGAGGAGTTGAGTTGACAAGAAAAGTGGACCCAGAGACTAAGTTTTAAAGGGGCATAACTAAGGCAAAAATCAACGAACCGTAAAATCATTCCTTCATGCACATCTACCAATTGAGGTGATTACATTGACCAAGTTTCAAGAAGATCCAGCCAGAAACTTAGGAGGAGTTGTGTTGATAAGAAAATTGGACCCAGATATTAAGTTATCAAGGGGCATAACTCAGGCAAAAATCAACGAACCGTAAAATCCGTCATTCATGCACATCTACCAATTGAGGTGATAACATTGACCAAGTTTCAAGAAGATCCAGCCAGTAGTTTAGGAGGAGTTGCGTTGACAAGAAAAGTGGACGGACGTACAGACGGACGGATGGACGGACGGACGGACAGACGGAGAAGATGACGCCAATATAGGTCCGCCTCCGGCGACGTATAAAAATCGATTAAGTGTTATAAACCAAAACAGATGTATTTATAATTCAATTTGACCATTTCTCGTCTTGATTTAACACGCACAATACGATAGAAAATACTGAACAAAACGAATCAATTAATTAATATGATATCGGAATGGTCTACGCCATTGACAAATGGGTTATTTATATACCGTGAATAAAACCAGTCCATCGTTTGTCCGGTCCTCCACATGTCATCTAAATATTGATGAATCACCCGTAACTGATATTGAACCATTCTATAGACACGAAAACTAATGACAGAGGAACGTAACCGATTTAAGGACAACCGATATGATTTTAAAAAAGAGAGAGAAAATGTAGAAAAAAAGAGTAACTTTCAAAAAAATGTACACATTTCGTCGTGAAAATAACTGAATACAAAACACCTACAAAAATAACAGGCATTTGCTAAAAGAGCGCTTCGTTGGCTTTTTTATTTAATTTATTTGTTAAATTCATTAGTCAGGGCTGTGGAAATACGAGTTTTCTCCACTTGTCCCTGGACAAGTAAAAGCGGATTTTCTACTCGTCCAGGATCAAAATGAATTTGTCCGCTACAGAGTAAATAGAAAAAATTGAAAAAAAACATTGCCTTTTGATGAAGAAAATGCTAGTATCCAGCATTTTCTTCATTAAAAACAATGTTTTCTACCCTATGACATGAACATTAGGATGATTTCTCCCTTAATTCTTTTAAGTAACATTCCAAGATTTGCCCTGGTATTTACTTGTCCTTTGACAAGTGGCTTAGAAAAATTTACTTGTCCTCAAGTACAAAAGCCCGAGTCGGACAAGTCGGGCATGGGAATTCCACACCCCTGCATTAGTAGTCTCGTTGAATGTGTGGGCCAGTGAAAAAACCAAGATCGATATCCGCCCCCGGAAATCGAACTCGGGATCTTTTGGTCAAGAGGCCGGCGCTATATATACCTCTAGACCATGGACACCATAGCAAAAGAGAAATATCTTTATTTAGACTAAAATGACTTTGCTTAAGCTTAAATAAAAACAATAAAAACAGTTTGAAACAAAATGTTTTTACGAGATTATTGAGTCGCCATCATAGCACAGTTGGTAACGCGTCGGACTGTCAATCAAGAGGTCCTTGATTCGATCCCCGACGGCGGCACTCATTTTTTCCGACTGTTTGTCTCTCACCAATGAGTTGATAATCGTAGACCTATGTGAGATAACAGCAGGAGGCTAGGAAAGGGTGTGATGGTTGTATTGGAAAGAGAATTACCAGGAATCCATGTTAGGTGCTCCAGCCGCCGTAACATAACTGAAAAAATGTCGAAAGCGGCGTAAAGCTCCATTCAATCAGTCATTACAAGACTATTGAATCGAGCCAACGACGCAAATTTCGTCGATGGACAACTAAAATATCGTATCTGCAGCTTGTTTCAAGCTGTAGATACGATATTTTGGTCTCCCATCGACAACATTTCCAAGAAACAGAAAAGAAACAGTGTGCTAGAAACGCAGATGCCTGATTGATAACCATGGTTTAATAGAATTTCGTAGCGATTCAGAGATCCATCTTCCATAATAATCACGTATCTGACAAAATATGATTGTTATGGGAAGTAATGAGTATAATTCTGGAGTGATGCATCTTTATTTGAGTGTGCATGGCGGAGAGGTGAAACAAGGTCGGGGTTACAAACAACTTATTTTCATTATCGCTAGGCAAGGCAACGGGAAAATTCGACACTGAAAAATTGCTTTCTTTTATCGTCCGTTTAAATCGCAAGAATGGAATTTCATGTTTTCAATCATTGAACAAATTCTCCATGTCATGTTTACGAAATTTTATCCTTAATAACGAGCAGTGCGGTATGTTAGTCCATTAATTTCATTCGTATACAACCTTACAACAGAAATGTTACGACAAAAACTAAGTCATTATAAAAATTGCCTCTTTAGTCAATGGAATTTAGAGCTGACAATATATACACCATAAAAAATGGAACATCTTTGGATTTAAACTATGAAATTCCTTCCCCAACCAAAATAAATAACAATTACAACAATTAATAGTTTGATGAATAAGGAAGGGTTCCTGAAATTTAAGATATTCTCGTCATTTATGTGCTTGTCACATGCGCTTCACAGTCTTACGAGCTTTTACGTTTTTCAGTGTAAATAAATTTGATACAATGGAACGACTGGGTTGATTTTTTTCAGAATTTGAAGTAAGAAGCTCATAAATTTACAAAAAATGAAGAAATATATATATATAAATAGCCATACTCGTATATCATTTCTAAGCTATCAAAAGCAGTCATTTATATGAATACAATTTGAAAATTCTCATTGGGCTTTTCGTGAGCTTTAAAGTTCATGTAAAAAATTTTTTTTTATCTAACTCCAAGGAGATATGCCAACAAATAGCAGAATGTTAAGGTATATATAAACTTTCAAAATGAATCCCTGTATAAGCGCAAGCATTTTTATAACATTAGACCACCCTACCCATACCAGTATAGCAAGAACTTTGTAGAAATTTTCTTTTTTTGTTCAAAACCAGCAAACGAACGACGGTTGGGTAAAATTAACACAAAATTAAACAAAATGCAGTCTAATGTACTTACCAGGTACTACAATAAATGCGTAAATAAAAAAAAACTCAGATCCAAAATGTTGTTATAGAAACCATTCACTTTGACCTTTTTTTAAGTACATGTATTATTTAGAATAATTGACATGATTGAGTGTAACCTCGATCTAAATATACTGAGCGACTTTAAAAACGGAATGCTTAAAAACATCCCTAAAATGCAAATATAGGTAAACAGACTCGGACTAAAATATACTAATTTTGTTACCTTAACCAGTTACCTTTAATCCAACATCAATGTCATTTTGAAATATTCCCTTGTATTCCAAATACGTTGACAATTTTAAACATACCCACGAAAGTTAAAATTTCTCCATAGACCTACCGTCAGGACGATATTTTCTTCTTAAATGAAACAAAAGCCAAACAAAAAACACGAGAAGTTCACGTGGGATTTTTTGTGATATGTTAAAAGCAAAAAAAATGAATAAAAGATTTTGACTTTGTGCAGATTCGAATCGCAAAAAGAAAACTTCGTTTGACTGCGCCCTCCACATCTCGACCACGGAACCGTAGCTTAATGTGTGAAATATTTTACGATTCTATAAAAACAAACGCCCCTGAGTTAAGAAGAAGCTATCCGTAACCACCAATATTTCTCGATGGCAAATGTAATCATTTTGATTTTAATTTTATTTAATTAATTCATTGCATAAAGGTCAAATCATGTCAATAGTTTCTTGTTATACTTTGTAAACACATGTCATTCCACTTTAATATATGTATAGATCTGTGTAAAGTATGGCGTATTTTGACAACAAATGTGGACATTAATGATTTATACTTTTTTTAGGTTGTTTAGCGACATATCTCGTTCCATCTCAAAAAATGATAAATATATAATTCTTTAATATAGTGCATGAACTTCAGTGAATCATAATTTGAATTAAAGAAAAGGTTACAATTATAATGTGAGGTCGCACCACACCTTATATATATACAATTGCAATCCAATTCAACCAAAAATTTTGATTTATTTAATTCGCATCACGTTGGGAAATCCGTTGCACTTTATTTCTGCAAGTCCAGTATTGTAGGACTCGAAAATCCCCCGTTCTCCTTTCATAACCCTTCATCGCTATATTCGATTAGTTAAGAGTTGAAATATTTGCAAAAGATGTTTTGATTACAATCATACAGTTCTGATTCCGAGCTGCAGTTTACAGCGAGTCGGCGAAGATCATCAGGCAACGTTCTCACCCTCGCTAGATCACACCGAGTTCGTTTTAAAATAAAGCAGTACTGGACAAAGAGGAGACTTGAACCTTTATTATATGGTCGATTATTTCAATTGTTTATTACATGTAGATCTAAAGGATTGCAATTATAAGGGCCAAGTGTATTTTCCACTGCGTTTATTATAGGGATGAGTGTCTTTTTCACTGCATTTATTGGGGTATAAAGTGCAATTGCCTTAGCACATGGCAAATAACGCCCGAAAGGCGTTATGTTTAAGCCATGTGCTAAGGCAATTGCACTTTATACCCCAATAAACGCAGTGAAAAAGACACTCGTCCCTTATAATTGCAATCTCTAGATCGAAGCAACTATCAAAATACTCTGCTAAACAATAAAGCTTCAAGTCTACTTTGTGCGCGTATATATATTACACAATCTATTTTTAGATCGTGTATTTTCCATCTCGCTATCGAAGCGAACTGTCTTAGAATAAAACAAATGATACACAAATAAACGACAACTTTAAAGAGGAACTTATGACAAAAAAATGTTTCTACAATGTTAGTCTGTATTTTAAAACGAAAACGGCGTGGCCAGTCTAAGTTGAGAGGGTTGCTTGATAATCTTCGTCGGCTCGCAGTTTTCTAGGTTTATTTACGTCGGCTCAGAATCAGAACTGTCTGCTTGTGATCGTAAATTCTTTCGAAAATATCTTATTTTATAATAGATCAAATAGCAATGTTGCGATGATGATCGGGAACTAGGTTAATTCGAGTTCCTACAACACAGGACTTGCAGATTAAAGGCCGGGGGTTTCCCGAAAGACCTATTGCATTTTATACAGAAATAAAATGCAATGGATTTTCCCTCGTGATGCGATTTAAACCAATCACAATTCTTTATTTTATTGGATTGCAATTATTGGAGTATAAAGTGCAATTGCCTTAGCACATGGCTTAAGCATAACGCCCTACGGGTGTTATTTACCATGTATTAAGGCAATTCACTTTATACTCCATTATACGGGTGTTATTTACCATGTGTTAAAGCAATTGCACTTTATACTTAAATAATTTCAATGAAAAATACACCCATCCCTATACTTAAACCATACGGAACCGGTGTGATCTGTTTTGAAATACGTCAAAACAGGTTATTTGCAAAAGTGCATTTGAGTCGAGAGATTTATACCTACGGTTGTTGTAGTAGTATGTAATTGGTACTTTCGTCTACATTCTGTTCAAATGTCGGGTTAATTTTATCAAGCCACCATGGAGGTGTTGGTTTTAAAAAAAAAATTCCTTTTTCTACAATTTTGGCTATATTGGTATGATTTGTTCTCTTATGTTGTGTAACTGTATGCGGCAGCTAGAGCTTCAATTTGATATATTGTTCAGTATAAATGGGACAGGTGCAAATTCAAAATTCAATTGTTTTATTGGTTTTACTTTTAAAAAAAGTCCGTTTGTAGGAATGTAACCAAGAACATACATACAACAAAAATAACAGATAGAACTTATCAAATAGGTATATATCAGATGGGTACATATTCTATGAACTTATACTAATCACCTGATTAACCCTTTCCTGTTTTACAAAATTTTGGACCTGTCCAAATTCAAAGGTTTTGCAGACGAAAATTCAAAGTGGATTCAATTTAAAAAAAATAACCATTCAGTATGTAGAAAATAGTGTGGAAAAAGAAGAAATTGCTTGTCAGAAGCAATTTCTTCTTTTTCTACAATGTTTTCTCAATCACAAAATCTTAGGGACGTAAAAAGCAGGGATTGGAAAGGAAAGAGTTAACAGCCAGAATCAAAACTCGACAGTATAATTCCGAAAAACCATGACCAAAACTTAATAAAGGCCGTAACTCCAACGCTTAAGAATCGCACTGACAGTACCTGCCCAAAGATAATTATTAAATATTCAATTGTATATAATTTTTATGGCCAATCATCAATGTTCATGAAATTGGGTAAAAAGACACTTTACGCCAACATAAACTTGAACAAAGTACGAATTGGAGGGGTTGTAATGTATTTTTTTATTTAAGAAACTGAATCAGTTGATGATTTTTAAAACTTTTAAACAATGGTCAAGTTCAGGTCAAATAAGCTTAATACTGACAGGGAAAACGCAAAAATACTTTCGCTGACACGAAAAAGAAAAGAAAACTATCAACATTTTCAAACAATGCCAATGTAATGCCAATGCAACGAACCTGACACATTGAAAGAAGTGACCAAAAGATTCCCGACCCTATATCGATCGACTCTATCTATGACGGCTGCCTTCAGTCTTGTATCAAGTTGCATGATACTCTAATTTGTAGCGGATCGGCAGCACCTAATGTCTCTTTAAACTTTCACATTACATAACTATTACAAAAGATGCGTATGTGCAAGGTGCGTTCAGCTGAGTTTAAGGTAGTGGATCCGTAATAGATTCGTAACGTTTCAGGAGTAATGAACTTTAACAGTGTTAACCGAGGTTTCCTAATGATTTTCATTAGGAAACCTCGGTCAACATTGTGAAAGATCATGAGGTCCGAAATGTTGCGGAACTATTACGGTTCCACTACCTTAAAAAAGAACCGGGACGCCATTAACTTGTAAACCCTTAAGTGAACGCTTGTTTGTCACTCAAAGCGTTCTTTCGTTCAGTATTTATAGAAATAAAACACGATGTCTCTTCTCTCGATTTCAAATTCCCACTTTTTATCGTAAAATATATGACAGACATGCACGGCAATTCATTACTTCCTCGTTTTGAGACCAAAAGCGGATCCATTACGCATGCGTACAAACCGGGAAATGACCAATGAGTCAGGACATAACAAGACACTAACGAGTCTACGAGCATGTCGACACTTCGCCCCATTAACTCTCTCATATTCAATTTATTTCATTCAGAAACTAAAATAGGACTCGACTCATAGATTAAGCCGCAATTTTTTCAAAGAAACTGGCGAAAATAAAAAAAGAGTTTTCGCGGAACTCTTCTGAAGATGGAGTGGTTGAACGTAAACCTTCAATACTTACATTCACATAAGTCCAGCATCATTCTCAGTGCTACCTATTTGACTAAATCAACCCTTTCCTGTTTTATAAAATTTTGGACCTGTCCAAATTCAAAGGTTTTGCAGACGAAAATTTAAAGTGGATTTAATTTGAAAAATAACCATTCATAAGGGTAGAAAATATGTGTGTCAAAAGAAGAAATTGCTTGACAGAAGCAATTTCTTCTTTTTTCACAACGTTTTCTCAATCATAAAATCACAGGCACGTAAAAAGCAGGGATTAAACACCAAAGGGTTAAGGAACACTACCGAACAGTCATTTCTTTTTGACATTTTTTTTTTTTTTTTTTTTTGGACAAGGCTGGCGCTCTTGTCTATTTCCCATATCCCGCGGAACGAGATTTTCTATCTGACATAGACCACGCTTTTCTAACATTGTATTTTTTATCCGAACCTCTGAACAATAAAATAGAGAAAACCCGCTTTGATATTACTGCAAATATGTGTAATTATGCTGAAATTACTTATTGATCTATTTCCGTTACTTATTTCAGACCTTTGCGACTGTGAAAAGTCTTTTAGAAAAAGGCGCTCATGCAAAATAGTCCTTATCTTTTTGCAATGACGCGGCACACAAAATCTTTCGAGATTCACGTGCACGACATACTACCATCGTATATCTGTAAAAACAAGGCTCGGAGTTGTATCTGTGATATATACTTTTGAAATACTGTCCTTTGATTGGCCAATTCGCTTCAAGCGTGGTCTAACTACGAGTAGTAAACCCCAGAGTGCGCGTGAATGAAGGGAGAAACATGCTTGATGACACCAAGCTACAAATGGCTTTAAATTAGTACAATTGTTCTGACGTTCTCTATTTGTTGCTGGGTCCCCAGAGAGGGGCTGTTAAGCCTGTACTCTAATACAGGGGGACAGGCGGGGATCTACTTGATGAATTGCCATCACGAGCAATAGAGCACATCACGTGCGTCACTGACATGTAGAAATGTCGCGCTAACGACCAGTTGATGGGCCAACTTTTTTCTGGTCCTCTTTCGGGTCGGGTGTAGACTGGTCTCAGTGTCGAATATTCTAGGCTATTCTAAAAGTCGACACTGAGACCAGTCTAGAGCTGGTAGCCCGCTTTCTGAGACATACTCTGAATATACGGGTAACAGTACCCGCCCAGGGTCAGAAATAAGTTGGCCCGATGAGATCAACATATTGAGGTTTAAAAAAGACGCTCTGTGAAACTGATACATGTACTTATGGGGGTTTTTGTTTGTTTGTTTGTTTATTTGTTTGTTGGGTTTTTTTGCTCTGCCTGTTTGTCAGTCTATTTGTTTTTTTTTATCCTCCCCTTTCCCCCAGAAAGAAGGTTTCATTGGTCATAATTCTTTTGTTGTTATTGTTGGCAGAGTATTCATATTTCGCATGTGTACGAGAGTACCTTTCTGTTTGTACAAACCTCGAGCTCATTGGTCAGGGCTATTTTCAACTCTTTAATAACATAATTGTAATATTCAACACAAAATTTCATGCTGAAAGAAAATTTCCAAATAGGGCGTTATTTTATTAATATTAAATATATTATTATGATTTTTTTAGGGGGGGGGGAGGTCATCCCTAATAAATCCCCAAAATATGCAATATCCCAACAATACAGATCTTTTTATTTTTTACTTGCTGAATGATTAGTTTCTGACGAACAAGTTGATTTTGTTTTATATACATGTATATAGTATAGAATCACAAGATCATAAAATCGCCTGATAAGGAGTTAATGACTCGTGTTTGTTAATAATCAAAAAAGGGGAGAAAATGCAACACGTCAAGTCTCAACAATTTCCCTCCATTGCACATAAAGGCATGTCATGTAATAGAACGTTTAATGAATTGCTTTTGAGATGTTGACATGCATGTCACAATGCATGGAATTCAATTAGACCCTTTCCTGTTTTACAAAATTTTGGACCTGTCCAAATTCAAAGGTTTTGCAGACGAAAATTTAAAGTGGATTTTAATTTGAAAAGAAAACATTCAGTAGGGTAGAAAATAGTGTGGAAAAAGCAGAAATTGCTTGTCAGAAGCAATTTCTTCTTTTTTCACAATGATTTCTCAATCATAAAATCACAGACACGTAAAAAGCAGGGATTAAACAGCAAAGGGTTAAACCCTTTCGAAGTGGAAAATTAGTAACGAACACGTATCATTTAAATTTACTGTTTTGTACTGGGGTTTAGAGGACCTTGTCAGTGTTTTTTTATTGCGATAGTTTGATAACAAATTTCGTTTTCTAGCTTTTTAGTGAAGATGCGACATCTAGATCTATCTATTAATTGATTACCGAGATATTCGCCCGAATCACCAAAAAAATCATTTTGCAGCATTTGTAGGAGCCTGTGGTCGTATTATGCGCACCGTAGGCGATTTTACAGCTAACAACATCGTGAAATTGACAGGGTGAATACTTTGGGAATGATTTTGGAATGAAATTAAATGAGCGGGAGGAGCGAGTTTTGAGTGAAATTAATGGGAGGTAATCCAATATCGCTAATTTTGTTCCGGATGAACAAAATAAGCGATATTTATTACCTCCCTTTAATAAACTATTGAAATTAATGAATGGAGCGGTTGTTTAGCGATTTGGTTTTGATCAGGTGAATGTCAATTGAACGATGTTTTAAACTGTACCTACGTAAATGTTTAAAAAATTAATCCAATATCGTAGAAAAAGTTAACCATGTTCACTTTTAAAAGGAGACAATTGTGTTTTAGAACTGCCATTAACGTTTCTTTAAGCTAGGAACGTGGCTTCAGAAAATGCAAAACGCAATAATGTGATGGGCCACTCGAAAAGGGACCATTTGGAAGGTGCGAAAAGTATTGATCCTGGTCAGACTACGCGACATGCTCAGAATGACAAGGGTCGAAACCTTCCGATTTTTGGTTCTTTTCTGAAACTAGAATGATCGTTCTACCTTTACATACAATTATACCCGAAATGTGACCTTTGATTGAACTCTGCAGGGACCAATCCCTTTTCAAATACTTGCGTTATGAAGTTTCCAGATGGCCCTTTTTTGACGGGTCACATTTATATTGAAAAACAGTATCTTATGAAATGCGATTTTCTGGCTCTAAAATCCCCACGATGACCAGTTACTTAGGTGTTTGTTTTCAATGAATAACTCGTTGTAAGAAAAGTCATACACAGTTCCTTCCTCTTTCGGCTTTGACGCAACATTTGAAAACGTATATATAGTGACCTTAATCATTAGCAGAGAAGTTTTTTGGTGAAGGGTGGTGTAAGCATGAGAACTAATAATAACCATTTTCAAAACGATCTCTACGTCAAAGTCATTTCGTCTTGTTAATTTATCAAAAATAATAAACTATTGAATTTCGAAATGCCAGGAAAAGAATGGAAACTTATCAAATGATCAATAGAAATGTAATTAACAATTTCTTTCTATCATTTTGATTTTCTTAAATAAAAATGTGCGTTTCTTTTGCAATTCAGTATATAACTAAAATGTCTTTGTGTTGGATGACTCCTAACATACAGAAGATAATTTAAACTTTCGTTTTGAAAAAGAATACACATGCTCTTTAGTCCATCCCCGTAAAAACCAAGCTTTTGACGTCTCCGAAGAAAAATCTTCATAGAAATAGAAGAAATAGCTTAAAACAAGCACTTTCTCCATTATTAAAGATGTTTCTATTTTCCCCAAAAAGACAGTGGGTCCTTTTGTGTAAAATTTCATGAACTAAAATTGTCGTTTTCAGCTTCCTTAGAAATGTACTGGTTTAAGAATGTACTGGTTTTTGCCGGTTTTCTTTTTTTTTTTTTTTTTTTTTTTTTTTTTTTTTCGAAGATCGTGCATAGCTTTGGATTGTTTGTTCTCGTTGCACCAGTAGGGGGGGTAGAATGTATCAATTTCGCCGTATATTCTCTTTTTGGTTGTCCCTAGACATAAGTATAGGTGTATAACTATGTGAATTCGACTACTTATCTCCGACACCATTTCATTTGTCAATAATAAGCGACGCACCTAGACGACAGTTACTTTTTACGGTCCGTATTGCAAGAACACGATAAGAAACTACTGAGGGCTAAATGCCTTCTTCTTTCACGTGTTCGATGCAAAGCATCGTCACTCGGGCCTCGGTATGCCGTCTCCCCCGAAAGAAAAAAAGTTCACGGTGTTAGTTGGTTCGGTCCAGCTCGAATCGGAAACTGGAAACAGTCTATCATGAGGTGTATGCAATAACAAATTACAAAATGTAGTAATGGGTCGGAACTGGTGTTTTTTTTTTCGCCGTCGTCGTTGTTTGTTGTTGTTGTTGTTGGTGATGATGATGATGATGATGATAATGATAATGATGATGATGAATGTAACATGATTTAAACATTCCGAATAATGCAAATTCCAAGACATTATTCACCATCGGTTTATTACTCTACTCTGGTTTCTAGAATTGATAACAAGAAATGGAGTAAAAAAGACATGGCCAGTTAGCGGAATGTCACTTCACCAATTTAGATCATTAATTCAAAAGGCGTCTTTAAGCGAATTTATGGATTTTTGTCCATGGCATTCTACTTTCTTTCTCGTCGCTCAAAGCACTTCTAGCAAATGAAAATTGATGCTTGGTTGATGAATAAGCGGCCTCTAGCGGCGTGGTGACAAGGCGAAAATCATTTATTTCTCGCTCAATCAAACAGCAACAATTTTTGTCCCGAATATTTTCGGTGAGTTTTTTGACGTGGCATGCTTCTCTCCCTAACAAATTGATAGCGGTGGACGCCTGATAACATTTGCCACTTGTTTGATGAGAGACGAGTCAACCAGGCTAGTGTCAAAAAGTCACCAGACTAACCCAGAAATACATTGAGTCATTCGGTATGTACTCATCTACAGCTACAAATAGAGTGTCTGTTTTTTATGCTTTTTGTTCTTTTTGTGCTTGTGTGTGTCTTGGGGGGGGGGGGGGGGGCGGTCGGATTAGTAGATTAAGATATTTCAACAAAAGGATAACTTCCAGTTAAGCGGTCCCCCAACATTAAAATTTTCGGCATATAACTGAAAATTAAAATTTTGTCTTTCCAAAGAATTTGTGAGGGGTGCTACAGCCCCGCAACCTGTTATGCTTTGGTCGTTCTCGATTTTTCCCCTTTTTATATACATTTGCCTACATATAACTGAAAAAAATTTCCCGGGGAACCGCCAAAGGGGATTATCCCAATAATAATCACAGAAATTCTTTGTTGTGGGTACTCATTGAAATTGTCTCGGTAAGACGATTTCCATGGGTACCCACAAAATAGGGTTTTAATTAGAACATAAAGGTTTTTAAACTGATATTACTTCCTCATAGCTTTACCTCTTTCAGAGCCATCTTCCATCAAATAATAATTTGAATCCAACATATTTCGTGAATTCTGATTGGCTTAATAAAATGTTTCTAATGCTCAATGAAATTAATTTTATTTGCGCAGCTAATCTGTTAGCTTCCACAATAAGAAGTTCCATAAGAAAACTGATTCGTTGTTGACAAATCTCTATATTCTTTTCTTCATGGGATACATTTGTAAGATTTGAAGAGAGAATTTGACGATATCATGGAGGTGTGAAAGGAAAAACCTAATCACACTCATGCATGAATCCATCTCGCGTATTCATACAGTGTGATCCCGGGCTAAACTACTATAAAGTCTTGCGTATCGTTTCCTTGAATAGTCTGATTAACGAAAACTAACTCACGTCGGTTCAGAAAGTGTATTAAAGCTTCTGCACTCCTTGTTCAATGTTGAGTCTCAAAGGTCAAAAACGCATATTATATTTTAACAAGAACATCATCTTTTAGAAATCTTGAAAGCCTCTTTTGCTGACCGCGTTGTTCAAATAATGTCGATTAAACCACGGGCGATTGTTTAATGATCTTATTTTGTATTATATGTATATATATAAGCCTTATATTATTGCCCGTATAACAAACTTGAATAACCGTTGAACTGCAATTGACTACGAATTACCTTTACTTTGTTTATAAAAGTGTAGGTTCGAACTATCATTTTCGTAGAAAACTTTTAAGAATAGTTCGACCTAAAAATGAAATCGCACTAATCGATTGAGCTGTGCATGTTTGAAGACAATAAACGGTTTAAATCCTCGCGCCATTTTACCTGCCGCGCATGCTCACTAAGGTAGGTCTTTCCCATTTTGTCAACAAAATACCTGTGTCTAAATATAGAAACACCTTACCTGTCCTATTCAAATAAGCGTGGAGTCCATCTTGATGACCGATTGACTCAAAGTCAAGTTTTACAGATTTCAAGATCCTTAAAGTAATTTACGGACAATCTCAGGTAAGGGTTACGGTCGAATATTTCATCTGATTGCTACAAAATAGTATGAAAGACGTTAGTTTATAAAAAGATGACATTTTTAACGCTGACCTAATTTCCATCATTTCCTGTTTCCTCAATTGTTTCGGAACATTTCGTCGTCCTGAGCCGAATAGTTGGGGATCTTGAACGCTGTACATTTTAACCAGCCCTGCGTTCAGGATGACAAAACGATACAAACAGTTAGTCAATTATACCCCGCTTTGCACGTGCACTAGTGTGCAAAGCGGGGTATAGTTGGCAAACTGTTTGCACCGTTTCGTCATCCTGAACGTAGGTGAGAAGTTGTATATAAGTAGCTATCCACTGAAAAAATATCCGGTGATTGTTTCATAATTTCCGTGACCTGTTTTCAAAATGATTACATGTATCTGTCCACTACTTTAGTTCCAAATGACAAAACTTTTGACTGATGTCTGAAATTTCCAAGAATTGAAGACAACAAATTAAAGAACTCACGGGAAATGGAAGAAGTAAGATGCAATGTAGCATAAAGGTCAGAACCAATGTGGCTCATTATTACTATAATTTCTCCATTTCTCACATGGTATTATAGCATTTTTTAGGGGGGGGGGGGTCGTTTGTGGTAAAATCATCAAAATGATTATGTAAATAACACATGTATCTATAGGGATCTATAATGAATATTTGAACTTAATAAGGTAATATAAAAAGTAGTGAAATAATGGAGAAATAGCTCTCTACAGACAATTTAATGTTTTACCACATTTTTTTCTGTATCTATTTTCCTACTAAATCTTTTGGGCTTAATAAATTTCATTATCACTTTTTGATGTTGATTTATTATAATCAATATGGTGTTTGATTGATACACATTCTACCAGTAAAATGATTTGATTTTAGACTTTGTCTTTCAAACATGAGCTTTGTCTCTCAAACATGAGGTTTCAATTTCATACCCTTATAGAAGCAATTTTAGGAATGTAGTTTATTTTTGGATTGTACACAATGAAGTTATGAAAAAATATCTCAAGATATTTACTGTGTCCATATTGTCAGTGGTTATTGTTCTTTGATTATAAGAATAAAGATAATATTATTTGTTTTCATTGAGGTATGAAACGAAATCTTAGCTTCTAAACTTAGCTTTCTTTCTTCAAAATACTGTAAGTTTGTATCAATTTTTTTTCCATCCCAGAACATTAAACATGCGACACTGTTTGCTGATCGCCCTGGTGTTGACGACAGGGTCTTTCGTTATGGCAGCAATATCTATATCAATACCATATTGGCTGTATACAGATAATCCGACTGAGATTTACCAAGGGCTGTGGCAGCGATGTGAAAAGAGAAGTGGGACGATAGAATGTGAAATACTTCTACTTCAGCCTGGTATGTACAGGGCCAGGGCTTGTGCTAGCTTTTAAAATTTTGGAGTCATTGACCCTTTAAACATAAACTTCTGGGGGTCAAAACTGGTTTTTGTAGGGGTCAAAAAAGAGCAAAACATGAAAACTTATCAGTCTTTAAAGTAATCTATATAACTGAAAGAACATAAACAAGATAGTGTAGACATGCTTTATTGTTTGTTTCATTTATGTATATCTTTTGTAATAGTATGAAGGAACAATTAATAATCGTTTATATTGCATGGATTGCAGGGACCTCTGGAAATTAAGTGGGTCAAAATGACCCCCCCCCCCCCCTCAGGAAATTTTTGAGGGTCAAAATGAGATTTTTGGGAGTCAAAACCCTGGTTTAAGGGTCAAACACGAGCCCTGAGGGCCCACGTTTGATCCTTAAATCAGGGGTTTGACCCTCAAAGTCTGATAATATCTGTTTGACCCTTAGAATTTTCTCTCAAGGGGGTCATTGTGCCCCCTTGAGAGAATTTTCTAAGGGTCAAAACTTTTTGATGTATCTTATATACTCATGTTTGTACTTTCTAAAATTTAACAAATCAATTGCTTCAGGACTATCTTTACAAGAAAAGGTCAATTGACTCTAAAACCTGTAAAGTTCTACTCATGATTTTCTCTTTCTGTTTTGACCCCTTAAAAATCTGTTTTGACCCCCAGAGTTAAATGGTTTAAAGGGCTCAATGATTCCCTAATTCCATACACTGGCACAAGCCCTGTTAGTAATAAGTACCAACTTTTGACCCTTTTTAATTTTAAACAGGTATGTTCCTGGTTTGGCAGGAGGTATAAACCAAGATCAGTCTGCACATATGTGTTCCTTTTTGTCTTTTTTCACCAAAAAACTTTTATTTGTGTTTCTATAGTGCTCCTATCAAAAATATTTTTTTATATAAATCTGTTAACTTTTTTTTTAATAATAACCATTGTTTAATCAAAAACCGCTATACATTCAGGATGACAAAAATGGTGAAATCTATTTGCAAATAATTCCAAAACAGTTTTCACCATTTTGGTATCCTGAATGCAGGGCTGTAATTTCAGAGGCTGAGGGGTTGCCCTAAACCTTAATCCTTTGCTGTTTAAACCCTGCTTTTTACATGCCTGTGATTTTATGATAGAGAAAACATTGTGAAAAAAGAAGAAATTGCTTCGGACAAGCAATTTCTTCTTTTTCCACACTATTTTCTACCCAACTGAATGGTTATTTTTCAAATTAAATCCACTTTAAATTTTTGTCTGCAAAACCTTTGAATTTGGACAGGTCCAAAATTTTGTAAGACAGGAAAGGGTTAACAGGGGTTTGGCACTGAACTCTGGCTTGGTCCTTGGGGTTCAGTTTCCTTCTCTTTAAGAAAGTTTAGGTTATGTTGTTAAAAGTATTGAAACTACAGCTTGACCAATTTTATCTGTTTCAGAATTCCTGGATGCCACAAGAACAATGATGATATTTGGAATGTGTTTCTATCTATTTGCCACCATCTGTACCTTCATGTATACATTTATAAAGACCGAGAAAACTAGTCTGGGAACAGCGGCAACATTCTTGGATCTGTTTGGAGGTAATTGCATTGCATTCCAAAGCTTGTTAGACTGTCTATCTAGAGGTCCTGGGTTCAACCCCTGAAGGCGGCACTTAAAGTTTCTGAGTATTTGTCTCCCACCAATGGGTTGAAAATCAAAGACCTATTTGGGATAGCAGCTAGGTAGGTTTGGAAATGATTACATGGTTGTACTGGTGTGAGAAATACTAGAAATCCATTGTTAGGTGCTACTGTCACCGCAGTAAAACTGAAAAGTCTTTGAAAGGTGCGTAAAGCACAATTCAAACAAACAAATCCCAAGCAGGGCCCATATATGACCCTTAATTCAGGGTTTTGTTATCTGAAAGTAACCCTTTTTTGGCCCTCCAAAATTTCTGTCAGGATGTCATTTTGACCTCTTCATTCTGTTTTGCCATAGTTTGTATGAAAAAAATTGCCTTAATTGATGAATTCATATATAATTAATTTAAATGAGTGCAGTAACAAAAGCATTAAACTGAGTTAGTCTTATGTTGTCTACTTACATATCAATGGCTCAAAGCAAAACAATTGTAACTGACTATATGTTTATAGGTAGTTACAACTGTTTTGCGCTGAGCCATTGATATATTGCCCTTCTTGCAAAAAGAAAAAATCTAAGAACTTAATCTTAATCTTAAAAGAAGTATTTAAAAAATAAAGCACAGGTCAAACACAATGGATATTTCAAGAATTGAAAAATCATTTAGTAGAATGACCTTTCTATATTAAAAATGCAATAAATTGAGAAGAAAGAGCCTTATCATCATGAATTATAAGAGTTAAAGAGGAAAAAAAATATAAAAGTAGCATGTGTCTAATCATTAATATATATAGGTATTTTAGGGGGTTAAAATTGGGCAATTTCATGTTTTTGAGGGTCAAGACCCTGGTTTAAGGGTTAAACATGAGCTTTTGTAATCATTATGTATAATACACCAAAAGTTAGTAGCTGTGAAATTTGGAAGAAATCATGGCAGAAATCTCTTGATAAAGGCAATCAGAGGGATAATGTTATTTTTTGTTGAGAAAACCTGATTATTGATGACGAATTGATTCAATAAAGTGGAGTGAATCAAGTGAAATGTCGTTTATCATTGGTACATGGATGTCTGGATCTGACTAACATCATACAGGCCACATGTGTCAATTTGTCCTGTATTACACACAAATAGTGAAGGTACAGATAAGAGGATGGGGAGGGAATTGGGGTGGGGTTGTTAACACTTTCCTGTTTTACAAAATTTCAACCTGTCCAAATTCAAAGGTTTTGCAGACGAAAATTTAAAGTGGATTTAATTTGAAAAATAACCATTCAGTAGGGTAGAAAATAGTGTGGAAAAAGAAGAAATTGCTTGTCAGAAGCAATTTCTTCTTTTTCCAAATGTTTTCTCAATTATAAAATCACAGGCACGTAAAAAGCAGAGATTAAACAGCAAAGGGTTAAAACCTGGAACAGTTTTGCTTCTGCATGAGGAAGAGATAAAGATCATACTGCAAGTATGTACAGGCTGATCTTAGTCTTCACCGCCTTATTTTCTAACATGGATGTCTGGAACTGATTAACATCATGCCTCATCTATCAATTTGACCTGTATTACACACTGATAGGAAGTAAAACAACTATTTCTTAATTCTTGTCATGCTGAACTTGGAACATTTTTGCTTCTGTTGGAGGTAGAGACAAATATCAGATTGAAAATATGTGCAGTTTTATCATAGTCTTAACCACCTGATTTTCCACAATGGACGTCTGGATCTGACTAACATCATACAGGCCACATGTGTCAACACACAAATAGTGAAGGTACAGATAAGATTAGGGGGAATGGGAAGGGGGGTTAAAACCTGGAACCGTATTGCTTCTGCATCAGGAAGAATTTAAGTATGTACAGGCTGATCTTAGTCTTCACCACCTTATTTTCCAACATGGATGTCTGGAACTGATTTACATCATGCCTCATCTATCAATTATTAATGTATTGCACACAGTAACAAGAGCAACGCTCGGCTGGGCATTATACGCCTGAAGCTCAAAAATAAATGGGTGATGTTTTGAACTTTTTATTGATCCTTAGGATGAATTTTCTAGCAAAAACTATAGTATATTGTATTTATTATGATGGTAGTGTTTGTTTTGTTTTGTTTTCCTATTTGTATTTGGGAAAATGTGTTCTTAGGCAATTAAAGAACTGTGGATTACTTATGGATATTGAGATAATGTAATCAAACACTCTAGCTATGAGTTCTACATACATGTGAAGTTTCAACATCATAGTCCTTGTATTTTGAAAGTTATGGACAAGACACAAATTTGCAAACTGAATCAAACAAAGGGCAATAATTCAAATATTATAAATGGTTGAGTTGGGGTTATTGTGCTCTGCACATCCTAGCTATGAGATCTATACACCTGTGAAGTTTCAAGACCATAGGCCTTAAAGTGTCAAAGTTATGGACTGGACACGAATTTGCTAACTGAATCAAACAAAGGGCAATAATTCAAATATTACAAATGGTAGAGTTGTGGTTCTTGTGCTCTGCACACCCTAGCTATGAGATCTATACACCTGTGAAGCTTCAAGACAACAGGCCTTATAGTTTGAAAGTTATGGACCGGACACAAATTTGCTAACGGACAGACAGACGGACAGACAGATGATGCAGAAGGTAACATAATAAGACCCTTTTGGCATATAAAAACTTCAACAACTTTTAAGTAAAATGTGTTTTAGTGAGTGACCATTCATTAAAAAGCGGTCGTTAAATGAGTATGGTTGCTTTGTACATGTTTGTTTGAAAATTAGGAACATTATTTTGATTGAATAAGTATGTTATTGCAAATTTCTGAATAATCATTTGTTGTTATAAATCGAAAGAATTGTCTCATTATATTAATTGAGATGATTTTAATGAGTTCTCACAACACAGGATTCATTTACATTTTTTTTTAAGACCATCTATCTACTTTTAAGAAATATTGATTTAAAAAAGGGGAATATGAAAATAGTTTCTCAGTAAAAGTGGTCACTTAATAGATGTGGCTGCTTGAGCAAGAATGAACACATTTCTTTATTTTCTTAACCCTTGTCATGCTGAATCTGGCACATTCCTGCTTCTGCAGTTTGATCTAAGTCACTATGGTAACATAATACAGGTCTCAAGTGTCAATTTGTCATGCATTAACTGCAAATAGGAAGTTCAACAACTGATTCTTAACCCATATCATACTGAACCTGGAACATTTCTGCTTCTGTAGTTCACACAGTCTGACTTATGTAGACACTGTAGTGTACTCACTACCCAGATGGTCCCTTTTCGAGTGATGGGTCAGATTAGTACTCACATATATATTTTTATGCCCCCGTATCGAGAGATCGGGGGCATATTGTTTTACTCATGTCTGTCTGTCTGTCCGTCCGCCAGTCCGTCCGTCTGTCCGTCCGTCTGTCCGAAAAACTTAACCTAACTTAACCTTTGCCAATATCTTCAAGCCTATTCAAGATACAAGGCTCATATTTGGCACGATGATATATTTCAATGATCCCCATCTGCTGATACCAAGGTCAAGGTCATGTGACAAGGTCAAGGTCATCTGTCAAGGTCAAACTTTGAAAAAAAGTGCTTTGACGGGGGCATTAGTGTTTCACAAACACATCTTGTTATTCCAGGTATGCTGTGTATGATTGGTGTGATTGTGTATGGATCTATGCACAATCGATTATTGCGGGCGGACATGATGAGTCTTCATGCAGGTTTTGCGATGGCTGTTGTGTGTACAGTGACAGGGTTTGTCAGTACTCTAACTTTCTGTATGTCAAAAGCAAGAGGAGAAATAGACTAGATAAACATGTCCAGGCCAGTTTGTGTTTCATAGTGTAAATAATTTGAAGATTACCAAAAATTTCTAGATAATTATGCATTTAATAAAATAACTTCAGTTTTTAACACAGTTACTTAGATTTTGGAAAAGAAAAAAATGAAGGAATGATTTTCAATGCCTTTATCAACATTAAAATTTTCTACCCTATTCAACAATGTTTTCTAGGTCATGTTTCAAGGTCACCATTCTGGAAATTTAGCTTTACAATAAATGCATGATAATCAGTATTGCATGTGAATGTGTAAATATCAATAGGATTTTGGAATCAGAAGTACAGATAAGAGGGGGTGAAGTAAGTCTAAAATCTTTATTTCTGATTGAAACCCTATCTTGTGGGTACTCATTTGAATCATCTTGACAAGATGATTCCAATGAGTACCCACAATATAGGATTTGTGAAAGTAAAGTTTAAATAATCTTACTTGAAATTCAGAATACTCCCTCTATCTGTAGCTCTGTGAATGATAATACACTGAACCATCAATGAAACATTATTGGAAAGTGTCAAAAACTATAGTTTCATCAAAATTCAAATACTAATCAAATATTTTCACGATGATAACAGCTATTTTGTATAAGTATAATATAATCTCTATATGTGTATATTTTAAGTTTTTAATATTGAAAATTTAAACTAAAATGTTTTTACTTTTTAGCCTGTTTTTGTAGAAAACACAAGATATGGCCTTGGTGTCAAAATAAGAACATAGTTGTCGTTTTACCAAAACTTTGACATTTTGTTATATCTCTGGTTCTACTTAAGGCATTCACTTGAAATTTGGTATACATGATCACTTTCACTAGAGCAATCTATACCATCAAGGGGGATAACTCTAGATACATTTTGTGTAAATCTTGCCCACTTTTCACATAGTTTTTATTCACTATCAAGCACCCAAGGGCTGAGCTTTTTTTTTAAAAATTTCTTGTAAGTTTTTTGTGTACAGTTTTACACAAGCAAGTAAAATGTTAAGGAAAAGATATGTGTTAACATTTAGTAAAAAAAAATAATAATAAAAAAAAATGTGTGTTAGCCTATAAATAAATTAAAAGAAAGAAATGTTTTGGTGATGCAGAAGAATGTAAGTGTATAAATTAACATGATAAATTAATAGAAAGCAGGCAGTGTAGGCTAAGATCAGACTGCACCTATGTGCAGGCTGATCTTTGTCTATTCTGTCATTCAGGGTATTTTGAACAGCAGGAATGTATCATGAACAGCATAATGAAGGATTAAGATTTTTTATTTCCTTACATCAACATCCCTTTAAAAATAGATGATTATGTATGTCAATCAAATTACTATACAGTCATGTTATCAAATGTTTATTTTGATACCTCTGCATGATAGATAGGGGGGGGGGGGGGGGGTTATATTGTTTTTTACCTGTTCATTTGTCTGTTTGAATCTGAATTATTTACCTTGGCCATAAACTTTAATTGGTTAATGATAGTGCCTTCATATATCACATGATTATGGTTTGTGTCAATGTCTCTCTGGTAGTACCACTTTGAAAGGTCATCTGCCAATGTCAATTTTTGGGGTCAAATATGTTGAAAATTTCTGAAATTTCTGGAGGGGGCATTGGTGTGCATATAACAAACACATTTTGTTTTTTCTTTTATGATTTTTATGAAGAATAAACATAGTATTCTGGATTTTTGTAAAGGAAAAGGATTTTTTGTTTGATTTGTTTATGTATACATAGTCATTGTTTACAGTTTAAAATTTCATGAGACTAACATTGATATACAATTCTAAAGGTATAACATTTCTAAATGGAGATCACATATTTTTATGCCCTCACATTGGAAGATAAGAGGCTTATTGTTTTTCCGTTATCTGTCTGTCTGTGGATTGGTCTGTCTGCAAAACTTGAACAAAAAAACTTAACACTGCCAATTACTCTAATGCTTTTCAAAGTACACTGATCATATTTGGTATGATTCTAGATCTCAATGGTGTGCATCTACAGATACCAAGTTAATCTGACAAGGTCTAAGAGTTTTTGTGGGCATTCATGTTTTACAAAATATCCTGTTAACTGTTTCTCAAAATACTTATATTCAAAAGGTCTAGATAAGAAGGGGTAAGGCAAGACAAAAATCTTCGTTTCCAAAATGAAACCCTAGGCTGTGGTTACTCATCTGAATCCTCTTGATGAGACATTTCAAATGAGCACTAGCAACAAAGGGTTTAAGTTAGGAATAATGAATTTTCTTTAATGCTTTTTGGTGATTTACTGAGAAATAATCTCCTTATAATCTCACCGCAAAAGCAATGAAATCATCAAAAACTTATACCCTGCTTTTGTGTGTTTCACCCTATCTGACGTTATCTGTGCAGTGCGAAATAAGTGACAATACAATGAACGTTGCATAGCAATCACATGCAAAATGACGCACTTTACTAAAATATGTTCCAGAAATTTCAAATTTTGTGTCATTTTTGCATAAAAGAAATAGACTGATCTTTTGTTTTTCGAGTAAAATAGATTATTATTTCATTTCGTGGACAACAAAAACTATATATCACTCGTGGCTCCACTACTCGTGAAAATATAGCCTTTGTTGTTCACTCAATGAATTTAAATCAATCTTACACTGAAACAAACAATTATCCCCTATATCTAAATTTGAAGGCCAAATTACCCCTCTATCTGTAGCTTAATTGTGCCAAGCCTGCCTAGCTTATTTGGACTCATCATTCAGTAATACACAGGGCTCTCAATCTTGGGGTCATGATTTCAAACTCAGCTTAGCCAATTTTCATCTGACATTTGATATGACATGAGTTTTCAAATTAAAAAATAATTTAATTATTCCTATCTTAAACCCTATGTTGCTGGTACTCATTTGAATTGTCTTATCAAGGCAATTCAAATGAGTACCAACAACCTAAGATTTCATCAGGAAACAAAGATTTAAGACTGGCTTTACCCCCTCCTATCTGGACCCCTGCTTATTCACTCTTAATTGTTCCAAGTCTGACCAGCTCATTCAGACTCATCATCAGTAATGCATAGGGCTGTCAAGCCAAGGGTCATGAGTTCAAACCCACCTCGGCCAATATTCATCCAACATTTGATCAGACAATATGACATGAGTCATTGACTCCCACCATAGGCAACAAAATTTTGTAGTTGTACTGGTGTGAGAAATAACAGGCAACCATGGTGAGGTGCACCAGCTGCTCCTGCGATATGACTGCAAAAATGTTGAAATGCCTTAATGACTCAATCAATTTGTATAAAGTAAGGCATTTTTTTTTTTGATATTGTACAAATCTAATACAACTATGTATTATTATGTAGCATATCATAACAAAACATATGAGCATTTAATTTTTTGTGCAATTCTGTTATGTCTCTATGTTGTGAATTCTATTAATTTTATACAAATTAATATACAATCAATCAATTGATGTTTTAGGATAAATGTTTTGAAAAAACATGGCAATTTATCTTTATCAAAAGAGGTGTTCAGCATTGTATACTGTATAGCATTATCATTCATGACCCCTTGAGTATGAAATTGTCGGACTGTCAATCTAGAGGTCCCGGGTTTGATCCCAGATGGCAGCACTCATTCTTTCCGACTTATTGTCTCTCACCACTGGGTAGATGATCCTAGACCTATGTGAGATAGCAGCTGGAGGCTAGGAAAGGATGTGATGGTTGTTGTACTGGTGAAAGAAATACCAGGAATCCATTGTTAGGTGCTCCAGCCACAGCGATATATCTGAAAAAATGTTGAAAGTGGTGCTAAACTCCATTCAATCAATCAATCATTGACAATGACTTTCATTGGTTAAAACTGCTGTTGAAGGGGATCCAATTATTATCTGGGTGGGTAATAGATTGATATTTTCATGGTGCTGATTGACTTCTTTAATCATATCTCCTTCATATCTTTTTGAGAGAGTCATATTTCATATGCATCTCTCAAAAAGATATGAAGGAGAAAATTAATTTTGATAAATCAATAATTTTTAGCAGTATCAAGACACACCATATGAAAATTTTGAGAGTCAAAATGGCCTCACAAGATAGCGAATTTTAGAAGTCAAAATAGGGCATTTCCAGAATTTTGTGAGTCAATACCCTGTTTAAAAGGGTCAACCGCAAGCCCAGGATTTTGATCCAATAACAGCTAAGATAATCGTTTAAAGAACAGCATCAGCAAGATGTGTTCAAACAATTATATTATGCTTCACTTGTGCAAAGTCTCAATACGTTGGATAAAGGTTTAAAACAGTGTTTGATCCCACTCAATTTTGCAAACTGTTACAAGTTGCCACGAACAAGGTCAAATGCAAAGGTCATATTTGAACGAAAGGGTTCAGTATGCAGACTTTGCCATAGTAATTCTGAAATCTAGCTATTGTAAATTAACATTCTTACATAGTATTATAGTTTTTAATCAAATCAAATATCAACCTCATATGCAAGAATTGTGTACAGTTTTTAGAATATATGTATATATTTCTTTTAATTAAAATTATAACTATGTTATTTGTACGGTAAATTTGCAATTAAACTATTTTTGGAGGAATTGGTTTTTGTATTGTGAATCGCAGCTGGCACGGTGAGCCTCACGCCCCCCCCCCCCTCGGTAATCAGTGGCAGATCCAGAGGGGGTTTGAGTGGTTAGAACAAACCCCCCTCTGTATCAAAGTTACTTCAATGTAGTGAACAAATTCAACAAATCTTGCAAAACAAATTTAACAAATGTTGCAAAACTGGAGATACAGAATTAGAGCAATTAGTCCAATAGTATCCCTATCTATATTTCTAGAGATACTATGGGATTAATTAGTCGAACCAACATCGAACCCCCTTTAAAGAAACCCTGGAGTCGCTGCTGAGTATTTTACCCTATTTCAGATCTGCCACCGTCATAGCACTGAAAGAAGTGTATCTGATCAGACTCCCAACCTTCCATCATAGGGTCATTGCTTCGATCCCCGGCGACGGCACATAACCTTCTCGATATGTATCTCCCAACAATAATGGATAATCGTAAACCTTAGAAGAATATAAGCTTGAGGCTTGGGAAAGATGTAGTGGAAATACTGGTTGGAGAATTACCAGAAATCCATTGAAATGTTTCGGAGCCGCCGCGATATGACCGAAAAGCTGCTAAGGCAAAGTTAAATCCCATGTAAACAACCACGTCAGATCCCGAATGTGTAATTCGAAAGAAACGAGTGTGGAAAGGTGATAGGGAAAGTATCGTCTTGGTTATAGAAAAAAGAGCTCGTTGTCTCGCATTGATGATCAATATAAAGTACAATTACATGTAAATCGGGAGAAACTTGAATGAAAAAGCTCTGAAAACGAAATGGAATAAAATAGCGATTTGGTTTCATAGGCAAAATGAACGAACATAGTCACCTCTCTCATCCGAAAGTTTTTCAAAATTTTACTAGTTGTGAAAAGTAAAGATTTTCCTGACAATCATTACTTTTCGACCTACTACTGTGGGGGATGTTTATTAATTTGAAAGTGAAAATAACCACATAAATTGGCAAATCAATATTAAGGAACAAGTAATGGGGAACCTGTCTACTAAAATTACGGAAAATTGAGAAGGGTTAACTCAGGAGTAAGTATGAGAATTTAAAATGAAATATGCCGACTATTTTTTTTTTAAACAAGAAATTTCAAAAGTGAAAAAATGCGCCCTTTGTAAAATAAGTCGCCTTGCGAGTGATTTTCGTGGAAACATGATGAATTAATCGGTATAATAAATCTTGAATTACCCCGAAAAAGTATGAAATAAATAGAGGATATTGAATGAGTGCTCATTGAATACTGAATTTATTAAACGAGTCATCTAAAACAGATAAAAACGAGGCTGCGCCGAGTTTTTATCTGTTTTAGATGACGAGTTTAATAAATTCTGTATTTTATGAGCACAAATTTTATATTCTGTTTATAATATGACCAAAATTTTAGCCAAAAATCGTCAAAATTCTTGAAATTCTACATTTTAATTTTCCGCGTAACTTAAAATAACGCCGTTTAAAAATGACGTCACAAAAACATAGATTATGACGTCGTTTTCGCGGTTACAAAATAGTGTTGCTATTCGCTCTGAGCTCATTTGCATAGTTATTCCACTAGTGTAATAACACCCGTGTAATATCAAAAATTTCAACGGGTTTATTTCACTCCCGCGACGTCGGACATATTATAAACAAGCATTATATACAAAGCAGGATTAAAATTACCCGACGGTAAATTGATCGATTCATAATCTCACACAATTGAATATTCACAGAGAAAATGGATAATCCAAATAAAGCTTATCTCAAACAAGATTTGATGTTACATGATCCGTTCTCCAGGAAAATCTGCCTAAATGAGGTCACTTTGTAATTTCATTTGTCTAACCAAGATACTACAAAACAAAAAATTCAAATAATTTGCAGACGTTTATTCGAAGAGCGTAGAAACTGAAAAATATATATATCTCTCGACGGGTTTCTTAATATGAATTACTCAAAATGTGATAGCATCATTTTTGTAATGAGTCTTTTTCTTGAACTAGATCAGTTTGCTCATTTGTCAACAAATTTATGCCGAAAACCGATTGAGTTAAGAAAATGTTGAAGTGAGATAGGGGTGGAAACGCGGTAGGATGCAATATTGAGGTATTTCAGGGAATAGTTGAATAAATACTTTTTTTTTTTTCATCTAAAAATATGACGAATGTCTTAATTTTGACACTATTTTGCTAGCTTTTGGACATTCTAGCAAGACCATATCGGTTTTCTTGATGATTTATAAGGCCTCAGATGTTACCTTTAAGATTTAAGCAGATAGACAAAGTGTTGCCTTCAGCAGCCCGGAAACCGCGGTGAGCTAGTGAAGGTGGACTAACAGAACAGTCTACAGTTTGACGAAGACACATTGAACTAAATTTTAGTTTATATACCTGACTGGATGGCAAATAATCTCAAAGACTTCTTTTTGCAGGGACTCACTTGGGTCACCGGTTTTAGTAAAAGATCTTCAAAATTCAAATTTCTAATGCAGTTAAACTGAGCCAGCCAGCTGCGATCTGCATAGAGCTTGTGTGACGGCCAGATCACAACTAAACAGTAATCCATTTATGGAAAACACAATAGTGCATACCTCCAAATGGTGCTCGACTACGTCACGCAGACTTCAAAAAGCGAGATAGCATTTCCGATCACTGATCGATCAAGCTTTAATGTTAGCATCACAAAAAAAAGTCTTTCACAAAATGCCTTTTCAAATCATATACCCAATGGCTCAATTTGGCTTGCAACTTCAAAAATAAAATAGTAGAGATAAATGTCTGTAAATTAGGTTTAAAGTTTTCAAGATAAGGATATGTTTATTTTTGATATTTATCTGTTGTGGTTATCAATATGCCAGTATATTGTTAAAAACTTCACATTTTCGTCACAGACGTGGGTTAAAGACATCTAAGGAGTGTATGTTCCATTTTAAGACGGTAGTTAAGATTCTGATTTCTTCTAAACGGATGGACATATATTTTTTAGGATTAGACACTTGCCTAAACGAGTCCATTCAATCAGCACATTTCCTAGAGAACAGAACGGTTTGTAAAGTATAGGGACTCTTAGACGGTAGAATATTTGTGTGCAATTGATAGACATCAAAATCTTTCCTCTGGAAGCCTACCGCGGTTCGCTTGCTACAGCATGCACCAAGGAAGCAGTCGATTCAGGTCCTTAAAGGAAAGCTTTTGTTAGACTGTTTTTCATCTGCATAGGAAATCACGAGATGATATCCCTAGAGCCTGTGGCAACCACACACAAAACTAGTGAGAAATTTAGCCCCCGCCCTTGCTTTTGCCAAAAAGCTCATCTATAATCATGGCTTGTTATGACGATTTATTGTCCATTTCAAGCTACCGCAGAAGTTACGCTTCAACGGCTTGCTAAATCATTCGGAAAGTAGTATAAAATTTTGTCGAAAAGACGTATTTCATTATGATATGAAATATTTTGATGTCTAATTTTCATACGAGAGTTAAATCCTGTCAAATATTGATGCTTATCAAATTTTGAGTAGTATATATTCTATATAGGCCTACTCTGCCGGATGAAATAAAAGAAAATGTCATTTGGGACCACCAGAATTGCCAGAAATAAAAAGTTCAGTATTAAACGACCACTGCATTCAAATTGACTCGATTGATTGGGTGAGTCACAAATGGAACAGTTTGAACGGCGTAGCATACTTGATTCAATCAAGCATTCACAGATCATCAGGTCATAAAAAGAAACGATGATTTATTTGTAACATGGATTCCAGCGCTTTTTCTAAAGACTTGTAATAAAAATCTATCGATTTCCGAATGAGTTACTTCAACAGGAATGAAAATAAATACTTGAACAGCGCTAACTGTGGGTAAAAATAATGAGTTATGCACGCTGAACATGGAGTTTATTAACGGGCGCCATTGTTCGTAATAAATCACGCAATGTCAGCCATCTTGTTTTTCAATTTTCAATATTAATTTACACGAAAGCATTTTGTTAAGACATCGATCATTTTGAAATTAGAAAAAGCTACACTGCTGTGAATGAGAATAATGGTTAAAAGCAACATGTTCATTGATTATAAATAATGATAAGTGAAGAAGGGCCTATACATACATAAGCCTGTCCAGAGAAATCAAACCATTGGAGCCTGTGCATGATATTTCCAACAATTTGTTAACTGATCGATATGCAAACATTAAGCAGCACAGACAGTTATATGGTGTAATAAGAAGATCGCCCAACTGTCTACAGATAGTCTAAGACCTATATTTCTACAAATTGCATAGTGAAGACTCTGGTCAGACTGTGCGGATGCACAGACTGACCTTAGTCTTTGCTCTGCACACATTTGAAATTGTTGGAAATGTCACGCACAGGCTCATTGAATTTTATGTTGTTTTTAAAATTGTTTGAGTTTCAAAGAAGGTCTTAGTATTTCTTGAAGAAAGAAAGTTTTTACTATAATGATTATAACTTTATAAGAGTACAGCATAGCTTATTAACTTCATTGTATTGCATTTTCTATCCATATACCAATATATATACGCCCATTGAATTGTAAGCCATCTTGAAAAAAAAGAAACCATGATTCACATCTAACAGTCTAATTTCACTAAAAGAAAGTGTATTTGTTTAATAATATCGGCGAACAATAGTTAATAATCAAACATGACTTCAGTTCCGAAATTTCAGTTTCGAAGCCCCAAGTCTATTAATTCAAGGGCTCCTTTTTCTATACCTTTACCATAGACGAATTCTAATGAATTCAAAAATTCTCAGACGAAAACTTGAAAGGGTTAATATGCGGGCCCTGATAACCATCTGAGGTTTCTTGAGTAATGATGAAATAATTTATTCGTCACTTCATTTGCATAATCACGTGACTTTTAATTTCGACTAACAGATTCCTGTTAATTAAACGAGATGCCCCTTTCAGATCAATATGATAATATTGTGTCGTTGGTACTATTCTGTTTGTAAACAATCACTTTTGAAGTTTTGATATTCTTCAGTGATTCTGGAAGACTTTTTTAATGAATTCCCGAAAGTGTGTTTCAGTTGTAGAAGAATCATCAAAGGCTTTACTAATAAGTTGTTTTGAAAATGCGTTTTTTGACGTTTTCGCGTATTTTATCCTTGAAAAAGGTAAAAGCTCAGCTCATATGTAACTTGAGCTTTGATTATGAATATTTTCATTTGCATCTAAGTACATAAGCCCGATTATAAGTTGCTATTTGAGGTACTTTATTCAACCGTCTAAAATTTTTCTCTAACTGGTGGCTTAAAAGGATTTTTTTCATATAGGAGATTGGTAGATTTAGCTTATCAAGCAAGGAAGGCAATAGTAATTTCAAATGCTACCCCAAACCCAAAGGAGAGAATGCTTTCAAAATACATGTATATGTTTTGTTCTGGTCAAGCCCATAATGCAAACATTTATTAAATTAATTTCATTTGAAACAACGTTTTAATTACTTTCAAGGTCAAATATAAGAACTAAGATTGTCCTGAGTAAAGCTCCTATATTCATAGATGGGTATATAAGAATGCACAATTATTCTCCATGATAAGAAATGTCATTTTAAACAATTTTTCAGATGAAGTTCAAATATTGAGAATGGGCTTGTCTAGAGCCTGCATCTTACATTGTAAAATGATAACTTGGCACATATTCAGTATTCCCCTTGTTGACTGCAATTACCTTTTGAAATGCAAGTTGCGTTATCTTTTAACGGTCGAGCAAAATTAGCCTTATAAATCTTGATCAAAGCTCTAACTGAAAAGGGTGTATTTCAAATTAAATTTACACACCTATTTACAGTTATTGGAACAATTTTTCACCCGGAAACAAAATTTTGTATAGGTAGGCTAAAGGTAAAAGTCATATGGGCTCGACAACAGTTCTTCTCAGACAACAATATTAGTATAAATTTTAAACCAGACTAATATTTATGATATTTTTAGGCAGATAATGTATTTCAAACGAAACAAATGTTCTCTGATAGCTTGATAATTGCCATCATGTTGGTTAGATTGTGCAAAACCGTTCCCTGGTACAGTAAATCGGGTTTTATTAGCGAAAGTTTCATTTTCTCAAATATAAGCGGCTCACAGAACACGTGAAATTAAAAATAACACCTAATTTGTGTATGATTTAGATCGAGGGTTTAACGGAAAAATGTTGTAAGTGCTTATATCATATAGGCACTTTCAACAGAGTTGGGTTAATCCCTCAAATTATTACTCTATCGCTAAAAGATGAACCCGCCAATAGTACTGTCGACCCTGGAAACGCCAAAATTAACCGTCACGAAAGTTTCCAATTTACCGAGTAATATCAGTCGCCCGGACATGAGAGCATTGCAAATATGTATATTTTATGGACACTTACAATAGTCTTGCACTGGAACCTCGATATGGTGCGAGTATCCCCAATACAAGTAACGATGCCTCATGGAGTGACACCAAGAGAGGATATTTGTATTTGACCGGTGACTTTTGATGAGCGAGATTAGATTTTTGTTTACTTTGGCTTCACAGCAATCAACGAAACCCAATCTCTTGAAGACAATCACTGCTATCCTTGACCAAAATAGTGTCCCCTGACTGTTTTTTTATGCGCATATCAAAAATAACAAATTATCTTTGTCTGAATTAATTTTGTCATGATCATACATGTATAATGTTATGTTGTTTAATCAGATAAACAAAAGAAAGACCATTGATAAAAGTATCATATTGAAAAGAAAATAATTCAACGTTGTTTTTTTTCCTGCGAATTTCGATGTACTCTAATAATTTCATTATTGAAAAATAGGTCTAGATCATCTTACGTAAGTAATGACGAAATGATAATAATTTTGACATTGTTAAGGTTTATTTCCCAGTTTCTATTGTTAGAAAAATGCTTTGTTTGTATTGTTTATAAAAGGCTATGGTTGTTTGGTTGAAGAATTGGTTCTTAGAATATTCATCTCTTGCCTTTTTATAAGAGTTCACGACCTTTGTGGTTAGGCCGACGAGAGATCAAGTATTCATAGAGTACTATAAATTTTGTTTAATCAGTGCATGGACACAAGCACTTGATGCATGGGATAATACGAAGTGAAAATAGTTCGTGAATGATTCCAATCGATACGGGTGTAACATTTCCAAAGTTATAAGCACTTAGTAAACATTAGATTGTTGTATGATCAATCAACCCAGTCTATAAACATGTGCAGGCGTTATTCATTTAGTCATTATAACTAATCAGAATTTTTGTAAAAAACAAATAAAAAAGGAACATGTTCAAAGACATCAATTAAATTTTTAGTGCAGAGTAAAATGCTTATAGAAAAAGAAAATATTAGTAGTTAACTTTAAGTAGACACGAACGAATTTAATGCATTCATTTAGGAACACGCTTTCTAGACAATGAACATTGGATTTCATTTTAAAACTTACATAAACTGGAAATTCATGAGAAGAGTTATAAAATATTACAAATCCTGAAACTGGAAACTCAAAGAATCGGACTAAGAAAAGAGTCTGTTGTATTTCTGTGAGATTTCTATCTTTTTGATAAGACGAAGGTTGAGTGACGGGTCGTTTGTTTGTAACCCGGATGACAGATGATGACATAAGGGTACGGTCTAAATTAGTCTGGTAGAAGCCTTAGTAACAGCGAATGCTATCTTTTGCATAAGGCTGATGTTTAAGATTATCTAATGAAAAATCATAATGCAACCTGTTTAGCCTCAACTTTTTAGATAAAAAGACCGAGCTTAAAAACTATGCAGAATAATTCATCACTTTAGTCAAAGACTCTATTTATTTTCAAGTAAAATAACAAAAAAAAAAAAATAACATAAATGATACTAATATTGACAGAAATTAATATCAACTTCATTGATAAAACTTAAAAAAAAAGATGAGTGAGAATTTAATGAAACGGACTTTAGAATATTCTATATATTCTTATATAAAATTATTTGGCATATTGTAACTAGTCTTGAAATATTTGATAAACAAATCGCCCAAAATGAAATTTTCTAAAATATCTCCTGTAACTATAATGTCATCGAGATGAATAAAGAAGTAGAATAAGAACGTTACCACTTTCCATTTCTCATGTTTATAATGTCAAGCTCTACCAATTGACACGAAGGGACTGCAAAGAATTTCGAGAAAAAGGAATCCATAAATGAATTCTTTCATTCCAATTTATGTCATTGAATTATTACTTTAAAAGCGCAACATTGTGAGCAGCGTACGTTCCAAGCAGTTGATCATGCGCATGGATGCACTTCCTGTCAACCAACTTCCGGTATGTGATTAAAATGTCCAGTTAAAGTTCCAATAAAAAGTTAATAACCTTAGTAGGGTGCCCAATTCCCGCTGTTACAATATTTACGCCTCGAGTGACAATTTTTACGGGATTTGAGAATGAATAAAGGAATGAAGTCACGTGATCCTCCTGAATTCGATAATATATTCCCTGACTACTTTATTTCATTAACCTAATTAATACAAGAGTTAATAAAGCAACAGTATTAATATTTTCGACTTTACACCGAAAAAACGATGCCAAATCATAACACACTTGTCCTTTTTGTCGGGCAATCGGCATTTTACTTGTATTTTCATAACAGTTATATTGTTGTATTTTTTTCTATTTATATAATGAAAACAAATAGGAAAACTTCACTTTCATTTCGATGGCCTAGCGCAAAGCAATTGTATATGTAGTTACAACTAATGACACTGAGCATCCGATTAGCTTATTTCCATTTAGGATATTTGACAAATTATCTTTCTGAGGAAAAATATCACGACAAAACATTAGTTTTACCGAAGTGCAACATTCTTTTTTCCCCCTTTTTTCCGAAAAAAATATTGCATCCGATCTGTACTCGTAGATTGTAGGGAAATTCAAACAAATGGGATCAATACTGACCGAATTTCGAAGCTGTGCGGAGAGAAAAAAAATTTGCAATTGCATAATATTGACGTGAAAGAGACAAATTGTTCGTGCAATAACAGTTAAAGAACTCATGTGAAACTCCATTAAAGAGAATGTGCATCAAGAATGAAATGTCCTAAGATTTATGTCTTTTTGTCTCAAATTTGGATTACTTTAAAAGATAACGCTTGCAGAAAAGGATTTAAAGGTTTCAGACGAGGGGCTTAGGGGACTCAACTTAATATCAATTTAGAAAGGACCCCATTTATTTTATTGCCTTTGTTTTATTAAGTCTTTTAAATCATAGCCGAAGGAAAGTTTCATTACTTTAAAGGGTCAAAGAGGCACTAAATCAATGCATCTCTTTTAAACCCAATTTTAACTTCACGAAATTCCGAGGCCAAATTTAAGCTTTGGACAATAAAAGGTATCACCCCGTGTTCGTTTTCGTTTTGTTTTTGGATTTGAGGTTTGGCGATTTCTTTAACTCATAGCACTTCACAATCCTACTAAAGTAATGCTGAATTTCTTTCTAGCATTTTATACAATGTACATATGTACTGGTATTGCAAGGTATTTCCTGAAATGCGCGTGTATGTGTTTTTATAGCTCCAATGGACGAATGGGTCATTTTAATTGCGCTGTGCCCACCTAGTGTGCTCTTTCAGTTTCAATGATTCTTGACAAAATGTTCCTTGTGTAACATTTTCCCTAGTTATCTTAGAAATTGTAATTGGTGTGGCAGGATCCTTCTAATCAACCTGTTTATTAAGCTTGATTGCATGTTAATTTGTTTATAATACTTATCTTTGAATAAACATTGTTGAATACCGGTGCTTCTTATACTTCCAAATCTGGAGGTCATAAAGTCAGTGGAGCGATTCATGTCCTTTTTGGGCCTTTTGTAATTTTTCATGGATCTGATCCTTTAATTTCTTTTAGGGCAAGTTGTAACAGAAAAATAGCAATATTGTATAGGGCATGTCTTACAATGATTCAAAAGATCTTGGCATTTGCATCTATGCAGTTTCGTCAAATTTACTTGTGTGTGCTCTTACCTTCAGCGATTCGTTGACATCGGGTGGACAGACTGCCTCCAGGAATTACTAGCGAAAATGAGTTACTTTTAAGGAAAATGCCCGAATTCCGGACTATTTGTTCGTAAGATACCGAGTTTCGCAACTCTATTACGAACTTCCCTTTGATAGGATATCGATCAAACATGTCAATTTTTAAGTATTACCCCAAATGTATTCAAAAGATAACAGTTAAAACAAAAAATTGCAGTCTAAAGCCATCACCAACACCATCTCGATCTCTTCTTGCAAAATATAAGAGTTAAGGAATTCGTTTATGATAACACCAATTTGTAGGTCACGTGACTAAATCATTTTAAGTTTCCTCCTAACGCCGAAGAGTATCAAATTTTAAATTCAGACCGAGTAATCTTCGTGACTATTCGACATAAAAATCACAATATATCAACTGGACCTCACGCCGCAGCGCCGTCTATTGCCATAAATATAATTTACCCCTTTGTTAAGTCTGTGTGCTATTTCCAAATAAGGAGTGAATGGGGAAATGGAAGAACCGCTCAGATGATAAAACTCACTCTTTTTTTCATATAGGAAATATATAATAGTGCTTTAAAATAACAATGTTATCTGGTCAAGGTTGGGAGATTTTATCATAACGAGGCTTTGCAGAGTCATGATAAATTCTGGCAGCGGATACCAGATAAAATTGATGTTACATGCTATAATATTTATCATACAATCATTTTTCAGTGCTTAATCTAAATATCCCCTAAAGATTCAAAGAAATTCAGATGAAAGTGTTAGCAAACTGTTAGCAAAAGTAAACTGTCTAATGTCATGTTACGTTATCAGACAGGTTACATCAGGTCAATACAGGCTTCATTGCATCATAAATTTCAATTTCAAAGAGAGATAAGGAAACAAGGAAACATTATTGAATTGAAGTGTAAGACAATTTAAATTATGATATTTTATATATTTGTTTACCTATTCCACAAAAAATTTATAATGGGAGCCATCCAATTAGTGTACTTATGTCTGTAAGATGCAAAAGTTTTCACATGGGCAATCGAATTATAGGTAATAACTTCAACATTACTTCATACATGAGTCTACAAAAATATGGCATGCAATACAAGTTATGAGAACGCAATTAACGTTGATCAAGAATCTTTTCTTTTAAATTCTTTTTGTTTCAGAAAAGGGTCTTTAATTTGGTATCCAACGGGATAAGATGGCTGTTAATTTAGACAGTTGCGGAAATTTTCCTTTCAAAACATGACAAAATTCTAATTGTTTGACGCTGTGAATTCTCATAAGTTGCCGACAAACTTTCATGACAAGGAGCGATTTAAAATAATGATTGTCTTAAGAGAACACCAACTTTTTCTTTTTCAAACATGATAATTATCACCCCACTCGATTCCTTATTTCTGAACAACATTTTGTAGTATTGTGAAAATCTACACGGATTGCAACGTTTTCTCCCATTTCTAATTTGTGAGACTAACACGGTTGTTAGGGATTCTTGGTTATTATAATAAAAATACGAATTAGAGAATTTGTGGCACAGTTTTCATTACGAAAAAAACGGACTACCAAGTAAAAACGCAATTTATGTTTTACAGAAAATATATGAGATTTTTAGTTTGTTGATTCATTTGCTCACTTTGTATTTATTTACAATTCTTGTCTGTACTTCATTTCTAATTTTACACGTTTACAAAACGAATAAATTTCAGACTGATCCATATTTTAAGATCTTTTTATTATTATTATTTGGCTATTTAAAAAGAAACCATTTTGGTCATCGAAAAGTGGGATTACGCTAGGCTTAATGTGAGGTTTTGCAAAAACGTATTACAAGTTAACAATCAAGTGGTACTTCGAACTTCTCGGTTAAAGGCATTTGATAGTACTATTTGGAAATCGGTAATTTTGTGGCCGATCCACTCGTTTGATACCCAAGAAAGAATAGCTAAAAAGATAATAGTTTGTTACCATAGTAACGACCTGGAATATTGTTTATGACTTGTTTATGACAAGGTTTAAAAGCATTTGTGTCAGTAAACAGTTCCGTAATTATGGTTTTATATTACAAGCTTGACAGGGTCTTTAAGAGCGTATTGATAGCTATCAATAAAGCGATAGAAATACCTTTCTGGGTTAAAAGCTTATTGCTAAAAGGTACCATCGTTAAACTGTCACAGAATTTCGATGGGCAACCAAACCTCGTAACTACAGCTTTGTCAAAGTTGTAGTTACGTCATTTTGGTCGCCAAAAGTCCATATGTCTTGTCCTCTCAGAAACAAATCATATATTTTCTAAGACTGGAGAATACGAAAAATATAGAGTAAATACAAGTCCTTTCTATCGATAAAAAGAGCTAAAATCTTTTTCGACACAATTTTTTGTCACTGAGACCCTAGATACGTCATTATCCACTTGTAAACTATTGTCTAGAAATAGAATATAGATAAATAAAAAAAGGGGGTATCGAGGATATTGCATGGTCATGACAAAGTTGTGACGTGTGACAAAGGCATTGCTGATAAGCATCATTAAACATTTTGTTTCAGCATTTTCCTTCATTGTAACACATACTTGACGGAGCCTTTTATTCATTTATTATTTATTTTTCATTTAAGTTTACATTTTCTTCAACAACGACAGTAACAAAGATGCATTTCGGACAAACGTTGTGGTTTCTTTTACTCCCAAAAATTAGGTAGTTAAACCACTAATAGATGCTGATAGTGTACGAAGTTGATGATTGGTTCGGAATTCTGTTTGATACAAAAATTTGACAAAACGAGTTTCGCATTTTACTTTCTATTTTGCTGTCAGTTAAAGTTTTAATTTACTAAGCTCCCTGCAATGTAAGAGGTTGGGGGACGGTAAACCTCAATTGCTTATTTTAGTAGTTGTTGAAAATAGAGCAAATTGATTATAGGATAACAGTTTATTTCACTGTAAGATAGATATATCTCCATTGAGTTAACAAAAAGGCTATATTTTCGGCTTAGCCACTGTTAATTCTCGATAATCCAACACAAAGCGTTAAAGAAAGCACTATATGTTCAACCTTTTCCATATCAGATAACTAATGTGGAAGCAAATGCTTTCGCAGATTTCAAATTTGAATGGGACAACAGCAAATTCAGCTTAGAAGAGTTATATATAATACGTACTTAGTGTACCGAGGTTAGGGGAGTTGATAATTGTCGAGGCTCTGTCGAGACAATTATCAATTCCCCAACCGAGATAGATATTTTTTTATATACTTCTTATATTTATCTTATAGCCTCTAGTTGCCTTGTTTTCGTCGATGTTTCTAACAGAATTTTCAAGGTTATAAAATTAACCGCATTAAGCCATTGTTCCTCATTTTTTCAGTATGTGAAGATAGTTTTAATTAATTTGATAGAATGAAACTAAATACCTAATCACACTGTATGAATTCGCGAAGCGGATTCATACATGAGTGTGATAAGGTTTTTTGTTTCATGAATCTGTGGAATCAACAAATAATCTCTTCATATTTTATAATTAAATGTCATAAATAAAAAATTTGAAGGTTTGACAACAATGAAACGGATTTCTTATGGACTATCTTTTTAATCTTACAAATTGGCTGCGCACTCAAAATTGTTTTCATCAAGAGAAAAAAAGCCAGTCAAAATGCACAGAAAATGGTGAAATCATCTGAAATCAAATTAAAGTAGTTTGTCTTCTTTAAATAGAAAAATCGGGGAAAATTCAGTCCTGATTTTTTTCATCTTTGAAATCTTATACTTCATATTACATTTTCTACTTTTCTCTCAATATTTTCCACTAAAAAGGAAAAAGCTATCCTTTCAAACAGGACTGAATTTCCATTGTCATTTGAAACTTCTATGAATGATTTGAACCACTCTAAAGAATCAAGAAAAGGGTTAAAACAGAATAGCCAGTAATTCATATGTGCTGTCAGGGGTGGGATTACATCTAACAGATATGAAGACCGGACAAGCTGATGAGGATTTATGGTAAATCAAGATAAATGTCCTTCATTACTGAAAACACCGTGACTAGAATCCAAATGCAGCAATTCCTGGCTACTTTGGCATCGATAATGCTGGCCGTAGGTTATTTGTTGTGCGACCAATTTATATTGCGTATCTAGTAATTGGCAGAAAAAATGCTTCAAGGTATGTACAATACAGCCCGTGCTCGTCAGAGATGCGTTATTTGTAGTTTTGGTAGATGCAGTGATTGATAAATGTGACTCGTCATGCGGAAAGGGACCATCTGGAAAGTGTGTAAAGTATTGACCCTATTGACGCCTTTTGCGCAGCCTAACTAGGACCACCTTTCCGTATAAGAATTTCTGAAATGTTGATCTCTACTGGAACAAATTTATTTTTCAAATATTTATTTACGGAGTTTCCAGATGCGCCCTTTTTTCGCGTGACGTGTCAAAAATATTTGAAAAAAAATGAAAATTGTTTTACTCACATCTCGCACCTGAAAAAAGTTTTTAGTAAATAGGTATGGTTTAGTCATGTTAATTTTTAATGAAAGCCATCGGGTTGCATTTCTGGTTTCTTTACCATATTTAGGAATATATACACGAAATAGGCACCGTAGAGTGCTAGCAAATAGGCCCTAAAATGTCAAGGAGGCCATCGCCACTATTCTGGTATATTAATGGAGACGGTCATATGGACATCTGTAGTATGTTCTATTGAGAAATGTGGACAATTATCGATCTGACCGAATCGACCATTTCTGATTTTAAATCCATTTATGCCATGTTGATTAACTGCACGTGTTTTTTCTGAGCACAACAATATCAATATCAATGCTAATGCAGATTTCAAAAATTAGGTAAAAATGACAGACAAATAATGATAATATATATAATATATACTTAGTGTTTGGTATGAAATAAAATATCTAACGAGGTTGGGAGAATTGATCATTGTCGAGGCTCTGCCGAGACAATTATCAATTCTCACAACCGAGTCAGATATTTTTTTCATACAATACACTAAGTATGTATTATATTTATCTTGTAACCTCTATTTGTCTTGTTTTCGTAGATGTTTCTAACAGAAATGCAAGTTTAAAAAAATAACCGCATTATATTATTGTTCTAAAAATAACTATGTGATATTATAAAAATATCATACGGGATGTTATCACACGGATATTTGTATAGTTATAAAATAAACCATTATTTCGAATAATGAGTTCCTAAAATGATGTAAAATATGCACTAGACTTAATTGATATTTTTATACGTATAAAAGAAGTGCGTTGAATAACGAAGAAGTAAAGAACAGAAATGGAAACTTTCTTTCTTATTTGAAACTTCCCTTAATGAAGACCCTTGTTGTTGCTTCACCAGGCCATATCTTGAGCACATGCTTAGAATCCGATGTCGTTGTTTGCACATACAGATACATGTAACTATTTCAACCAAAGGGTTCGTTTGTAACCCCTTACCACCATTAAGACCAATATTAAAATATAATTGTAATATTAGTCTATGTGGTGGTAAGGGGAAAGGGGGGTAAAATTCGGACCGCGATGGTTTCGAGTACCTTGCGCAATTACGGAATATATGAACGTAAGTGACGCCGCGTTTGATAGTGCAAAGGAATTCTTTTTTACTAATTTATTCAAATATGCATTATCAAGAGTTCGTCCTCAAAACCCCAAGTTTGTATTTGAACCGAAGACTACATTCACGTTTATGATTCAGACCTCCAAACCAATGTCCGACGTTTTTATGACAAAATTGAGCATCTCGTATGCATGCTTTTCCATTAATACCTTTAATTGCTAGCTTTGGCTCTTGTCTGTCATTCCGTTATGCACATTCCACGGGACTTCCTAATGAAACGCGCAGTCCTGGGGTATTTATAAACTCATAAATTTTGGAATGCACATGCTCTTTATTTTGTGAAAACCCCATAACCGTTTTATCCCAATTCCAAACAAGGAACTCTATATGCAAATGAGGTGCGTCGGGAGAAAGCGAGACTAACTTTGCCTGTGGTGATGTCATTTACAAATAAAAACATTGTGAAATTGGTATTCATCTCGATCAAAACCGATCTAAGTGATTACTAAATTCAAAGGAAAATGCATTCTTTCTGTTTTGATCCCCGGCAAAAGTTGAGTGGTGTATATAAACAACAACAACAACTTTTAATCGTGACCACATTAGGTGAGTAGACGGACAAAGTCAGAATTCTCGATGTTAAATTCATGATGATTTTCTGAATATTGAAAAATGATATAATTGGACTCTTTTCTGAATGAAATGATCCCTTAAAAATTGCAAGGACTTTCATTTTGATCCCTAGCTAAGGTCAAGTATGTATAATTCAAAGTAGCTTAACACATTAAGTACTATACAAAGTTTCTATCGCTGCAGATTCAGAAAATTTTAGAAATTCAGGGAGGGGGGGGGGGGGGGGCTACGCTGGAAAAATGTTCTAGCAAAGAAATCTGACCAGGAATTGCACTTCTCGATTAGTTCGATTAGATTTTTGCTTGGCAAGTCAAAATTTCATAATCAGAGCTACAGATAGAGGGTGTATTTTGGTTTTCAAAGTAAATTATTTCATCATTAATTTCTCAATTTCTAAAATAATGGAACTCATTTGAAACATCTTTTCAAGAAGATTCAAATGCGTACCAACAACATAGGGTTTTATTGAGAAATAAAATTAGACTGGCTCTATCCGCTCTTAATAGTATCTCTGATTATTATCTAGATGCCTTACTTAACATTTAAATGGAAATGTTTAACAAAATTTGGGTCAGAAGCTACCTACAGGGCGCGAGGTAGAGCCTGATCAGACTTCTAGGGTTGATTTGAGTCTTTATTCGTTACAATTTAATTGTTGGAAATGCCACGTAAATACAAATATAGATTTCACATTTGTGTTCCTTGATTCGCAATTCCTCTCACTCTTTCAATTTTATCTACTTTATTTTGTCTGCTAACGATGTTTCATTATACCACTGGACCATTAAATGACAAAAAGTGTTATGCAAATTTGCCGTTATATCAGCCGACAATTCAATCTGAAAGACGCCTGCAGGAATAGCCAGACGATAAGTACTAAATTGGAAGAGATGCGTCGCAGACGAGAAATTAGTCTATACCAATTCTTTGATATGGAAATCATTTCACGCTAGGGTAAATAACCCTGCCGTGTTACATACTGAAGTGAGACGGTTTTATTCGCATCCAAATTTCAGTTGGTTTCAGGTCCACTGTTCGATAGGCGTTGGCATGGTATTTAGACCCTCTTTGTGCTCAAGACCGTATTTATTCATCTAAAATCTTATCCCCAGAAACAAGTGGCTCGAACACAACCAAATCACGCAAGAATGATGGTTGGGTGTCACACCCAATCATCATTCCTGCGTGATTTAATTGTGTTCGAGCCATTTGTTTCATCAAATGCTCTTCTAATACTTACACTTTTATACTTATTGCCATCGTGGTCCTACCTCTTTCACGATATAGCAATACACATTAGAGAGGCAAGGATTCTAACCACTGATACCCCATTAAACAGCTGTGTGGACTGAGGTTCTGTCTGCAAAATGTCCTACACAGGTACATTCTCCGCCTCCAGTGGAGCTCAAAACCAGCAACAATCACATATCGAGTAGGACATGCTCACTGCTCGACCAACGAGTCAGAAATGCGAAAGACTTTATCTGGCTGGCCTGTTTCTATACATCACAATAAGTACTCTTTTAAAACTTTCTCTCGGATTATTTTTTTTTTTAAAAAATAGACATTATATATCCTTTGGACCCTTCATCAAGTTTCTGAAAAGAAATTCTATTGTTAAGCATAAGTTTTGTGTGCAGGTGTTATTACGGGTAGAGCTTCATTTATTTCAATTCAAATATTACAAAGTCATTGAGTTAATATAATAAGATTGTTTTCTTAGTTACTTTTGCAAAAAGTATACCATAACACGACAGAAATATTTCTAGGCTGACCAACTTTCTTTTTCTCGTACCATTTCTTTTGTGAATCTTGGTTAAATAAGTAGAATCATGCCCTTGGAGCGATTCGGGCGTCAGACGCCTAGTGTTGCACGAATAGACTTTTTTATTCAACACATGGTTAAAGCTGTGCGTGACATTTCCAACAAATAAAAAAAATATTAAAGGGAAGTAATAGATATAGCTAATTTTGTTCACCCTTAACAAAATTAGCGATATTGAACGACCTCCCTTAAATTTCTCTCAAAACTTGCTCCCCCGCTCATTCAATTTCATTCCAAAATTATTCCCAAATCATTCACTTGGTCAATTTCACGATGTTGTTAACTGTAAATAGACAGTTCTGTCTCTTTGGTTGTGTCACCCTGTGACTAACACTAAACGTTCTGCGTTTGAAGCTTTTATGTTCCCAATGCTAAATTACAGAGAATAGCTGTATCGATGCAAAGGAGTTGCATAAAGGTTGCAGCACTATATGATTGAACTTCATTGTTTTAAAATGCACAAATTAATCATTAAGTCGCTTTCAACTTTCGACACAACTATTCTACAAATATTCTTTGCGTGGCTGATATAACTGTACAAGCAGCTCAATGCCCACTTTTCCACATGGTAAATTGTTGATAATGTTGCACACAGGCTAAATTGTCACTGTTACCTAATTTGGGTTTTTGTACAGACAGACGAGGACAGGACAATGACAAACAGGCGGGACGGAACAAGCTTTGTAGACTACATTTAGGTCCGGATAAATACAGCCTAGTGTTTCCTGGATAATTACTAGTGCACCGTGAGTGGAGGACCAGCTTTAACACGTCTGGTAGACACAAATCACGGGTCTAACTGATCATTTTGTCCGGTCTCATTAGCCAGGTTTTGTTCGCGATTCTAGGGAATTTTTAGAAATTCGTCCGTTACCATCAGAAAATCAAAGCACTGAAAGTACTGCGATGTTGGAATGTACTGTTGATCTATACAGTACATTCGTTAACAGCTGAAGACAACCAGACTCTTTTCTCAGTATGGTGAGCATTTATAATTGGTTTCAAACAAGTGGGAATACATGTGCCTGTATGAAATCAACAGAATGTTTTACATTGATTTGGAAAATAAAACAATACACCAATATTATGTGCAATGTCAGGTAACTGGAAATATTTTTTGAAAAAAAAACAACAACGAAATCTGACCTTCAATGAAGAATCTTTGAGGTCGCACGGTTTTTTGGCCTTTTGGCATCTTTTTTCCAGGACGCAGCGTGATACTACAAAACCCCGACAATATGCGCAAGATGAGATGTTAAGGGACATTCTGTGAAAGTTTCGTCCAAATCAAACCACATATGTTGGAAGACTTGCGTTCAAAAAATATTTGCACACCGTATAGATGCCTAAACAATGTTTTTTAATTGAATACCCCTTTTCCATGACGCGTTAAGTATCACGAAACCTACCTACTATGGTCAGCTGACTGGGAATATTTTGTAGAATATTTTTTATTGAAATCCAACCAGTATTTGGATAAGTTGCGTTTACAAGATTGGGAAAAAAACACGACAGGTGACCAGGGACATTCTGTGAAAATTTCATACAAATCGACCATACATTATAGGAGTTGCGTTCTCAAAATAATTGCAGACGTACAAGCGTACGGAATGATATACCAATATACGACCACAATCGGCGGCATATAAAAAGGGGACATTATACTTTTCTCCCAGTGCCATATCTTTGGTGATATGAATTGCTTTTTTGAACAAAAGTGTCTGACTATTTTGATACTTACATGTTTACTGACTACCGCCAAACAATTTTTGGTTGCTAATTAACCCTTATCCTGCTGTAATCAAATTAAATTTCAAGCTATTAGCTTATTTGGACACACTTCAAACAGTCTGGCACAAGTTTTTCCAACAATAATTAAGTACAAAGCAGGCAGTGTATGTAGCCTGATATCAGACTGTGCATCAGTGCAGACTGATCTTAGTTTTTAGTTTCTCGATTTTGGCCGTTACATACTTCATTGTGTCTAAAAGTAGCACGCATTCCGAGAACAGAGCTCTTAACTATACTAAAGGCTTTGTATTTGGTTTAGAGGAATTAGAACAATAAAATCCCTTGAATTGAATGCACTAACAACTCATTTCAAAGAATTTGTGGCTTGCATGTTCGAAACAGCAGGGTCAGTGACGGACCCAGTCTATTTACATCCAGCCTATAGATTATGAAAGTGTTATTTTTCATGTATAATGTTTCATTTTTTGCATGTATCGATATGTAGTTTCCGAATTGACAAATACTTTGACCTTGACCTTTGATAGAATGGGACAACAGGTGGAAATGGTGAAAATGTATGAGAAAATAGTTGGATAAAAAATTAAGAATAATCTTTTAGGCGTTAGTAGCTTTATTTTTCAGAATGGAATTCAGCTAAATTCAGGAATATCTGTCTTTTTCCCATGTCTTACCACATCGAATCTTTATTTTTGTAGGGTATTATACACGAAGAAGTAATAATTTCCGATTTATTTTACAAACAATTTCAAAAATCGCATTTGCCCAATCTGTGAAAGAGCAGCTTTAAGCTTGCACTCTTCTCTGGAGTTGAGATAAACATATGATATGCAAATATCCTGATTGTGTGATATATAGAAAAATTTGTGGGTTTTTTATCATAATTATTATTGAGATAAGCAAAGTAATTGGGAAATTTACATATATCGAACAAAATCTACAGTGCCTTCGTTTTGGGGTAAATACAAAGTCAACGTTACATTTGTTGTCGACTTAAAGGTATGCTAATTTATTTCTACCACTTTTCTAATAAAACTTATATTATCGCTATCACGAATAGCAGTTACAGTCCTGAAAATAAGTCGTATTAATAGCGGGTCCAGAATTTCGATACAGGGGGTTCGAACATGCAAATTCCGAGAGATGTTAAGGGACGCAGGTTTTGTGAGCCTGAGACTCACGAATAAGTAGCCAGGACTCTCAAAATTGTGATGTAAGCACGTATGACCCTCTGGAAATCAACATCAGAAAAGAATTGAAGACTGTTTTGAACAGTCTTCACTTTTCTTTACTGAAGTTGATCTCCAAAACGACATACCAATGAATCCAAAGAATATTTCAATATTTGCACAAAACAACATGATGGCTTAAATGAAATGTTCTTCATTTAAAGCAAGGACTCCGAAACCTTAAGAGAGGGTCCTTATGAGGCTTACGATTGAGTTCTCGGAACACTTTTTTTTTTGGCGCCGTACAAAAACTCGGGGTTCATTTTCCTACTTTGACTGAATTTCCACATGACAATAAAAAAAAAAGACATTAGAGGGGTGTTCGCCTTGAAACTCTCGAACCTCTTCTGAATCCGCCACTGACAATAAGGTATAGATCCGCAAGAAAGAATGGGATTCGAGAAACCGTTATCTCCTACCCTTTTCAATGAAAACTTGATCTTTGATCACTCATTTCAGTCGTCACTTCAAATTGCTGGTCTATAGTTAATGCAACAGAGATTATTATTACCCAAAGGTGTTTACTTTGATACAATATAACATATTTAATCGTTTTTCAATATTCTAGAAGCGATTTTCACCCTATAATTCATCACCTCATGTCGACTCATCCTGACACTAGCTTGCTCGACATTTTCTCCAATTTGAGCCCTAAAAATCAATGCTGACCACCAATTTGGCCAGTGATGTTCAATATCACATTGACACATTCATTACTTTGATTTGCGTTCTGATTTTGACCCTTTACAATTTAAGAGTCTTTTATCCGAGTTCCATGTAGTTGTCATAGACACTGATCAAGTGACATATATGATACCAGCTGATCTTTGTCTATAAAGTATGTCCATGTCGAAATCAACAGAATCAGCTGACCAGCGGTTCATTTCCACTTTGACAGAAGTTATACAAATTGAGACAGTTGCCTCCGTGAAAAATCTGTCCTGTGTTTACGATGCAAAAAGGTTTGTAAAATTTAAGAAATCGTTCCCTACTTTGCAAGTGCAAACAAGTGCAAAGCGGGTTACCATTTCTTTAATAATAATAATAATAATAATAATAATAGCTTTATTTATAGAAGGTAAACATGTTAAGACATATACAAATATGCACAAATCTTATTTTCAACACGGCCTTCTGAAAAGAAAAAATAAAACAATACAAATTTAACCCTCTCTCTCTCTCACTCTCTCTCTCTCTCTCTCTCTCTCTGTTTCTGTCTCTGTCTCTGTCTCTATCTCTCTCTCTCTCTCTCTCTCTGTCTCTCTCTGTCTCTCTCTCTCTCACTCTCTCTCTCTCTCTCTCTCTCTCTCTCTCTCTCTCTCTCTCTCTCTCTCTCTCTCTCTCTCTCTCTCTCTCTCTCTCTCTCTCTCTCTCTCTCTCTCTTTCTTACTCAGAGCTTACAAAACAGACAGATTAAAATGTTCAATATTTCTTTAAGCTAACAATATAAAACAGTTCAAAATATTAAAAAAAAAAAAAACCCTAAAAAAAAAAACAAAACAAAACAAAAAAACCCAAAAACCAACAACTAGCTCTCAATTCTTTTATCAGACAGCTACCCCAGATTAAAATATTTTAGTTGCATGACTATCTATTAACATCTTTTACAAAAATTTTCAAAATAGAATAATTTTAATTTCTTTTTGAATGTATTTATGCTATTTTCGTTTCTGATTTCAATGGGAAACTCATTCCAAACATTTACTATGTAAAAGCTAAAACTATCCTTATACACATTTGTTCGTGGTAATTTCGCGACAAATAGGTCATTCTTTGTCTCTGATCGCAATATATAGTTTTCATTTCTAGAAATGTGGATGATATCGGACATGTAATCCGGTGCTTCATTCTTGATTGTTTTAAAAGTTAAAACAGCTGCGTGATAATTACATCTTTCTGTAAAGGGTAACCATTCTAATTCCTTAAATAATTCGTTTGCTTGTGTTTGTCTTGGTTTACCGAGTATAAGCCGAGCTATTCTTCTCTGAAGTGTACATATCTTATTTACGTACGTTTTGTTATTTTAACCCCATACAACACAGCAATAATCAAAAATGGGTAATACATATGAATTGTAAAAAAGCAATTTCATTTCCTTTGATAGATAATACGAAATATTTTTGAAAAGGGCGATTTTATTCTTCAGTCCCTTACATACATAATCAATTTGTGGTCGCCAATTTAAGTGATTATCTATAAAGACCCCTAAGACTTTTTGTGACTTTACATTTTCCAATTCATGACCGTTAATAGTTAATTTAATTTGACTGTCTTGCAATAATTTATGTTTGGGTCCAATCAACATGCATTTTGTTTTTAAAGGGTGTAGAGACATGTTGTTAATTTGACACCATTCCTGCACGCGAATTAGGCTCGATTGCAGTTTAGATTGTATAGATACGATTTCAAAATCGGACTTGTACATAGTAGAATCATCTGCATATAGATCTATTTCAACTTCAGATTTGGTTAAAGTGATATCATTGATGTAAATTAGAAAGAGAAGTGGACCTAGAATCGATCCTTGGGGTACTCCAGATGTTATTTCAAGTAAAGACGATTTTAAGTGTCCTATCTGTATTAATTGTTTTCTGTTAGTCAAATATGATTTGAAAAGGGTACACGTATTCTCAGTAAAGTGGTATAATTTCAGTTTATGTATCAGGATTTCATGATCAACAAGATCAAACGCCTTTCTTAGGTCTAGGAAAACTGTCCCTACATATTTACCGTCATCTACATCTGAAAGCCACGCGTCTATCATTTTAATTAACGCCGATGTACACGAATAGTGTTTTCTAAAACCAGATTGAGATTTGTTTAAAATGTTTGTTCTTTTAAAGAAACATTGAAGCTGTGTAGCGATGTGCATTTCGAATATCTTTGAAATGGTGGACAGAATCGAAATGGGTCTATAATTATTTGGATCGTCTTTGTCACCCGTTTTGAAAATGGGTATTACGCGTGCTTCTTTCATTTGATCAGGATATATTCCTGAAGAAATACTATTATTGATAATCGAAGCTATAGCCGGAGTAATAATATCACCACATTGTTTCAAAATTTTTGGACCCAAGCCATCCAGACCCGTCGCTTTAGTTGAATCAAGTTTTCTTATGGTTTGATGCACTTCAAATGCTGAAATAAATTCAATAGTGAAAGTTTCATTACCTAACTTTTGATCAAGTGTTTCTTTGAGAAAATTAAAATTTTCACAGGAGAATCTCGTCTTGTTCACAATATCCGATATGCAAACAAAATGTCTATTTAATTCATTAACTATATTAAGACTTCCTTCAATGATAGAATCTGATGTGATGATTTTCTTAGGCATTATAAGTTCTTTTGAGTTGTTTACATATGCAATTTCTTTAAGGTTTTTCCAAATTATTTTGGGACTTTCCTTATTTTCTATAGCCTTATTGAAATAGTTTTTCTTATTATGCTTAATCATATAAGTAACCTTATTGCGTAAAATTTTGTATCTATCAAAAGCTCTCTGTTTAAGAGCCATATCCCTTTCGTACATCATTTCCTTTACTTCCCTATTAAACCAAGCAGGCTGGTGTGAGCGCTTGACTCTTTTTTGCTTCAAGGGTGCATGAATTGATAAAACTGAGTTTACTATGGCATATAATTTACTAATAGCATCGTTAGGGTTGATTATCATTTCTACACATTCAATGCCTGAATAAGATAAATCGAATGTAAATTTGTCTATATCAAAATTTTCATAGCACCTATATTCAATCGTTTCGTGATTTTGACTGCTTCTTAAATCATCTGAATCCACATTCCTTTTCCTCGTGAAACAAACTGGAAAGTGATCGCTTATAGACAATGTTGAAACATAGACATCGCACGTGCTATGTACAGAGTTTGTATATATATGATCAATTATGCCTGAACTTTTTTTAGTCACCCTTGTGGAACTTTTTACTAGCTGTTGTATATCATAATTAGAAACAAAATTTTCCCATTTGGTATTTTCGAATTTTTCTATACCATCATTCCTATAATATCTTATATTGAAATCACCTAAAACGTGAAACTCTTTATTTAGTAAATCAACTTGGTCTATCTGCTTTTGGTAAATATCTATCCACGACTGCACAGATGAAGGCGATCTGTAAACAAAGTCGAGAAGAAATGACGATTTATCAGAATGGTTAATTTCAATCCAGATGGACTCAATTTCGGTTGATTCAAGATCAAATCGCCTTTTATAGTGCATTTTTTCTGAAATATACACTATAATACCACCGCCTAATTTTCTTTTTCTGTCTTGTCGCTCAAAAGTATAGTTCGGTATTTTCAAACAGTTGCTATCAATATTTTCATGTAAGAATGTTTCACACATTCCCAAAATATCAGGCGATTGAAAAGATTTTAAATGAAACTTTATCTCTTCTAATTTTGGAAGAAGATGGTTAATGTTTAAATTAGCTATATGAATACCTTTTGATTTTTTAGTGAAATGAGCTTCACCTGTTATAGAACATGTTTTTTGTTTTCGCGTGGAATTATTTACATTTTTATAATGAAATTTATTTTGCTTACGGGAATTATTTTCACATTTATCGCTTAAGTTAAATTGATAATCCGCGGAGTTAAAAACACTTTGTTCAGCATGTAAATGCGAACTTTGATTATCTGTATTTAAATAGTCCTTTTTTATTGTATTATATGTATCGTTTGAAATAGGGGTAATTTGAGACATTTTTAAATCAACAGTTTCCCTACACGGATTTCCCAATCGGTTGATGGAATGACTATTTAAATACCTCACGTTTAAATTATTTTCAACAACTAAATCTTTAACGTCTTCAGACAAGCTACATGTATTTGGGATATGATTACAATCATCGCAATTTAAATCCAATACATGAAAATTATTATCATGAGTAGTATTTTTCATTTTTGACTTTTGTTTCGGGCATTGTTTGATTTGATAAAGGTTTTTCAAGTTCACAATATTTCTTACGCGATAGGGGTAACTGTCTGATTTTCCCTAACATGTTCTATACCCATAAGGAGGGCCATACACACTATATTGTCTATATCCACACTGCCAGGTTTCATGTGTGTTGTCCCGACAAATAACGCAATATCTTTGGTATTTGTCAAGCAGCACAGACGAAGCCTGTGTATTATATTGTATTTCAGATCTCCGATCATTTAATCGGTTGTAGCGCATACTTTTTTGTCGACTTTCAATCCTAGGTTTTATAACAGTCACAGATTCGTTGATCACAGTTAATAAGTCTCGTGTACCTTTTTGTGACAAATGAATTCCGTCACGTAAGTACGACTCTGAAACAGTGTTACCATTTCCGTACACGAATGACGGTAAGCAGTCGATCAGGTTGGCAGCGGTCTGTTCACAAACCTTTTTAATAGCTATGTTTAGTTGGCTCACATTAGTGTCTGATCTAGGACAAGATGTACATATATAAAGATCACATTTCGGTTGCATGTAGTCTGCTAAGAGAATTAAATCATTTTCTGTTTCTTCTATAGAAATGTTACCTGCAGCGTCGTTTCCACCAGCGTAGAGAATAACAGTCTTGAAATCGTCTAGATTCATTTTATTTTGTAACAGATGATATATATCTCTTATTTTTTTGCCCCGGCAAGTTTTTACATAAACACTTTTGTGAAGGCCTCGCAGGTTTATTCCTTTTAGAATAGAATCGCCAATGAGGAGTATTTTCTCGTCGCATGTTTCAAATTGTGTTTCTCTTTCTCCTACATTAGCTGAATGATTCACGTCTCTAGTCGAAGTTGTTTTCGTAGATGTATGTTCTCTTTGCCGCCCAGTCTTACTTTCTTCAAACGAATCTATTCCATTTTCAGTCGTGTTGTTTCGCAGTATTGACAATAAGTTTTCATTATTAACTGTTGATATTTTTTGACTTTCACTTTCACAGCTGACGATCGAATTTCCAGGATTTATCGTTCTTTGAGTCAGGTTAATGATCTCACTGTTTTCCGGTGTAAGGGTTTTTTCTTTGGGACAGCATTTAGTGTTGTTCATTTCATTCCTTGGAATGGAGTTACTTTCTAATTTAGAGTCCTTGAAATGTTTTAATGAGTCAGAAATTGACTGCAATCTACGCAATAAGCTCTCACTCACCGTCTGAATTTGTTTGTTGATAGTCTCCGTATTTTGATTGATAGATTCAACTTCATTATTGATTCGATCACTGTACATCTTGTTTTGTCTATTTATAGCCGTAATTGCGTCCTTGATTTCCCCGAGTTGACCAGCTGATACAATGTTGTGTTCGTGTAATTGAATGCTGAGCGATTTCACTATTTCTGTTAGCGCGTCAATCTTTGTATTCACGGACTCGAAACATCTGCTATTTTCATTACATATCTCCATTTTCATTTTTGCTTTATTGTGTTTAAGCTTCCTGACCCTCTCAATTGTTGATCGCAAGGCTTCTAACTCAGATCTATCACAATAATCATTTTCAGAATATGTTTCCTCCGTTTCAGGCGAATCTGAGTTACTTTTCTCTTGTATATGTGATGACGAGAGAAGAATTTGTCTCATTTTTTCATTTAATTCCTTGGTAGATGTACCAGAGATTTTAAGTTTGGACTCAACCAAGTCAAGTATTTTTGGTAAATCTCTCTGTGTGAATAATTTCGTCTCTTTCCCATTGACTAGACATTTACTTGTAGTGTGATACATATTTATCGTATACTCTTTTCGGCCACGAGACGAAAGTTTGTATTTTGTCTCAACCAGATTTCCTTTTGCATCATAAACGGGGATTTTATCACAATTCGATTGATCATGAGAACTGTAATATTCGTTAGCCGAAAATCTCAATAATCTCTTTAACGTTTAGCTGTCGTTTTGATCTTATACACAGGGCTGCCTGTCTACATAGATGAACTGCATTTGTTTCTATACACCTATACACCACAGTGAATTAAAACACAGTATTTCCTTCATATCTTTTTAGAAATCATTGAGCTAAAATTATAAATTTTATCTTTATGATGAAAATTTCCTTTTCCACTAAATTGTTTGTGAACTTGTCACAAAACACAGTAGCAAAATAATCAAGAGCACCGCAAGCGGGTGCCAACGCTCGGCTGTTATTTCTTAGGCAAATGTAAATATATGAACTTGGTACCTACAGAAAGGTCTTGTCCCAAGCAATGATCATGTAAAATATGAAGGCTCTATAACTAATCATTCAAAAGTAATGACCAAGGTAAATTTTTCTTAAGCAAATTTGACCTTAAAAAATTATCTTGACCTTGACTGATGACCTTGTACTTAGTACCTACAGAAAGGTCTTGTCCCAAGCAATGATCATGTGAAATATGAAGGCTCTATGACTTACCATTCAAAAGTTATGACTACGTCTAATTTTTTTAAAGAAACTTGACCGTGAAAAATGACCTTGACCTTGACTGATGACCTTGAACTTGGTACATGCAGAAAGGTCTTGTCCCAACAATAATCATGTGAAATATGAAGGCTCATGACTTACCATTCAAAAGTTATGACCAAGGTTAATTTTTCTCAAACAAATTTGACCTTGAAAAATGATCTTGACCTTGACTGATGACCTTGAACTTGGTACCTACAGAAAGGTCTCGTCCCAAGCAACGTCACGTGAAATATAAAGGCTCTATGACTTACCATTCAAAAGTTATGACTAAGTCTAATTTTTTTAAAGAAACTTGACCGTGAAAAATGACCTTGACCTTGACTGATGACCTTGTACTTGGTACATGCAGAAAGGTATTGCCCCAAGCAATAATCATGTGAAATATTAAGGCTTCATGACTTACTATTCAAAAGTTATGACCAAGGTTAAATTTTTTCAAACAAATTAGGCCTTGAAAAATGACCTTGACCTTGACTGATGACCTTGAACTTGGTTCCCACAGAAAGGTCTTGTTCCAAGCAATAATCATGTGAAAAATGAAGGCTCTATGACTTTCCACGCCAACAACGCGAACGACGCCAAGGTGATCATAATACATCGGGTTTTCTTCGAAAACAGCCGAGCTAAAAATACTGTCAAATTTGAGAATTACATACGCTCTATTTTCTACAAAGAAAGCAATGAAATAGAATACATGGTTCTTATGATGTTTTTTCTCATATTGGCAATGTTTTAAAGTCGTTTGTGTTTATTTCTCTCGATGCTTTGGCCTTTCTTGTTATTTTTTTACATCGATAAAACGATTTAACCCAAACTTGTTTTCATACTAGGTTTTGCTACCAACCGACGAACGAAGTCCCAAAGTGATACGTCGTTTCACTCAATAGAAAATCGATTTGAATAGTAAAATCCCTGTCGATTAAAACAAAAGGATGAATATATTTCAGGTCCATTTGACTTTAAGTTTTAATTTGGTGAATTTACACCTTACCGTTTAATATTGAGAGATACGGGACATCTTATAGTCTGATCAATATTAACACGAATTATCTCCCTTCCACTAAGGGACAACTTTAATATCACGAGTTACGAGTTTATGTCCGCCATGCATTCGGTACAGTCCTGCATTCAACAAACAATATTGCAACGTTTTTAAATGGTACATACACTTTACGTGCGCAGTAAAGTATCATTTGTAAAACGTTTTACGAACGTTTCATCTTAAACGCGAGACAGGTCTCCAGTCTAGTATAGTTGATAACATCGTGAAATTGACAAATTGAGCAATCTGGATTGAAACTGAATGGGTGTGATAAACGAGTTTTGAATGATTTTCAATGGAAGTCAACACTTGGGATTATTTCCTCCCGCTGAACGAAATGAACGATAGGTTTTTACCTCCCTTTAATAAAATATACGTACTTTTCTGTCTTTCTGTCTTCACTGGCAAATAGGACACTTTAAAACCCACACCAGTCAACAAAATTGTAGAAAGTTTTTATCGTTTTGAATGAAATCGCGATCGCTTTGAATTATTTCTAATTTTTTTAATTGTTTGGGGGCGTTTTTAATGGTTTGAGTGAGTTTTTGTACTGAATGGATTGCGATTGATTTTGAATTATTTTGATCGAGGGGATTGCAATTTCACGATGCAACTATCTTTAGCTTCTAGTGGTTGGTATTCAGACCAGAATCCCGATAGAATTCACCCCCTATTTCAGTTACTATCATCTTATTTAGCGGCACCTATAGTTATCATCATCGCATATTGTATTAGAGAAAAATATATATACGGACTGAACGAAGAATGAAATTAAAAGAAGGAAAAAGCTCAAAAATTTTGAAATACACGTACCACTTTTTTGTCTCGTTGGATTATATTAGAAAAGAAATGTAGAAACAGATTTCGAAAACATGGGCAGATAGATCTATTCTATAATAAACATATACATATATAATTCGTGAAGATATCTTTCATATCTCTCATCTCTCATGGTGTTTTAAATTGGGTCAAAATAATTTCCAAACCAAAAGTGTCATTAGAATTCTTCCAGTACGCTACAGTTAGTCATTATTCCGTAATAAACTTCTCACAGTCACGTGATAATGAACTCGAGCACGAGATCTCGTGTCAATTTCCACCACTTATATTGTCATTATCATCAACATTCTAATAGTGGACGACCTGTTATTAGGCCGAATCAATGGGTTCCGAAAATGTAGGCTACTAGTATAATTTTAGAGGTTAAGATAAGAAGGTGTAAATGAACTCTCAAACTTTTATTTCTCAACAACAACTTTTGTTGTGTGTACTCATTTAAATCGTCTGGATGAGAACATACCGATGTATCCACAATACAGAATGTGTGTCAGTATTTTTTTAAATAATTGATTCTACGATCCAAAATACATGATTATCTGTAGCTTTGCTTTGGACGATTTTGCCCAATTTTAGTAATAAAGGTGATACATCTTTTCGATTTTTTCAAATTACCCACTTACCACAAGAAAGTTTCTTTGAAAGAAAAGGTGTCTCTTGTAACTCTGACTATGAATGGATGAATTGTACACCCATTTGTTTGAAATACTCTTTATATTTTACTCTAACAAAAGCTCTTCATACCTTTTTAATATACACATATATTTTAGACAAAATAAAGTTTAATCTTAATAAATTCATAAAACGTTGTATATGATTTATTTCATCCAATGCGAACCAGTTGAACAAAATTTAGATGCCCTTTTTCGAAATTGGCGATCTTCAGGAAAGTAGGGTTTAAACAAATAGATACGGACACTAGGATCATTTAACACAAGATAACGTTCGTAAGAGTTTTAATCAAGGCAAATATAATTTTTAAATGAAAATAGAACACGCGTAAGACATCTTTGGAAGTTCGATTCTTTTGAATGGGTAGATAATCGTAAACCTATGTGAGATAGCAGTCGGAGGCTAGGAAAGGGTATAATGGTAGTACAGGTGTAAGAAATACCAGGAATCCATTTTAAACAAATCGATTCTTTTGACCGCTAAAATTTAATTGTGGACAAATTGAAATCTATACTTTGTAAAAAACATGTAATTTTTTTCACTTTTACCTAGAATTTGGCATCAAATAAACGATAAAGATAGATCTGCCCAGCGTAGAATAAGAAATGAGCCAAAATCAATAAGAAAAAGACGCTTTGATATATCATTAAAATTGTCAGTCCCATCATTTTCAAGCTTCTCAACGATAATGGAGTAGGTCTAAAACCCCTGTTATCCTCCCCGGAGCACGTTCGCAAGTCGGAATTATTCACTTCTTGTCATTGAAGAATCGGCACCGAAATAGGAACTCTTTTAAACATAAGTAGAGAGACAAAATGCAGTAGTGTTGGATGCTAACAACGAATATATTTATTTAACGACATCAAACTTTGATTTTTATTATGAAATCATACACTGTCAGATTTTTGTTTGTTTGACTGTTTTTGAAAACTAGAATCATCGTCGAAACCTGGGGCCCGTTTTACTAAACTTCTTACGATAAAATTGATCGTCAAAATCACAACCGTACCTGGCGTTTTCATTCATTGTTAGATTCTGCCTTGCAATATCTCATTGGAATCGTCTTTAGAAGACGATTCTAATGAGATATTGCATTGCAGAATTCCATATTTAGTTACTATTGTAGAAGCAAATTTAATTTTTGACTTACGCAATCGTAAGATGTTTAGTAAAACGATCCCCAGTCACAATTAAGATGAACACCAATGGACTGAGCATGTGCGTGACATTTTCAACAATTTCAATACTACGCCAAGCAAGACTCTGGCTAGCCTGTGCATCTGCACAGTCTAGCCACAATCTTCACTTAGCGTTTTCTAGATGGAAAACGGGTATATAACTTTCTTTAGACAGACTGTCATTCTTCTCGTCATACTGTGTTACTGGTTATGCTGCCGTTTAAAAACCTCTCACGCATGTTTCAAATTGTTGGAAATCTCACTCACAGGCTCAAACTATCAACGTATAAACAATATCCTCGCATGTTGTTACCGATGTATCGGTTGCGATTACTGTTAAAATGCAAAAGAAAAGAGAGAAAAAATCTTACAAAATCGTTATCCTGCTTGCAGGACTTGTGAAAGAGGACCACTCGTACATATATTTCGTTTCAACTGCATGTTTTCATTAATAGAAACGATGATAAAGTATGGCCAGCACCATCGCTATCGCCTAGCTAGGATTCTTGGTTAACATATACTCTTGTCAAGCTAATACTCTAGTTAGATAACATTTGAGCTTATATTTGATACTTGCAACGTGTACATGAAATCCACAAAATAGGATGCCAGGGCAGCCTCCCGGTGTATAATCTCCTTTGAAATTCACAGAAACTCTGAAACAGGGCCTGAGGTTATAAAACTACTCAGACTCAGGCTTAATTTTCTCAAATTTTGAAATAAATGCATGAAAATAAAAGATAATATATATAAGTTGTTATTTATAACAACTTGTTAATATCTTTTATGTTAATACATCAAAATGAGCATTTAAACAGAATTACGGCTTTAATCTCAAATTGAAATTTGAGAAAATTTTGAATTGAGAATGAGAAAAGTTATAACTTCGGGCCAAGAAGCTATCTCTTGAGTACAAAGTAAAGGCTTTGTTAAGATTTATGGATGCACAGACTTTTCTTATTGATAGGGGTCCGACTTTACCCCCCAACCACCATATAGATGAATAATAAAATTTATTCTATTGGTCTATATGGTGGTAGAGGGGTAAATTCGACCCATAATATTCTAAAACTTTACTTTGCACACAGCTGAAATCATTGGAAGTGTAGCATACACCCTTACTTAGTCGTTTATATACAACAGCTGATTTCCCAAGAATAGAAGAGTTTTTCCTACGTAAAGGGACGGTGACAGGTCAATTTGAGGATTATAAGTTGTAATATCCGACAAGATCGCTATTTCGTTCTTGGAAACAACGTCTTTAACATGGCATAGAATGGTTTAATGGCCTGTATACTTGAAGGCTAATACTGTTCTCTTGACCGAGTCCTATTTTCGGATTAGTTTGCGAAAAATGAGAAATAAATGGATTATTTGCAAGATTTTCTGAAATAGTGTTGCTTTTTTAAGACACAAGTCTTGATTAGTTGGTTTAATTCACTGTATCCGTTTATTCTTATTATTCCAGTCAATTCTACTTTTCAACGATAGTTTCAGGAGTGAAATAGGACACAAATTTATCTGATATTTACTACCGGGTCGTTGTACACGTTCAAGGAGTTCCTCAATATTTGAATTCTAATTCTATCAATCTTGATGACTGACTAGACCAAAAGGGGCGTTTGCCTAAAAAGGAAATCTTGCTATATTCTGTCGATGCAATTTTTAAACCCCCTAACTACAGCTAGTTATAAAGGTTTCGAATAACAACAACGATGTAAAAATCATCACGTGTGTTACTTCAAGTCCTCTATAACTTAGGACATTTTATTTTCATTTTTTTCCTTTTATTTATTTTTTTTTTTTTTTGGGGGGGGGGGAGGGGGGCCTTATTGTTTTTTATTCTCCGAGAAAGTAAAGGAAATCCCTGATTAAAAAATATACCTGTTTGTCAGCTCGAAAATTATGGATCTAATTGTTTCCGTTTTCCCTTTCAATTTATTTCCTGTGTCAAGAATAGTCATTCTGCCTTCTCATCTATCGGGTATTCGTATTCACACACGACCTCTGTTAAACTTAGTTTTTCAAATATCTTTTTATTTTAGAAACTTTTAGTGATTTGACAGTTCACAAGTGCGTGCAATCGGGAAACATCGACGATTCTACGGAATAGACCTCGTGGATAATAAGGGTGCAGTCACGTGGGCTAACATGATGTCACATGTAATTCGGCTTCTCGTGGTACTTTGGTCAATGCGCATGATGACAAACAAATTTCTTCAACTTTCTCCGTTAACCTTTGGACGTGTTTCGGGTAAAGTCTATTATAATATGGTGATAAAACGCAGCAAAACACTGTACTCTGTAGTCAAATAATATGATCAGTTTTGTTTTTTTTTATCTTTCACTGATTTTGCTTTACCCAACGTCATCTAAAGGGGAAGTTTTTGCTTTTGACGTCATGTAATCCACGCGCGTAGCTTAGCGCTTTCATGACTGCGCCCTATTCATTCTCAGCGTCTATTCCGTAGAATCGCCAAGGGGTCAAAATTACCTAACGTACGTGACTTAAGGTTGTGGACCCGTAATAGACCGCAACGTTTCGGAAGTAAAGAACTTTAACAGTGTTAACCGAGGTTTCCTAAAGATTTTCATTAGGAAACCTCGATTAACATTGTGAACGATCATGAGTTCCGAAACGTTGCGGAACTATTACGCGTCCACTGCCTTAATTTAAAAGCGGATCACCGTCGAAAATGTTTATATTCATGTAGGCATTTACGAAGATGCTGAACTAAGGTTTGTAGGCTTTAATATACAAGAATTTAAGAGAAAATGTCCCATCTGGCTGTGACTTTACACTATCCCAATATTTACCAAATATGTCGGTAATTTGTAGAATCAATGAAACACGAAGAAGGTCGAGTAACTGTTTGACATTTACGTACAGAAGTCGTCTGTCATCAGTCGTCTGCGGCTGTCTCCTTCTCGAAAACACGGTGATTTCTCCCGGGATTACCCAGAATTACTAGATCTTTCCGGATTTGGCAATCTTTTTGAAAAAATAGACTGGCAGCACTGTCGACTCTTTTCATGTAGCGGCATTTCAAGTCTTAAAAAAGTTTTGGTAAAATTTCCAATGAAGTAGCTAACACATTTCTTAGGAAATAGTATTCCTTATACTATATCATTCATTATGAACAGTAACGTGGATTTCATGAAGTCTCGCGTATCCACTGTACTGATAGCATAAAGACACACCCAACCTCCTTACATTCAAGCAATTGGTTTGATATATTCAAATTTAAATTTGAAACGGCTGTTCCATTTTGTCCATCTACGGGAATGGGTGCTTTATAGTCAATTTTGTTCAGACACGTTCGTACTCCATATTTGTATACATGTATATTTTCGTACATGACCTTGTTATTCCACAAATCCTGCTAGTTATAAGCAGAGGATTAGAAAAATCAGTTGGCTTTTGAAGAATATCGAAGATTCCTCTTCTGTATCAATCATTTTAGAAGAAAAGTACATAATCATTAAAATCATATGAAGTTTCAGACGTCCCCAAGAATTATCTTTAATCTAGGATATTGCGATACTTCCGATGTACAAGGATATCCAAAGTCAACAGAGGTGAGCGAGATTCTTAAGATTCTAATTGAGATTCAATAGATAAAGCGTTTGGTAGAACAGGATTTTTAAGCCGCTAAATAAGAATCTTATGAAATCTATCTAAAAAAACGAAGCTTCTTTGGCATTAGCTAAAACGAATAGACTTTTGACGACGTCGATTTTTTTTCACGCAAATTATCGAAAATCGTTCATTATGACGTGTTAGAAATCTTATTTAGCCGGATTTTGCATCTCGTTCTTACGAATGCATCTCAGGATATACATTTAGCAAGTGTCATTGTAACAATATTGATATTGTAAAGATACAAAAAGCATTGACAACTACGTCCATTCTTAACCTACCCCTGATATTTTCCAACGTCTTCTTTTCCTTTTGCTTTAAAATAGTTAAATGATTTTCGCGTGATTATAGCGTAGCGAACTTTACGCTATTACCCATTGGTGGGAGACAAATAGTCGGAAAGAATCGGTGCCGCCGTCGGGGATCGAATCCGGCACCTCTAGTTAGACAGTCCGACGCGCTACCAACTGCGCATTGGCGGCTGCCGCTACGCTATTACTAGCCCTGTGTTCAGGATACCAAACGGGGCGAGTTGTTAGCAAATTATTCCCCGTTTTGTACACAAATATGCGTGCAAAGCGGGGAATAATTTGCAAACAATTAGCTCCTCCTTGTCCTCCTGAACGCAGATCTGGTCAATCCTCTTGTGTCCTTTCTTCGTCGGTGCTTTGATCCTCTGGTGAAGCCTTTGTACAGTTGTTATTTAAGCAAGCTACGCTATTGACTGCAATAATGAATTATTAGACAGGAAATTTCCTTATTCCGCGTATTACATGCTCTTTAAGGTCTCAAAGAATTATGGGCTCCGAAATGCGTGTACCAAATTGGCACCATTAACAATGACAGCCGATTCCTTGTCCAAATTCGACCGTATTTTCTAAAACAAATCGATACGATTAATTCTAGACTGGTCCTTGTTTGACCAGTGTTTATTCAGGACAGTTCTGTCCGACATTGATTGCGACTAATTGGAGACACAGTCAAAGTGATGGGGCGCTCGTTTGTAGGGATGTCGTCCGTGGAAACGAATGGTTGATGAGTAACATGTAAATTGATGCTGAATTCATATTTGCATTGCCTCTTTATTTCGACAACGTCCGTAAAAGGTTATAGCGTCGCTCGGTGACTAAAATTCACACAAAGATTCATATAAAGAAAAACCGGAATAAAATAATTGTATCCCATACCTGGAAATCATTAATTTCGGACTAATGAAAGAGATGAAAGGAAGCAACTGCATAAAAAGATTTAACTCTGAAATATATCATGCCAAAATAACATGTGAAATTACAGTTTGATTGAAAAGTCTATGATTTGTCGACAGAAAACAGCATGATAGCCAAAGTATTGCTGCCACTGCTGCTGCTGTTGTTGTTGTTGTTGTCGTTGTTGTTTTCGTTGTTGCCGCTGCTGTTGATGATGATGGTGGTGTTGTTAAACTGTTTTATCTCAAAGCGTGAAGATGTGCGCGCTAAACTAATATTGGACAAGCATTATCCAAATCGATTGGAGGATGGATATTGTTATTGGGTTGAACTTCTGTCCAAGCTTGTCCATGGAATTATTTCTACATCTATGGATCAATTTAACGAAGTAAATGTAACATGCTATTGTCTTATTTCTTAAGATTTTAAGAAGAATATATACAAAACATGCGAAAAAAAAACTTTTTGCGAGTATTCGTGTATGAAGGTTTTTATTGTCTTTAAAATTTTGTTTCTGATTTAGTTTACACTAATTTATTTTAGGCGATTGTGACCGTAAAGCTAATGCTTATAGAATCGCTCTCGAACACTCAGTCGTTATGTTTCCACGTCCCTGAGAGAGAGGAAGTGGTTTAAACTCAATGATACCCAATTCTAAAGCTGGGTAAACTTGAGCTGGCTATTAATTGTCTTGCCCATAAAAAACACATTGGCGACGGTGGGGGCTCGAATCACGGACCTCCGGGTCACAGGTCGAGTGCATTTACCATCCGGCCACCGAGGCATCGAGAATTGGTGGAATTGAACAAAGTTTCTGATTTCAAAGATTTTATCGTTTTCGAAAATATGTTTTAACAGACTCTTTAACCCTTTGCTGTTTAATCCCTGCTTTAAACATGCCTGTGATTTTATGATTGAGAAAACATTGTGAAAAAGAAGAAATTGCTTCTGAAAAGCAATTTCTTCTTTTGACACACTATTTTCTACCCTACTGAATGGTTATTTTTCAAATTAAATCTATTTTAAATTTTCGTCTGCAAAACCTTTGAAAATGGACATGTCCAAAATTTTGTAAAACAGGAAAGTGTTAATCTAAACTACACCTACAGATTCGAGGAAGACAGTACTTTTGATTACGTCCTGGTGATTGAGAAGGGTCAAACAAAATTCGCGTCTTGATCGATGAAGTCTCGCGAGAATTGGACAAAGTCCCGCGTTATTTGACAGAACGATCACTTTGAATGACCATAGGTTCTAAACGAGATAAATATTTCATTGCGCAGTTCTCAAAGTGATCTCAAGAGATTATGATCTCAAATATATTTCTGACTTAGAAAACCCGTGTGTCTAGAATAAAGACTTTGAAATGAGTACTTTTGTACTGACGGGGAGTCATGTATGTAAGTAATTGAGGCTTTTATATCGATGACTCAGTACGAACAGTTATAACTACCTATATGTTTATAGGTAATTAAAAATATTACGCACTGAGCCATCGATATGACTTACTGGGACAGTGCAAAAGATTTTGACTCTAGTGCTTAAATCATACGTTGCTTGAGTGTATTCTCAGCTAAGCATTGATAAAAACGAAATTTACACACTTTTTTGTAATGATTGAACGGTGCCTTTTTGTGCAGTGTTTTGATCAAAATATGTAAATACTGCAAGTCTTTCTTTTTATTTGAAATAATAAAGAATCCAAAATAAATAAGTTAAACCTTTACCAAGCCGTCTATACTAATAATTGCTTTGATGCAAATTCAATGAGGGTGGGAAACTAGTTTCAATCTGTCATAGAAATGCAAAACAACAAGAAAGAATATGTTTACTTTGATCCTAAGTTTTGACCCTAGTCAAGTCAAAGTGGTCTTTCATGTGGAATCAATGTGACGACAAGATGGTGCCATTTTGGGTTTTTGGTCATCTACACTGTGATATAATTGTGACAACGGTCACGCGAAAAGGACCATCTTGGTAGTGCGTAAATTGTCGACCCTAGTCAGACTGCGCGAACTGCGCAGAGTGACTATGGTCGAAGCTTTTCGCACTTTGCTGATTTTCTGAATCTAGAATGGCTATTCCACAATCATGTATAAGCAGTTCTGGAATGCGACTACTGGTCGACCTCCACTGAAACAAATCTTATTTCGCGATTTTATTTAACGGAATTCCTAGGTGGTCTCTTTTTGCGTGACGGGTAACAATTTTAACTGTCTTACATGATGAATCTGGACCACAGGCGATTGTTCCGTGATCCCCTTTTTGTATAAAAGGCTATTATGATAGTCTCATATAAGATCCTTGATGACCAAAATCGAATTATGAAACTTGATCTTGTCGACTAATCGGCACATGCTTATCACTCGCCCACCATTTTTGAAAGGTTTGTTTCGTATGGTACGGTTTGTTCAATGGTATTTTATTGTTTTATTTAGCCTGGTCACAAAAAGCGGACTTATCTTATAACTATACAAATATCTGTGTGATAACATCCCATATAATATTTCTTTTTTTTTTTTTTTTTTTTTTTTTGATATCACATTGATATTTTAGAAAATTTCATAACTTGCATTTCCGTAAGAAACATTGACGTGAACAAGGCAAATAGAGGTTATAAGATAAATATAATACGTTCTTAGTGTATTGTATGAAAAAATATCTAACTCGGTTGTGGGAATTGATAATTGTCTCGGCAGAGCCTCAATAATTATCAATTCCCAAAACCTCGATAGGTATTTTTTCAAACACAACATTAAGTACGTATCATATATGTATCACCTAACTGTGGTTTCCTGGTATTTTCTCACACCAAACCTACCATAACATCCTTTCCCAGCTTCCAGCTGTGTGAGACAAATAGTCGAAAAGGATGAGTACCGTTGTGGGGGATCAAACACAGGACCTTTTGAATGATAGATAGTATTTTTAAAATAAGAGTTCATTAAGGTACTTTGATGGATCGCCTTCCCCGTCTCTTGATCTACGACAGCCAGCTTCAGTTATTTAAACGGCATTTACCAGAAAATTATATGTTCGTGGACATGCATCAAAATCGTTGAAGAGCGACCTAAATGTCGTTACTTAAGCTGTAGTTACGACGTTTGAGTTGCCAATCCACTGGGATGTTCGAACCAAAATGGCGGAAAACGACGGAAGTTTTGTGTTAATCCATGTATAATGAGCGATTTGATTGGTCAATCAATTTCTATTGACATCTGAGATCTACATATTGGTCAGTCTAACCGAAGAAATTATAAAGAGTGTAAAAGATTTACCAGCCTGTGGTATATAGCTTTTGTATAAGTTTCATAGAGCGTACCCTTTCTTAATAAATAAGTTGTTAAATTGGACGTAGAGTTGAACAACCAATGAAGGCCACCACACAAACAATATTAATCAAAAGATTGTTTTACTTTGTAGTTGGTCATTAGCTTATAACAGACGCCTTTAATCTGTCTGTTGACCATTCTGTTGTGTGAAAATAGGTCAATAATGGTAATTAGATTTTAATTTCAAAATTCTTTCGAACAATATGGTTGCTCGTTAATGGGGAAAAACTGAACAAAAAAGCTAGGTGAAATGTTGTAATTCGATCAGAAAGAAACAGTTTTATGGTCGAACAATTAGTGTTTTGAATATTGATTTATTTTGATATGACATGTGTCGAACACCTCCTAGATCGACCAAATTATTCGACTCAGCATATTACTTGAGTAAGAGAGATTAAGGAAAATTTGTCTTTGACGATTCAATTATCGTGTTGGGGCAGTAAAAACCAATATGACTTAAATCAATAGATGTATGTGGACTCGACAACCAAACTCGATCCGTCGAATGGTCTCGAGTTATCGTCACTTCGAGTTAACGAGATATCGCTATTTTTGTACATGTTTATATAAACTATAAAATTGCGACATTTTCCGTCTGTACAAAGCATTTTCTTTCAAACATATCATACTAAGATATTGCGTTTATTGCTTTCTGTTAGATTATCGAGAAATTTCGTTAGATTAATACTTGAAAATTTCACTGCAAAACCAGTAAAATTTTTTAGAGCACACACTACTTTTGTTAATTTGATTAATTTAAGGTAGTGGACCCGTAATAGTTCTTCAAGGGTTTGGAAGTAATTAACTTTAACAGTGTTAACCGAGGTTTCTTAATGATTTTCATTAGGAAACCTCTGATAACATTGTGACAGATCAAGTTGTCCGAAATGTTGCGGAACTGTTACGGGTCCACTACCTTAACCCCATTTTGACGATATTATACCGAGAGGACATGAGGTTGCCTAGGAATCAGGTGCAAAATGACGCGCTTTGGGAGATTTTGTCATTAAAAGTTCATAGAATTAAGAAATGAATAATCGTTCGTTTGATTGTTCTGAAAAAACGAAAAATCTTTCATTGTATGAACAGCAACCGCTTTATTTCCACTCTTTGCCTCGTCACTCGTGACAATACAGCTTTTGTTGCTCACTCACTGAAATATATCGACAATTCACAGAAACAAACAATCGTCCTCTATGTCTAAATGACACAGTTGACAAACCTCCTCAGCAAGAAAATACGAATACAAGTCATTCATTGATATCGTAATCTGAGAAATTCTGATTTCTCGCAATCGTAAACGTCAAATGTTTTCTTAGGGTAACATTGATCATTGTGCACGAAAGTCGTAGCTGCAACTATTCGAAATTGTATATTAATATTTATGTAGACAATCGTCGATCTTTTTGCCTGTCAGTTTTGGAACTAAACGTCTAAGTATTGGCACCACCTTGGTGTCGTCGTCGTTTGAGTTGTTGTTGGTGTTGGATTAGGCGTTGGCGTAACAAACTTTACAATCTTGGTTATATCTCTGTTGTTAATGAAGATCTACATAAATCTTCTTAAATCTAGACATGTGTGCTCACCATCACAAGAGTTACCCAGACTATAGAGGGGGGGGGGGACCTCTAGAAGCATGTTGAAGAGCTATGCAACTTTTTCGACCTTTAGACTTTTTTCGCAATGTGAAGAACCTTTAGAAAAGTGGTGGCACCTGTGAGCCGTGCTTTGGTTAATATCCTCTACCAAATCGAGGGTTCAGTGTAAGACTGTACTTAGTTCCTATACATCGAATCCTCGATATAACGAGAGGTCACTTCAACACTATTGTAAGTGCCTATTAATATATAGGCACTTACAATAGTGTTGCACTGACCCTAATTTAGTCTTTCTCTAAAGTCGACGAAGTTTAATGCCAGAGACTGTTTACCTTGTCTGAGTTGAGGCATTCGGAACATCACTCGGCCATTGCCGTAAACTGCAACAGACCTCGGATGTATGTAAGGCGGATGGGTATGTAACAAAAACGTGCATTTTGTTAGGCGGAAACAGTGTAAGAAAAACTAGCACTGTAGATTTATATTTTTTACAGTAAATAACGACTAAAAATCTTAATCTCAAGGTTGATCGTGAGATTGGCCGAGTGGTGTTCCGAATACATCCGAGGTTGATCGTGAGATTGGCCGAGTGGTGTTCCGAATGGGAGTTGAGGGTGTCTGGAAATCGATCCGCCAATTGATGTTGTACCTTTTGTAGTACGTCTAATGCCGAAAGAAAGTAAAACGTCAGTTTTCAGGATATAGAACGGTAAGCCTGATATGTAAGACTGTTATTTTTTCATCAAAGCTACGAAAAATTGAGGGTTATTTGAAAAATGAGCATGTTCATGATGTTTTTCTTGATTGGGAGTAATTTTATTCAGTGTTTCTGCTTATTTTATGTTTCAGACAGAAAGACAGACGGACAGACGAAAACGATAGAACAACGTGTCCCTATTTTTAGATTCTGGGACATACAACCCAAGGCCAGAATCTGACTTTTGACATGTGCCGTTAACTTTGATCTTTATCAATGAGGAAAGGGCGTGAAATGTCAGGTGTGAAATGAACATGTGGTCAATAACGGTGGTCTAAAGTGGCTACTGTAAATTTTTTATTGACAAGCGCGTGTACCCCGTCATAAATCTGACAATAAAAGCAAGCTCCGTTTAACCCTTTTCTGTGCAATCAATGACCAGTTACAAGTCCGAAACAAATCAAGCGTCGATCTTTTCTTACAAATTTTGCTAAAATGTATAAGATTAAATCCCTAACATTGTACACATGTTTGTACCTTAGAGAAATAAAGTATATGTTATGTTCTGTTATGTTATGCTATTGTTATTAGCGCTTTTATTCCAAAATCTTGGTACAACAGTTTTATTAATCTGTAGTTACGAGGTTTTGAAATAAAAGCGAGGTTCAACAATCATGTGCTGCAATTTTTTTCTAACGTAAGATTTGCGTTTTTCAGATGATTTGAACCAAATTTAAGAGAAAAAGATTTTTCTCATGCTCGATAAGATGTCCACCAAGTATGCTAAAGTTAACAACATCGTGAAATTGACATTCATCTCGATCAAAACCATTCCAAATCACTCGCTCAGCGCTCTATTCATTTATTCCAAACACTCACTCAAACCATTCAAAAACGCTCCAAACTCACTGATAAAGACTGAATCATAAACGCCATTCAAAAGCTAAAAAAATGGCGATTTCACTGACAAAGTTTAAATTGTAAGCGGTTGATAAGTTTTTGAAGAAATAGGACGTTATTTATAGAACTTGTATGCATATTTCATTAAAGGGAGGTAATTAATATCGCTAATTTTAGTCATCCTGAAAATAAGCGATATTGCATTACCTCCAAATAAATTGACTCAAAACTCGTTCCACACACTCATTCTGATTCATCCCAAAATCATTCCAAAATCATTCATCTTGTTAATCTTACGATGTTGTTAACTGTAGTGACCTCGTCCGGCTGAGTAAAGCCTGTAATGAAGTCTGTTGATCTTGGTAAAATTCTCGAGCGCTTTTACTAACCATGGACGAATGGCACATATCTATCTATCTATATATACTGCCTGACTCCCCTTTCGGGTATTATTGGCAGGGTACATATTCTCCTTTTTTGTCACACCAATGCGGAGACAACGAGGAAATGTTTATCGTAATTATTTATTGTAATATTAAAAGAAAATCATAAATGGTAATGGACAAAATAAAGGCACGATACATACAGTTACCGAAAACAAACAAGCTATTTCAGTACGTTGGGTACTTGAATACATTAATTTAAACGAAAGTTAATTCTTCTAAAATGTTTGTAGATCTTTGGCAATTAAAATCGTCAAAAAACTAAACTAATATAATATTTGAAACCTTCGCAAGCCAAAGGTTCTTGTTCCACTTTGTTCGTAAGAAACATAGTGGAGCAAGAGCCCTTGGCTTGTGAAGACAAATACTAACAAAAAAAAAAGACAATATTTTGTTACAGAGTTATGGCAACCAACTATGCTCCTTGTGTTAAAGAAGGTTTATGTTTCTATGCTGATTCAGAGATGGTGATTGACGGAATAATTTTGTATAAAAAAAATCCTCTTCATTCCTTCTTCACCTTGTCTACGCGATCATGGAAGACAATATGCTCCTGTATAACCCTGGCGTCAGCCTTTGCAGAAAACTTCAGACCACATGTCGGACACTGCTCCGCCTGTTTCCTCTCCTTGTGCAACTTAGATTTCGGCTGTTTCTTCTCCGCGCAGATAATTTTCGATATCTGCTTGTTCTTCAGGATCTTTTTTACCTTTGGTTCCGAGCACGATGGTTTCGGTAACTCCTCCGGTGTTGTGGTTTGTGTTCCGGAGTCGTCAACTTTCTTGGCAATGCTGATCCATTCGTTCGTACGTTCTGCGATCCTTTTCGAAATCAGACATCGGAGTTTCCAGTTTAGTTCCTGAGCAAGACTTTGAAAGTGTCTGTTCTTCTCGTTTGCACTTTTAAGCAATTTGCGCAAAGCCGTGGTTTCATCTCGATAGTTTGTGATCGCCTTTGACTTATCCTCTACGCTCTGTTCAAGTTCACAAATAATTTTACCTTGCTTTACAACCAGTTTGTTCAGACGATATATCCTTTTCGGTTCAAACACAACCCAGTCAGTCTCATCTGCTTTCTCGTTTTGTTTCAGTTTAGATTCTAGCTCTCTTAACTGTTGTCTCAATGCACGATTCTCATCTTGCAGCTTCTCAATTATTTCATATTCATATTCGTGTTCGTCTGTCGGCACAACAGTATCAGTATTAGACGCCTTCCACTTACCTTTATTACGTCCAGCGTCATACAGTTTCTGAGCCTTTAGTCCCTCCTTTTGTACGAAGTCTCTGATTAGATCTTTTGCAATTAGACAGTTAGAACAGCCGTTAAGAGCAGAGCTCATCGAATCTAGGAATGACTGAGGTCCGGACTTTATTGGAAGGAAATTTCGAAACTCAATCGAGTCAAAGGCTTTTTGACAAAACTCGATAAGAGGATTGGAGTTGGGAGCGAGTGCAGCGGAAGTAGATACAGACTGTGGATCCGATGCTTGGAAATTTCCATTGAATTTAACAAGTTCTTGAGAAGACATTGGCATCAAAGCTCCGTATTCTCTCACAACTGGTTCAACAATACGCAGTTTAGTGTGAAAGTCAGTCCCCGTGAAATCAACGAGACTCTGTTCATCTCTGAATACATGGCGAACTTTTTGATTATCAGCAGTTTTAATCGTGATATAGTTGAGCATGGGGGATTTTTCGCCACGGTGTGCCTTGTCAGCTTTGCGTTTGACTGCTTTACCTCTTGGATTTATGTTAATTGTCTTGAAGATTCGCATTAGATCAAACGTTTCGAGATCATCGTCCTTCCAGATTGAAAATGGTGGGCTTATTCCAGTCACTTTATTTCCAGAAGAAATGTATATTAAATTGTACTTATCTCTCTTATTTGGGATGATCTGTTGAATTTCCGATGGGAATGAAATACATCGTCGCCTCGGGGAGTTGCAGTCGAAGATTCTGTGCGGAGCCCATCGATATGCTACATAATCACCAAGATACCGCCAGTCACATCGAAAGATTCCGACCCAATCCCATGTTGTGTAACTCAGGGCTTCTCCTAGCGTGTAAGTTGCAGTTATTTTCTTGGACCAGTCATAACAGCTAAGAACGTTGTCGAAAAGCACCTTGTCTACATGAGGTGCTTCACTTACAATTTCAAAATCTGATTGCTGGTTCATCACTTGGACTGCAAAACGTCGTCGGCTTCCTGCGACAAACAACGGAAATGACGTAACATAGAAACGACGTCAAGTTTACCGCGTTTTTTACGTTTATCCTGCGGCGCTTCTCGTATTCCTTCAGTGTGATTAGATTTTACATTTAATGAAAACACTTTGTGTTTCAATCATTCGGCAAAAATTGCCTTTTTCAAGAAAAATGAGAAAGATTTTAACACTACTACATAAAAATTAGTATTATTATCATGTAGTAGTGTTAAAATATTTTTTATTTTTCTTGAAAAAGGCAATTTTTGCCGAAATGTTGAAATACTGAGTGTTTTTATCAAATGTTTATTCTAATCCATTCGGAATAATTTTGTGATATTGATTAGGTTTTAGTTTCACCCCTCTATGAGATAAAAAAGATAATGTCGTCATCTCTAAAATACGAAAATCTTTGTATGTTGAAAACGAAAAATATCTTGACTGATTTAATTTCAAAGAAATCGCATGCGACAACGTAAAATTTGTCGAATCTTATTTATCTATTTATTTATCTATTATTATTATTATTATTAATTAGAAAGAAAACATTAAGGACAAAAGATATCCTGCTTGACACAAGCAATTTCTTCAATTTTACAATGTTTTCCGAAGTTTTTTTTTCCAGGGGCATCAATCCAGGAGGATTGTATGAGGAACCAAACACGCGGTTCGTTTTTCTTATTCTGAGGTGTTGGGCTAACATTCTACCAGAGAGAATAAATTCGATTACAATTCATATCGCATTAACCACGGGTATCAATACATCAAAACGTCTACTATGATAATTAGTAAATAACGACGTATTGGACGTGTTTGTGACCTCATTATGACTTTGACAGATACGTTACGGCCGGGATAACGTCGACGTACAACACTCCAGCCGTCAAACGTAACAGTAATGTCCGTTACGTGTGCCTATTAACATATTGTTTATTGTTTATTCCCTTTGATATTTGCGCCGTAAATCACACAATTACCGACTCTGTCATGCTGACCGTCAAAATCGCTCGTGGCTGCATACATAGTTTCTCTGATGTAATCAAAATTCATACATGAAAATGCATTATATATGATCAGTCATGTCACGGCTCAAGGTACCATCTGAGAAATCTGCGAATCAAATACGTGTATTTAAAGAAATCTGGCTCCGTGCTTAAATTAGAATTTTCTCAAATTAAGAATTCAAATTAATGTAAGAACAAATGAGTAAAATTATTAAGCTGTTATTTATATATAAAAAGAAAAAAATAATAATATTTATATCATTTTTTATGTTCATACATTTATATAAGTTTAAGAACAGAATTGCGGCTATAATCCATGTTGAAAATTGAGAGAGAAAAAATACGTTGAGAATGTAAAAGATTTAACATAATCTCTGGTCCAGATGCAGTAAGAATCAGTCAGATATGAGTCGGTACGTGACATTTCCAACAATTTCATATGTGCGTGAGGGTCAAACATTGGACCTCAAAGACAGATACAAAGTGAAAATACATGGTTGTCTGAATGTCAAAAGATACTTGGCGACATTAGGCCCGTTTTACTAAACATCTTACGATCATTTTTTGAGTAAGTAAAAAATAAATAAAGTTGCTTCTACAGTAGTAACTAAATATGGAATTCTGCCATGCATCTTCTCATTGGAATCGTCTTGTGGAGACGATTCCAATGAGATTTTGAAAGGCAGAATCTCACAAGGAATGAAAACTGATTATGGCGTACGATTATTTTTCCGTAAGAAGCTCAGCGAAACGGGCCCCTTATCCGTCTAAAGAGCCAATAGTTGGAATTCTGAACAGTCTGTACGAATGCACATTTTTTCTTACTTTGAAATTGTTGGAAATGTAACGCACATGCTCGGCTCATAGTGAGAATATCATCACATACTGAGATAGAATGACATTTGAATGACTATTAACCTAATCGGCCTGTGCATTCCATCCTGGAATTTGCCTTCTTAAATCAATTTGAGAGATAATCATTTATAATGAAACAATTCTATTCATAGACATGGATGTACCGGGCTACCCATTTGGGCTCTTGCGCTATAGAACCATTATTCGAAAAGGATTCCCCGTGAAATACTGCAAGGAGACTTAGTTGTGCCGTCAATTCAAATATGAAACTTCGTTAGTACAGCTATATTTGAGCGATAAATCGGATACTGGGTCATTTAAACAGTTCTTTTGAGATCGAAATCACATCATGGCCTCGAATGATCTCCGATATTTATTTTTTGTTGTTGTTGTCTTTGATGTTGACGTTGTAGGAGCAGCCTATTCAAGTTAAAGTTAATTAAGGTCTGCAACCAACAAAGTGTTTATTGCTAATCTGATTTTGAACAAGCTAATCGTGTGTGCTATCAAACGCGATTTGCCCTTACGTCATTTAAGTTACCGGCACTTCAACGTTAATGACGTATACGTTCTCCTTAAATGAAACAAAGAAGTGGTTATGCTTGTACTTCGTAAATCTTACAGAACAAAGAATCAGACAACAAAACTATAGACAGATGCCGGTGGTAAATCAAGAGCCTGTTCGGGGGGGGGGGGGGGGGGTCGTTGTCAATACGAACCCCCTAAATAGCCCGAAAAGAAAACAATTAATGTTTGCATCTTATTGCTGAACTTGGCGATATATAGAGAATAACATGATAGTATCTTAAAATATCATTGTTATCGGGTCGAGGTTGAGAAAATTTATCGTGACGTAGCTTTGCCGAGTCATGATAATTTCTCGCATCCCAGACCAGATACCATTGATGTTTTAAGACACTTTCATGTTATTCTATATGTCACACAATCAGCTTTCGGTGCTTTCAAATTCAATTCAAATTCCTTTATTGGTTTAAAAAAATCCAGATATAGGATTGTCACCAAGAACATACATACAATATACACACAAGACAGATCTTATTAAAAGGTATTTATCAGATGGGTATATAATCTATGAACCGATATATAATATCAGTTCTTTGTTATAAGACAGGTGATATCAGGTCAATAGAGGGTTCATTGAATGATAAAAGATTAAGAATCAGTGTTACCTTTAGTTTGGATGGATCTGATTGTATTTATTTTGTTCTTTTATGATTTTAGGTGGATAATCGAGAAATATCGATAGATTTATCATTTGATAAATTCGCCGCCTAACCAGTAAATCATCGTAAGCCTCGCTTTGGATCATTTTACCCTATCTGACGTTATCTAAGCGGAGCATAGCAATCACATACGAAATGACGCGCTGTAAGAACATTTGTACTAAAATATTCATATTTAGTCTCATTTTTGCATTACAGAGATAGAATGAGCGTTTGATTTCACATGGAGTAATATCGATGTCTATTTCATTGAGTGAACAACAAATGCGATATTTTCATTTCTGATGACTCCGCCACTTGAGAAAAAATATCTTTTGTTCTTTACTCAACAAAATAGAACTCGATCTTAAACTGAAACAAACGATCATCTTCTATCTAATTTCTAATGGGGATAGCGATAACGACAAATTGCTGAAGTAGTTTCTAGATCATGCATTAATATATCTTGGATGACCGAGCTTCCTAAATATACCGGATAAGTAGATTGAAAAAAAACTGTATTTACGTATTTTGGCCACCATCGGAATATATATGTGGGTTTTAGGTCGATTTCAGTACAGAAGCTGTCAATTATCAGTCGTACTCACGCGACATGATCGAAGGGCGAATATATTGATAATGCTAGTACTTTGACATTAAGCGATGAATAGGTATATTATTTCCCTTGAAGGATGATTTTTTTTTTTACATATTTAAGACAAATGAAAAAAAAGTCATCTCCTTTGTCAAGAATATATGTATGGCTAAGAGTAGCAGCTTATCATTTAATCGCAAACTGAAAAGGCAAAGCTAAATGATGATTTTGAAAACAGTACAATTTTATTTGATAAACGATAAATGCCTACCAAATCCTCATTCATCTCATCCTGACAAAACGATATGAAAATCTTCCCTTTCGTGAATCATCAGCACAAAATAATGAACGAGATTTAATTAGTTGTTTGAAAATACCAGGCCTGACAATGTAAAATACAATCCAGCGCCCCTAAATACAATTAGGCATTCCCCACGATAACAGTTTTCAAATTATTAAGACAAAATCCCTTCGAATACAATATTTTTCAAAGTTTTCATATCAATACGAGACCGGAGCCTCGTTTTGACAAAGGAGAGTATTCCCACGGGGGAGATAAATCTACTAGACTGTCACGACTAGACCGGGCTGAGGCAATGACTGGTCTATTTCAAGAGAAAGTTCATTAGCACCACACCAGCTGTTTACACAAAATGTTCTATCGTGTTCCCCAGCCGCATGATACAGGGGAAATGTGGACGATTATGGTCATAATTACACCAATGACACTTCTCAATGGGGAGACAAATGTGAAATTCTGAAGTACCATTCTGGGAACGATTATGAACACATCGACATTATGACACGCTGTAATTGCCATTTGTCCAAGTCTAATTCTTGATTCTGGAATCATGGATTCAGGTTCGACTTTCAAAGGTCAAAACTTTTACTAGAATGTATCTTTCTTTTCGCTCTGACTGAATCACTCGGGAACCTTCGGCGATTCTACGGAATAGACCTCGGGAATAAGGCGCAGACCACTCGGGAACCCTCGACGATTCTACGGAATAGACCTCGGGAATAATAAGGGCGCAGCCATAAAAGTGCGTCATATCGCACGTGGGTTTATATGACGTCACAAACATAACTAAGGATGACGTTGCAAAAATAAAATCAGCGTACGGTTAGAATTGGGCATATTATAATTTGAAAACAAAACGCAGTGTTTTACTGCGTTTTGCTTTCAAATTATAACATGCCAAAATTATCTCAACAGACGTTTGGAAAACATTAAAGGAGTATACTATTCTTCAAGCGTATTAACCAAAGTACCACCAGGAGCCGAATTACCGAAAAAATAACCAAAAATTACTTCACTTACGTCCGAGGTACTTTCCAGTTTACGGAGAAGTCCGAGCGACGTTCCGAATGGGCGCAGACATGAAAGCGCGTCATATTGCACGTGGGTTTTTGTGACGTCACAAACATCAACGATCCCGCTAATCATGACGTTGCACAAAACAAAATCAACGAAAGAATAAAAGTGGGCATATTATAATTTGATAACGAAACGCAGTGTTCTACTGCGTTTTGTCATCAAATTATAATATGCCCAAAAGATCTCCTATGACGAAAGAAAAGAATTAACAAAATGTAGTTTTCTTCACGCGTATTAACCGAAGAACCACCAAGAGCCGATTTGGGTCACAAAGTTAACGCCGCTTGGAAGAGATTCACTAAATGATGATCAGCTTCAATCCAAATATTGAAGCTGTTTGCTTTCAAGTTTCAGAGAAAATATGATTTTGGAAAATTTGCTTCTTCACGCCTTTTTTGTTAAATTAGGTGCACTCGGGAGCCAAATTATTCTCAGGGGCATAGATGCTGCTGTATCTGCATACCAAGTTTGAAAGTGGTCTGCCTTTCGGTTTCAGAGAAAAGATTAAAACATAAAAAATCAAGTTTCTCTCTCTTGCCCTCCCCACCTTCCCCACCCCCTACTATCGATCATGCAGCATGCAGTTAATTAGCCAATCATCTCCATTGGGAAGAAAGACTACATTTTACAGGCGCACACCCTAATATAAAATGGTTATGTTTTTGTGTTTTTTTTTTTTTTACTTTTTGGGGTTCACCCGGACTTTTTGTGTGCAGATGCATCCAAAATTTACGTGCTCGTATTAATTAAGGGAAGAACCCCGTGCGCATAATTTCACTTTTTTTGGACGCACATTTAAGGGTTGCACGTTCAAATGTAGACATACTTGCAGGCCTTTCAGAAATCTCTTGATCCATTTTGTGCGCTATACATCTCAACCCAATAACCTATCAAGCCTTGCACCTTCTAGCCGACCAAACGTCAAAGCAACAAGCACATCTGTAAACCAATTTGAGGAGGAGTCGTACCTAAAACAAATTGTCTTTTTTATTCGGTTATTTCCCTTGATTGTATCCCAACCATTTACTCCGCCAAATAGTTGCCGCCATCACGGTTAAGGAAACGCGGAAGTGGTTTAGCTTATGTTGAAGAAAAATGTGATTGACATATGTTTAAGCTTAGCTTTACATTCAATTAACTAGCAGAATATTCGGTCCAAGAGTAAGACTCTGGCGTTAAATCTTAGTGGTCTTACCTAACATCCGCCATAGAATTTAGTTAACAACAACAACTCAAGTTTGAAGCACGTCATTATTTGAAAATAGGGAAATGCTATTACGGTCAAACACCAAATGTTGTAAAAGTTGTTGATGTGTTGACCTTGGTCTCGTCTTTGTTTTAAAGATTTTGTTTTACTTTTATTTGACATTTTTTGTAATAGTCCTTAATTCTCTCCAATAAGAATTATTCACCCTTTTTAGCTCACCTGCATGCACAAAGTGCTCAAGGTGAGTTTTTGTGCTTGTGCAATGTTTGTTATCAACATTTACCTTTTGGACACTCAAGAGGCCATATCTTTAGCCCTAATACAAAAACAAGAATTTTATTTAAAGTCTGTTTCATACATAACAAGCAAAACAAGAAAGTGAGTCAGAATGATTGTCTTGATAAAATCTCAAAACAAGTTTGAAATTTGGTCAAGTGGGGTAAAAAAAAAGATCAAGGGGCCAAATTTTAGAATTTCAGACCTTGTGGAATTTCTTTTTTTAACCCAATCAAGCTGAAAATTGATCAGAATGTTAATCTTGATGAAATCTTAGACAAGTTGAAAATTGGGTCATGTGTGGTCAAAAACTAGGTCATGTGGTCAAATCTTTGCAAAACCTCATAGACACTCAAGAAGCCATAATTTCAGCCAAAGCAAACTGAAAATTGGTCAGAATAAATATATCGATAAAATTTTGAACAATTTCTAAACTGGTTAAAGGAGAATAAAAAACTAGGTCATAGGGTCAAGTCTAAGAAAAACCTTTTAACACTATGGAGGCCATGGTGTTAAACCAGTCAAACTTGAAAATTGATCAGAATTATTATATTGTATAATAAAACCAATAGCATCGCTTTAGCTTGTCATTATTTTGAGCATCTTTATTCTAAGCTTACTTTAGATAAATTCTAAATTGAGCAATTAAGGGTGGCTATGGCCATCTTGTTTAAGAAAAGGCTAATGTATACCCTCAACTGAATGGGCGAACGCTTGACTTGGTAAATGATTTTAGAATAATTCTGGAATCAAAAAGAATGAGTGCTTATTTTGTCCAAGTTTGATGTAATTAATACACTTACTGTGTGTGTGTCTTCACAATTACATCAAAATTGGACAAAATAAGAGATATTGTTTTACCTACCTTAAGTTTCACTCAAAACTCACTCATGGTACTCATTCTTTTTTATTTGAAATTTATTCCAAAACCATTTACCTTGTTTATTTTACGATATTTACTGCAGCTCTGCCAATCAGCATCCCATAGAGATATAAAATCTTCTTAAACTTTTATTGCTGTTCAAAATGCTCAGTGCTGTGCACATCTTTTTTTCAAAGATAACTCAATAAGGGGTCAAAAGACTTTTTTCATCGTGGTCCTAACTCATACCACAATTTGTCATTCACATAGAGAGAGTGAGAGAGAGAGAGTGAGAGAGAGAGAGAGAGAGAGAGAGAGAGAGAGAGAGAGAGAGAGAGAGAGAGAGAGAGAGAGAGAGAGAGAGAGAGAGAGAGAGAGAGAGAGAGAGAGAGAGAGGGGGGCAACAATCGCAGCCAACAGATTAAGAGTCAAATACACTAACCACTTGGCCAGCAAGCCAAACTTTCACAATGTGGAATTGTTTGTATGAGTCTGCGCTTTAAATTTCCAACAATTTCATGTGTGCACATTGGACAACCTTGCAGCCACCACTTGTATAAAAATTTCTCTGATAGTCAAATATGAAATTGTAACTTTGTATTCAGTGCATAATGCAGGCTCTGACCTGATCATGCGACTATCTTTTAACCCTTGTCATGCTGAAACCAGAATATTCCTGCCTTGGATGGAAGTATAGACAAAGATCAGGCTGCACATATGTGCAGTCTGATCTTAGTTTTTACCACCTGATTCTTGTATTAACCCAGAAAAGTTAACAAATTATATTTTTGAAATAAATACTGACTTAAAATGAGAGCATCCAGCTTTTCAGCACTTTGATTTTATTAGTTCGGCTGTTTGCTAAAGAAACCCGAGTTATTGCTATAGCCTTTGTGTCACTGTTATTGACATCTTGCCATACTTTTGGTATTACAGAAGGCATTCACTTGAAACTTGGCACTCACGTAAACTGTCTATAGAGAAATCTATTCTATCAAGGGGGAAACTTCTCAATGCATTTTATATATAAATATGCCCATTTCTTGGACTTAGATTTTTTTATTGACTATCCAGCACTCAACATGCGAGCGTACCTACCCGTAGGTGGTGCTCTTGTTTGTTTTTTTATCAAGGTATTTATTCAATGTCGTAAAATTGTTAAAAATGTAATGCACCAGCTTAAATTTCATGAACAGGCTCTTTTTATTTCTCAGCATAATTTTAAGAGAAGAGTAAATGTCAATATGTCACCCTCTGAATTAAGACACCTTAAATAATACATAATTCATGATCAATTGTGTTTATTGCAGTATTATGATGGTCAGTCTGCAGCTACCTGTAATATAGCCTGGAGTGGACGGTGGTCAGTGATGGTTGGACACTGGTCAGAGATGGCTATCTGAGAGATGTCTGGACTGTGAAAATCAATAAAATCCTGCGATAATTGACAAGATAGGTATGGGATAATTATCATGGTAAAAATCTACATGATAAAATGACAGTCCAAATAATGTACAATTATCTTCAGTCAAGGTGGCAGGGTTGTGGAAATACATAGTTTCTCCACTTATCCCTTGACAAGTAAAAGCTGATTTCTTACTTGTCAAGGATCAAAATGAAATGGTTCACGAAAAAGTAGGTAGATAAATATTGAGAAAATTTTGTTTTTAATGAAGAAAATACTGTAACCCAGCATTTTCTTCATTAAAGACAATGTTTTCTTCCCTTTGATACAAACAAAAGGATGACTTTTCTCCTAGATATTTTTAGTACTGTATCAAGCTTTGCTCTGGTATTAACTTGTCCATGGACAAGTGACCTAGAAAAATGTACTTGTCCACAAATAGAAAAGCCAGTGTTGGACAAGATGGGCAAGGAAATTCCACAAGCCTGTGCAGGTAATAAAAATGAAACAGTACAGGGATTGAAACTAACACCAGTCCTCAGACTTGAGACCTATAGATTTTAAGGAGGACTGGTAGAAGTTACCATGTTCCAGGTCCCTCAGGCCTCTCAGTAATAGCCATATTATTTCAAATTTGTCATTTCTTTTTTTTTTTTAATTTGCCTTAAATACTAAAATGTCTTTGCACTATATCAAAACAATGTGGAAAAGAAGAAATCGCTAGTCACAAGCAATTCTTCTTTTCCCGCACTTAAGAGAAACATGGTTATTGGAGTTCCTACAATACTACTTGCAGATCAATGGTAGGGATTTTTCCAGAAAGACAAAGAGCAGCCCACTAAATACAGAAATGAAGTGCAATGGATTTCCCCACTGATGTGTTTTAAACCAAACAAAATTCTTTACTTTTTATTGGATTCCAATTATATCAAAATAAATGCAATTAACTTTATAATACATCTTTTCAAGTAAAATTTGAAAAATCTTTCAAATGGCATGAAAGGGTTTGATATCGATTTAAGTTTTTTATGATCATCTATCTTTTTTTACAACCCTGCATTAATTGGTTCACCTATTTGATAGTTAGATTAGTTGACATTTTTATCGAACCTAGCTATTCATCTTATCAACTACAGTCAATATTGCTAGAGCGACCATGTCTATTAAGCGACCAATCGTATTAAGCGACCACCATAAAAAGTCCCTTCACCGTTATCACAATCTCTGAAAAAGAGGACATTCTTATCGAAAAATTGGTTATTGATGAATCTTATGTAGTTAGAATAAGACGATTCTAATGGGTTCGAACATCATAAGATTCAGTACGACTTGACCGACAATCTATAAATGGTATCAAAATGAACTGTCACATTTATCTTCGTATTAAGCGACCATTCCCATAAATGACCGCTTTTTGGTGGTCCCTTAAGTGGTCGCTTAACACAAGTTTTACTGTATGTCATCAAACATCTTTATTGAGTCCACTTGCAGGGAAAATGACAGTTATCAGTTTGACAATTCAGTGTATGTGCATAGGAGTCTGGGTCAACTGGGTTTTAACACTTTCCAGTTTTACAAAATTTTAGACTTGTCCAAATTCAAAGGTTTTGCAGACGAAAATTTAAAGTGGATTTAATTTGAAAAATAACCATTCAGTAGGGAAGAAAATAGTGTGGAAAAAGCAGAAATTGCTTGTCAGAAGCAATTTCTTCTTTTTTCACAATGTTTTCTCAATCATGAAGTCAAAGGCTGTAAAAAGCAGGGATTAAACAGCAAAGGGTTAAGGAATGCAGGTTTTGAAAGTCTGATACTCTAAAAAGGGTAGAAAGACTCCCAAAACTATCTGATTTGAGTCACATGGATTGTTTGGAGTTAAACTTTGTGAAAGAATTGAAAATTGTATTCAATTTTTCCCCTGAAGTTGAGCCCCAAGGGTTCATAATTGTTCAGTACTTTCTCTTCTTATGCCAAAAAAGCTCTGAGCAGATTTAGCTCTCACTACACATTTTACATTTATCTACATAAAGCTTATAATGAGCTGCATTTATGGAATTTGATGCAATGGCCTTAGATTAAGTTTTCTTGTCTGCCAAGGAGTATTATCATTATGAGATCAAAAAGCATTTACATGTTTACCTGTGCATGATAACAATAGACTTGATGCCATCAAGCAGAGTCAATTAACCCATTTATCATTTTACTCCAGGGCTCCAGTCTAAGAAAGTTATTTTGATTTTAAAATGAAAAAATTCTATTTTCTGTAAATAAAATCCTAAATTGCAGGTACTTATTGGAATCGTCTCATCAAGATGATTGCAATGAGTACCCACAATATAGGGTTTTGATGAGAAATAATTAATTAAGATTGTCATCACTAAGTCTTATCTGTCCCTATTCTTATTATTATGTCACTACAGGGTTGAGATGCAGAGTGCCGCAAATTCCAGTTGACCAATCAGAACTGAGTTCACTCAGCCCCAGGACCAATCTACTGTGAGTATTGGAAAACTGTTCCCGTGCTACAGTGCAATGTCGCAAGTTGAAGCACAGTTAAGTGTATCTCAGTGAGAAACTGTCTAATATTACACTCGGTTATTGTAGTAAACTTATTGAATGGAACAAGTACTCTAATGGATATTTCATTCACCTTAAATTGTTTTAAGTACTATTTAAAGTAGGGGTGTGTAATTGCTATAAATTGATTTATCTATTGTTTATATACCTATTGTACAATTAGTGTATTCATTTTGTGCTTCGAAGGATTATATTCTGTGACAAAAAAGAATTTTGGTATTATATATTAGCACTATTGATTTACTGGTGAGTAGAATACTAGTATTTTCTTTTTAAGAAAAACAAGAGACAAAAAAACAGTGGTGTGGAAATATGAATTTTCTCCACTTGTCCACGGACAAGTTAAAGTCAATTTCTCACTTGTCCAGTATCAAAATGAACTTGTCTGCAAATAAATGGAATGGTAAATATTGAGAAAACATTGTTTTTAATGAAGAAAATGCTGTAACCCAGCATTTTCTTCATTAAAGACAATATTTTCTACCATTTGATACAAACATTAGGATGACTTTTGTCCTAGAACTTGTAAGAACTGTTGTAAGATTTGCTTTGGCATTTACTTCTAACTATGGCTAGTTATGGCTACCAGAGTCTGGTAAGTGCTACGAAAATATGAATTATTGAAGTCATGGAATCCTGGAAATACATGCGCAAACTATATTGAAAGCCTGCAGCGTTTTATGGGACACTGGTTTTGCAAGTCTGAGACTCTCAAATAAGTAGCTGAGACTCTCAAATATATCTTACACTAGGCCCTAGGACCAAGTGGGTCAACTTAATTAAGAAAAGAATTGAAGACTATTAAAAAAAGTTTGCAATTCTTTCCTGAAGCTGACTCCTTAAGATTCATATCTATCCAGTGCCTTGTGTTATGAACTTAATTCAGATATTATTTCAACATTTCACACACAAAAAATTGACAAAAGCCTAAGAGAAATAGCCTACATTTAAAGCAGGGACTCCTATGCTTTAAGCATGGACCTATGGTCCTTATTATTGAGTCCTTGGGACATCCTTTGTTAATGTAATACTTAAAAAGACCCTAAACCTGTTTTGAAATCTAATTCCATCATCAAAATATCTATTTTGTAATGAAGTATAAAAATCCAAAGAAGGTGATTCTTCATATCATTCTTCAAGGAATTCAAAATATCTAGTCCAGTTAGAAAGAGGTTGCTCATGGCTTTTTATAGTATTGGATCTTTCATGTCTAAATTCTGAATTGAAATTTGTTTTCTTTTAGCAATTAAAGGGGTAAATCTTAAAGCTGAAAAATGTTTTTTTATCTTTACCAAAGATAGGAACTTTTCATTTCTGTGAAAAAAGAAAGATAGTAATAGTGTGGGAAGAAAGAGAACTTGCCTAGGTCTCATTGCAAAACTGTTGTAAGTGTATACATACATATATATAGGAACTTACAATAGTTTTGCGCTGACCCCTTGTCATGATATGTTTGTCTTTTGTCAAACTGACAAAACTTCTTTCAGAGATAATTATATACATAAACATGTCGCCCTGTATTTCATGGTGAAAAAATAGCAAAAAAAGTAATGTTATGCATAAATTACCCCCAGCAATACATTAAGATAAATTGCATTTGTTAGTTAAGGTAAAATCCACTTACTTTAACAGGACTTAATTTTATTCATCTGTTCACAATATAATTTGATATTCCTTTTTTTCCATCAATTTTCATGCATTCTGATTGGCTGAAAAATTTGTTTTATTCCTCTATGAAAACAATTTGAGTATGCAGCTATTTTTAAGCTTGTGTGCGAGGTAGTCCCGCAAGAAACCTGTCTTATTATGGAGAAATTCATCCATTTTTGCTTCATGATATTAAATTATAAGATATGAAAAGATAATTTTTAAATTTCATGGGGGCATGAAACTAAAAACCTAATCATTGATATTTGAATCTGCTCTGCATATTCATACAGTGTGATTAGGTTTTTAGTCTCATGACTCCATGAAATTGAAAAATAATCTCTGCATTTCTTAGATATGACTGATTTTGCAGACAGTGTAGATCAAGACAAGCCTGCACAGAAATGCAGTCTAATCTTAGCCTTCATTACCTCTTCTCTACCTGTTATTGGAAAAATGTGAGCTACACTTTTTGAGCCTGTGCGTGACATTTCCAACAATTTGAAATGTTGTTGAGGTTTAAACATTAACAGTCACAAACTCTTAAATAAAGTTACCTAATGGCCTGCAGATACTTTGAGACCTTATCTATCTACTAAGCGCATAGTAAAGAATCTGGTCAGACTGTGCGGGAGCACAGGCTGGTCAGAGTCTTTGCTTTGCGCTCATTTGAAATTGTTGGAAATCTTATGCACAGGCTCATTTTAAGTTACCCCAAAATTGGCCATTTGTTTGAAACATAATTAAGTATGCAGGGTAAGGTTAAATGACTAAAAAGAGCCTTCAAACTACTACCTTGTTTTCTTATCAACTGCCTCGTGCATAAAGATAAGGTTAAGAGGTTCTCAGTGCAAATATACTGGTCCATTTGTCTGTCTGTCTGCATTAATTTTACTTTAAAACACATTGAAACTAATTGAGTTCTTTTTATCTAGTGAAGATCAAGGTCAGTTGTGCTTGACTGTGCCTTTAAAGAGTGTGGGATGTTAGAGAGGGGTGTTGGTCATTGTTATAATATATTAGGCAAACAATTTTTATTTAACCCTTTTCTGTTTTACAAAATTTTGGACCTGTCCAAATTCAAAGGTTTTGCAGACGAAAATTTGAAGTGGATTTGATTTGAAAAATAACCATTCTGTATGGTAGAAAATAGTGTGGAAAAAGAAGAAATTGCTTGTCAGAAGCAATTTCTTCTTTTTTCACAATATTTTCTCAATCATAAAATCACTGGCACGTAAAAAGCAGGGATTAAACAGCAAAGGGTTAATCAAATTCCATGAAAGTCCCCATGTTGATGTCTCCATGAAAAGAGAGTTGGAAAATATGCTGAAATGAAGAAATTGCTATTTTGAACCAATTTCTGTATATCTTTTCTACACAAAAAGGAAAGTATTCATAAATATTTATTGAACTTTAATTTTGAACAGTCTAAAATTCTGTAGAGACTTTTAAACTTCTACAGTGGTTAAGTCCATTCGTTACATTATTGGCAGTGAAATCTTGAGATTTTCCACTGAAATATATTTTGATATTGAGACTAGTGACAATAGTGACCAAATTAGGGTTGGTTTTCTTACTGTAATGAAATTGTGAATGAATTCCCATATGAAAATGAAAGTGAGCGGCTTTGATTGAACACTTCCCCACCCCCGACCTCCCTTTCTTCTGAATCTGGCTCAAATTTGTTATTAGGCTGTTAAAATAAACTGGTCATTCGTCTCTTTTTTTTTACAACATATTACTCATTCTCATGAGTATTATATCAAACATAACCAGTTGATAATCCTCTCTTATCCTCTATTCACCAATTTTGACATTTTTCAAGTTTAAAACGCAATGTGCTGGCTGATCTTGGTCTATATCCCTAGCCTGATAAAAATTTCCTTGCTGTAACATAGACAGAGTAAATGTTGTGTTTTTTTACCAATAAGGGTTTAAGCCTGAGCTGACTAACCAATGATTTGTTATTTATATTCGGACTCAAGCTAAGATATACAATAGTATAAAATGTAAGAAAATCAGGGCCTGTCAGGTGCCAGTCCATTTATCTTGTAACTAATACATAACATTTCAATTAAATACCCTATTCGTATTTTGTAATTCTTTATCAAACGTTTTACAGTTATTTGCTCAGAGAAAAAGGAGAAAATTTAACGAAAAAAAACAAAAAAAAACAGAATAAAACAATAGAAAGCCAAGGATGTCATTATTAAAGAAGGTCAAAAGTCAAGGTCACTGCATTAATTGGCTTGATTTTCATTTAGACTTCTTTTTTTTTAATTTCAAGGGGTCAGCGCAACACTTGTGTAAGTGTCTATATATTTATAGGCACTTACAATATTGTTGGGCTAACCTCTCGATTTGTATTTTGTATTTCTTATCAAACATTTTACAGTCATTTGCACAGGGAAAAAGGAGTAAGTTTAATGAAAAAAAATAAGAAAATAAAATATAATAAAAAGCCAAGGATGTCATTATTTAAATAGGTCAAAAGTCAAGGTCACTGCAATGGCTTGATATGCATTTAGACAAAGTTTTATATTTCAAGAGGTCAGCAAAACACTATTGTAAGTGCCTATATGTTTATAGGCACTTACAATAGTGTTGGGCTAACCTCTCGATTTGTATTTTGTATTTCTTATCAAACATTTTACAGTCATTTGCTCAGGGAAAAAAGGGTAAGTTTAATGATAAAAAAAAAGATAGAAAGCCAAGGATGTCATTATTAAAGAAGGTAAAAAATTAAGATCACTGCATTGGCTTGATATGCATTAAGATTGTAAGTGATATATTTCAAGGGGTCAGCACAACAATATTGTAGGTGCCTATTATGTTTTAAGGCACTTACAATAGTGTTGCGCTAACCTCTCAATTTATCAATAGTTTTTCTCATCAGAAAAGTAGCTTCAATTTTAGCCAAACTATATATTTTCTTCAAGTTGGATTATTTTACAGTGAATCAAGTTCATTCTATTGGTTTGTAAGGGAGATTTAATTTCTGCCTTGTAAATCAAACTGTGGAGTTTTTACAAGGTTTCCAGGGGAAATAATTGTTAGCACATTTTGGAATTTTAATTTGTTAGTGTGGACTCCCTGTGCAAGTTTATAATTTAAAACTGGATTACAGTATTACTTATTGGTAGGTTTTAGATTTCATATGCTTTCACATTTGATATCAGATGAAGTAACAGTTATAACTGGCTTAAGGCAATGGATTCCAACCACTGCTACCAACTTTTACACTTGGGGCTCCATCTGTAAAGTGTCCTGCCCAAATACACTTATCCGCCTCTTGTGGGGCTCGAACCTGCAACCATGAGGTTACGAGTCGAGAATGCAAACCACTCGCCAACAAGCTAGATCTGTTTGAAATGTCACTGTCAGCCTAATTTTAAAGCAAAATTTAAATGTATAATGTAAACATCAGCATTATGTTCATCAAGGCTAAGATAAAATGATGAAAAAGAGAACTAAGGGCAAAAATATGATAAACATGGAGAAATTAAACCATTATTTTCATTCAAGCTGTGACAGCCTTTGTCAGTTATATATGTATTCATTTTCTCATAAAAAATTAATTTACATGAAATTAATTATATTAGTTTTTTTTCTCCTCAAAATTAAATTGGCTTTTTATTTCTTTCAAGTGAAAAACACATTAATTTGTCATATCCCTAACCAGAGCATGGGTTTTACAACTAGGTATTTGTCAAACAAAATAAAATCTGGGCAAAATTTCGTGAAAATCAAAGTGCTGAAAGGAGTGGATACACAAATTATGAGTCAGTATTTATTTTGAATGTATATTTCTTAAAACTTTTCATTTAGAAGAGGAAAATCAGTGGGTCAAAACTAAGAGATTGACTGCACAATCATATGTGCTGACTGATCTTTGTCTTTATGTCCTGCCAAAACTCTTGTATTCTGTGAACTGCTTATCCTTTTTATGCTGAAACCAGAAGAAAGTGCTTGTTAGTGATGTCAAGAACATTTTGTTCTGTTTCCACCTTTCAAAAGTTAGGTACAACAAATTTTGGTAATCTGATTGTGTATCATTCCAAGTTGGAATTGTGTTTGACATTTTGGAGTTGATTTCGAAGGAACAAATCAATTGCTTAGCACCATGAATGAATTTGACTTGTACAAATTCAGGTCTAAAGCTTCAATGCCAAGGTCACAATAAGAGGTCAAAGGTAAAATAAGGATTAAAAACTCTTTTGGCATAATGGATTTAACTTTCATTGATGGATTCAGAAAGCATTTTGATTATTTGGTGCAAAACAGATGTAACTGCCTATATGTTTATAGGCAGTTACAACTGTTTTGCACTGAGTCATTGATTGGCTCTTAATGTTCCAAGTTGTCACAATCAATTAATAAAGTATCATGTACAAATATTAGGATTGTATCTCCAAGAAAAAGAAATAAAAATATTGTTAAAAGTGAATATTACTTAATTGTAAGCAGTTTCCACATTGTTTAAAAAGTTTCTCCAATTTTTTTACAGACAATAAAAATACTATTGTTATGGGAATAAGTTAATTGTTTAACTCAGTCCTACACTTTCAAACCTTTTTTGTGTCTCTGAGTAAAAGTTGAAGAAATTACTATTTTTCCCTTTTGTCCACACTGCTCTCTTCTCCCCCCAATCCCCCCTCCCCTCCCCTTCAAAATAAAAAAATAAAAAAAGAAAACAACAAAAAAATCCTCAACTGACTTTAGTTAGCAACTTTTATTAAATTAGACCGGTCTAAAATTTTATATATGAGGCAGTAGGTTAAAGAATATTATAAAGGTTATCTTAAAACTTTGTTTATTTCAAGCAGATTATTCAGCGATTTGAAAAACATTAGCATAGGTACGGCCTTAAATGTCCTTAGATTGTTGAAATCCATTAATCCACCTCTCCGAGAGTTTAACGACTTAATTTGGATATGTGTCAATTTAAATTAGATAAATGGTCAAGCGATTGGATAAGAAAATCAGACTTGACCTTTTGTGAATTTCAATTGACTCTTGAGTTTAAATTGTATTTTTATGCTCTTAAGAGACCCTTAGTCCAAATACTTTTATAAAAAATGTTTATATTTGTTGAATTTGGATTCAATATAATTGAGAAAAGGAAAAAATGTTTTTAAAAGGTAACATTGCTTTTGGATTGATTGAAGCCCCTCTGAGGGACTGAAATTCTTGGTTTAAACTTATTTATTTTACATCGATTTGGATACAAAATCATACAACTTAGATTAATCCCTTTCAAGTCTGCTTCCTGGAAAAATTACCAGTACTTGCACCAAATGCATTGTCAAATAAAAGAACCAATATAGAAAGCATCACCTGGGCATATAACTCTGGATCTACTGGTCTAAAAGCTGACGCTCTACCTCTAGACCATGGACATGGCGAATGAAATCTCTAAATGAGGCACTATTTAGTTAAGAACCTTGCCATATTGAATTCTCACAAGAATGCTTCATAAAATAAGCCAATTTGAGTAGGCTGATCTTTGTCTTGGTTACTCCCCAAATCAAGATAGGAATATTCCATGTTAAACATGGTAAGAGCTGAATTGAATTGGGAAAATTGAATTAAAATCAAAGCATTGAAAACACTGGATGCATTTAAATGTGAATCAGTGTTGATTTTGAAAAAAAATAAAAAGATAAAAAAACCAACAATATACTTCAGGTTTAAAAGGGAAAATCAGGTGGTACAGACACAGATAAGTCTGCACATATGTGCAGACTGATCTGTGTCTATACCTCAAGCAGAAGCAGCAGCAGGGTTCTTTAGAGGTGGGTTAATGAGGATCAAGGATCAACACTAGAGCTGTAGTGTGGGTGGCTGTCCTGACAGATTTACTAATTGAATATGGCAGGGAGAAGTATTGGGTCCATGGTTCTTTTGTTTTATAATATAATGAAATCTGTAGATCATCCACCATGATAATGTCAGAGTGGTAATATTGTGCAATATATTTTCACTGAAATAGTTATTGTAATAGTCAATTTACTTTATTTAATGGTAAAACTGTCAAAATGACAAAATAAAATGCTTCCATTTTATGCTATTGTACAGATAATTTGAGTATATTTTTTTAGTTATGTCTATGCTATGCTAGTCTATGCTAGTGTATTACTTCATACTATAGCATAGACACTTTAATTACATTCTGGATATAATATCATAACACTTGAGATTAAAGAAATCATATTGTCTGCTATCGACAATGTACATGTATTCTATAAATAGCCGATAGCCTTCTCCGCCTAACTCTTAGCCGCGGCAATAGCGCAGTTGGTAGCGCGGGACTTCTAATCCAGGGGTCTATATTTGCACGATCCCTGGCCGCGGCACTTATCCTTTCCGACATTTGTCTTCCACCAATGGGTAGATAATCGTAAACCTATGTGGAATAGCATCTGGGGGCTAGGAAATGGATTTGGTGGTAGTACTGGTGTGAGAAATACCAGGAATCCATGGTTTGGTGCTCCAGTCGTCGCGATATAACTGAAAGATTGTTGAAAGCGACGTAAAACCCCAATTCAAATCAAAATTGTTTTAACCAAATATTGTTATAATTTCGTCAAAGAGTATGTATAGACCAAGACTTAACTTTACAACTAGTGATATTTCATTGTATGCAAATTTTACTGCATAGAATCTATTTTACTAATTACTACCAGTAGCAAATTTAATTCAGCACATATGATTTCTTTTTTTTCAAAACCAACAAAATCATAAAATGATAACACATTGCTCACATTAGATCGGAAACACAGTCCTAATATTGAAATGGATGACAATTTCAAAGAAGGTTACACATTATAGAAACATTGAAAAAAGAAGAGCAAAAACCAGTGTCATGAAGAAAACTTGTTTGAATTAACTTGAGGAGATAATTCTATGAGTACCCACAACATACAGGTTGATGGACAAATGATCTGAATATCATATTTTCGAGATCCCCGATGGCAGCACTCATTCTTTCCAACTATTTGTCTCTCACCAATGGGTTGATAATCGTAGACCTATGTGAGATAGCAACTGGAGGCTAGGAAAGGATGTGGTGGTTGTACTGGTGAAAAAAGACCAGAAAACCATTGTTAGGTGCTCAAGCCGCCGCGATATAACTGAAAAAATGTTGAAAGCAGCGTAAAACTCCATTTGAATTCAAATTTTCTTCCTTTTTTAAAGCTATGAATAATACAGAAAAGCGTTGAAACAGCTTTTTTATTGGCACAGGTACTTCCTCAGCTGAACAGGTTAATAAAACATTTATAGCCTGGACACTGGCATTTTTATGCTCTATGCAATATTTTTTGAGGGATCTTTTTTCTATTCACCATTTTTTTGCTGTCATTTATTGTTGGATTTTATCAAATAAACCATAATTCTTTTATGAAATTTGTGGATTTTTATGGATTAGTAAACAATTAAATACTTCTACGAGAGCCAATTTTAACCCTGATCATGCTGAATTAAATCTTGGCCAAATTGCATACAGATCAAAGTGCTGGAAGCACTTGATGGGCTAATTGAGAGAATATAATATGAATATACAATATTTTACACATGTGCAGACTGATCTTAGTCTATACCTCCTGCCAAAGCAGTTATATTTCTGGTTCAGCACAAAGAGGATTGAATGTTTATATAATGGCTTTTATTAAAATTGATGTTTTATAATACTTTGCAATCTGATTTTGATCCTTACAGTAATGCCAGTAGAGAAAAAAGCAAATATGATTTATGAAGATTATTATATGAGATAAAACAAAGCTTGAGTATTTTATGTATAGATTTCCTGTAATTGTAGAAATAGATGTAATGATAATTTGTTATTTTTCATCAGAAAGATTACACTTATTGAAAGATTTATTGGAAAAAGAAATTGTTTATTCAACCTCAAAAAAGAATTTTAGACTTGTTTTAGCTGAGCCTCAATCTGGCAAATACTGTAATAAGCTTTAATCAGAGAAAAAGATCAATATTTACAAATAGAAGAATTGATTATGAAAAAGAAATGGACAAATTCATATATAGTAGGATCTTAACCAAGAACTCCTATATCCGTAATTATTGGGTCTTTGGGAACTGATTCTATTGATGCAACTCTTAAGGTAGTGGACTTGTAAAAGTTCCACAACATTTTGGACCACATGACCTTTCACAATTATAACCGAGGTTTCCTAATGAAAATCATTAGGAAACCTCGGTTAATGATTGTGAAAGTTCATTACTTCTGAAACTTTGTTGATTTGTAACGGTTCCACTACCTTAAACCCAGATCTTAGAGAGGAAAGAATAGGATTTATATGGTAATAGGTTAAGCCGGTACAAGGTTCTGTGAAATATGATATGGTTGAACCAAATTTTTAATTCTTCAAATTTTCACAGTGCCCTGGTTTAGTTTGTAATTTCCCATGGTGAACGGGTACTTACTAAATGTGGTGGAAAATTAAATTTGGGGCCAGGATATGTCTGCTCCATGCCAGTTTAGGGGTCTTGGAACCCTTTTTCAAGCCCCTTTTAGTTGGGAAATCTTTGAGAATTGGGAAAACTTTGAATACAAGTAGGTCTTAGATAGGAAAGGTAACATATCATTTCTAAATAATTGTTTATCATGCTGAACCCAGAATATATTTCTGCTTTAGCAGGAGGTACATAAGTGCAGTCTGATCTTAGTCTATACCAACTGAATTTCCAATTTAAACTAGAAAGGTTGAAAAATTACTCATTTCAAAATAATGCTGACCCAGAATTAGTACATCCAGTGCTTTCAGTACTTTCATTAAAATGTTTTTTTTATTCAGCTTTTTATTCAGCTTGACAAGGGTTAACTAATGGCAAGTTTCTAATGAATACCTACAACATAGTGTTTATAAGGCTGTATTCTTGACATATTAAGGTCTGATTTTTAAGTTCACTTCCCATTCTGGCCTAATCATGTTCTAACGTCAGTAAAACTTTGCTACTCAAAACTCATTTTTTCAGTGTAGTGTTGCATGATAAACTTTTTATTATGAATAAAACTGTCATTTTGATTGCAAATATGAAAATTATTGCATAAATCTTACATAATCCTTTGTTATTAGGAATCATAGAATCATCTCATTTATATGTGATGATTTTTTTGGTAAGTCTGATTTGAATATATAAATGAGAGTTTGTTTCCTATTTTTGCCAAGTTTGATTGAATTTCTCTAGGAGATGAAATGATGCATAGTGGTTCTGTGACAATGATCTGTCACTGGCAATTCTAAGTCTCAAAACATTTTTACAACATTGGAATTAATTGTAATAATCTTTAAGTGGAAAAAGTTGACTTTATCTTGAATTTATGTTTAGGCAAAGAATATTTGATAGTTATGGTTGCTAATATAGTGAAATTCAATGCTTAATAAAGGTGTGTGCTTGAGCAAGATTGGCTGCATATCAATGCATGTTTTATATAATGCATGAATATATATGTATATATATTGTTATATAATGCATATCAAATTTTGAATACCGGTATGCCATTTGTCGATGCAGAAAAGAGACATGTACAGAAATTGTGATTATTGGAACACATTTATTGCATTTTGTGTGACAGAGTCACAATTAAAGTTCTTCAGCCTCGGAAGATTTATGGCTTCAAGTCCAAAATGTGCATTTTCTCCCCAGTAATTTTAAGCTTTTTGCTTTTTTTCTAGGTAACCTTGAGTTGGTTGCTATGGTAACTAAAATAAATGGTCTTGATGATGTATCAGAATTTTTGAGAAAAAAATTCTAGGAGTTATGTATAAAAATCAATTCAATTCAATTTATTTATGAAATGAATGTAATTTTAATTGTTTATGTTTTGCAATTGATTTTGTAATATATTATTTTCACGAACCATATTTATCCTGATTAATGCAACCAGTCTAGCACAGGTTTTTCTTTTTGCATTACGGTAGAAAACAAGCAATGTAGGCTAAGATCAGGCTTTACATCAGAGCAGGCTGATCTTAGTCTATATTGTCCGCCAAAGCTTAACCCTATTCATGCTGAATAAATTTTGGCTAATTTTTTTTTCTCAAAATCAAAGGGCAAAAAGCACTGAAAGTACCAACATCCAAAATTTTTTTTTATAGCCTTGGCATTGTCATCCTTGTTGTTTCTGAAACAAAAACTTTGATATTTTGTGATATCTTTAGTATTCCTAAAGGAATTCACTTGAAACTTGGCACACTTGTATTCTGTCAATAGAGCAATCTACTATCAAGGGGAATAACTCTAGATATATTTTTGGCAAATTATTCCCCTCTTTCGACTTACAATTTTTATCCACTATCCAGCACAATAAAGCTGATCGTAGGCACTCCAAGGTTCGATCCCAAACGGCGGCACTCATTCCTTCCTACTATTTGTCTCTCACAAATGGGTTGATAATCGTAGACCTATGTGAGATAGCAGCTGGAGACAAGGAAAGGGTGTGATGTTTGTACTGGTGAGGAAATACCAGGAAACCATCGTTAGGTGATCCAGCCGCCGCAATATAACTGGAAAAAATGTTGAAAGCGGTGTTAAACTGCATTCAATCAATCAATCAATTGTTCCAAAACAGCAGAGTATGAAATATATTTACAGAAAGCTAAATATGCTTGATGAACTAAGAAGGTTAGTTAAATGTAATGAGGTGTGTAGATTGTGAAGTCAGGTATTGTGACTGTCTAATAGCTCAGTGTCACAGCTCTGCGTCTAATTAGAGCTCTTTGAACTAACATGCTCTCTCTATACAAAATCAATGATGCAAATTAGCACTTTGTAACCTTGGAATATAAGGACACAGGGAGATCTATGGAACAGTGCTTAAGTTGGCACTAATAATCATTTCTATTTTTGTTGCATTTTTTTTTCTTGGAACCCTTAAATTTTTGTTGTTATGGTATGACCAAAAGTCAATTACTTATGGTAATGGTCACGAAGTACAATATACAGTAAAACTTGCGTTAAGCGACCATTGAGGGGACCATTAAAAAGTGGTGGGTTATGGAAATGGTGGCTTTATACAATATTTAATGATAAAAAGACATTTTTTTTGATAGCATATAAAGATTGTCACATAATTCTGACTGAATCATAGGATGTTCAAGCCCTTAAGAATCATCTCAATGAGACGATTCTTAACGGTTCTAACATCATAAGATTCAATGATAAACAATTTTCGTTTAAGAATGTCCAGAAATTTTCAGAAATTTTACTTATGGCAATTGGGCTTTTTATGATGGTTACGATGTGGTCATTTAATAGAAGTGGTCGCTCGAGCAAGATTGACTGTACCAGGATAAATAAGACATATCATCTTGATAGCATAAAAAGATTTGCACATAAATTTTGCTTAATCTTGAAATATTCAAATCCATTGGAATCATCTCATTCAGACAGTTCTTAACAGTTTCAAAAACATGAAATTCATTTAAAAACAATGTCTCTTTTATTATTCTTTTTTCAGAGATTTTACTGAGGGATAAAGGCTTTTGATATTGGTTAAAATTGGTTGCTAAATAGTTGAGCAATATCAACCGTATATTTTGGTGGTGGGTGACGAAACTGTTGTACTGGCCACCCTTCATTGATATAACAGTTAAAATGATAATTTCGTATTGTCAATTTAACCACAAAATTTAAGTAATATTTTACTTATTATATTAAACTTTGTATTTGAACTGTATTTGAAATCCTTTAAGAAACACAGAAATGGGTAGATATAGAATAAGTGTTTCAATAATTTCCTGAAAGTTATACCAATTCATCCATTCTCAAATTTTTATTGGTTTCACAAGGGTATTATATAGCAATATTACCTAATTTTCTCTGACGTTTCCTATTTTGAGATGGGTCTGGAAATTGTAAAGAATCTATTCTTGCCTAAGAATTGGTCTAGATAATATTTGCCAGACCCAAGAATCTTTATTGATACTCTTTTGGTGAAACATTCATGCTATTTTTGGCCAATGACACAATTGAAGATAATGGACTATGTCCAATTTCAAACGTTAGATCCAGTAAATGTGTGAAACGTTGAAACCTTTGCTTAAACACAATTTAAAAATCACTTTTCTATATCCCCCAAAACATGTTTGGGGGTAAATAGGAGTCATCTTGTCAGTTGGTCGGTAAGTCCATCCGTCGGTAGCTTTTTTTTGTCGGCTCAATTTTAGTAACTAATGGGTGGATTTCATTGAAATTTTACAGTTGTGATCAGTATAAGACACAGATGTGCATGTGATATTTTGAATACAATCCATTGACCTTTGACAGAGTGAAGGCCCTTTGATGGAAAATGGCTTTTAATTATTGACAAGCACTTGAAGGGGCTTAGTAGTCTGCTTTGTGACAGTTTCGTTTTTTATACGCCCGAAGGGTCGTATTATGTTATGGCCTCAGTCATCCGTCCGTCCGTCCGTCTGTCTGTCTGTCCGTCCGTCTGTCCGTCCATTAGCAATTTCTTGTGTGCGCATCTCCTCCTAAACTATCAATTGGAATAAGCTGAAACTACACACAATTACTCCCTATGATGTCTAGTTGTGCATAAGACCTTTGAAATTCAAATCGCTCCAGTCATTCCTGAGAAATCTTGAATTATCTGCCCTTTAATATAACAAAAATCACTGATTTTTGTGTGCGCAACTCCTCCTAAACTATCAATGGGAATAAGCTGAAACTACACACAATTACTCCCTATGATGTCTAGTTGTGCATAAGACCTTTGAAATTCAAATAGCTCCAGTCATTCCTGAGAAATCTTGAATTATCTGCCCTTTAATATAACAAAAACCACTGTTTTTTGTGTGCACAACTCCTCCTAAACTATCAATGGGAATAAGCTGAAACTACACACAATTACTCCCTATGATGTCTAGTTGTGCATAAGACCTTTGAAATTCAAATTGCTCCCGTCATTCCTGCGAAATCTTGAATTATCTGCCCTTTAATATAACATAAATCACTGTTTTTTGTGTGCGCAACTCCTCCTAAACTATCAATGGGATTAAGCTGAAACTACACACAATTACTCCCTATTATGTCTAGTTGTGCATAAGACCTTTGAAATTCAAATAGCTCCCGTCATTCCTGAGAAATCTTGAATTATCTGCCCTTTAATATAACAAAAATGGGAATGAGCTGAAACTAAACACATTAACTCCCTATGATGTTTAGTTGTGCATAAGACCTTTGAAATTCAAATTGCTCCCGTCATTCCTGAGAAATCTTGAATTATCTGCCCCTGAATTAAATGAAAATCACTGTATTTTGTGTGCAACTCCTCCTTAAAAATCAATTGAAATGAGCTGAAACTAGACACAATTACTCTCTTTGATGTCTAGTTTTGCGTACGACTTTTCAATTCAAAATGCTCCAGTTATTCTAGAGTTATCTTGGATTATCTGCCCTTGAGTTGATGAAAAACAAAATTTCTTGTCGGCTCATTTTCTCCTACATTATGGATGGGAATGAAAGGAAACTTGCCATAATGACTCTGTAGGTTGTTTTTTTGTGCTTAGGACTAAATATATTTTCATATTTGAATGTTATGACACCAGTTGTCTGTCTGTCTGTTTGCAATATTTTTAGCTATCATTCAAGCTCACGCTACTGACAAGCCAAGGTTACTGACAAGCCCCTTTGGGCGTATATGCGCCGCTCTGCGAAGCTCTTGTTAAGTCTTTCCCTTCAAATTTTCAAAACTTAGGACTTACCTATGATATGAAGTTGTACAGAAGGAATAAAGGTAAGCAGTTTTGGATGAAATTAGAGTTAAGCATGCATTGGGGATTTACTTCTCAGTGCTTCATGAGCCTGGATGAAATACCAGTAAAGCTCTCATAAGATAGGTTATAGCCGGATTCAGCAGGGAAATTATTTGATAAATCACAGAGTAATGACTCAATGGCTTGTATTCCACATTCTTGAATCCAACCATAATAAATATTTATAAAAAGTAAGATAATACAAAGCTAATTTGCCATCTCTGTTGGAGACTGTTAGGGTATATCTTGGCAAATTTTGCAGATTGTTAAAGGTTAAGTTGCTTGAATTAGTTTTAACATCCCTTTTAACAATTGTTCAGACATACATGTATTGTGGCTGCTGGAGAACCTAACAATTGATTCCTTGTATTTCTTCCACCAGCACTACCATTACCTACGTAGGTTAATGATAATCTAACAAATGGTGAGAGACAAAAGGCAGTCAAAGGACCTTCTCATGTCTTCCTGAGATATGTTTTTGTTAGGGATCTTTTTGCTTAGCTTATTGTTGCTGAGCCAACCAGCTCTGTCAGTAATGCATTTGCTTCTCAATCCTAGGGTCACAAGTTTGATCTACAGCTCGGCCAACTTTAACCTCCTTGCAATTGGCTAATGATAAGTATGTGTAAGCCAAATTTGAGCACATGTAGTACACAAATTACTATAGTTCCAATGAAACACAGTGTTAAGTGTGTATGATTGTAGGATTAAGGTCCCGTTCTCTAGGCATATGAGAGAGAAAGAAGAGGGAGAAATGAGATCTGGGTTCAAATGCCCCTAGCTCTTCTACCAATAGAGCCCTTGGTTCTTGCACATGCCCAGTGTAAAGCACTGATACACATGAAGCTACCTCTGGGTTTTCTATCAGTTGACCTCTAGTTGAGCAGGGGAAAGATTTAGTTTCCCTGAAAATTCCTGCTTCTTTCAGAGTTTGAACTACTGGTCTTAGGATTAGTAGTCCAGTGTCTTACCACTGGACCATCCGGCTGCTCTATGGTGTCTAGTGGTATCTAACCCTAACACAAAATGTTATACAGGCGATGGGTCACAATTAATTATACCCTAGGATATAATAGTTTTTGTGGGGTGTTACACGGGCTTCATGTTGGGATTGGAATCTCTTATTTCCCCTCATCAATCATACTTCATGACAGTGAAAACAAACTGGAAAAAATCATGTGGAAAAATAGGGAAAATTATACATACCCATGATTTATTGCCCTTCTTGTATCTAATTTTGTAAATGGTTAAGTACTTTGTTTGTAAAAGGAAATCTGGAAAAATGAGTGCTTAATCTGAGGTATGTTCTTCATATGAGAAAAGAACTACTGGGATAGCCAGGGAGACAGGATATGTGTTTAGCATCTCAACCAGGATTGTGCTGAATAAAAACCTTCACAAAAGTGCCTTTAGATTAAGAGCCAATATCTCTTAATTTACTTATTATGAGTCTATAATGATTTAGAAAAAAATATTTCTTGATCTTTTCTGGTATTGAAAGGAAAATTAGGTGGTATAGACTATATATATATATGTTCAGGCTGATCTTTGTTAATACCTCCCATCAAAGTAGGGATATTGTGCGTCCAGCGCATAGGTTAACAAATCTACTAAAATCTTCAGATGAAATTCAATGAAAGAATTTATTAACTATCAAGGTCCTTGGATCTACAATGCTTACCTTTACTTGAAGCTATTAACATGTTGCGAATCAAATCTCTAAGGATTTTCAAACAATAATTATCCAACTTTTGGATGTCTAAAATCTTGCAGTTATTTCGATAGAAATACAAATTTTGTACCAGCAAGATATCACGTCGGTAGGCGATCAAAACCTCGCAACTTCAGCTTGCTTAAGCTGAAGTTACAAGGTTTTGGCCGCCCATGGACCAAAATGAAATGTGCAGGGTAAGGAAAATAAAGTGTATATATTTGCAGACTTGTAAATGTAACAACTAGCTTATTTCAGGAAAAACACTGCAAAAAATGCCGAGGGCTCATTAATTCTGCAACAAGACAAAAACTCGGGAGATTTCTCCACTTCCCCATTATAGGCGGCATGCAGAGCTGATATGCTATCTCAGGTATCAGGGGATAAAAACAATTAATTATCAGGTCTCAAAATATATCTATAGGTAGTTTCACACTACAGCCTATTAACTGCACACCCTTATCCCAGAGTTACAGCCAGCCGAATTATCTTGATATTAGAAGTTTACACTTGAAATTGCAGAAACTTTCGCCTTGCTTAGCTAACTATCTAATATAAGATTTTTTAGATGAATAAAAAACTAAGATTCCATTGTGATGGTGCTTTTAGTCATAGGGACTTAGAAATATTAAAAGAGCATTGCATACATCTTTTACAGATGTACAAGTTTGATTATGTCAAAAAAGATCATTGGCAGAAAATGATGATATTTCAAGACTCACTTGTACTCGTGGATCCATAGTATGGGTACAAAAATTTGTGGAAGCAAAAGGTATACAATATAGTAGTGTAAGTAAAACATTGAAATTAAGTCTTCAAATCTCAGAGAACTATCATATTATAGCTCATGATAAGAACATACTAAAATATAAGCTTATTTAAATAGAGATTACTTTTAAATGAATCAGTGCAAAACAGTTGTAACTGCCTATAAACATAAAGGTTTTGCATGGAGCCATCAATTTGATTTGTAAGATAATCAAATGCCATAAGATGACCAACGTCTTGTTTTACAATAGGCAATTATTCCTGTATGTCAAAATTGTTGCAGAAGCCAAAGAATTATGAATAAATTGCCTGCATGCCACAGAGAAAACTGTAAGAGTGAAAAGAAAGGTTCCTCAGACTGTGAGTAACACTATAATATGTAATCATGTTTTTTGTAGAAACACAAAGGAAACATCCACACCACCTTAATTGATAATCATCATTATCTTCTTACTTCAGAAACAAAACAACAGAGATATCTTTATGTACTTTAATACCTGTCTCTTCAAACCTTTGTCCAAGTTTTCATAACTTTTTCTTGATCTCTATTTACCCTACAACTTTTATATAGTCTAATAAGTAGATGAACCCGTGTGTGACATTTCCAACAATTTGATGTGTGTGTGGGCTGCATACATTGAGCAACCTCGACAGTCACATAGTATAATTACAAAAATGCCTGACTGTCTAAAGATACTTTAGAGAGTCTCTAAAGAGACTTTAACTATCTACATAGGGCACAGTGAGGACTATGGTCAGACTGTGTGGATGTACAGGTTGGGCGTAGCCTTTGCTTGGGGCACTTTTGATATTGTTGGAATTGTCACGCACATGCTTAAATGTATAATTTTAATGTTCTTGCAAAGAATTTGATGGGAAACCAAGCTCAAAAAGGAGATATTATATTAAAGATTTTCAAAGAGTATTTTCACTATGATAGAGGTACCATGGTATGTATTTTGTAAGATATGTTCTCACTTATCATCTTTACAGGATTGGACAAAATAAGAATTTTTGGTCTTAACTAAGTTTTTTATAGTGAAGAGGAAATGAGTTAAGGTGAAATGAGACAAAACCTTTGGCAACTCAGACAAGTCTTTGATATCAAATAAAGGAGCAACCTGCTACCATGTACCAAAACTGACAAGAGTTGTGTTAGATAAGATCAATTAATAGATGTTTAAGTTAAGCATGGAAGATCTCAGGGGAAAAAAGAACCAGGGTTTCAAGGAAAACAGGTTTTGTGCCTCTGAGATGCAAAAATAAGTAGCCAGGACTTTCAAAAATATGTGATATGAGTCCCAATTTCACTCTCTGGGGAATTGAAGACTGCTTTTAACAGTCTTCAATTCTTCCTTGAAGTATCAATATACAGTACTTCTATCAATTTCATTACTTAAACAGGATTATAGCTCTAAGTCTACAAAATATAATATTATAACCTAAAAGAAATAGTCTATAACTAAAGCAGGGACTCCCAAAATTTAAGAAAGGAACCCTAAGAGCCCAATATTCGAGCCCTTTGCCTTGGCACTTATTTAGTTGATGTCTGACTAAAACCAAGAAAAACTCTCAGACAATCGTATTTTCATCTATAAGACTAGTAGACATTTTCAACAAACTCCAAGTATGTCTGTTTTTTCTCCATTAGGTTATTGCGCAATCTCAAAAATGGGATCCAAATGGCATGTTTTATGTGTATATGTCAACAAGCATTAGATAGGAATCTGAATGTGGCTGTCAGGGGATTTCAAGGCCCAGACTTGCTGACAACCTGTTTTGTGTTAAACTTAAGGCTTTCATGTACACTATGGCAAATTGACAATGGAAGTTACAGAATAAAGACATTTTGGAAACAATTAGTTGATGGCTCAGCAGGAAACAGTTGTAACTGTCTATAAACAAATAGGCAGTTACAACTGTTTTGTGATGTGCTATCGACATTTTATACAATAATCATCTACAGTGATAACAAAAAAGCATTTGCTTCTTTTTCTTGTATGAAAATACATCAATTAACCCTTGTCATGCTGAACCCGGAATATTCCTGTGTTGGCAGGAGCTATAGACCAACATCAGCCTGCACATATGTGCAGTCTGAGGTTAGTCTATACCACCTGTTTCTCACTTTCAAACCAGAATTGTAAATAGATTTAGTTTTTCAAATAAATACTGACCTACAATTGTTACTTTCAGTGCTTTTTCCCTTTGATTTTGATGACAATTTTTAGCCAAAATTTATTCAGCATGACAAGGGTTAACTTATTTGTTTTGTCTAACGCACCATCACAAAATTGATGACAGATGATAGGGAATCATGCTAAGTTAGGTGCATGTACATCGCTAACAAATCAAATTTAGTTAAAGATTCTCTTGTTATTCATACAATCAATAAAGTTACAACAATTTTTAAAGACTCTAAAGACCAAAGATACTTTTAAGTGTCAGTTTAGAAATTCAGATTTAAACCCATGGGACCTTGTCTTACGGGACAATATAACTTAATCAGTAAGCTATCACTACAAATCATCTAGAACAGCCATAGTTGTCAAATCATTTGTGAATGAACAATTCAAACTGATGAATGAGAGATAGATCTATGACAATATGCCAAAATATGCATATCAATATTCTTCCAGGTGCAAATTACCTTTATCCAAATTGTGCCTGTATCCATGCTTATTCAAAGTCTATATGCATTAATTTTTATTAGCCCGTCCAAATACGGAACTTACTATGTGACCACCCTTGGCATCCAGACAGACTTTGTCCAGAGCATAACTCTGTCACCTTATGTCTGATTGACTTGAAACTTGGCAGTTATGTTTTTCTCATGATTACAGAGTGCAGTACAAAAGAACAATAACTCTACCTAGCTTAATATTTTAGTTATTTCCCTTTGGTATTTACATGCTTAGACATCCAGCAGTGAAACGGGCATATCTAGTGACAATTTACTACCTTGTTAGTCCCCTACCGGTGTTCACACCGGAGGGGACTATAGGTTTGCCCTCCGTCTGTCCGTCCGTCTGTCCGTCCATCCGTCCGTCCGTCTGTCCGTCCGTCCGTCCGTCTGTCCGCTCAAATCTTGATCCCGCGATAACTTAATAACTAAGCAAGCGTTTTTGATGAAAGTTGGTATATGACTAGATGGCAATGTGTAGATTATGCACATCATTTTATTTTTGTTTTTCGACTTAAATTGAGGTTGCTATGGTTACAGAAATAGTGAAAATATGGCCAAAAATGGGATCCTGCGATAAGATAATAACTAAGCAAGCTAGTTTGATGAGACTTGGTATATGACTATATGGCAATGTGTAGATTATGCACATCATTTTATTTTTGTTTTTAGACTAAAATTGTTGTTGCTATGGTTACGGAAATAGTGAAAATATGGCAAAAAATATTGGATCCTGCGATAAGTTAATAAGTAAGCAAGCTAATTTGATGAGACTTGGCATATGACTAGATGGCAATGTGTAGATTATGCACATCATTTTATCTTTGTTCTTTGACAAAAAGTACGGTTGCTATGGTAACAGAAATAGTGAAAATATGGCAAAAAATGGATCCTGCAATAATTTAATAACTAAGCAAGCTAACTTGATGAAACCTGTTTTAAAATGTAAAAAAAATTATAAGCCATGTTAGTCAGGGTGGTGATGCAGCAGTATTAATCACCTCCAGTGAAAGTTCTCATTTCTTACCAACAAGACTGAAGAAAAACATCTTGGATCAGACAAGGTAACTGTTATTGATACTATTTCTTGTATCTGTCTATTGCTTCCATGAATTGTATAGTGGGCACAGCAGAGACAACAACTCATGTAAGTCTTGTTTAACCCTTTAACAAGACCTGGTTTTGACGTCCCTGATAGAATTGGTGTGGGAAAACATTGAGACAAACAAAGCCGGTAGGGGACTTATGCCCATGTCCAACATGGCTCTTGTTTTATTTTAAAAGGTAATGAACTAAAATAGTTGCCTTGGTGACCTAAATACAAACATTTGTACCACCATGTTGAGTGCCAAGGTTGAGGTTATTCTATCATTTCAATCTCATTTGAAGAATGGACATAAAAGGCAATTAAAACATCTTTTGCTGTTGTATTTCTCAATAATTTTATTGTTTGATCTTGTATATTCTAATTCCAGCAAAGCTAGATGAATGGGAAGAATTATGTTCCAGAATTATGCTCTGGGTTCAGACTGACAAACTTTTAGAAATGATATTCCACTCTGTGTGTATGTGCAAATTGGGGCATTATTTCCAAACTGTTTCCAAAACATTTCCCATCATGATCGCAGGGATGGTTTTGATTGAATTGTTAGGTCTATGTATGGACGTTTTGTTCGCCTAAGTGGTGAACTTTGTAACAGGAAGGAAAACCAGGTCTGGGACAAAACCCTATTGAACTGTTGGCTTTGTATCACTTAAGAGAGCATCATTTAGAGCTACTGATAATAGGGATAAAATCGACTTTTTTTTTCAATTTTTTTAATAATTCTGCATCAAACCCTATGTTGTGGGTACTCATTGGAATCGTCTTGTTGAGACGATTCAAATGAGTACCCATAACATAGGGTTTCAGTGAAAATTAACAATTTTAGAACTGGGTTGCTGCTCTCTAACCTAAACCCATGTTCATTGTATTGGAATGGGTCAGTTTCTGGCCTAACAAAGTATCACTTGCCAGCTGATCTGATGTGACCTCCAGTCAATTCATCAAGATAACTGTATCGATTATTCATAAATGGCTGGAAGAAATATGAAGAAAAAATCTCTGATTTTATGGCCTTTTAAAGGGCATTTGGGGAGCATTCCGTAAGGGTCAGTTGCCCCTGGATACCAACTAGAGCTTTTGGTTATAAACATTTGGATAATGGTTTTGGTCTCTTTGTCTTCACAGGATTTGATTGATTTAGATTTCTAGATAGTCTTATCAATTTGAAGTTTTAAATTAGAATAATATTGAAAAGAGTGCTGAGAGAGCGTACAAGTCTGAAATTTTGAATAATGATATTGAAAAGAGTGCTAGAGAGTTTACTAGTTTGAAATTTTGAATAATGATATTGAAAAGAGTGCTAGAGAGTTAACTAGTCTGAAATTTTGAATAATGATATTGAAAAGAGTGCTAGAGAGTTTACTTGTCTGAAATTTTGAATAATGATATTGATTTGTCAACACTTAGTTTATTACAAGCACTTTCTGCATTTCCAACAATGTTTTTTAACATAGTCTTTTAAAAAAGAATGGTTGTTTTGGAATAGGTTGAATACTAAAGATATTTTACAGGTGGTTCAGGACCTCATTGGAAATTAGAAAATCTAGTTTTCTTTTTTTTTTTTTTTTCATTTTCCTTGGTAATACAGCGCATAACATGGTGCTTTTTTTTCTACATTTTTTCCATTGTCTCAATGCAAATAATGTGTGCTATGATATATTTTACTATGCCATGTTTGGTACTATTTTACCTAAAAAAACATAATATTATAATTATAAAATTATTTATAAAAATGTGTGATCATCCCTAGGAAGCTGAAGCATACAGCCAGTTTATAATTGAGATATCAGTGATGAAGACTGTGTGTAGAGGTGGGTGGTGGATTTAAATGGGGACAAACAAAAAGGCGCGTCATATTTCAAACAAATCAATAACCAGCATTAACAAGTCTTTCTTCTTGTCTTTTTATCCTCGTTTTTTCTGAAGCGGGTCTGGTCAGTTTCAATAAAACCCACTCAGACAACCAGTTATCCGCAACTAACAAGATTTTTATTGCGACCCTGAGAAAACAAAGAGGTACACTACGATATCAAATTGCATTCGTCTTCTTTTATTATAATTTGAGGGCTGAGAGCAAAAACATGGTATGTGTCTATACACTGTATAGACACATACCATGTTTTTGCTCTAAGCCATTAATAATGTACTTAAATTCTTTTTAGCTTTACTTTTTAGGAGAAAGATCAAGGTATTGCTATAGCCATTGTCTACATAGCTGGTCATTGTGCTGGACTTGTAATCTGGTTGTTGGATTCAAGCCCCACTGGAGGCAGGTAGTGTGTTTTGGCAGGACATTTTACTGACAGAGCCCAAATACACACTGAGTTTAAGAGCAGTGGTTGGAAGCCATTGCTTCTCTGTCTATGTGCATGATAGCTGGTATGAGTTAGGACCAAGTTGGAAATAAGAGTCTTTCGACCTTTTATCATGTTATCCTAGGGTAGAAAAAATAAATGATCGTAATTGTGTCATTGTAGTTATGTGAAAGCTGACATTTATGATATGTTTGGTATTGCTTAAGATATTTAGTTAAAACTTAATGTTAATTTGTATGTTCTCTTGCAAAAGAGCAGCTTACGCTATCAAGAAGGATAACTCTGAATGCATTTTTGTATATTAATTATGTCCCTTTACAACTAAAACTTTCTGTTCACTTATCTAGCACCCAACTGGCTTGGCATAATGCACAGGCTTTGCTGTTGATCATTCTGCAAAAGATTTCCATATCAATTTATTTCATCAAATATATCATCAAAATTTTGTCTTCATCGGCATTTTGGTTTGATATTTTGATTCCCAGTCTATTCCATTAAAACAAATCAACGGCTTTGTGCTATACTACAGTATTTTTAGAAAAGATGTAGAGAGTATTTGATTTTATGGAGGTATGAAACTAGAAAACGTTATCACACAGAAGCAAATTCATACATAAGTGAATTAAGGTTTTTAGTTTCATACCTCCATGAAATCAACAAATAATCTCTCCATATCTTATGAAATTGCAATTAAAGGGGAAAAGGCATAAAAGACATCAATTTTAATGATTTTTTAAGGTTCATGTAAAGTGTTTGAGACTCAATATTTAGGGCACTTCATTAGCCAAGAAAAAGCAGTATGTCCAGGTATATTATATATCAAAATGAAGCTATTCGTGATCACAAGCAGTTCAGCAACATAAGACCGCCATAGCTAAAGTGTTATAGCCAAATATTGTGGAAAAGGGTCATTTTGTACTGAACAAGCTATAGCTATAACAGTCTTATGTTTTTCAACTGCTTGTGCTCATAAATAGCTTCATTTTAATATATAATATACCTGGACATACTGCTTTTTCTTGGCAAATGAATGCCCTTAAAATTGGGTCTTAAACACTTTACATGAACCTTAAATCAGAAAATGCATACTTAAAAAAAGCTTACTGACCATGTTATGTATAGCTCCCAGGAGCATTTATTTGAAGAAAAACAGTATATAGCTTAAAATATTTATTTATTTTAAAATTGGATGCAAGCACTTGGTCACTGTAAATGTTTCCTGTGATATCAGAGTACAAAACTGGCTGCCAAGTTAATAAAGGCTGATGAAATGCAATTTGTTCTTTTCAAGAAATCTTATTACCCCATGCTATTTCCATGGAAAAAGATTATTTGGGAGATCATTAGTTATGATTTTCTATTTTGTTAGAAACTATTTCAGAGGACACAAATTGATAATGATATTGGAGGAGATCATGATGTCTTCTTTGTGCATGAAAATCGAGGGGTCAGCATGACAGTTTTATAAGAGCTTATATATTTATAGGCACTTTAAGTAGTTTTGTAGTTTTTGGAAGAATTGTCAAAATGGATTTTCCTGTAAATGACATACAGATAAGCCAAACACAATAAAATGTTCATTGTCTGGGTAACCAGTAGGAACATGCAGTTACAATTGTGTACTTTTTTCAGAAGAAATTAGGAAAAGAAGCATTCTTTACACATAACACATATTGATAGCTCAGCACAAAACAGTTGTAACTCCCTATTTACTTATAGGCAGTTACAATTTTTTGTCAGAGCCATCGATATGGATGTCTGATCAACTTTTTGTATCTGCATAGTTAATAAAATAAGAGTAATTGAAAAGATTCAGGTCAATTAATATTTTGATCACAAGTAATGATTTCTTTTATTTCAAGGGGAATTAAAGGTAAGTAACTTTCACAAATATAATGATAATATAAAATACATGTTGGACAATCAGAAACTGTCTATCGGTGGCATCTCTTTTTAACATGGATGGTTTCTATTTCTTGATTTCATATTTCCCCAATTTATATTAATTGTCATTCAATTCAAGTGGGTAATTGTCAATGTAGGAGCACTGTTTTTTACATGAGTCCAGGGGTGTGGAAGTAGGAATCATCTCCACTTGTCCCTGGTCAAGTAAAACATGATTTTCTACTTGTCGAAGATAAAAGTGAACTTGCCAGCAAAAAAGGGCAACAATAAATAAGAGAAGATATTGTTTTTTAGGGAAAAAATGCTGGAACCCAGCATTTTCTTCCCTGAAAACAATATTTTCTACCTTTTGATACAAACGCTTGGCTTATTAATCTCTTTACCTCTATCAAAAACCATTCTAAGACTTGTCCTCAATTTACTTGTCCACAGACAGGTGGCAAAGAAAAATTGCAAGCCGGTAGAAAAACCTGTGTTGGACAAGTCAGGCACTAGAACTCCACACCCCTGGAGTTGAAATGAAAGATGACATTTCTGATGCAATGTGATATTTCTTGGATGGGGTAGCAAAATATCATAGCTGTAGATATGTTATTTTGGTCACCAAGCTGTATATATTCCGAAATAAAATCAGTCCCTTCTATAGACTTACAGAAAGGTTTTGGTTAGCTGTTTATTGTCCATAATCCACCTAGGCCATGATTGGTGAGACGAAAATGATGTTTTATGGGACAGAACTAATTTTGTTTTTGGCATGGCTGAAATAAGTTATGGCCAGTGTGGAACAAATAACTTGGCAGTTCCTAAAGCTACTAATGGATTCACATTACATTGAGCCAACTTGTCAATTTGTTAGATTTGGAATTGCGACTTTCAGCCTGTCGTAAATGATGTCAATTGATACTTTAACCAGTGGGACTCTACTCATATTGCAGAATTGATACTTGTGTTTTAAGAAGTATTTTGAAGCTGTTGCAAAATACTGTAACATATCCTTTTAAATTTAGTTTAGAAGCTCTGGGTTTTGAGCTCAAAGTGTGAAAATGGTGTATTTTGACACCCCCCCCCCCCCCCCCCCCTCAAAAAAAAAAGAAAAAAAAATCTGTCAGGGAGCATTTTTGGATAAATTTTTGTCTCCAAGATTATGACTCGATCATCGTATCCATTGCCAAAATTGTTGTAATAAATCATTTCTTTCATTCATAATCGTCATAGTGCAGTTGGTAGTGCGTCGGGCTGTCAATCTAGAGGTCCCGGGTTTGATCCCCGAAAGCGGCACTCATTCTTTCCGACTATTTGTCTCTCACCAATGGGTTGATGATCGTAGACCTATGTGAGATAGCAGCTGGAGGCTAGGAAAGGATGTAATGGTTGTACTGGTGAGAGAAATACCAGGAAACCATTGATAGGTGCTCCAGCCCCCGCCATATAACTGAAAAAATGTTGAAAGTGGCCTTAAGCCCATTCAATCAATCAATCAATTCATTCATAATTTTTGTAATGGATCAATATTAATGAATCAACATTAACAATAAAGTGTCAACTGACACTTAATTGTTAATGTTGATTCATTCATATAGATATTTTTCTCTTTTTGAATCCTTTGAAACTAATTTTGAACCTCAAAATTTTATGCACAATTGCAAATGCACAACTGGTCAAAAGTTCTTGAAATTCAAATGCTAGTTCACAAGTCCTGGTTAGCTCAATTTCTGTTACCTTGTTTTGAATTTGTTGTTGTTGTCATTGCAATGTGATAACTGGCATGAATAAAAAAGTCTCCTACCGTATGTCTACATTTTAAAATATAAATTTACTTTGATATAAGGGCTACAAAAACCAACTAACGTGAACTTATACAAATTACAGTTAGATTTTTCGTTTCCTGCAAATAATATTGAGATGGACTCCCCAAGAGATTGTGCCGTTTGTTTTATTTGTGATATGTTTCTGAATAATGGATGAGATGTATTGTGGGACGACAATAAAATATAAGTAATTGAAACAATGCATGTGAAAACAGGACATTTCTTTTGATGTGTATGATTATATTTGTGATATATGTATCATGCTTATGGATACTTTGATGAAAGAACTAGATGCAAATAATGCACATAATGCTGAAACAGCATGCATTGTATTCTCCAGAGGGCAAGCAAAAGGTTGTAACTACAGCTTGAACAATATTTTGCTTGCCCTGTGGCATGTTATACTTTGAAATTGCAGATTTTCCAGCTTAATAACCCTTTTTTTGTAAAATTCTCAGGATTCATGCAGGCATTTGATGATGTCATTCCGAGTAACATCCTGCACATGTTGGCTGAAAATAAAAAAAAAAACAACTTAAAAAATGGATTTAGAACTTATTTTTATTCAATACACGACATTTTGGCCATTAGCCTTTTTCAAGTGAAGATATAAACAAGTAAACAGGAAATGAAGTCGACATCACATTAAGTCAATAAGAACGTCAAAAAGAAGCACATCAGTTGGCGTACAAAATATCAAATAAAGAATCTGTGTAAGATACACATGTTTAAGACAGGATCACTGATGGCTGTTTGTTATAGAAAACAAAAGTAGCTAGCTACTGGTATGTAAGAAAAACATTTCTCATATACTTGCATTTATCCCTAAGTGTTTTAACCCTTGTCATGCTGATCCCGGAATATTCCTGCTTTGGCAGGAGGCATAGCCAAAGATCAGCCTGCACACATGTGCAGTCTGATCTCTGTCCATACCACCTGATTTTCCTTTATAAATCAGTTAAGTTTGAAAAATTATATTCTCACGTTAAAAACAGTCACAATCAGGGAAACCAGTAATTTCAGCACTTTGATTTTGATGCATTTTTGCCAAGCATTTTTATTCAGCATGATAAGGGTTAAGCACTTCTGAAGGTGGTCATGGTAATTATCTTATAACTATACAAGTATCCGTGTGATAACATCCCGTATGATATTTTTTATGTTATCTCATAGTTATTTTTAGAACAATGATAAAATGCGGTTATTTTTAGAAACTTGCATTTCTGCTAGAAACATCCACGAAAAACTAAGCAAATAGAGGTTATAAGATAAATATAATACGTACTTAGTGTATTGTATGGAAAAATATCTAACTCGGTTGTGGGAATTGATAATTGTCTCGGCAGAGCCTCGACAATGATCAATTTTCCAAACCTTGTTAGATATTTTATCTCATACAAAACACTAAGTACGTATTATATATTTATTATAGATATTGATCATCTTCCCGGTCTGTCTGTCCATCCATCCCAACTTCTACATCTCTTTTTTAACGCAACTTCTTAATTTATGATAGGATTTGGATGAAATTCTTACAATGTTCCTAGTCACCGGACCTTGTGCATTATAATTATCAAGTTTGGAAATGTTTTCAGAACAAAAATATGGCAATTGTATTTTGATGCTGGCACTCTTAATTATTCTTGTACTTTTGGAGAGTCTGTTCTGTAATGAGGTGTTTTAAATGTTACAACTACAGTTTATGGTCTAGACAAACATATAGCCTGGAGTCCTAAAACTTCTCTGGTGAATAATCCAACTGCCATTAACATGGTTTCTGATTGTTTTAATGCCTCTGTCTACATATCTTGAGTATTTATCCTGTAATATATCATTAGTTGGTTTCCAAAGTTATGGTGTATATATATAAGACGTATACTTAGTGTTTTGTATAAGAAAAAAAATCTAACGAGGTTGGGAGAATTGATCATTGTTGAGGCTTTGCCGAGACAATTATCAATTCCCACAACCAAGATAGATATTTTTTCATACAATACACTCAGTACGCATTATATTTATCTTAATTATAACCTCTATTTGTCTATTTCTCATCGATGTTTCTAACTGAAATGCAAGTTTCTAAAAATAACTGCATTATATCATTGTTCTAAAAATAACTATGTGATATCATAAAAAATATCATACGGGATGTTATCACATGGATATTAGTATAGTTATAAGATAAAATCCAATTCTCAGTGAACTTATTTATTTCCATCTGGACTGCTGTACAAAACAAGTGACTTTATTTCTGTTTCAACGTCAATAGATCATTGGTGTACCGTATTTATTCTTAAAATACTCCTGCAAGCTATATAAAGTATGGACAAGGAGCTTTAATTTAGTAACAGTTTTCTGAAGAAATTGATATTTTTTAACTTTTCAACCTGTAATTTGCAATTGATTTCCTCTAAACAATCATTTAGAGGAAATTTACCTCAAATAAGAAATTCTCCAAAGGTATTTTCAAAGAAGTGAAGTTTGTTTTTCCAAGTACATCATGAAGGGAGAGCTTTTTTATAAGGAAGGGTGCCATTATTATTGGAAACACAGTAAATGAGAAAATCCTTTGTGAAAAAAAACAAAAAACAAAAAAAAAGCAGGCATCCCCCTCTTGTTGACTTGTTTTTATTTGAAGATGAAACTCACTGAAGCGTCACTGATCCAGTATTGAATCAGCTGATTTTTGTTCATCATCATTATTTTTTTTCCTATTGGTCCTTTCTATATGGCAAGTTTTTCGATTTTTGTTTTGAAATAAAATGAAAAGAAGGATTATTAAAATGTGAAATATTGAAGCCAGTTTAAAGAATGATTAAGACATAGCTGCATATTTCTGTCTGCAGTGAAATTAGAGAAGATTAGAAGAATTAAGCTGTCAAATCTGGGAAGATTTCAAATTTCTCCTATTCCTGGTTCTCATTGATAGCAAAGAAAGCAACTGCCCAGTGAACTGGTGAATCTCAAGTATTATTGAGGGGTCAGCACAAAACTATTGCAAGTGCTCTTTATAGGCACTTGCAATATTTTTGTACTGGCCCCTTAAGAAGTTTCCTGAACCCTTCAGTAAAAAAGAAAAGAAAATTCCTCCTATTCTAGCTTCTGATATCATTGAAAAGTGTCCATTAAGTAATATGTACACAGATGCTTCTTGAACCTTTTATGATAAAATAAAAAGGACAAATGAGTAGAATGATAGACTTAAAAATTACAGTAGGTCTGTTTGTTATTTAAGGATCCATGGACAATAAACAAAGATTTTCAAAAGTGGGAAATACCTCTGTTTTATACAATACATAATGAAAAAAATGATTTTTGCTGTTTTAGTTATCACCCAATTCTTTGTTCAAATATTTAAGGATAAGTATTTAATACCACACTCAGACCTTCAAATAAAAATCCTTTGCAAATGAGTCTTATCCAAAAGCTGAAGGATTATATTAAACAAGAAAAAAAAAATAGATCTAGCAATTTTGTGTGCCTAAAAGTCATAATCCTTTGCCAAAGATTTGTTTGAATTTGTTTGAATATTTTTATTCAAAAGCAGGGGGATTACATAAAAAAAAAGAAAAGAAATTTAACAATTTGATGTATATTACTTTTGGAACATTTGTCCACTTAATTAATCGATGGGTCATTATAAAACTATTGTAAGTGCCTATATATTTATAGAGACTTAAAATAGTTTTGCACTGATCCCTTGAAATGTAAGACCAGATGATGCAGCTGTTGACTTAGTATTGAGATTAGGTGAGAGCACTTCAGGATCCACTCTTTTCCACTTGAATAATGATGACATTTGATTGGTCAGATTGGAATTTGCGTCTGCTCATGTCTGTAGATGCATGTCATGATCAATTTAGGATCACCCTCGAAGCTTGCATAAATGCATAATTTTGAAAAATAATTAGCAGAAATCATGCCGTCTGTTATAATGGAGGGAAATTTTTAAAATGGGGTAAAAAAAATGAGAGCTATCTTTGTCATTGAAGCAATTTTAATGCAGGTCAATGAAAAAGACATCAAGAATTGCCTTAAAAGGTCTTTGGTGACATTTTCTTGCATGAGAAATAGCTTTTTGGTGTCATTAGCAATAAAATTGTGTGCATTCGGAGGAATTTGAAACTTTTTATTGACAACCTCCATCTGATTTGAATTACTATGTGAGTATGCAAGAATTTTAACCATGAATCATTCCACTGAAAATTCGAGAATTTTGAATATAATATTAGGTTTAGAAATTTGTCACAAACAATTTTTGGATATAGAATCAAAATGATATTATCTCTGGATTATCTTATTCAAATGGTAAGAAACAAATGTTTTGTCTTTAAATAAAATATATATATTTTTTAACGATGCTTTTGTCATTAGGTGTGTAGATATAAAAATTTACTGCTCTTGGGAAATCAGCTTTTTATAACTATTTTAAGGATTAAACAATGATATGTTTTATTTCTTGCACAGTTCAGACAGTAAATAAAGTAATTGCAACAGTTTCAAACTTTGACTTTTCAGCCTAAATGCCATAGCTTGTAAACTTTTTCCATGTTTTGTCTTCTTGTTCACAAACATTCTTTGTAGTAATTATGTGAAGATATGGCCCCTAAATACAAATCAATAAAGGTAACCCAAAGATAGAACCATCAGCTGTCAGATTTGTGGACTTTAATCCCTTAAAGGTTAGCCTCCATTTGCATAAATGAACCCAATCAAGATCACAGGTCAAACATGTGCCCCTACTTATGAATTTGGTTAACATGCTACAGCAGTAAAATATTGAAAACTGTCAAAATCTCACCCTCTTTTAATTTGTTTGTTGATTCTTAATATTGATACAGGGTTTGACACTGAGGGGAGCCTGGGAGTCCTTGTTTATCTATTGGTACTCCTTTATTTTGTAAGTAAGGAGTCCCACGGACTCCCTTAGTAATATAAGAATATTTCAATAAACATAATAATCAATCAATTTACTAGGAACAGTTTCTTTTTCAATCCTCGTCAAAACTGTACATCTTTTTCACTATTGAAATTATTGAAGATAACATGATGATGACTCTGCTTGCATCTAGTAGTATTTTGAAAGAAAACCATCTCTTTTGATGGAGAAACTTGTGGAAAAGAAGAAATTGCATGTAACAAGCAATTTCTTCTTTTCCACAAAGTTCTCCCTATTATGAAATTTTGACTCCTTACTTTGATCCTGGACTCCTTGATTTAGTAGATTTGGAGTCCAAAGGACTCCTTACTCATAGAATGCGATACCCTTATCATGCGGAATAAAAACTTCGGCAAAATAACATTAAAATCAAAGTGCACAATGCATTTGGATTGACCCCCAAATATGGGTGTGGCAGGGTAGGGAAGGTTGGGGCTTATTGTCACTTTATAATCTAAACAAATTTTCTCCTCCTAAAACATTAGCTTGATTTCAATGAAACTTGGCAAGAATGATCCTTGGGTGACCCTCTTCTAAACTTAATCAAGAAATTTTGAATTTTAGCTGAATTTTGATTGGCCCATATATTGGTGGCAAAGCTTATGTTCACAAAAATGATAGTTGTTTTCTCATGCTTTATATATTGGTTCATCAAGACTTTAGATAGTTGAAAGCCAGTGGAGCGTTACAGGCATGCCCTCTTGGGCCTCTTGTTTTTTCTTAATCAGTTGATAGAAATAGATGACACCATTCATGAAATTTTAAAGTTTTTGAAATTTCAACGTTAATTGTAATTTGACAGCTTGTTTGCATGTTGCACAAAAAATTATTAAAGATTAAGGTGGCAATGGACAGCCACTTCCCAACTCTTTAAACCGGAAGTTGGTTTTCGTTTATTTTACGGCTCTTTTTGCGCGTTGTTTAAAAAGACCGGTTTTCGTAAGGTTCTGCTTATGGAAATAACGTAGAATAATGATGGTAAAGATTCATAACTTAGCTTCTTTTCAACCTTTGATATCAACTGAATGACAGAATCATTAAATTTAACATTAAAATGCATTAAAAGCATCATTCAATAAGGAGGGGTCTCTGTAAAATAACGAAAAACTTTCTTATTTGCATGGAAAGATATGCTGAATTTTTTACCAAATAAAGGAAAAATATGGGGATTAAACGTATCGGAAAACAAGAAAAATTCATTGGGTGATTTCTTCATAAAATAGATTTTTGTGGCATTTTTACCCTGTAAAATTACAACCATTGTGTACATGTATAAGGTCTGTCAAAATGTATTTGTGTTATAGCTATAAGCTAGTACTTAGTTTATACTAGACCTAAAACAAATATAAACGTTTTACTGAAAAATGGCCAATACCACTCAAGGGCAGATAACTCTAGCATGAAAACGAGCATGGAAAGGTACCTTCAAATTTTGGTATAATGACTAGACAATGTTAATCTACAACATATGTGATCAAGAAAAAAATTCATTGGGTGGAAAAAAATGACGCCATGTGTCCATTGCTACCTTAATAGTTTTTCAAGCAATAAAATTAAATAAGCTTTATTTATGACGTGAATAGGCAGCCTCCCAAATACTTCATGAAGACTTTAAATCTTACATGTCAAATTACAAAAAATGATACTCTTAAAAAAATTACCTTAATAGAAAATGAGCGGGTATAATGCAATATTGTACCATATACATTCATTGACATTTAAATTTTTTTAATCGACAAAGAAAAGGTGTCAAAAGTTCAGAATTAACTTTTCCAGATAAATTAGATTGGATATCAAGACTCTTAATTGGATATCAGAAGAAAATCTACATTCTATCAAAAAGGATCTAGAAAAGCCTAAGGACATTTCTGTCTATAGTATACATTTTCCAGGAGAAGAAACGAGGTAATGTAATTTCGGCAATACAATTATCGGAGTAAGAACAATCAAGTCTCGTTGGAGAAGAGTGGATTTGACGAAGATAACTGGCAGTAATACTTATATGATTGAAGTTACGTCTGTCACTACACGTCCTTGTGGCCGCCATTATCAACTTGGAGAATTTTAGAGTATCTTATTCTGGGAAAAATATATTGTTGTCTGTAGGTTACCAAAATGTCATAAATACAGCTTTATTTCTGGTGGGTACCAACAGTATAGGGTTTGGTAGCGAAATATCAAGTTTTTCATCACTGTATCTTATCCCAAACACTAAGTTTTAAAGATAGACAGACTTCTTTTGATGTTGAAGAAACAGCTTCAAACTATTGTAAGTCCCGATGTATTTATAGGCACTTATAATAGTTTTACACTGTCCCTTTTAATATCAGTCCTTTACTCAAAAAGACCTAAAAACAGACAAAACACTATAAAACAGAAAATCAAAGGGCAATAAGTGTAAATGATGCCTGATTGTGAGTATCAATTTTGGCAGCTGGTCCCAAATAAAAGCCAAGGGAGGTACACAAAGCTACAGACAGAGGGGGGGTGTTTTGGATTTTAGATCAAAGTATTTTGATAATTAAAGCACAAACCATATGTTGTTGGTACTCATTGGAATCGTCTCATCCAGACGATTCAAATGAGTACCCACAACATAAGGTTCCGTTGAGAAATAAAGATTTTAGATTGCCTTTACCCCCTCTTATCCGTACCCCTGGGAGAAGGGACCAGTTTTGTAGTTCAAGCATATAATTGTTGGGTATAATATGGTGGACAGCTGGCACGGTCTTTGCCATATTTTAGGATTCATTATTAATTTTCATTACTCTGTCAAGTGGAGCAATTTTGCCCTCCAAATGGTCTGAAAATGATTTTGTGATTTGTTACCATGGCATTTAGAATGGCTGTTATTGATCCATGGTCTATTACCACGGTTGTTATTAAACTTTGTTCTTCATCAGCGTATACCATTTTAAGTACAAATTTCAATAACTTCCTTTAATTTTCACTGAAAATCACACTTTTTTCCATCCTCAAGTTTTTTTCAGCTATTTATGTCAGTGATATTGGTTTATTAGCTCCACTGGCTGAAAGCCACTGGGGCTATTGTCATGGCGTTGTGTCCGTCGTGCGTCCGTCCGTCCGTTCGTCCGTCCGTGCGTGCGGTCGTAAACTTTTTCTTTAAAAATCTTCTCCTCAGAAACTACTGGATGAATTTCAACCAAACTTCACAGGAATGATCCTTGGGAGACCCTCTTTCAAAGTTGTTCAAGAAATTTTGATCCAATGAAAAACATGGATTTAATGGGCGTGGCTAATTTCCAAATATGGTAAAAAGTGACTTTTCTCAGATTCTAATTGATGGATACCAATTAAATTTTACATGAATAATTCTTAGGTGAACCTTTATCAGTCTACAGAAAATTATTGTGATCTGATGAAAAATATGTATTTTATGGGCGGAGGTCATTTCTCTAAATGTTATATAGTGGAAACTTTGAAAATCATTTTCTCAGAATCTGAATGATAGATATCAACCAAATTTTACATGAATGATTCTTGACTGATCCTTTATCAGTCTACTGAAAATTATTGTGATAGGATGAAAAATATGTATTTTATGGGCGGAGGTCATTTTTCTATATGTTATATAGTGGCATTTTTGAAAATCATTTCAACATTAGTAGAATCCAAAAAATCTAGTCAAATCTTAGATTTTCTTTTTCAAGAATTTCAAGCCTGTGGAGCCACTCAAGCCATTCATGGCTTTCTAGTATGTAGATGTGGTGCATTCTGGTTTTTTTTTTACTGCTAAATATCAATTTTGTACAAAAAAATGTTAATTTTAGGGACATTTCATCCAGTCTTGCGCAATTTATCTGAAAAAAAATTAATAGCAGTAAGTGTAGATTAATACCAGATTGCATGTTTGTGCGGGCTGGTTTAAGTCTATACTTTCTGCTTAAGATTGATTGAATGGAGTTTAACCCCACTTTCAACATTACTTCATTTATATCGCGGCAGCTTAAACACCTAACAATGGTTTCCTGGTAATTCTCTCAGCAGTACAAACATCACATTCTTTCCTAGCCTTCAGCTGCTTACGCACATAGGTCTAGGATTATCAACCCATTGGTGATCTGGGACAAATAGTCAGAAAGAACGACGTAGTCGGGGATCAAGCCCAAGACCTCTAGATTGACAGTCCGATGCGCTACCAACTGCGCTATGACGGCGGCTGCTTCTGCTAAAGAAGTATTTGAACAATTATAGAACAAACAAAGTAACTCGTTGGGATTATAAATTTCCATAAAAGTTGTAAAAACAATACAATATACTAAAAATGTCTGCAAATGTTTAGTATGATAATTAAAAGCATTTTAATCTGATTAGTGGGAGAAGGTCTAGTATGATTTGAGAAATTATCGTCAGAAATGCTTAACCCTTTGCTGTTTAATCCCTGCTTTTTACGTGCCTGTGATTTTATGATTGAGAAAACATTGTGAAAAAAGAAGAAATTGCTTCTGACAAGCAATTTCTTCTTTTTCCACACTATTTTCTACCCTACTTAATGGTTATTTTTCAAATTAAATTCACTTTAAATTTTCGTCTGCAAAACCTTTGAAATTGGACAGGTCCAAAAATTTGTAAAACAGGAAAGGGTTAATTTTCCCTTGCATGAAGCTGAATGACAGAAAAGGCTACAAAATTTTGATTTATTTTTCTTGCCTGGAATGTGTTCCATTTGTACATCCTGCATTATTCATCAGACATTCATTTCTACTAGTAACTTGGCCGTGCTTGTGTAGCTGACAGTGGCAAGGATCGACACTTATACTAGTCCTCAGGCCTGAGACCTGTGGATTTTAGGGAGGACTGGTAGATGTTGCCATGCAGCAGGTCCTTTAGGCCAGTACTAAATGGCAGTACTAAGTATTTCAAATCTGCCCAGTTTTGAAAAGTAATTGCCTTTCGAATATATATATATATTTTAATGCGAGATGAAAAATCCCACTAAATAAGATTATTAAGACGTCATTAAGAAACAATTTTCAATATTTTGAGTGAAAACATTCAATGTCGTCAAGGCTACTAGTTTTGAGGCAATGCAAAACCATCTTCGTTTCCTCATTAAGATATTAAGCTGTCAGTCCTTGGGTTGTGAGTATGACCCCTGGCTAGTCTTTTCTGAGATTCCAGCTGCACATCTTATAAAGGTTTACATTACCCAGCCATTCGTGGAAGACAAATATTGGACGGAATGTATACCATTGTTGGGATCAAAGCAGTCCCTATGATGGAAAGACTGAAAATGGCTATGGGGGCAGATCTATTGCATGTGGTTGATAGAACATGGTTTTATCTTCTAATAATCATTAATCGAGGGTTCAGTGCAACACTATTGTAAGTGCCTATAAATATATAGGCACTTACAATAGTGATGCACAAAACCCTTGATTTGTATTTATAAATTGTCGTAAAATTCAATGAATGATAATTCCTCATATACTCTCAAGATCCATATCTTAAGCTATATTAAAAGTCAGATATAACTTTCAAAGCTAAGGGTAGATTTGGTTATGAAATAAAGTCATCCAGTGGCATTTATATTGTCTAAGAATAATGGGAAACTGAAAATTTATGTGCATGCTTGTTCACTAAATATTTGAAAACAGAAAACTGTCATTGCTCAAAGCAAAGCCCGGTAATTTCGTAATTTATTAGATTATTAAACAAATTATGCAAGACTGTTGGTTGACATTAAAGTTAGTTGTTTCACTTCCTTGAGACAGCGTTTTATGTCGTTTATAATGCCAAGTTTCATTTGAATCGGGATACCCACAATTCCTGTCATTCCGCAGCGGAGAATGTCTGCATTATTTCAGTATAAATGTCTACCGTTACCAGACACTGATATCGTAAAGCGCTCCGAATGTCGTTGTTTTTGCATTCCGTTATTTGTGCAGCCTCTTGCATCTTTCAGTGTACCTCATGAGAATTTTGTTATTATTTTTGGAATTCCAAGCTGTTTGCAGAATTTAAAAGCAAAAGTCATCTCTGGGATTGATCATGTAATTATAAGGATTTGTTGGATGCACATAGTGCCCGATATTGAATGAGTGAATGAAACACCAAATTACATAATACATCTATAGACAAATATGAGGCTTCCTTGAGTTTTTATCTGTTTAGATGACTAGTCAAATAAATATGGTATATCATTCACACAAATTTTACATTGTGATGATATAATATTGGCACATTTTTAGAAAAATCGATAAAATTCTTAGAATTAATTGATTAAAATTTCCTGTGTAAAATAAAATGCTGTTTGTAAAATGACATCATTTAGTCCATTATAATGTCATAATCACAGAAACAAAACAACATTGCTATACACTTTGGGCTCATTCGTCAGCCCGATTAGCTCAGTTGGTAGAGCACAGGACTTCAAAACCATTGAAGTTCGATGGTGTGGGTTCAAACCCGGGCTGGCACACTAAAAAAAAAAAACTAATTGTCTTTCGGATGAGACTTTAAACCGAGGCCCCATGAGATGGTGCTTTGCACCGAGCACGTTAAAGAGCCATGGTGGAACTCAGCAGTAGTTTCGTCATGTATCTTTGCACTATTCCCCGTCTTCTGGGGGCGTCTCTCATATGGGCATGTGCTACGGTAGCGATGATAAATAAACGGATATACACACACATTTGGGCTCATTTGTATTGTTATTTCACTAGTAAAATAACACTTGTGTAATATCAAAGAATATTCAGTGGGATTATTAAAATATTTCAGATGTTTAAATACAAACTAACCAAAGGGTTGTAAAAGACTGAACAGTGAACCCAAAAAATCAAAGCATGTCATTTTGTTCTGTGACTTATTATTCTACCTTAAATTTAAGATGTTTGTAGTTTAATTTTTGTTCTAACCATAGGGCCTAAGAATTATATTAATCCTTGTCATGCTGAATGGATTTTGGCTAAAATTTTCATAAAAACCAAAGGGCAAAAAGCACTGAAAGTACCAACTGTAGGTCACTTTGTATTTGAAAAATTAAATCTATTGACAATTCTGGTTTGAAAGTGAGAAACAGGTGGTGTTGACTAACATCAAACTGCACATATGTGCAGGCTGATGTTTGTCTATAGCTCCTGCCAAAGCAGGAATATTCGGGGTTCAGCATGACAAGGGTTAACAGGCCTTTACAATAGTTTTACTCTACCACTCATATGATTTCAGTCACCAACTTCTTCTCTTGTCAAATGCCATTATCATTGTCATTGGCTTCCAAATGTGTCTGTAAAGACATGAAATTGGAGAACATGCTATTTATTACAATGGAACACAATATGAATTACACTGGAAAATAATGTTACCATGTGACCCAAGGTTAATGTGCAAGTGTTTTCTTTGATGTCTACCTTGTTTTACCTTCCTTATGGTCAACTACTTGTCAACTGTAATGTTAGTTTGTACCATGTTGACCAGGGGTCAAGTTGTAGCCATCTACTGGTCAGAAAATATATCATTAACACTTTTAAAAATACTTGGGAACCCATTGCATGAAAAAGATCACAATAGACATTTTCTAAAGTAGCTGTGTGTATAGTCTGTTGAAAAAGTAGGCTTTTTTTGAGAAATCAAACCCTGCATTCAGGATGACAAAAGGCTGCAAACAGTTTGCAAATTATACCCAGCTTTACATCTCCACTTGTGTGCAAAGCAGAGTAAAATTTATAAACTGTTTGGACAATTTTTTCATCCTGAAGGCAGGACTGAGCTATAATTGTTTAGCACTATCTTGTCAGAAATATTTATTAGGTGGTCCCTTGTAAAAATTGCAAACTTGGTCAGAATGTTCGATAGGTCATGAGGATGAACTCTATTGAAAATGGGAAGGATCCGTGCCATATCACAGGAAAAGGGGCCTTAATGACAATTATCTTTGTTTACACTCTAGTGGCCAATCTTCATTAAACTTGGTCAGAATGTTTGCCAGGTCACAAGGATGAATCATATGGAAAATGGGAACAATTCAGGCCTTATCATGGGAAAAGGGGCCTTAATGACAATTTTTTGTGTACACTCTAGAAGCCACAAATATGGTCCAATCGTCAATGAACTTTGTCAGAATGTTTGTTAGGTCATGAGAATGAACTATTTTGAAAATGGGAAGGATCCATATCATATCACGGGAAAAGGGGCCTTACTGAAAATTTTCTTGTAAGAGCTCCAGACGCCACAAATATGGTCCAATCTTCATGAAACTTGGTCAAAATGTTTGCCAGGTCACAAGAATGAACTCTGTTGATATTGCAAAGGATTCATGCCATATCACACTAATAGCACTTGCATTTTGACAAAGTGCCTGTGGGGGGTATAAGTCTGCTCTGCAACAGTTCTGGTTACTTCCGAAAAGTTGTGTAACTATTATGGGTTCACTACCTTAATTCCAAAACCTTGGCAGATCACTGTAACCATGGATAACACATGAAGCACCTCTAGGTTGATCAAACAAATCATAGTCCCTAAGTCCCTAAGCCAGCAAATTTGGGCAATTTTGTCTAAAGTTTTAGCTGACTTGATTCCTAGGAATTCATTGAATTGCATGATGGGAAAGAGATCTTGCAAATGATCTAGGATATATATGTGACCTGTCATGCAAAAAGGACCATCTGGGAACTTAGTAAAATGAATATTTGAAAAAGAGGTTGCGTCCAGCATTGGTCAACCAGAGGATGCATTTCTAACTTTCTTCCACTGGAAGGTAGATGTAACATTCTAGATTCAGAAAAAAGTTTTGACCCAAGTCAGCCTGGGCAAACTGGGTAGTCTAACTAGGGTTAACACTTTACACACTACCCAGATGGTTCCTTTTTGTGTGACGGGTCACATATGTCTGTTATGAAGACATGTTTTTCATAATTTGATGAATTGTTTGATCTTAGTATGCATCACTTAGGTTAGCATTGCAGATCTCAAGTTTTGGATGTCAAAGTTTGCTGGTATGTGTATTTTTCAGCCTAACATGTGAAGCATTCGAGAAAACATATAGGAGTAAAATAACTTCTTAAAATGTAATTTCTGCTATCTAAATCCATTTAATTAGAAGCCATACTAAATCTTTCATCCTTGAAGCATTTCCTTGGAAAGATCACAAAAATGTGTTGGCTACACCTATTTAATGTTGATAATAGGGTATTTGATTAACTTAGTCTTTCCTCTTGACCTTTTCTAATCTATCAAAATTGCGGTAATTCGTGATTTCAATTCAAATAAAGAGATCTTTAATCCTTAAAGTGTCATGCTGAAACATTTTCTATTCCTACTTTTTCAGTTATAGACCAGTCAGCACTAGTGTGCATTCTTATCTAAGTCTACACCACCTTTTTTCCCCTTTTCAAGGCAGAGTTGGCATGAAATTAATTTTCAAAAAGAAAGATTGCCCTTGGATTCTAGGGCTTTTAGTACTTTAAAATGAGTGCATGTTTTTGATCTGTCTGTTTGTTTATCCATAAAAACATTTGAAATTGGCAATATCTTTTGATAGGTAAGGGATAGAGCCTCCATATTTCACATGATAATTGCTAATTGTGACAAGACCTTCCTGTTATTAACTCTTTCAACTGGTCATCTGTTTAGGTCAAGGTCATTTTTCAAGGTCAAATTGTTGAAAATGGCAGTGGCAGGAGCATTGATGTTTAACATACATTTTTGTTGATTCTGTCGATTACAAAATATGAAAGAGGTAGCTGACAAGCAAGTAACATAAAGATAGAAAAATAGGTGAAAAACATGGTGAGCAGTGGAAAAATCTTGTTAAGGACTTTCATGCATATATTCAAAGTTAGCTTTCTTCACCTGATGAAATACTATACAGGAAATTTTTATGGTAAAAAGACAAAGAAATGACTCTTACGACTCTTGATAAAAAGTCAAAGAAATGGCTCTTGGTAAAAAGTCAAAGAAATGACTCTTGATAAAAAGTCAAAGAAATGGCTCTTGGTAATAAGTCAAAGAAATGGCTTTTGGTAAAAAGTCAATGAAAAATGGCTCTTGGTAAAAAGTCAAAGAAATGACTCTTTATAGAAAGTCGAAGAAATGACTCTTTATAGAAAGTCAAAGAAACGGCTCTTGGTAACTCTTAGTAAAAAGTAAAAAAAAAAAATGCTTTTATGACTCTTCATAAAAAGTCAATGAAATGACACTTGGTGAAATGTCAAAGAAATGACTTGATAAAAAAGTCAATGAATGACTCTTGGTAAAAAAAACTATTCTTGGTGAAATTTCAAAGAAATGGCTCCTGGTCAAAAGTCAATGAAATGGCTCTTTGTATAAAGTTAAAGGAATGACTCTTCGCAAAAAGCCAAGGAAATAGCTCTTGATAAAAAGTCAAAGAAATTGCTAAAGGTAAAAAAGTCAAGGACATGGATCTTGGTAAAAAGTCGAAGAAATGGCTAATGGTATAAAGTCAAAGAAATGGCTCTTGGTAAAAAGTCAAAGAAAAGATTCTTGATAGAGGGAGAATTTATAACTTGGTTTCTAAAATTGAAATGTGTAGAAACCCCTGTCTACCTAAGGCTAAATGTGTAAGAGTTCTCCATCTAATTTAATTTCATGATTATTTGAGCTGCTTCAATCTTTTAAGCTCATTGAATTAGACATTTTCCCTCTTCTCTTCTTTTTTCTATATCCTACTAATTTCTGATGAATCTTAATCTCTACTATGCTGAATCCAGAAATGTTCTACTTTGGCAGGAGGTATAGAAAAAGACCAGCCTGCACATATGTGCAGTCTGATCTTAGTCTATAAAACCTGATTTTTCTTTTCCAACCAGGTCATTAATTTCAACAATCATTCTTTCAAAATGAATACAGACTCGCCTCCAGTGTTTTCAGCACTTTGATTTTAATTTAATTTAGCTAATGATTTTATTCAGCATTATAATGGTTATCCCATGCTATGCTAAGCCATCAGTACGCAGAAGTTAATCCTGAAATGGTTCATCTCGTAGAGACTGAATTATCGGCATGCAAATTTAACCCTTGTTTTACTTCTGATCCTGGATAAAAACATGATTCATTCATGAGAGCAGAACTGAAGGTAGTGAAACCGTAATAGTTTTGCAACATTTTTGAACTAATGAACTTTCACAATGTTGACTCAGGTTTCCTATTGAAAATCATTAGGAAACCTCGATTAACACTGTTAAAGTTCATTACTTCCAAAACGTTGCAGAACTATTACGGGTCCACTACCTTAAGCCCATGACCCGGCCTGAATCGTGAGTCCTGCTTCTTACCCTATGTCAGTGTTCTCAAATTTTAACTACTAATTTGTGAATGTTGCAATCAAAGTGCAGTTGGTAGCGCATCAGACTGTCATTTTTATAAGGTCTTTATTTCCATCAAACAGCGGCACTCATCCTTTCCGATGTGTTGTCTCCCACCAATGGGTTGAAAATCGTATATGTTAAGGGAGACCACTCTCACTACTGTCCTGCATAGTTTCGTTGGTTTAAATACAATATCTGACACTTGCATCAGGGAAGATCTTCTTTGGCTCAGTGGTTAGTGCATTCGACTTGTAAACCAATTATTTGACTTTGCTTCCGTTGAGGACAGCACATAACAGAAAACCTATGTGGGAAAGGCCAGGAAAGGATGGAAAGGTAGTACTCTTGTAATAAATATCAGGAATCCATGGTAAGGTGCTGCAGCTGATACAAAATTGACTGAACAATTGCTAAAAGCCGTATAAAACCCCAATCAAACAAACAAACTAAACAATTATTGCTTTACTTCAGGATTTTGTGCTCTTATTCTGTCAAATTGAAATGTTATGAGGAGCGATACAATCATTGACTATGTGACGAATTGGTGACATCCATATTGAGTAAGAAGATTGTTGTAATTACGTAGGAACAGGAAGCGTGTCGGAGAGAATGTAAATTGAATTAGTAATGAGCTGTTACTGTCTTGATTACATTTACCAAGCTTCTGAAACTATGTAATGTTATTTGTTATTTTCTGACGAACAAAGATCTATATTTTTAGTCAGACTACCGTATATCAAAACAACTTGAGTTATCTAAAGTTATCAAGATTTGGTTAGTATATTCTTAAATTCAGGAAAAATATTGTAGTTCTCGGTGCTGTTGTTGGCATTGTTGTTTGCGTTGGTGTGACAAACTTTAACCTTGGTCATAACTTTTGAATGGTAAGTCATAGAGCCTTCATATTTCACATGATCATTGCTTGGGGACAAGACCTTTCTGTAGGTACCAAGTTCAAGATCATTGGTCAAGGTCAAGGTCATTTTTCAAGGTAAAATATGTTTGAAAATATTTAACCTTGGTCATAACTTTTGAATGGTAAGTCAAAGAGCCTTCATATTTCACATGATCATTGCTTGCTACAAGACCTTTCTGTGGGTACAAAGTTCATATATTTGCATTGCCTAAGAAATAATAGACAGCCGAGCGTTGACACCCGCTTGTGGTGCTCTTGTTAAACAATTAAATCTGTTGATAGAATTTGAATGACAATTTCCAAAGTTTCAAATGTGTACCAAGTTAAAACTAAGCTAAGCTGGTGCAACATTAATTTAGAGCCACCATCTGAAGTCAGTTGGTAGCCTGATGGACTGTCAATCCTAAGGTTGAATCCCCAACAGCTGCACTCATCCTTGTAATGGTTTGATAATCGTAAACACATGTAGGACAGCAGCTTGAGGTTAGGAAAAGACATTATGATAGTACTGGTACACTAACCAGGAATCAATTCATAGCTTGGTGCTTCAGCAGCCACGTTTTTTACCGAAAAATGAAATTTAGGGCAGTGTTAAACTATAATCTTCAGTATAATCCAAGATCATCGCCCTTGCAGGGCAGGGCTTTAGTACTGGGTCTTTGTATTTAAGGTTAAGGTAAATCTGCTTTTATGTACAAGAATCTCAATTTAATAGATGGTCAACATAGTCGTATGTTAGTAACCAAACCAAAGTAATTTCAGCTTAGACATGTTGAAGTTACTAGGGTTTGGTGACCTTGATTTTGGTGAAATGTATTCACTTTTTATTAGCATGCCTAAAATTTTGGTTTTAAGATGCAGTTATTTACATGTGTTCACGACAATTGTTACATAACTTTTGAAAGAACCCAAAATATTAAAAAGTAAACTCTCTAAATTTTGTCACGGATATCTTGTATTTTGGTAAGCACAGTCAATGGAACAACTGAATTTACACACTCATGAATTTTTGCAAATTTACATGCATAGACACATTTCTTCCTTTCTGCAATAAACTTTAAGGAGTAAAACATCTAGGAGTAATGAAACCAAATGACCAAACAGAAGTGGTTAATCATCTTTGTTTTTCTGCCTACTTCTTGTAGGTGCAAATAAGATCAGTGATAAAGAAAACAAAAGGACAATTCCCTGGCTCAGAGTGAAACGGTTATTACTGCCTATAAATATATAGGCAGTTACAACCATTTCATGCTGAGCCATTGAAATGATAACATCAAGACAGTGAAGTCACATCAAAAAGTCCTAAGAATATTGCAATTTCTGTTTAAAGTCTGTCCCTTTAATAATGAAAGTCTCAGACTTTGTATGCCTTAATTAGTAGACAATCTAATAATGGAAGCCTGTTTGATAAGTTTGTCTCGTTTGCAAAAAGGGGGTCGGGACCTGTTAGGGGCTCTTTGTTCTTGAGAGTATTCTAAGATACAACTATAGCTATTTTTGGTTGGATTGCAATTATTTGAATTGTGAATAAGTATCAGTAGATTGGTAAAATACATGCCATAAAAAAAGAAGAAAATTCCTGACCATGACATTTTTCATTTATTCAATTAACAATAATACATTTTATTTGAAAAAAAAAAAAAAAAAGCATTTCAACGTCTCCGTGTGAAAAAATTGTTAATGAACATATAGGCAGTTACTATTGTTTCGCACTGAGCAATTGATTTTCATTCTAAAAACATTTTTGAGAGATCAGCACAATACTATAGTTAACAACTTTGTGAAATTGACATTCATCTGGATCAAAACTATTCCAAATCACTCGCTCAGCGCTCTATTAATCCATTCCAAACACTCACTCAAACTATTCAAAAAGGCTCCAAACTCACTGAAAAGGACAGAATCAACAATGTCATTCAAAATAAATAAAGCTAGAAAAAAATCGTGATTTCATTGACATAATTTAAAAAGTAAACCTCTGATAGTTTTTTGAAGAAATGGGAAGCTTTTTATAAACATTGTTTGCATATTTTAGTAAAGGGAGTTAATGAATGTTGCTAATTTTGTTCATCCTGAACAAAATTTGCGATATTGGATTACCTCCCATTAAATTCACTCAAAACTTGCTCCACATACTCATTCAATTGCATTCTTAAATCATTCCTCTTGTTAATTTCACGTTGTCGTTAACTGTTACTGCATTGTAAGGGGTCAGTTCTAAGCCCTTGTATGTGCCTATTTGTTTATAGGTGCTTACAAAAGAAAAGTGCTCAACACTCAATTTACAATTGTTTTGCACTGAACTCTCCAGAAAAACACATTGATCAGGCTCTAGAATGTGGTAATTTTAGACATCAAAAACATTAAAGCAGGGCATTTCAATTTACAGCGTGGAACCGAGGGACAAAGCATATGGCATTCCCAATGATTTCATTGTACAAGTATTCTAATTGTTTATCAAAGTTTTATGATATGCCATAGAATATTTCACAAAACCATCATGTAGAGACTCATAAATCAGCCACAATTATTATCAGCAAACATGCAATAATGCTTGTAAAACCTGAATCTTAATTTACCATGCTAATTACTCCGACATATGCTCTCGTTTTTTGCCTGAAAACTTGGCTCTTTATCGTAGCTCTGTGCTATTTTCTTTCACTTAGTTTGTATTGAGGAGTTTTTCCTAGACTGCTTTAATGGTCTATACACTGCATAGATATTAAGATCAGTATTGTTATTATCCCTTGTTATTTTTGTACCTGTTTTGAAATACTTGACTTGAGAGTTAGCTTAATTTTGCTTAATTGAGGTAATATAAGGTTCTTTAATGGTGAAAGGGAAGGCTTGGGCATTTCCCACGATATCACATGCACAAAATTTAAAGACTCAGATCAGCCTGTGCATTTGCACAATCTGATCAGAGTTTTTGCTTCATGCTCAATAGTCTTGAAGTCTCTGCTAACTTTATGGTTGTCAATTGCAAAATTGTTAGAAATATGACATAGGCTCAAATAATTAAAAAAGTCACAATTATATTGATAATTCAGACCAAAAAAGAAAGGAAACAATGTGTTTTGGAACAAGAAAGTATGTAATTCATGTCAGTCAGGGTCAGTAATAAATGAAAAGTCAATAATTGACTTGGTATATTAATAAAATATATTCGTAGCACGTAATAATGACGCATCACCAGGAATAAACTTCATGAAAATTGCCGATTATAGAGAGGCCTAAACACTCGTAAGTCTTTTGTCCTTCTCGGAAAAAACCTGTTTCCGTATAATCTCCTCCAGGAAAAATTGTCCGCAAGAGAGCGTTAGTCAAGGAGATTTTTTTGGCTGAAGGCAAGGAGAAATCAATACTGCTGCATGTTTTTTTCCTATGAAAATGTTTTCCGCAGAAGCATGGATAGAATGATACTCTAGCATGATGAATTGAATTGTCATGAGTATTAAATATAATGTTCATGATTTACTTCGGCTTTAGATGGGGGTTATTACTATCTCTTTAATTCAGTGTTTCAAGAAAAATATCTGTATTTTATTTGTAAAATCCGATTATTCTTCTGTACATGACTTTTTTCCAGTTTTTGTTATGTCTTTTACGGTTACGATTGCCACATTTTCTAATTTTGACAGAATAACATGGAATTATCTTGAACAGAGATTTCTATCAAAGGACAAAACTATTTGATCCAGAGATGCATAACAATATACTGTTTTATTCCATTAATGTTATTTTGTAATTTTTTCTCCATGTTCATGCACTCAAGGGAGAGGATGGATGGGAAAGATTTATATATTGATATGAAATGTCAAAATGGTTGCTATTATCATTTAAACCATCTTTATTTACTTGTTTGTTGCATGATCAAATATTTTCTTTATTGGGCATCACAATTTTGAAGCTTTGGGGTGTGTACCTTTGTGTGAGGCCTTTGGAATTGACCTTGATTCGGAGGTACAGATAAGAGAGAGTAGAGCCTGTTTAAAATCTTTATTTCTCATTGAAATCCTTTAGTGGGGGGTAGTCATCAGTACCAACATCATAGGATTTGCACAAGTTCAGTTGAAATAATCTTTTTGAAATCCAAAATATAAATACCTCTGTTGATTTTTGAAAAAGACAGATTCCTATTGATTTAAAATTATACCAGCACATTATTGTCAATTTGTTCTCAAAATGAGTCTAAATGAAATGTCAAAGGATTGATCTCAAACCGTTCACAGATAAATTTTGGAAGATATCAAAAAAAAAATATGTTGAATAATGTTGCTTGTAAATGGAAACTTTCTTCAAAGGACCAAGTTGATCATAAGCAGTGTATAGTATCAACGCAAAGCAAGAGAAGTAATTGACCATGCAGGATTTATGTTCTGGAAAATTATATTGCACTTCCTCTACTTTTAATGTTCATTGACTTTGGTCACTTCTGTGTGACATATCATAAAATATTCATTATTATCAGAATCAATCTGTATTGAATTGAGATGGAGCCTGAAATAAAAAAGATCCTGGCCAACATTCAGTTTTTAAAAAAAGAAGTTATCCAGAGGTCAGTGCAACACTATTGTAAGTGCCAATTAATATATAGGCACCTACACTAGTATTGCACTGACACACGGGTATGAAATAAGGTCAAAATCATTTTTATGCCCCCGTATCGAGAGATCGGGGGTATATTGTTGTTTCACTCATGTCTGTCTGTCTGTCTGTCCGTCTGTCCGTCTGTCTGTCGGAAAACTTAACCTTTGCCTTTTCTCCAAAAGTATTTGACATACAAAGCTGTACACCAAAGTCAAGGTCATGTGACAAGGTCAAGGTCATGTGATAAGGTCAAGGTCATCTGTCAAGGTCAAACTTTAAAAAAAAAATGCTGTTCTGGGGGCATTCGTGTTTCACAAACACATCTTGTTCTTAATGACTTTGACAAAGATTGTGTTCACTTAGCCTAATCCAGCCTTAAAGCTAACATTAATGGTACTCAGATGAAATGTTGTGGTTGTACAGGTGTGAAACACCAAAAGAATCCATAGCCCTGGGTAGGGGGTACCAACTGTGCAATATAGCTGCAAGTTGAAATACATGTAGATAATAACAATTATTAATTCATATTAATGAACAGACCTAAGGACTAAGGCTGCATCAGAATCATGGCAAAAATATATAATAGGGAAATTAACATATCTTACCGATCGCTAATTTTTCAGCCAATGATCGACAGCTATTTTATTTGAAACTAAAAAAATATATCACAAAACATTACAACCTGCTTTGCTGACACTCCACTTAGGTTAGATCGCATAAATTGTCAGAAATGAACTATAACTATTACATAAAGTAAAACTACTACATTATTTCTTTGGCCCTCAAAAAAAACCAAAAAAACTTGCTCTTTGCTCATGTCTGTGTATTCATTGTCTTCTTTCCTTTGTGCTTCAGTTTAATATTTGATTAAATTTCAAGGTCATTTAAGTAAGAATCGGTTATCATTTTCATCATTTTCGCAAAGTTTTTCTCTTGGGATAGTTTGTACCTAAAACTGCTACATCTAGTTACCTTCACTTGAAGCACCGTTGACGCAAATAGATTTGATTTAATTATACGATACGCAGTTAATATTGATGTTCTTCATACTCTGTTGCCTAACGTCTCTGTTGTGCGGAGATATTCTCATTAGAATCAATAGACAGAAAACAATATACCTCGTACTTGTAATTACATCGTATCAGCTGAGAGCTATAGATAATTTTGTTTTTGTCATCCATGTTTTTTTCTTATTGATTATACCATGTGTTATGGTAACTCGTTTGAATCATCTCTTCGAGATGATTCAAATGAGAACCAACAACATATTGGCTTTGTTATTTTCAAATTTGATATTTTGAATAATTCTGGGATTCTAAGCAGTGGTACCATTCAGATGTTTCCCCTTGGCCCATGAATGTTGTGTGTGATATAAACCAGTAAAAGTAACCAGTTTGTCTGTATTGGACACCTCAATGACAAGAAAAGCTCTTTGTGGGGATCGATATAACAGAAGATAAATATTGTCATAGATATGAGAATAGGGATATAAAAACAGACAGAATTATGGGAGGATGTGATGTCAGTAATGGAATTATGGGATAGGTGAAATGAGGCTGGTTCCCTTTTGTACTATCTGAGAAAATTGACTGGTTCCAAGCTTTTCACTTGTAATTACAGCTTTGAGTCCCCTGAGTGTATAATTATTAACCACCTATTCAAGGCAAATCTGCACTTTTGTTATCATTTATTGAAAAAAGTATTGAAAGACAGATAGTAATTGTAAAGTTTTGTATTTTTAGAAATCAGAGCCTAGATTCCTGCAAATTTCTCTTTCTTTCTTTATTGCCTGAGACTCTTATATCAAGAGAACGAGAAACCTTTGTCCCCTACTGATTGAGAGGAACTTGCTTTAACAAATTTAAAGCTGACCTGTACGATGCCCATGAGAAAAAGTTCAAGACCATGGTTCTTTAACACTTTAGAAGTTTAGCTCAAGAAAATTCTAGATTGTTAAATGACAGTTTTAGAACTCTAAAACTAGTTCTTGTATGTTCAAAAGATCTTGACATGCCATGACTTTTAAAATTCTTGAACTTTGTAGATTAGTTATTTAACTAAATTAAGCACCTCAAATAAAGTGGTAAAGTTCTAGATAAGTTCTGGAAATTGAAATGTTTCTTGAACTATTTTTGCAAGGACTTAAAACAAACCTTGACAAATATTTTTTGCATCCTCATTAGATGCTCATTTCTAAACATCTATATTGGTAAATATTAAGTTTACTCATTTCAATGTTGCTGAACAATTACAGTAGAGAGTTGAAGATTCAATGATCATTTAATCGAAAATCAGAAATAATTCAAAGATTTTTAAAAATTCAAGAGTTGCATCAAAATGCGTGATCATCCAAAGGTCACTCATAATGACAGAGTTAATGAGGTAGTGAATATGGAACAGGCAGAGACACAAAAACTAGTCCAACTCAAATTACGGGGACACCTGCGGATAAAAACAACAATGCTCTCCAGGAAAAAATGAGAGGGCAATTTGTGGGATATTCGTATGATGTAGGCAATTTTTTTTAAATTTCGACATTTCAAATAATTTCACAAGAGGTTAAAACTCAGATCAGCCTGTGCATATGCACAGTCTGATCTGAGTCTTCACTTTGCATTTTCTTAAGATGATATGTTAACATTCTACATACAAACTACAAGGCTTCTCAGCTCCTATGGCCTTAATGATTATTTACATGATTTGCATCATCATCTGCATTATGCCACCGTCATAGGGCAGTAAGTATCGCGACAGACTGTCAATCTAGAGGTCCCAGGTTTGATCCCCAACGGCGGCACTCATTCTTTCCAACTATATGTCTCTCACCATTGGGTTGATAATCATAGACCTTTGTGAGATAGCATCTGGAGGCTATAGGAAAGGATGTGGTGGTTGTAATGTCAAGAGAAATACCAGGAAACCATTGTTAGGTGCTCCAGCCGCCGCAATATAACTGAAAAAATGTTGAAAGTGGCCTGAAACTCTGTTCAATCAATCAATCATATGCATTGTTGCTGTTTCTTATTTACTTGACATGTACTAAGCAACCTTTCTCTTTATAGGACCGCTTTTTGGGAGTCCTTAGGTGTTTGCTACATTTTACTGGGTGTCAAATTTCAATTCTGCTGCAATCTGCATGTCTTCAATTCTGCATGTTTCATAGAATCTTTATACAACTTCATCTTTGACAGATCTTGTTAAATTTGAAGGCATAAAATTATGCCAAGATCTTTATTTATACAGAAACTTGCCAGTCAATATTATTGAAAATTTAAATTAACAGTGTGTTCACACATTTTAATTATTATTAATATATTCTGTTGATAAGTTTGTAAGTGTCAAAAGTGACCGATGGTCAAAATAATTATCTAGGAACATAACTTTCAAATGCTTGTTTCTGTATGATTATATAAATTGAATACTCTTTCATAGATTGAAGACATTTGTCAAAAATAGTGTGTGTGTGTGTGTGTGTGTTGCATTATTTCAATGCAATAGACTTAAGAACGTAATTAGAAGGATTGAATGTAAGTGGTACTAATTGAATGTTATGGTTGTATTGATGTGTGATATGACAGGAAACTGTGGGTAGATGCACTGGCTGCTGATATGTGACTGTATATTGACAAAGGTTTTGTCCAAATTATAAATAATAAGTTAAGTATATTTGGAATTTAACTCTTGTCATGTTTCAAAAGGAACATTTCTGCTTTGGTAGGAAGTTATTTCACAGACCAGGCTGCACATATGTGCAGTCTGATCTCAGTCTTTACCACTCCTGATTTTACTCTTAACACAAGAATAACAGTTGAACAATTTTATTTAGAAAAAGAAAATCCCTGACACCACAAGAATTGCTATTGGTAGTTTCAGCTCTTTGGCTTAAATGCAATTTTTACATGGCTTTTATTCAGCTTGGCAAGGGTTAAATTAAAAGAAAATATAAACAATTTTAGGACATATCTACCCTTTCTGTATACACAACATTCTGTCCTTAGCATTTCAGATTTCTGCTTTCGCAACTTTGCATTACAATCCTTCCATGTTGATAATGATCTCATTAACGGAAAAAAACTGAAGAATTTAGGGCAAAGCCTGTCCCCAATTTTTATCAAACACATTTTTTGTTGGAAGACTAATGACAATTACACCATTGCCTGGAAAATTAATGAGAAATACAACACTTTTGAAATGCTTGGAATCATTTTTAGCAGCTGGTAGTCATATCAAGGTCTAAGATTATGATGGATAATTTCAAAACTGTTGTATTTACATCTATATATTTTGGCACTTGCTACACTTTTGTAATAAGCTCGCAAAATATATAACAGTGACATTAGCCTAGGCAATGTTTCAATGCTTATGGCATTTTACATTAAACTATTGTTATCAGAAAACAGGAATGCAGAAATAACTATATTACAAGGTACCCCTTTGAGTGCAAAGGAAAAGTTTCTTAAACCTTATCGATATTATGACTCTAGCAAAAGTTGCCAGGGGTCGACACTAACTCCTGAGATTAAGGAGTCAATTGGACTTCCAACACATGAAATCAAGGAGTCCAAGCTCAAAGTAAGGAGTCCAAATATTCATAATGGGAGAACATTGCGGAAAAGAAGAAATTGCTTGTAATAAGCAATTTCTTCTTTTCCACCATGTTCAACCACAGAAGAGTTTTTTTTCCGCAAAACAACAGCAGGGCTTGAAAATTCTACTCGTCCGCTTGTCCTGCTTTTTCAAATTTCACCTATGAAATTAATGCATCACTTTAATTTTCTTTATAGAAATTTTAATTTTCTTTCTTTTTTTATACGCCCGAAGGGTCGTATTATGTTATGGCCTCGGTCGTCCGTCCGTCTGTCCGTCTGTCTGTCTGTCCGTCCGTCTGTCCGTCTGTCCGTCTGTTAGCAATTTTTTGTGTGCGCGACTCCTCCTAAACTACCAATGGGAATAAGCTGAAACTACACACAATTACTCCCTATGATGTCTAGTTGTGCATAAGACCTTTCAAATTCAAATCACTCCAGTCATTCCTGAGAAATCTTGAATTATCTGCCCTTGAATATAAAAAAAATCACTGTTTTTTGTGTGCGTGACTCCTCCTAAACTACAAATGGGAATAAGCTGAAACTACACACAATTACTCCCTATGATGTCTTGTTGTGCATAAGACCTTTGAAATTCAAATCGCTCCAGTCATTCCTGAGAAATCTCGAATTATCTGCCCTTGAATATAACAAAAATCACTGTTTTTTGTGTGCGCGACTCCTCCTAAACTATCTATGGGAATTAGCTGAAACTACACACAATTACTCCCTTTGATGTCTAGTTGTGCATAAGACCTTTGAAATTCAAATTGCTCCTGTCATTCCTGAGAAATCTTGAATTATCTGCCCTTGAATTTAACAAAAATCAATATTTTTTGTGTGCGCAACTCCTCCTAAACTATCAATTGGAATGGGCTGAAACTAGACACATTTACTCCCTATGATGTCTAGTTGTGTATAAGACCTTTGAAATTCAAAATGCTACTGTCAATCCTGAGATATCTTGAATTATCTGCCCTTGAATTAAACAAAAATCATTGTATTTTGTGTGCAACTCCTCCTTAACTATCAATTGAAATGAGCTGAAACTAGACACAATTACTCTCTATGATGTCTAGTTTTGCATAAGACTTTTCAATTCAAAATGCTCCAGTCCTTCTAAAGTTATCTTGGATTATCTGCCCTTGAGTTGATGAAAAAGCAAAATTTCTTGTCGGCTCATTTTCTCCTACATTTTGGATGGGAATGAAAGGAAACTTGCCATAATGACTCTTGTCTTTTTGTGCTTAGGACTAAATATATTTTCATATTTAAATGTTATGGCACTAGATGTCTGTCTGTCTGTTTGCAATATTTTTAGCTATCATTCAAGCTCACGTTACTGACAAGCCAAGGTTACTGACAAGCCCCTTCGGGCGTATATGCGCCGCTCTGCGAAGCTCTTGTTTTTTTCAAGTCCTGAACAGGATGCAAGCAAATGTTTGCTTCAACAAGTTTTGTGTATTTGTTTTTCAAAATATTTTCTTTCAACCCTTGGAGTCCAGCGGACTCCCTTGCAAATCAAAGGAGTCCAACTGGTAAACAAGGAGTCTCAGACTCCCAGACTCCTCTTTGTGTCGAACCTTGGTTGCTGAAGTTGATCTTTAAGAAAAGCTTTACAGGAAAACAGAGCTAAGACTTGCCAAATGTCGAGTCCACAAGTTGTGTTAAAACGATATCAGTGAGATAAATGGAAATTTAATACCCAAGTTTTGTTGTTTTGGAATTTGTTAATGATAACCTTATGTCATACAGCAGTCATTGTAATATCTTGTGCACAACTTGTATGATGATGGACTGAAAGTAGAGCTCAATTTGACATTGTAGATTTTAAACCATGTGAATTCCGGCCAATCGCTTTTGCATTTCTAGGGGTCAGTGTGAAGCAGTTGTAACTACCTATAAGTTTTTAGGGAGTTAAAACTGTTTCATGCTGAGCCATCAATTTGCATTTCCTTAAGCAGTTGGTCAGTGAATGATTTTCTTTAATCTTACTTCATAATTAATTCCTCACAAATCTCACGAATCTTGATTGATAAATCAAAGATGGGTTTGGAAACAAAAGTGTGGTTACATTGAAATTGATAAAAGTGCTTCTCTTTTTTTCCCAACAGTCTTTTGTACTGTACATGTAATATAATTGTTTTCATTAAAAAATTAATGTCTCCTTATGGATATCTTCTTTACTATTGAACCAACAACTGCTTGGTTATGGATTTTTCATTGTGAATATTTTTGTAATAGTTTTAGAAGTATACTTCCTAAGATGTCATGTTTTTAGCTCACCTGAGCACGAAGTGCTCAAGGTGAGCTATTGTGGTTAGGTGGATGTCCGTCGTCTGTCGTGCGTCGTACGTCGTGCGATGTCTGTCGTCAACATTTGCCTTGTATGCACTCTAGAGGCCACATTTTTTGCCCGATCAACCTGAATTTTGGTCAGAATGATCGTCTTGATGAAATCTCGGACAAGTTCGAAATTGGGTCAACTGGGGTCAAAAACTAGGTCACGGGGTCAAATCTAAGAAAAACCTTGTATGCACTCTAGAGGCCACATTTTTTGCCCGATCAACCTGAATTTTGGTCGGAATGATCGTTTTGATAAAATCTCGGACAAGTTCGAAATTGGGTCAACTAGGGTCAAAAACTAGGTCATGGGGTCAAATCTAAGAAAAACCTTGTACGCACTCTAGAGGCCACATTTTTTGCCCGATCAACCTGAATTTTGGTCAGAATGATTGTCTTGATAAAATCTCGGACAAGTTCGAAATTGGGTCAACTAGGGTCAAAAACTAGGTCACGGGGTCAAATCTAAGAAAAACCTTGTATGCACTCTAGAGGCCACATTTTTTGCCCGATCAACCTGAATTTTGGTCAGAATGATCGTCTTGATAAAATCTCGGACAAGTTCGAAATTGGGTCAACTGGGGTCAAAAACTAGGTCACGGGGTCAAATCTAAGAAAAACCTTGTATGCACTCTAGAGGCCACATTTTTTGCCCGATCAACTTGAATTTTGGTCAGAATGATCGTCTTGATGAAATCTCGGATGAGTTCGAAATTGTGTCAACTGGGGTCAAAAACTAGGTCACGGGGTCAAATCTTAGAAAAACCTTGTATGCACTCTAGAGGCCACATTTTTTGCCCCATCAACCTGAATTTTGGTCAGAATGATTGTCTTGATGAAATCTTGGATGAGTTCGAAATTGGGTCAACAAGGGTCAAAAACTAGGTCACGGGGTCAAATCTAAGAAAAACCTTGTATGCATTCTAGATGCCACATTTTTTTCCCAATCAACCTGAATTTTGTTCAGAATGATTGTCTTGCTGAAATCTTGAGCAAGTTTGAAATTGGGTCAACTGGGGTCAAAAACTAGGTCACGGGGTCAAATCTAAGAAAAACCTTGTATGCACTCTTGAGGCCACATTTTTTGCCCGATCAACCTGAATTTTGGTCAGAATGATTGTCTTGATGACATCTCGAATGAGTTTGAAATTGGGTCAACTGGGGTCAAAAACTAGGTTACGGGGTCAAATCTAAGAAAAACCTTGTATGCACTCTAGAGGCCACATTTTTGGCCTGATCAACCTGAATTTTGGTCAGAATGATTGTCTTGATGAAATCTCGGATGAGTTCGAAATTGGGTCAAGTGGGGTCAAAAACTAGGTCATGGGGTCAAATCTAAGAAAAACCTTGTAGGCACTCTAGAGGCCACATTTTTTGCCAGATCAACCTGAAATTTGGTCAGAATGATTGTCTTGATGAAATCTTGGACAAGTTCGAAATTGGGTCAACTGGGGTCAAAAACTAGGTCATTGGGTCAAATCTAAGAAAGACCTTGTATGCACTCTAGAGGCCACATATTTTGCCTGTTCAACCTGAATTTTGGTCAGAATGATTGTCTTGATGAAATCTCGGACAAATTCGAAATTGGGTCAACTGGGCTCAAAAAATAGGTCACAGGGTCAAATTTAAGAAAAACCTTGTATGCACTCTAGAGGCTACATTTTTTGCTCGATCAACCTGAAATTTGGTCAGAATGATTGTCTTGATGAAATCTCGGACGAGTTCGAAATTGGGTCAACTGGGGTCAAAAACTAGGTCACGGGGTCAAATCTAAGAAAAACCTTGTATGCACTCTAGAGGCCACATTTTTTGCCCGATCAACCTGAATTTTGGTCAGAATGATTGTCTTGATGAAATCTCGGACAAATTCGAAATTGGGTCAACTGGGCTCAAAAAATAGGTCACAGGGTCAAATTTAAGAAAAACCTTGTATGCACTCTAGAGGCTACATTTTTTGCTCGATCAACCTGAAATTTGGTCAGAATGATTGTCTTGATGAAATCTCAGACAAGTTTGAAATTGGGTCATCTGGGGTCAAAAACAAGGTCACAGGGTCAAATCTAAGAAAAACCTTGTATGCACTCTAGGGGCCATATTTTTAGCGCAACCAACCTAAAATTTGATCAGAATGATTATCTTGATGAAACCTCAGACAAGTTTGAAATCAGGTCAAGTGGGGGTTAAAAAGTAGGTCACAGGGTCAAAGTTGTATAGAAGCAGCAGCTTTGTTTAGCTCAGTCATTCATCATTTTATTTCTCATTCTTCTTTTGAAAATTTTAGACAGTTAGTTCAGGTGAGCGATTAAGGGCCACTATGGCCCTCTTGTTGTTAAAAACCTATTTAAGCAGTTGATTAATTACCCACCATTTAAAACAAAATCAATAAAATTCTAGATTAATAAGCACAATGTTAGAGTTGCACAAGTTAAAGTGAGTGATCACAAGTCAATTTTGTCTATACATGTATAGACAAAGTTGGCCTTTGATCACTAACTCTAAAACTTAAGCATCTTATGATAGCAGTTTCAGAGTGCTGCTAATTTTGAAACAAACACTGAAATACAATTAGTGCATCTTCAGTGCTCTCAGCACTTTGATTTTCACTTTCCTGTTTAGATTATCAAGGCTGTTGATTAGTCCTCTTCTTAGGGTAGGGCCTGGCTGCCTAGTCAAGATCTAAGTCTCCCTCTCCATGTCTGGCAATCAAATAGTTTGGTGTAGCTCAATCCTACAGTCTCACAGTCTCTACTCACCAGCTCTTCCCAGTTAAGCTTAGGTCTGCCACGCACTTTGTTTGCTTAATTGCGTATTGAGTGATTGAACCTTGGACATCCAACCTGTGCTACATTCTAAGTTACCAAAACATCTCAGTCTATTTGCTCTGAGGGTGCTGGGTAGGTCTCTAATGTGCAGCTGTGAGATAAGGGTCTTGGTTGTTGCTAGGTGCCTCAAATCCACCTCAACATGGCCTTTCTGTTTCTGGCTGAGGCTAATTTTATTCAGCATGACAGCAGGGTTAAGCCTCCTTGCTGTAGAAAACACAAGAAGTTCAGTGAAAGGTAAAAACTTTTTATGAAATGATCAGTTTTCCAGAGAATTCTTTAATTAGGTAAGGAATCTCGTGTTTCTGAAATTGATTCTGCTGCGTACTATACAAAAACAGAAGTCAAACAGACAAAAAATATGTAAGATAATTTCTGTGAAATTCCAGAAACTCTTCTAGACATCCATGTATATAATACAAATGAATAGCAAACTGTTGTATTTTGTTCTTTGTTTGTCAGCCTTTGGAACAGTTTTCTGTTTGTTGCACAAAATATATACATGGGTGGTCAGAATGATCATCTCTGCATGCTGACTAACCCATTTTTTTTTACCTCCATGGGAAAACAAAAACTTGGTTGAAACTTACTTGGAGAAAAGAAGAAATCACTAACTATTTAGTTACCAATTTCCCACAATTTCCAAAGTAAACAATTAACAATTCTATTTTAAAATATTTCAATGTGCAATTTGTAATGAATGGTCAGATAGCTCCAATGTCAAGGTCTCAAGTCATGGTCTAAAGATAAAATAAAGTTTGGCGAAAATAAGTTTATGTAAAGGTTCATTTTGACACAAGAAATGTCCTTCACATATTATATTCTATATTTTTTTTATGTGGACATAATTTTAGTACTGCTACAAGGATATATAGTATCAAGCTTAATTATCAAAAAAGTGCTTTTGTGGCCTTGACACCACTTATTAGCTCACCTGAGCACTAAGTGCTCAAGGTGAGCTATTGTGATTGAACAACTTCCGTCGTCAGTCGTTCACAATTTTTTAAAACATCTTCTACTCCTAAACAAGTTGGCCAATCTTGATGAAACTTTGCAGGGATGTTGGGTCAAGCTCTACCAAAGTTGTTCAAATAAATGAAATCCACCCTTCTGAAACAAAGGAGCACACTGCTTTCATATTTTGTAGCATCATCTAGTGGACTCCTACCAAGTTTGTTCATATCAAGGCCCTGGGGTCATAATTGGGTGGTGCCTAGGTGCATCCCTTTAAACTCCTTGGCAGGGATGTTCCTTGGGTGAAGCTCTTCAAAAGTTGTAAATAGAATTTCATTTCTTCAAAAACTCTTGTTTCCATGGTAACAGATAAGCTGAAAAAATGCATGAATTGTCAAAAATCTTAGAACAAGTTCTTTTCCTCCTTAACCAGATGGCCAATCAATTTTAAACTTGGCAGGGAAGTTCTAAATGTGTAGATCTACTCAAGTTGTTAGAAGAATTTGTCATGGTAAGAGAAAGATTGAAATTTATGAAAATGAAAAAAAAATCAAATTGCAATAGGACGAAATCAAACTACCCTAAATATACATCAAACAAATTCTGGTATTCAATATGCTTGATAAGTTATGAGTGATATACTCAAAAGGCATATCCTTCTTGCTCTTGGCTGGAAACATTGATCTTATGTAGAAATTATCTCCTTGTTGACATCTACCTATTTAATTTATGTGATGTCCCATGGGTCAAAAAGACTCAAGTGAGCGATATAGGACCATCATGGTATGCTTGTTTTTGGATAATTTAGTCGTACTGGCTCAGCTGCCTTAATTGTCTTGGGTGCTTATGTAAAAACCAATTTGTTTAGATTGTTGTGGAAGAAATTATATCTACAGTAGGAGTTAATTATTTACAGCCATTATAAGAGTCAAAATGATATATTTTAGCCATATTTACTTATTAACAAATTGATTGTCTATTTTAATTGATGAAAATAACTAATTGACTAATCAAATAAATCACTTAGGTTTGTATGGGGGCTGCCATGTATATATTCTGTATACAAATAAGACAGTCTTAGAAGGAAATTGTTCGATATATTTTCAGATTTTCAAAAACCTAAGAACATCGTACCCTCATCAGACATGTAATCAGATACACCAAGATTCTATTGATTTCAAAAAAAGTCATCTATATGGGGCTGTCATGGCAACACTATGGTGATAACGGGCTTTAATCTGCTAGAATCATGCTTAAATGCCATGTTATTACAAATTTTAAAGCTTCTATTGCGAGATTCTTTCTCAGATAAATGTCCATGAAAGAACGGTCTAGGAAAAACTTGTCTACAGAAATCTGTGAGATGAAAGAATCTGTTTTTGTCATAAAAATGGAGTCATTTTCAGAAGAAAAGTTATACTTTTTATAATCTTGCAGATTAACAATAAAGATACAATATTGTATCCTGTAATTTGTCTATTCAAATACCAAGATCCTTAGTGCTAAAAGGTCAAAAGAGCCTATATTCTGTGTAGGCTCTTTGTCCTATCAGCACTGCGATATCAAAATAAAATGAAGTTTTCTGGAATAAAGTTGTAATTGTTAACACTGTTTATTTAATAGCAGAAAAATGCTTATCAGATAAGTTTCATGAAAGGATTTAAACTGATGACTCTCCGGTTGACAGTATATTATATAATACATACTTTCAAGGTTGGGGGAATTGTGAATTGTCAGTGGCTCTGCCTAGACAATTTTCCATTCCCACAACCTAGTTTGATATTTTTTCATACAATACACCTAGTATGTATTATATTTATCTTATATCCTCTATTTGCTTTGTTTTTGTGTTACCTCTATTGGCTTTGTTTTCGTCTATGTTTCTAACAGAAATGCAAATTTCTAAAAATAAATGCATTATGTCAGTGTTCTAAAAATATCTATGTAATATCATAATAAATATCATTTGGGATATTATCACACGGATATTTGTATAGTTATAAGATAAAGCTAGTTACCAACTGCCCAGCATCAATGCAAGAAAAAATATGTATATTAAGGTGAAGAGAATATCGTTTACCTTGCATCGGTTCAATAAGGTTAATTGTTGATGGTAATGTATTGCTTTCAAAGAACTTGAACATTGAGAACATATTAATAACAACATGAAAAATTGCGATGATCTTAGCAGACCTTCTGTAAATTAAAAACAAACACTATTTCAGGAAATGAAGTAAACAGTTGCATGTGTGAATGTAATGTTTTACCAGGAATATATGTCATTTACCCTTAATTTAGACCTAAAAAAATTCATTACCATACAACATTGAACTAAAAGTCCAGACATATTCTTAATCGCAATAAATGTTGCCTGTTACCCAAGGAAGGTTTCCTATAGTTTTTGGGTCACAAAGGTCAGGGTCACAATTGAACTTGTCTGTTATCAATAATACTTTAGTAATATAACATTCTTATGATACCATAATATAACTGGAATATAGTAATATGACTTGTGATTATGGAACATTTGTATAGAATCGATGAGTCAAAATAGCGTGTTCTACCTACAATAGTTGCATCTCTAGCTATCTTGAAATCCTACCCAATCTTAGAGCAAGCTGATTTTTAGCTAGCAAAGCGTCAGTTTTGCTGGCTTTAGTTAATATACAAAATTTTGAGGGAGCCTCAAAGTTCAAATGAGTGCAAACTGCCCTTGGAGGCTTAACTAAATCAATGAATGCTTTCGCCATAAAAAGTAGTTCTCCAATAATGTTATATACATATTCAAGGAAAACCTCCTCTTATTTGACCCCGGATGTTTTACGAATTTAACTAATAAAGGATTTAAAGTAAGTCCACACGTGCAAACATTGATAAACAAGGCGAACATACATACACTGCAACTCCATTAAAACGCTGTGGTCAGGGTCCAAGGAATGAAACAGCAGAAGCTTACAACTTAGTTTGACCAGAATTTGCACTGTGCACACTACATTGTACAGTCACTTGGATGAACTATATTCAAATTTGAACTCATACAGAAGTATGCTTTTAAAGTCCTCGCTTTATCTTAACCCTGATTTTGTATCATATTAATATTTTTTTTCAAAAGGAAGATTACTTAGATATCTATGCTTTGCTAGCTTTCATTACTTTCAGTACTTTGATTTTATAGTATATGGCAATACTCTAGTTATACTTTAGCCCTTTGGTTTAAACATGAGATATCATGATGAAAAGGTTAAGTTCCGAGATCATCGAAGCCGGGAACAAATCGTTACAACTGACACTATTTGTTGCTACTGTTGTTTGGTTGTCGGTTAAATTTGTTACTTCTTTGTGAACTCGTCTGGAAATCTCATCACTGATTCTGTTCAGGCATTCGAGCGATTCATTGATGATTCCGAGTTTCTCAGCGCAGATTGTTTTGAGCCTCATTCAGAACCCATTTCATGAGACATTAGTTTTTGGCTGATGTTCACCTTCTATAGACAGAATTTCAATAATAGGAAACAGGCTGAATTACTCTTAATTGATTTTTCAGATAGCAGAATTTTTAACCCTTGTCATGCTGAACCCATTATCTTCCTTTTGCCGGAGGTATAGCTAAAGATCAGCCTGCACATGTGTGCAGTCTGATCTTAGTCTATACCTAGCTAATCTTGTCCAAAGTCAAAGACTTACCGATGATACCAGCTTTAGTTTAAGATTAATTAATATAAAAAATACCATTTCATAAGTATAAATTTCATTGTTCAAAAAAATAATGTAAGAACCATTTTTTTATCTATAATGTTTTTCTGTATGCAAAATTTGAAGTTGGCAAGTGCTTGTATATAAAAAGGTTTGATTGATTTTCCATGGGGATTTTTATAATAGGTTTGATGATCGAGTAATGAGAAATTCACACTTCTCCTTTCTTTTCAAAAAAACTATTTGCTAAACTGAAATCAACTTGTGATCGGCCACTTGAAAAGAGTATAAAGAATATTTCTTGTTATTGATTATAGTTTTCATTGGTACATTTAGCATGTCAGACTATCATTCAAAAGGTCCCAGGTTTGAATTCCAACAGCGCCACTCCTTGTTTCTGACTATTGGTTGGGATAATCGTAAACTTATGTGGGATGGCACTGCTGAGGGCAAGTCAAAAGATTGTAAATTAAATGGTAGTACTAGTGTGAGAAATACCAGAAATCCATTTTTGGGTGCTCCAGCGGATGCAATATGACTGTTATATTGCTAAAAGCCGCATAAATCCATATTCATACCAACAAATCATTGAATTCTAAAAGCTTGTTGACTTGATAGGAAAAAGCAAAACAAAATTGGCTCCAAAAATTTGAAAAAAGCTGTGTAACTCAGGCAAGAGTTGTCAAAATCCATGGAATCAAATTTAAACTTTCAAAAAACAGTAATTCAATAATCAATTATTTTCCAGAAAGAATGTCTAAAAGGAAGAAATATTAAGTGACCAATAAGAAGCTGGTTTAATTTAATTCACTGATTGAAGTAACCCTTGTCACGCTAAATATTTTGTTTCAAATCAAAATTACATTAAAGTCAAAGAGCTGAAAGTGCCTGATGCCCTTGCTATGGGTCAATATTTATTTTGAAAATGTGATTCCTTATCTTTTCTGGTTTAAAAATGTAAAACAGGTGGTATGGACTAGGATCAGACTTCACATACGTGCAGGCTGATCTTTGTCTATACCTCCTGCCAAAACAGGAATATTCCGGGTTCAGCATAACAAGGGGTTAATATGTGCATTAGGTAAATGCAGAGCATTAGCCAAATAACTGATACATTCAAAGAAAGCAGACAATAATTTAACCCTTGCCATGCTGAATCAAAAATCAGCAAAATACGTTAAATTCAAAGTGCTGATGGCACTGGATTCTTATTGTCCTTCAGTAGTTGTTCTGAAAAAAAAAGTTTTTTAAACTTTTTTGGTTCAAAAAGGAAAAATCAGATGGTATAGACTAAGATCAGACTGCTCATATCTGCAGGCTGATCTTAGTAATATCACCTGGCAAATGGGGAATATTTCAGGTTAGTCATGAGAAGGGTTTTATAATGCCATAATTTGACATTCAAATGAAAAAATTCAAAACCCCATTTATTTTTTCTTTAAAATTTTTACTATCCATAATGCACTTAAAAAGAAGTGAAAAACAACCAGAAGATTTTTGTCTATTAACAAATGCACTTGTCATAAGTCACCCTATCAGCAAAAAGCAGTTTTGTCATGATTTACCTTGAAGCAAAGACAAACATCAAAATGACACAATTATTACAAGGAGGTTCAAAAGGGCTTTAATCTTGAAGATGTTTAAAAAAGGAAGTCATTGAATGATAAAAGTTACTCTGACCCGCCCTGTTGAGTCAAAAAAGGTCACAATTGTATGACCCTAAAATTGATTGTTTCATCATTAGAAAATTTTGATCTCCTGAGTTATAATTGTGTCAGAAATATTGAATTTTGTTTTCTGTGTTGGAAATTTTGTTCTAAAAACTAAAACTTAATATTAAAGTCAAGGTCACATATCAAGGTCATCACATGGTTTGTTAAGACAACTATAACATAGAAAAAATAATTTAGATCAGAGAAAATCATTTGAATCTGATTCCAATAAAACAACTTGTCAAGAATATTTCTTAATTTGTTTGAAATTATCGATTAAGAGTTTTAAAACATAAAACTAGAAGATATACAAGAATATATTCAGCAGGATATTAGGATATATGAACCATTTGGACTCAGAGGTTATGATGATAGTCAAATAAAAATCAACATTAAATACTTTAATTAAATCAAAATCAACATTAGATACTTTGATTAAATTGGAGAGTTTGGTTTTATTCCAGGTGACAGAAAAGCTGTTTGGAAAGAGGCAATAGGAAGTGTTTGATATGGAATAGGATTTATGAATTTGGACAAGCCTTGATTTATAAAAAAGGTAAGTTAAGTTTTTTTTCCCCTTTTTGGAGCCCTAGTCATAGAATTCCAAAATGAATTTTGGACAACTTGAGGGATTCGATTTTCTTTTGCATCTGATTTCTTCTTAATGAAAATTAAAATTAAGTTTGAAATGGCAATGCAGACTGTTATGGAAGGTAGCACTATCTGGTCTTTCATCTAGCTGTCATTTGCTGTAAGCTGATGATGATTCAGGGATTTCTAAGGCCAATATTGAAAATGCCTATTTGGTATATAGACACTTACATTTTATACTGGAACATTGTTACATATCTTTGTTGCAACTTGTACAAAAGAATGCTTTGGTGCCAACCAAAACATTCACCTAGGTTAAGTCATAAGGTCAAGGTCACACTTTAAGTTCAGATTTTTTACTAGGCTCTGTACCTAGCACAAGTTTCCATTTACAGATTAATTTAGATACAAGTTCAAAATCAGCAAACAAGTCCAAAGAATAAATTTTGCAAGTTTGACACCATAGTTGCAGACAATAGTTGTACGGTTACTGAAAAATGTTTAAGATAGAAATAAGGCATCATTGACATTGTTGGCCTTAAGTTACATAACATAAGATAGCCATAACCTTCCAGCAGATTTCTTCTGTGTATCTGATATCTATATGATCATCCTTCATTATTTCTGCTTTTAATGTGCAAAGAGAATCAACCAAAATAGGTATAGGGATTGAAATTCTCTCAATTGTAGCCTACATTGACCCAATATTCGAAGGTATGCAGGTAACCTTGCTAAGTCCATATGTGTTTTCAAAACATTATATGAGCCTGTGCGTGACATTTCCAACAATTTTAAATCTGCGCAATGCAAAGACTCTGGCCAGCCTGTGCATCTGCACAGTCTTACCAGAATCTTCACTATGCACTATATACCTTAATTTATCCATCTTAATCTATCTTCATGCTGTCAGCATATATTATTATTGCATTGTGCCGTTGTCAACGTTACCCAACACGCAGATGTGAAATTGTTGGAAATGTCACGCACAGGCTCATATCATATCTTTATGCTTAGCCACCACAATAAATGCTGCTTTTAAAGTCTCTGTTCAGGGAATATTGTATGACATGTGATCATGCAGACCCTACAATATAGGGTATCAAGTATCAACCAATTACATTCATCCATCACCTGCCCTGCATTCAGGATGACAAAACAGTGCAAACTGTTAGCAAATTATACCCTGCTTTGCATGTAAGTGTACATGCAAAGCGGGGTATAATTTGCTAACAATTTGCACTGTTTTGTCTTCCTGAATGCAGGGCTGGTTTCACTTGATTGACCCTAAATTAGAGGGTAAACCACACATGATATGTAGATAGATTTGCCTTCCTGCAGATGTATTTTATGCACCATTAAATATCTTTATGATCATTTTTCATGGCTGCCATGTTTTCTCTTTGATAGATGTCTGGTTTTCAGCTGTTTGCGAAGAATATTTTATTATTGCATTACCTGTAAATAACTTACTTTGATTGAAGCTATTTCAGTCTATTGATACAAAGTATTTCACCTTACCTTTTGAATACCAAAAAGTTGAATTTTTAGCTTACCTGAGCAAATCATACTTAAGGTGAGCTTAATTTATCATTGAATTTGTCATGCGCTATCAGCAATTTTTCATTAGCACTCTGAGAGCCTACAATTTTTGCCTAATCTTTATAAAACTTTGCCAGAATAATTGTCTGGTCACAAGGATAAACCCTATTGAAAATGGAAACATTCCATTGTTTGTTTGTTTGTTTGAATGGGTTTTACGCCGCTTTCAACAATTTTGCAGTTATATCGCGGCGGTCGGAGCACCTAACAATGGATTCCTGGTATTTCTTTCACCTGTACTACCATTACACCCTTTCCTAGCCTCCGACTGCTATCTCACAGGTTTACGATTATCTACCCATTGGTGAAAACAAACATCGGAAAGGATATTTGCCGCTACCGGGGATCGAACCCATGACTTCCAGATTGGAAGTCTTATGCCTAACCAACTGCCCTATGGTGGCGGCACATTCCATTGCATATTACAGGAAAAGGCGCCTTCATTTCAAAAATCTGGTAAGGTCTTCCTAGGGGGCTACAATTTTGGTGTAATTTTTATAGGGAAATTGTTAAGTAGTTTTTGGAGAAGATAATTGACTTCCTTTAGATTAAAAATTTTCGTATTTTGAAATGAAGATAAGATATTTGACCAATTGAAGATTGCCAATGATCCTTTAAAGTGATATCTTGGTACCCTATATTAAAATGAGGGTCAAATTGTCTTTGGGATCCACTAAAGCATCATTAACATAATCTGTGTGGTAAAGAAAGTCTTGCTTATGTTGGATTTAATGTGCTTATTGGTGAGTTGTAACAACTAGATGCAGGCTATAATTAAGGGAATGACATTTGTATGACATTTCTGAGTCTAAAGTATCTATCTTATAGTACTTTATGATACCCATGGTATCTAACATGTGAAAAATGTTGTAAAAAAAGAAGAAATTGCTTTAAAAAGCAATTTCTATTTTTTCCACAATATTTTCTACTTTATTGTGTTCTGCACTCTCTTTGTTTTAAAACAGTCCATAATTTTGAAAAAAAACAAGTAAATGTTTTCAAAAAGCTATGAGAAGCAGAAAAGATTATTATAACCAGCTATTCTCACTCTCTGCTTTGTGTTTCACTGTTCTTGATGAAAGCTTTCTTAGGTGTTATTCAATGTTTCTGATACATATTACATTTAAAGACTTAAAAGTTGTATGTTATAATTCTTACGAGCTCAGTTAAGCATTTCGCTGATGATAATGTGAACTTTGACGAAGCCCACATGTCTGCCCGCTGAATTTTAAATTTTAAATCTTTCGAGATATTTTATGGCTCGTAAATCGTAAGGTTGCCAATGATTTATACGATAAAGATAAATGAGTATTGATTCTAGATAGACAATGTTTAAATCGTCTGATGTTTAGCAGTATTTCCGTTAAAACAGGGACAATTAATAGCTTAAAACCCTCGACATTCTTAAGTGCTTTTGAAGATGTCCAACCAAAAGATAAATAAACTATAAATTGTTATTTATGCAAATAACCATGACTTTAAAAGGCTTTTATTTTGTTTTAAACAGCTGGTGATTAAAACTTTAAATGCTCTGGTAATAAAATAACATTTCTCCTTCTTTTTGCCATCAATCTTACATTTTGAGAATTCAAAGATAAACAGAATATCTTATGAAAAAAGAACAAAAAACTAGTCTGAGATTTTCTTCAAGGTGGTGATAAAACTGCTCTGTCCCAGAAATGAAAATTTGGCACTGGAATTTTGAAAATAGTGAATTTTGTTTTAAATTATAATATGCCCATTTTTACCCTTGCTGATTTAGTTTTTCGCAACATCATCTTCAGTAAAGTTTGTGATGTCATATAAACCAATGTGCAATATGACATGCTGTCATGGCTGTGCCTTTAATATTCCCAAGGTCTATTCCATTGAACGATGAGGGTTTCTGATTGGCTCCTACCCTACTGTGTTGTTTGAACTGTTGATCTGAGGGTTTCCATTTCAAAGTCGGAACTTGCTACTAGATTCATGAAATTAATTAGCTCTAGCTTGAAAAGAATGCTATATGGTCTAACCTCTTAACATAATTATATGCATAAAGTCATTTAAGCAGGGCTTCAAAATTCTTGAAATTTATTTTCGTCCTGCTATTTTAGAAAATATAGTAATACATTAATTTCATTAGTGAAATTTTGCAAAATCCACTTTTCCTGCTTATATAGACAAAGAAGGAAAAAATCATGCAGGACGAGTGGACGAGTAGAATTTTCAAGAAACTTAAATCTGCAAAAATTAAAAAATATTTAGGTGGAAATGACTGAAAAAATTATTTTGGACTCTTATAAGAACTTTTCTGAAGAGAGTAGAGGAACAAGGTTGAAAAAAAGCTAGACAAACAAACAAGAAAAAGATGCCCAGTTGGATTTCACCTAAAATATATCTTTGATAAGATTTACAATGGTAATTTGGCTGTAAATTTTGGTCCACTAAGATTAGTGGTACCTGTCCCATTGATATGTGTTTGTCAACCTGTCAATATCACATCAGTCTGATTGGCCTAGATAAGAGAGGGTTAGGCTTAAGCTGATCTAAAATTTTTATTTCTCAATGAATCCCTATGTTGTGTGTACTCATTGGAATTGTCTCTATGAGACAATGTCATTGAGAACAAACAACATAGGGTTTGTTACAGGTATGTAAATTTTTGTTAATTAAGATTAGGGCACCTGTCCTATCGATTCATGTTTTATATAACCTATGCAATACAAACATCAGTCTGATTGGCCAAGAAAAGAGAGGGTTATGGTTACACAATTCTTATATCTTTATCTTTCAATAAATCCCTGTGATGTGGGTATTACCGTATTTATTCTAATAATCGCCCATATTCTAATAATCGCCCAATCCCCCAAAACACCGCTCAAAATCGGCCATTTTAAGACCAATTTTCGGAAAAAGTTGATGATTCTAATAATAGCCCATCCCCCCGATTTGAGAAAAATTGCTCGAATGTAAACTTCCAAATTATTCCAACAAATACTATAAAGTTCATGCAACACCTACGACAAAAACAAAAAACGCTGTTGATTCGTTTATTTAGATGAACTGGCATTCGTTTACGAGAGTTACTGAAGATCAGGAATTGCTTGTGATCTTTATGTTTGCGATGGTCATGACTGCATAATTTACTCAGATTTGAATAAGCTCTATGTTTTATCCTAAACACTGATTATCACAAACACTTTCTAAATCTGATGTCAAAGAAAGAATGCGTGCAAGATTTCCGGTCAGACGTAGCTGGGTTTTCAGCTTTCACTGACGGAAACATGAATATTTTTTGTACGAAACATGGGACTATATTTTAATCTAAAATTACGATATTCTTAACAAATAACTGAATAAAAAGAATTTACCAATATTCAATGATTTTTCTTTAAAATCTGAAATTAAATCCGAGTAGCAATCTGGCCAATAAAGGCAAATTAAATAAACATTTTTGTCTCGCAAGGAGGTTAAGGACGCGGAACAGTTTATTTCACACAGAGGGTGAACAGGTGATCAAAGACGCCGACAGCTATTTTTGGAAGTGTTGCCAGAACTTGCACGCGCCCAACGCTTGTCTCGGTAGATGCCAAACCCTTTTAAAATTATTATTTGGCCGTCTCTTTGAGACTTAGTTGCGGATTTTAAAATTGAGGAAAACAGGATACTTAATTTTATTTTCGCAATAGGTAGGCGACACGACTATCTCCTATTAAGGCGTTTTAATCCATTTCTTGTAATTTAGCGAAAAATATAATAGGTTAAAACTGAAATTAAAATAAGTGCTTGCAACTACTATGATCGGATGTAGTTACGATCCTGACCGCGATATGCGGTATTTTCTAATCTACGAAAACGAAGAATAATACAATTTTCTGAAACTGGAGAATCATTTATTGAACACTACGATCGACGGTCTGGCTTAAGTTTCAAAATCTAAACAGAACAGCAATGTCGTCGGCGTTTATCACTTGCCGATGTCAACAGTTTTAGTTTTTTTCGGGCACCGTATCAGAGGCTTACAGTCAACTCGTTCCTCAGTCAACTCGTGGCGTTTTTGGTCAACTCGTTCCCCAATCGATTTTTCCTCGGTCAACTCGTTCCCCGAAAATAATTATATATATTTGAAATATTTTGATATATATTTTCTTTTGAATGGGTTAAAGTACTCAAAATAAGTTATTTTGATTAAGTCTTTTAAAAAAAAAACAATGCAAAATTTATGATAGTTACCCTTTAACCTAAAATTCTTAGACCGATTTAACCCGCCGATATTTCCCGGAAAACTGATTGAATATTGGCTGAAAATTTATATATAAAAAGAATGCTGGTTTAAAACATATAAAAATTAATCATCGGGCGAAACGAAAAAATAAAATAATTTTTTATCAATCCTTTGATATCTTTTTTTCAGAATTTCTGGTTGTCCGGCAAGATTAAGATAGTGTCGGATAAATGTTACAAAGTGACATGATGTCATTTAGACAGGTTTTTCTGGAAAGCAGATCCTATAATTTATTTGGAATAGCCTGGATTCAGCATGACAAGTGTTTAGTTAAAAAAAGTAATTTATCACAACAACACCAAAAACCCATACCTAACCCCACTTTAAGACACTATTACATATAATACATTTGATATTAAATTTTCGTTTACCTTAGGTTTCTTGATTTAAAAATGTATTTTCTGGTAATTTGTAACAGGGCTAATTAATGGAAGACAATCGATTTTCCATATAACTGTTAAAAATGAAAATGAAAAAAAAAAACATTTCTAAATTATTTTGTACAATAAACTCCGTTGAAATCTCCAGTCATATGCGAGATTTACTTAAATGTATCTTGGTTGAAAAAAATAATCAGGTTGTATGGTAAAGGGCAAATTAAATGCCGAATATCGATTTTCAACAAAAATAATTTTAAAATTGTAATAGAATAACATTCCTTATTATTTTTTGTACAAAAACGTCTGTTGAAATATCAAGTGAAGATGGGATAATTTTTGGGGAACGAGTCGACCGAGTAAAAATCGATTTGGGAACGCGTTGACTAATTTTGGGGAACGAGTTGACCAAATTCACCACGAGTTGACTGAGGAACGAGTTGACCGAGGAACGAGTTGGCTGGCACCCGTATCAGAGAGGGAATTCTTTAGCTATTTAATGATCAATTAACTTTCAATTTATTCCATTGTTTTATGATAGCAGAATATAAATACATTGTACATTCGCGAGAATCCCTTGGTTTCATAGCGATGTTATGTAAAGCAGCGTGTCGCTCTGTTTATTGAAAAACGGTGACAATTGGCAAACTGCGAGGTCCGAGTAGTGTCATTATTATGCGTCTTTGTTCCTCATTTTTGGAAATTTATTTTGTATTTATCAGATACGTATCAGATTGTCATTGTTTAGGGACATTGTAGGGTCGTACATAGTTAGTTTGAGTTATTGCCCAACAGAATACCTCCAATAATCGCCCACCCCAACTGCGTCGAACATGACTTTTCTAATAAACACCCGGGCGATTATTAGAATAAATACGGTAATTGGAATTGGTTTGATGAGATCTTTCCAATGAGTACCAAACATGTAGGATTTTGCTTCTTTAAGACCAGGGGACCTGTCCCATTGATTAGTTTTTGTCAACCTATCAATATCACATCAGTCTGATTGGCTCTGATAAGCCAGGGTTATGATAAAGCTGGTCTAAAATCTTAATATCTCATCAAATCCCTATGTTGTGGGTAATCAATTGAATTGTCTAGACGAACTTATTCCAATGAGTACCCACAAAATAGGTATGTTTGTTGCAGGTCTGTAAATTTTAGTCCACTGAGATTAGAGGTACCTGTTTCCTATTGATTCATGTTTATTAATCTGTCAATACAACATCAGTGAGATGGGTCTAGATAAGAGAGGGTTTTGGTAAACCTGGTCTGAAATTTTGATTTGTCAATGAATCCCTATGATGTTGGTACTCATTGGAATTGGCTCAATGTAAAGCACTTACATTAGTCTTGCACTGATCCACCAACTTTAGCCTACAGATTGTTTATAAATACAGTGCCAATTTTAGCAATTCTAATTTGAGCTATTTAGCTTTAAGAGCTACGGAGAATTGACAAAATTAAGACTGCAGAATAAAGTATGCTCATTTTTATTCATCATGCTAAGATTTTGAAAATTTAGTGACCTAGGACTTAACTGAGTATTCGATCGTATAATAGCCACCTTTTTCAAATTGTCAAAGTATAAAAATTTGTGCAGTTTACAAATAAGTGTAGAGAAGTGTAAAAGTTGTACCTGGGCACGTAGTTAGCTTTTTACCTATGTACTTATCAGCGATACATTCCTCATTTTTTATCCCTAGATTGATAAGTAGTGAAATTAACACCTTATTGAAGAGCAATATACGTCACATGTCAAACAAACCTTCTGTGTAAAATGTAATGTCAAATGATTGCATGGCATATTGTTTGTTGGACCAAATTGTCGTATCAACAGCCTGAATAAAGCTGTAGATATGTCATTTTGGTTGCAGACTGACAATAAACTGATAATTGTAAGAAAATAAGCTTGCTACCATGGTACTTCAATGTTACCATATCCAAGTGAATTTTATGTATGATGCAGTTATGAAAATAGAAATCGGTATATGATAATCATTAATTGTTATTTAAAAGATTTCATTGCACTATTTGTAGTATTTATTAGTATCTATTATTTAGAATTAGATATATTTACTTTGTACATGTAATTTGTGCTGTCTGTAGATTTATGCAAAACAATAGGATAATCTGCATTCTGTAATGGTTACCACTGCAATGGGAGGACCTAAAATGTTGCTTTAATGTGAAGGTCAAGGTTTCTCAAAAGATTTTTAGCTCGGCTTTTTTCGGCCAAAAACCCAAAGTAATGCTATAATGATATCTCTAGTTCTACAGAAGGTATTCACTTGAAACTTGGCACACATGTTCACCATCAAAAGAGCAACATTTACTATCAAGGGAGATAACTCAAGAAGCATTTTGTGCAAACTTTATAAAGCCTCTTTTTCGACTTAGCCTTTTTCACCATCAAGTGTAGACAGCCGTAGGCAGTGCTCATGTTTAACTGGTAATTGATTCCATTTTGAGCTCTGATATTGGCCAGTGTTTTGGGTTTTATCTTTTCTTGGTTTACATTAACAAGTTTAGTTAAAAAATTTTTCACTGCTTTCATGATATTGATCTGATTAAAGCCAGCTCAGCTTTGTGATTTGATGAGAAAAGACAACGCAGATAAATCCAACATGGAGATAAAATGGAAGTTTAAATTTGAAATGTCAGGTTCCCTTCCCTTTTTAACAGGGAGCCAGATGGTGGAGATCAATATCACCCAGAGACTTCATTGTTGATGACCAAGCATCCTGACTGACATGGAACAAAATTGGATTTTCCATGGTTTGTGACCCTTTGCATGTCATTACACAATCATTTTCACAGCTGCATCAGCAAGAGCTTGTTGAGCCTGATTTGTTGGTTTGAATTGATTGTAGTCTGAGACAAAGATATTGGCAGAGCTTGTTTCTATGTATGGCAATGAAGTGAAAACTCTATAGTCCATCTCTTAGTAATTTTGAAGTTGAATTTAACAAAATCACATTTTCAGATGTACAGATAAGAGGGGTAAAACCAGGCTTTATTCCTCAATTAAACAATGTTGTTGGTACTCATTTGAAGCGGCTCGTAGAGACAATTCAAATGAGTATCAGCAACATAGGGTTTTTGCTATTATTATTTATATTATTGAAAAACTTGAACCTTAAAGCTAAAATACAAGTGTCAGGCAATTTGTTTCAAAATCACATCTTAGTAAGAAGAGTAAATCAACTAATGATCGATTGCAAGAATCATTTTCTTACCAATTAAAACAGCACTCTGAGTAAATCAACTAATGATTGATTGCAATATATGTTTTTTTAGAAATTAATACAGCACTCTGTCGCAGTATCATCCTTTGAAGAATAGAATAAGAAAGTTTACTTAGGACTCATGACTCTTTCTGCAGATTTTTCTACCAACTACATAGCTCAGCATGAAATAGTTGAAACTGCCTTAGCGAAGTGCTTTCGAAATGATACCTCGCTTTGCATGTATGTGCACATGCAAAGCAGGGTATCATCTCAAAGCACTCGCAAAACGCTTTTACATCCTGAACACAGGGCTGTTAAGGTTACCTATTATGCTCAAACAAGTAAAAAATAATGATGTTTGATGGATAAAGTGTTCCTTAAATACATCTAATTTCATTGTGGGAATGTTCAATGACACATAAAATGAAGACAATCTACTGATGACTGTACTTAACTTTCTCTGAATATTTTCAACAAATACTGCAAAATCATTTTTCTTTATATTCATAAACTTTTTAGAAAACCCAATAAAGTAACCATGTGCTAGTTTTGTGCCAGTCCTTGAAAATGTCATGGCTTTAACAATTGTCTTCTGCTGCCAAATGTCACTTGAAGTCTGTAGATTTGCTTCAAAAATGTTAATTAAAATATATTGATCTTTGACAGTCTGTTGTATCAGGAAATTTCATTTAAATGTTCTCAAAATTGTTTTGTTTCACATCCAAAAAACAACATAAGCCTTTATGCCCTTTGAAAGTATTTGACAATTTTTGAGATGCATCAATTAATGAAAAACAAGTGAAAAAAATTAGCCTAATGCCTATAGAAATTGTGAAAGCTGCAGCATTTGCAGGAGTAAAATATTTGTCAAACTCATGAAAGCCCTCACAACAAGCCCAATGGTTGTGGTTAGACTGGCAGATAGCCCATCTCATAAATATTGACAATAACCCCTGATGGCAGACAACAGACTCATTAAAATGTTCTTCTCTGATGCAAATCAGCATTCTAACACCTCCATTAGAAGAAATATGAACATTCTTACAAACTTTCTGAGAAAAATTTTTTTCGCCAGTGGGCAAGTCTTTCAGATTTTGTTAGAAATACATAATTTGATACTGTATATAAGATCAGATGTATAAATTTGAGGGAGTCTCTCTGTTCATAAGTTTCTTGTCATGAATCCATACCCTAGATATGGCTTGTTGGCCGAGTGGTTAGCGCGCTCGACTCGTAACCTGGTGGTTGCGGGTTCGAGCCCCACCGGAGGCGGGTTGTGTATTTGGGCAGGACACTTCACAGGCAGGGCCCCAGTCCACCCAGCTGTAAAAGTGGGTAGCAGTGGTTAGAACCCATTGCCTCTCTCTCAATGTGTAGGATAAGATCTGGATTGAGTTAGGACCACGATGGAAATAAGAGTCATTCGACCCTTTATCGTGTTATCCTCGAGTAAAAAAAAAAAAAAAAAAAAAAAAATAGATGGACTCCAAGATTTTTAATTGTCACTGATTTGATAGAAAGAGAAAAATGAGTCCATGTGTAACATTACCAACATTGCCTGTGTTGGCGATAGACATTAACCAGTCTAAGTCTTCCACTCAGTACATTTGCTTGCTACCTGAAATGGGGTGTAGACCTTATCTATTTGTAAATCGCAAAGTGAAGACTCTGGTTAGACTGTGCTGATGAACACACTGGCCAGATACTTTTCTTTGCACATATGTGAAATTGTTGGAATGTAACATTTTTAGGGCTCAAATAAAAGGTGGCTTACAAGAAATTAGTGCCATGGGACAAGAAAATTGAAAACATTGGCAAGACTTGTAATTTATTGACTTGCGTTTTATAAGCTGGTAACAAAGGCATGTTTTAGGATGTTTGTGTTTAGTTTAGGAACCCCAAATTTGTCCTTTGTTTTAGAATTGAAATTGCTGATTTGGGAATTGTGAACACTGCTTTTCATCATGGTGGGAAATACGCATTGAGAAGGGATGTGGAAATATGGATTCTCTCCAATTGTCCGTGGACAAGTAAAGTGTGATTTTCTACTTGTGAAGGATTAAAATGAACTTGTTTGCAAAAATAGAACAGAAAGATTTTGAGAAAACATTGTTTTAAAAGAAAATGCTGAAACCCAGCATTTTCTTCATTAGGAACAGTGCTTTCTACTCTTTGCTGCAAACAATTATAGCTTATTAACTCTTTGATCTACAGAGTGCCATACCAAGATTTGCCCTGGTATTTACTTTACTTACTTACTAGTGGACTTTCAAAATTTACTTGTCCACAGGTAAAAAAGCCCATGTTGGGCATGGGAATTCCACACCCCTGCATAGAGGATGGTTCAAGAAAGGATGCTGACAATGAGAAATGAACAGTTTTGGTAGAAATGGAAGAATTTCAACATAAGCATCATGATACTGTGACGACTTGCTTTTAGAAGGCATTGCCAGTCTAAAAAGAGAGATTGGTCTTTAATAATATTAAGATATGTTATATCCATGGCTCAGTGTGAAGCAGTTGTAACTGCCTATAAACATATAGGCAGTTCCAACTGTTATGAGCTGAGCCATCGATTTAATAGAATAGAATAAGAAAGTTTACTTAGGACTCATGACTCTTTCTGCAGATTTTTCTACCAACTACATAGCTCAGCATGAAATAGTTGAAACTGCCTTAGCGAAGTGCTTTCGAAATGATACCTCGCTTTGCATGTATGTGCACATGCAAAGCAGGGTATCATCTCAAAGCACTCGCAAAACGCTTTTACATCCTGAACACAGGGCTGTTAAGGTTACCTATTATGCTCAAACAAGTAAAAAATAATGATGTTTGATGGATAAAGTGTTCCTTAAATACATCTAATTTCATTGTGGGAATGTTCAATGACACATAAAATGAAGACAATCTACTGATGACTGTACTTAACTTTCTCTGAATATTTTCAACAAATACTGCAAAATCATTTTTCTTTATATTCATAAACTTTTTAGAAAACCCAATAAAGTAACCATGTGCTAGTTTTGTGCCAGTCCTTGAAAATGTCATGGCTTTAACAATTGTCTTCTGCTGCCAAATGTCACTTGAAGTCTGTAGATTTGCTTCAAAAATGTTAATTAAAATATATTGATCTTTGACAGTCTGTTGTATCAGGAAATTTCATTTAAATGTTCTCAAAATTGTTTTGTTTCACATCCAAAAAACAACATAAGCCTTTATGCCCTTTGAAAGTATTTGACAATTTTTGAGATGCATCAATTAATGAAAAACAAGTGAAAAAAATTAGCCTAATGCCTATAGAAATTGTGAAAGCTGCAGCATTTGCAGGAGTAAAATATTTGTCAAACTCATGAAAGCCCTCACAACAAGCCCAATGGTTGTGGTTAGACTGGCAGATAGCCCATCTCATAAATATTGACAATAACCCCTGATGGCAGACAACAGACTCATTAAAATGTTCTTCTCTGATGCAAATCAGCATTCTAACACCTCCATTAGAAGAAATATGAACATTCTTACAAACTTTCTGAGAAAATTTTTTTTCGCCAGTGGGCAAGTCTTTCAGATTTTGTTAGAAATACATAATTTGATACTGTATATAAGATCAGATGTATAAATTTGAGGGAGTCTCTCTGTTCATAAGTTTCTTGTCATGAATCCATACCCTAGATATGGCTTGTTGGCCGAGTGGTTAGCGCGCTCGACTCGTAACCTGGTGGTTGCGGGTTCGAGCCCCACCGGATGCGGGTTGTGTATTTGGGCAGGACACTTCACAGGCAGGGCCCCAGTCCACCCAGCTGTAAAAGTGGGTAGCAGTGGTTAGAACCCATTGCCTCTCTCTCAATGTGTAGGATAAGATCTGGATTGAGTTAGGACCACGATGGAAATAAGAGTCATTCGACCCTTTATCGTGTTATCCTCGAGTAAAAAAAAAAAAAAAAAAAAAAAAATAGATGGACTCCAAGATTTTTAATTGTCACTGATTTGATAGAAAGAGAAAAATGAGTCCATGTGTAACATTACCAACATTGCCTGTGTTGGCGATAGACATTAACCAGTCTAAGTCTTCCACTCAGTACATTTGCTTGCTACCTGAAATGGGGTGTAGACCTTATCTATTTGTAAATCGCAAAGTGAAGACTCTGGTTAGACTGTGCTGATGAACACACTGGCCAGACACTTTTCTTTGCACATATGTGAAATTGTTGGAATGTAACATTTTTAGGGCTCAAATAAAAGGTGGCTTACAAGAAATTAGTGCCATGGGACAAGAAAATTGAAAACATTGGCAAGACTTGTAATTTATTGACTTGCGTTTTATAAGCTGGTAACAAAGGCATGTTTTAGGATGTTTGTGTTTAGTTTAGGAACCCCAAATTTGTCCTTTGTTTTAGAATTGAAATTGCTGATTTGGGAATTGTGAACACTGCTTTTCATCATGGTGGGAAATACGCATTGAGAAGGGATGTGGAAATATGGATTCTCTCCAATTGTCCGTGGACAAGTAAAGTGTGATTTTCTACTTGTGAAGGATTAAAATGAACTTGTTTGCAAAAATAGAACAGAAAGATTTTGAGAAAACATTGTTTTAAAAGAAAAATGCTGAAACCCAGCATTTTCTTCATTAGGAACAGTGCTTTCTACTCTTTGCTGCAAACAATTATAGCTTATTAACTCTTTGATCTACAGAGTGCCATACCAAGATTTGCCCTGGTATTTACTTTACTTACTTACTAGTGGACTTTCAAAATTTACTTGTCCACAGGTAAAAAAGCCCATGTTGGGCATGGGAATTCCACACCCCTGCATAGAGGATGGTTCAAGAAAGGATGCTGACAATGAGAAATGAACAGTTTTGGTAGAAATGGAAGAATTTCAACATAAGCATCATGATACTGTGACGACTTGCTTTTAGAAGGCATTGCCAGTCTAAAAAGAGAGATTGGTCTTTAATAATATTAAGATATGTTATATCCATGGCTCAGTGTGAAGCAGTTGTAACTGCCTATAAACATATAGGCAGTTCCAACTGTTATGAGCTGAGCCATCGATTTAACCTTTTGCACATTGCTTGTTAATAACGTCTGTCTTTATTTTGTCAAATTTTCTGAAAGTGTAAGATTTTGAAATTTGACAATAAAAGTTTTTTATGGACTCATTATCAACAACACATTATTTGTACTTGTCTGAGAACTTTAAATAAACTTGTATGTAAAATTGAATAGCACAAATATTTTGTAGGTACTTTTCATGATTTTATGATTGTGACAAGTGTTGTACACTTGCCCTTGGCAGTGAATTATGAGTGAGTGTCATGCTTTAGAACTGCAGAAGGCCAAGATTTTTGAATACAACTGATGTTGAGTAATAACTTTATGTCCTTGAGTATAGCATTTGAGAGCCCTAATTGGACTTATAGTACTTATTAAAAGCACATCAAATAAACAAACTTGAAATTGGTAATGCTACAACGTCTTGAAAGATAAAGAGCCTAAAATGCACTTGCCAATGAAAAAATAGATAAGTTGACAAAAGATATCTGGTTTTCAAAAGGTATTCACTTTCATTTCTCATTGGTAGGTGTCCCATTCAAAGGGAGATCTAGTTTACAGATGTGTTCACAAGTAACTGAAGAATCATTCATGTGAATTGAAGATGAAAATCATCTTCTAGTGATATGTCCAAATAAAGGTCTCTATTTACTCCCCTTTTCTTGTCCTTGAAAGGAGCTTTTTGATTGACAGACTCCAGTTTATGTTGTGACTTTTCCCTTTATTTCTGTACTTTGACTCCATTCAAGGCCCTTAACATGCATTTTATAAATGTAAACCTAACAGAGACACAGTTTATTTTAGGATTTTGCCGTCAAAACCTTTGTCAGATTCATATGCATGTATGAAAAAAAATCAGTTGGAAATAAATATTAGACTTGGTAATGTCCTTTCTTGCCTTTGCACTGGAACGCTTTGGACACTGGAAAGGGGATTAAAAAGGCAATACTTCAGTTTCAATTTGCCAGAGGTTTAAACTTCTGACCCATGGATTAACCCTTGTCATGCTGAATAAAAAACCTTGGCAAAATGATGTATGAATCAAAGTGCTGAAAGCTCTGTATTTCCTTATTGTGAGTCAGCATTTAATTTTGAAAATATAATTTCTGACAAATTTCTGGTCTAAAAAGGAAAATCAGGTTGTATGGACTAAGATCAGCCTGCACATGATAATTGTCCATACCTCCTGCAAAAGCAGGAATATTCCGGGGTTCAGCAGGTTAAGATAGGATTTTTTTGGCTATGTGTTTTCTCCTGTAGTTGCACTGGCACAAGGATAAGTTAAATTATTAGTTGTATTCTTAAAACCACCGCTCATAGTTAAAGTAAAATATTAGAGATAAAGCACTCGAGTATAGACAGGTGCACTTTTGAGTTGATCTATTGAATGTCAGTGAAGAGTGAAATTAATCTATAATTTTAAAAAAGTGATCTGATTGGACCTTAAATTGAGCATTTGTATGAGATTTACTGATACGTTGAAAGAAATATTGTGAATTTAAGTTATATTTGATTCGTAAAAAATGTATGTGATTTGTAAAAATGGATTTATGAGTGTTTTCTTTTATTTGTCATAAATTGTGATAGATATTGATCGTTTTATGGTAAGTGCATTTTCTGATCTATTCATAATTTCCCATTTGAAAGATTTATTTAACGAATATGAACAATTTGATTAATATTTCATTGAAATGTAGTGACATTTTGATAGAAACATCCATGGTGTTCTCTGGTGCTATTGTTCTTGAATAATTTTGATCCTTCCCCAAACAGTCTCAGCCTTTGAACCCTTGTCATTCTGAATAAATTTTGGCTAAAAATTTTTCATCAAAAATGAAGGGCAAAAAGCAGTGAAAACCAACTGTAGGTCAATTTTTATTTGAAAAACTAAATCTATTGCCGGATAATTATGGTTTGAAAGTGAGAAAAAGGGGATGTAGACTAACATCAGACTGCACATATGTGCTGGCTGATGTTTGTCTATAGCTCCTGCCAAAGCAGGATATTCTGGGTTCAACATGACAAGGGTTGATATAATCTATATAACATAGAAAATTAAATGTGAATCATTTTGAATACTAATGAAAAAACTGCTGATAGCATATTCTACTTTCTTTTTCAATATGTTTTGAGTACCCCATTTCATTTCAAATTATTTTTGAAAAGGCTCAAATTCTATATTTGTTGCTATGTTTTGTCTTATGAGAAAAGGAGTAATTCATTTTTGAAACATGAATAAAAGTTAAAATGTGAAATTCTAACCAGACTTCTTTTACTTTAAAGGATTTAGGCCAAGGATGAGCAATTATATGAGTATGAATTGACTCAACCATTTCATTAGATTCTTTTGTTTGAATGGGTTTTACGCTGCTTTCCACAATCTTTCAGTTATATCGAGGAGGCTGGAACACCTAAATGGATTCCTGTTATTTCTTTCAGCAGTACTTCCATTACAAACCTTTCCTAGCCTCAAGCTGCTATCTCACTTTGGTCTACAATTATCAACCCATCAGAGAGAGTGAATAGTTGGAAAGAAAAAGTGCTGCTGTCAGGGATCCAACCAGGGATGTCTAGATTAACAGTCCGACGCGCTACCAATTGCACTATGACAGCAGCACCATTTATTTAGAATTTGCTACCTATATGGATCAACAATTGTATTGCATCTTAAGACATATTGATGTTCATAAAGACATTTGTTATAGCAACTGTTTGTGAATCATATTATTTGAGTTTGATTATTGTTGTGCTATTCTAGTCTTAAGGTAGCGGACCCATAATACTTCTGCAACATTTTGAAAGTCAAAAAATTTCATAGTGTCAACAAAGGTTTCCTAACGATTTCATTAGGAAACCTCGATTAACATTGTGAAAGAGCATGATCGAGTTCTGTAATGTTGAATTATCTAAATCACTTTTGGATTTCATGAATATACAGTAGGTAGGAATAGTATTAAGGAACATAAAAGGAAAGGCGATTGTAATACCTTACTAATCCGTGTCAGAGACAAGTACAACACGATCTTTCAACTTTCAAATGAGAATTGGAGCCAATTAAGGAAATCCCTTGCATAACAGAGTGGCCGCCTTGACTCCTTAATAGTATCAACAATCGGATTAGATTGTTTTAGGTCTACTTTACAATGTTGCAATTTTAAACTGTATCATCATGCTTACTGGAATATAGTTGACTTTAATGCAATGCACTTTGTGGCCCATTACCATATAGCAAATAATTGTAGACCTATGTGGAATAGCAGCTGGAGGCTAGGAAAAGATGTGGCTGTAGCACTGGTGTGAGAACTACCAGGAATCCATTGTTAGGTGCTCCAGCTGCCGCGATATGACTCAAATAATATTAAAAGGGGTGTAAAACCCAATTAAAACAAACAAACCAAATTGCAAAACTTGAAAAAAAAATTTTTTTTAAAGGATATTGTAAAATTGAAAAAAAAAAGCATCATTTCTATACTCTGCTGAACATGTATGTATATTGATATCATCATCTCCATCTGTCCATCAACCTGACGTCTGTTCTTCCATCTGTATGTCTGTCCATCAATCTGTCCATACATATTGATGGTTCAGAGCAAAACAGTTGTAGCTGCCTATATGTTTATAGGATGTTACTACTGTTTCCCACTTAGCCATTGATATATTATCACATCTTATGAAAAACGCCTACAATTGTTATGCCCTCCCTTCAAAGAAGAGGGGATATATTGTTTTGCACTTGTCGGTTGGTCCATCAGTCAGTCCGTCCATCTGTAGACTTTTTTTGTCCAGAGCATATCTCAAAAAATATGCAAGCTAGAATCATGAAACTACACAGGTGGATAGATCTCATTGAGGAGAAGTGCAGTGCACAAGAATCATAATTATACTCATCATATTTTGTGAGTTATTGCCCGTAGTTGATTGTCAAAGAATATGCTATTGACCTGCTTGTTTTAATTGGGGGCATAAATGTTTTACAAACATCTCTTTTTATAATGGACAGATTCAGCTGATTTTTTCACAAAAAGTTACTTGTCCACTAAGATTGGGCAAATAGGGTTTAAGTAAGGAATAATGAAATATTTGAATTTGAAAACCGAAATACCCCTTGTATCTGTAGCTCTGACAATGTAATAGGAAAATTTGTTGATTTCTGTAAAAAGGCCTGAGAGCTTATCTATCTACAGAGTGTATAGCAAAGTCTCTGGTCAGACTGTGCTGAAGCACAGACTGGCCAGAGTCTTTGTTTTGTGCACATGTTAAATTGTTGGAACTGTCACACACAGGTTCATATATATAAGTAATGTTAATGTTATATAAGTTTTTGCACAATCAACATTTTATATCTGACCTTTTTTAAATGATGAAAAAGTGAACCCCCTTTTTACACAGCCTGTAACATTTCTATCACATGCAGAAAAGAAAGTTCTAATTACTGTACATGGAACTGAGAAATATAATAATGGTTTATTTGTGTGCATAGGAGACATTTTATCTGCGGAGTTTCCTTTGATTCCGTCCAGGCTAATTGCTGATCTGCCGTTAAATTCTGCAGACATCTCTAGATAAGTGAAAAGAATTTCGCTTTGAGAAAAAAATGTTTTTTAAATCCTTTTTTCGAAGAGATTCATCTTTTTTTCTTCATCTTGAATGCCAAATGATAATTTACTCTTTATTTTTCCAATATTGAATGAAGATGATATCTTATGATTAAAGCAATCGTGTATCAAAATTGATATCAGAGCATTTATTTCTTTCCGGCTCCTGTAACTACCTGAAATTGTCATATTATCACATAGGTCTAAAGATCATGTAAAGTTTTTTTAGCTCACCTGAGCACATCGTGCTCAAGGTGAGCTTTTGTGATCGTTGAATGTCTGTAGTCCGTTGTGCGTCGTCCTCCGTCAACAATTTAAGTGTTTACACTCTAGAGGCCACAAATATGATCCAATCTTCAAGAAACTTTGTCAGAATGTTGGTCAGGTCACAAGGATGAACCCTATTGAAAATGGAAAGGATCCATGCCATATCACCGGAAAAGGGGCCTTAAAGACAATTTTCTTGTTTACACTCTAGAGGCCACAAATATGGTCCAATCTTCATGAAACTTGGTCAGAATAATTGTCAGGTCACAAGGATGATCCCTATCGAAAATGGGAAGGTTCCATTCCATATCACGGGAAAAGGGGCCTTAATGACAAATTTGTTGTTTACACTCTAGAGGCCACAAATATAGCCCAATCTTCATGAAACTTGGTCAGAATGATTGTCAGGTCACAAGGATGAATCCTAGCGAAAATGGGAATGATCCATGCCATATCACGGGAAAAGGGGCCTTAATGACAATTTTCTTGTTTACACTCTAGAGGCCACAAATATTGTCCTATCTTCATGAAAATTGGTCAGAATGTTTATCAGGTCACAAGAATGAACCCTATTGAAAATGGGAAGGATCCATGCCATATCACGGGAAAAGGGGCCTTTATGACAATTTTCTTGTTTTCATTCTAGAGGCCACAAATATGGCTCAATCTTCATGAAACTTGGTCAGAATGTTTGTCAGGTCACAAGGACGATCCCTTGTGAAAATAGGAAGGATCCATGTCATATCACGGGAAAAGGGGGCTTAATGACAATTTTCTTGTTTACTCTCTGGAGGCCACAAATACTGTCCAATCTTCATGAAACTTGGTCAGAATGTTTGTCAGGTCAAAAGGATGAACCCTATTGAAAATGGGAAGGATCTGTGCTATGTCACTGGAAAAGGGGCCTTAATGACAATTTTCTTGTTTTCACTCTAGAGGCTACAAATATTGTCCAATCTTCATGGAACTTGGTCAGAATGTTTGCCATGTCATAATGATGAACCATAATGCAAATGGGAAGGATCAGTGCCAATCACAGAAAAAAAAATTATGACCTTTGCTTGAAATTTGCTTATTAAATGAGACAAAGATACGAAGGTGAGCGATATAGGACCATCATGGTCCTCTTGTTTATTTAATTGCTTATCAACTGAATTACTTAAAACTCAAACGCTTCTCATGTTTGCTGATGATTTAGATTTATAATTTTATGTCCAAGTTCTTGTATGTAGTGTCTTTTTTTTCATTGCTTATTTTGTGGGATATAAAAACCTGAGATTTTTAGTCATTTTTTTTTATCAGTAAATTAAAAGTAAAACAGAAGAGAAGGGTTACAGCCTACTAATTATTAATTGCTGGAAAATCCAGACAAGATGCCTATCACAAAATTCCACTGGAAAATTAAAATTAAAAAAAAAATGCTGCTGACAATCAGTGATCTGTCTTCTCTTTCCTGGCCAGTCTCCTGAATTCAAAGCTACAGATAGAGGGGGTATTTTGGATTTTCGATTTTAGAACAAAGATTTTAAATAATGATAGCACAAGCCTTATGATGGTCGTACTCATTGGAATCGTCTCACCGACACAATGAGTACCCACAGCATAGGGGTTTATTGAGAAATGAAGATTTTAGACTGGCTTTATCCCCTCTTGTCTGTACCTCTGTGAATCTTTAGATTTAGATACCATTTCCAGAGTCCCAACAAGCAAATCTAAATGTGGAACATTGGTAAAAACTTTACCTTTGTACCTACATACTTTTTTCTTTTTGATGGTTTTAACATCCAGTGAGTGACAATTATTAGCATAATCTTCTTTGAATGAAATCCTGGAAAATATTGAAAACCTAATAGAATAGGGAGGGCACTATATGTAATCAGTATTATTGACAATAACAAGGGATCATAATGAATTATTCTTCCATATTGCCCATTCATGGTCTATGGTATTGTCAATCCCATAAACGGACAATATATTATTGACCATGTATAAACAGACAATATTGAATATCAATTTAATATTAGCAGCAATATATTGTCAATTATATTCGTTGAATGGGTCACTGTAGATGAATCTAATTACTGCAAGCTCAGCCTAAAAAAAGATTTAACTGCCTATAAAATTATAGGCAGTTACAACCATTTTGGGCTGAGCCATCCAAATGTGTAAATATTACTTGTGGAATAGACATTTTCATTAGCTTTGAAGGCATTTTTGGCACCGCAAATCCTTTGTCATCTCTGCAATTCCTTTGAATATTTACAACAAATTTGTTGGAAGAACTATTATTTCATAATAATTTGAACAAGTTTTTGTCTCTTATTTCCATATTTGGTAAAAGGTTGTTAAAAGTAATTAATGCAGCTATTTCCTGCTGCAGATTAAAGTTTCTAATATCAGACTTTATCTTCGCTTTTAATCTAAAATGTGGAGGATTTATAGATTGATAGATTCTAATTGGAATTTCAATAATTCATGGAATATGTTTGCTCATTATGAAGTTTTTCTAAAGGTATTATTATCTGCCATGAGAGTTAACCCTTTTAGTGAATTTTGTTTGCTGAAGATGGATTTTCAAAAATATCCCCCTTAAAACAATGTTTGGGGGGTATATAGGTGTCAGATTCTTGGTTGTTCCATCTGTATGTCTGTCTGTTGGTCTGAAGAAAAAGTAAATGCAAATCAGTACAAACTTATGATAACTGTAATTTTGTATGCTTCACTTGTTACATTAGAACATTATTAATGTATGAATGAAAAAACTATCTCTGCATTGTGCTCTGCGGTATAACATAATATAGTGATCATTAATATTTTTCTATTCACAACAAATTTGTGGTTGTTCACTTTGAAATGTATATCATTACTCATATAAAGACATGAGAAAATGGGATTATCAAAAGATAGATTTAGGGTGCAATTATTCACATTGTTTGCATAATACTGCAGATTGATATTTGTTTATTTTGATGGCTCAGCGCAAAACAGTTGTATCTGCCTATATGTTAGGCAGTTACAACTGTTTCACACTGAGCCATGGATTTCCTTTTATTTATCATCACTACTGTAGCATTTGCCCTTATGAGCAAACCCCCCCCCCCCAGAAGACTAGTCAGTTGTTACAGGGGATAGTGCAAGGATACACAACGAAACTGCTGCTGAGCTCCCCCATGGTTCTTTAACATGCTTTGTGTAAAGCACCTTCACACAGGACCTTGGTTTAGTTTCTCAACCGAAAGACAATTAGTTTGTTAGTGTGCCAGCCAGCCAATTAAGCCCACAAGATCGAACTTCAATGGTTTATAGGTCTGGTGCTTTACCGACTGAGCTAATCCAGAGGTTGATAAATGAATATATTCAGTTTTATTGTCAATAGTTATTGGTATTGGCTCCTTTCAGGTTTATTAATCCTTTCCTGTTTTACAAAATTTTGGACCTGTCCAAATTCAAAGGTTTTGCAGACGAAAATTTAAAGTGGATTTAATTTGAAAAATAACCATTCTGTAGGGTAGATAATTGTGGAAAAAGAAGAAATTGCTTGTCAGAAGCAATATCTTCTTTTTTCACAATGTTTTCTCAATCATAAAATCACAGGCACATAAAAAGAAGGGATTAAACAGCAAAGGGTTAAGACTCCACATACACAAATTGGTAATTATTCTTGATCATAATTATAATAAATTCATTATTCATTATACTCTTACTCTCAATAATATTATCAGTTTTCAACAATAAAGTGGATATAGGAATGTGTGTATGTATGTATGTGGGCTATATATTGGAAATTAAATTAAAGTTTCCCATACATTTTCAATACTGTTAATAATAATATTGAATCAAAATTAATCTTCAAAATTGTCAATAATTTATCAATATTATTGTCATTACTAGAATTTGACAATAAAATTGATGGTAAAAATGTATGTTTACTATATTGAAAATTGACCAATGTGGAGAACACCATACATTGTCAATATTATTCACAATAACATTCAATCAATAATGATCAATCTTCAATATTATCCTTAAATGATCATTGATATTGTCAATCCAGGGATTGACAAAATTATTGACCATGTATTGACTAATGCAGTATTGCAAATTGACTAAAATTTCTGTCAATATTATTGTCATTTTTATCTTAACCCTTGTCATGCTGAATAAATTTTGGCTAAAATTTTTCATCAAAATAAAAGGGCAAAAAGCACTGAAAGTACCAACTGTTGGTCAATATTTATTTGAAAAACTAAATCTATTGACAGTTTGTTTTGAAAGTGAGAAACAGGTGGTGTAGACTAACATCAGACTGCACATATGTGCAGGCTGATGTTTGTCTGTCATTAATTTATACAGGAAATGTACCGGGTTCAGCATGACAAGGGTTAAGTCTAGATTAAGGACATCTTTATAATGACTCGGTTAGTAAGTTATATCTATTTGTCATCCTGTCTCCATTTTTTCGAAGGTGATCTGATTTGTGTAATTATCACACCCTCTGTATGGGTTGGGTAGCTATTACTAAAATACGGGCTCTCTCTCCCCAAACTTACCGCAAATTATGGGCTCTTAAGATGGGGTTTGTAGATTATAATTATATATATCCTATATTTTATCAAATGTTACCTGACATAAATAACTTTGAATTGAAATTTATGAACAGAGTTCTTGAACTCCCATTTTTAGTGCGGCTGTTTTCGGAGAAAACCCGAGGTATTGCTATAGCCTCCATGTCATTGTCGTTGTCGTCATGCGAATATTTGACATTTTGTTATATATCTGGTTCTACTAAAGGTATTCACTTGAAACTTGGCACACATGTTCACCATCAAAAGAGCAACCTATATTATCAATGGGGGATAACTCTAGATGCAATTTGTGCAAATTATGCCCCTTTTTCCACTTAGATTTTTTCCCACCATCCAGCACTCAACAGCCTAGCGTAGGCACCCATAGGCAGTGCTCTTGTTTATTCTAGAGCATCCAAGAACCAATTCTTGAAATTTTTTGCAGAAGTAGGTTGCCTTAGGACATGGCCATCTAGGAAGTGGCTTTGCTAGGATTTGAACCTGCAACATTTTGAGACCTCTCAGATCACAAGTCTTCTGCCTTAACCACCAATTTGACGAGATCCAACAAAGAATAAGGATCGATTGCTGGAGGTAAAAAAATGTACTTGGTTTGTTCGGCATAACCCCTATAGGATTCCCCGAGGAAATTATAGTTAGTCAGACAAGTTTTAAAGATTACTTCAATAATTATGATTAATCTATTTTCTTTTCAAATTTTCAAAAAATAGTCTGAAATATAATAGGTTTCTCCCAGACACAGACTTGTGGGAATAATCAGTTATATAAAGGGAAGTCATTTTTTGTAAAATAGAGCTTTGAACTTGAGGTAGTGGACCTGTAATAGTTCCACAACATTTCGGAATTAATGAACTTTAACAGTGTTAACCAAGGTATATCACCTGAAATTTTGTGATTTTGAAGTGACTGAAGCTTAAAGGTCTATTCTTGTTAAAAACAAAATAATTTCTTATAATAAATTATAATCAACAGTGCTGTTTTGACTGGTACATATTAAAATATTTCCAACAATTTCATAGTATCAGTTTAGTAGTGAAGCATGTCCCTTTGGGTAACTTTTGTCCCCAGGGCAAGGTAACACCAGAAGGGGCAGGTTACCCAGGCAGATTTCTAGGGTAAAATGTACCTGGGGACAGGTTGATATATTACCCAGGGGACAGGTTACCAGTGGGACAATGGAAATACCAAGTAAAGACTGATCAGCCTGTGCACCTGGTAATATTAGTATAAGCAATGGCAGATTCAGAGGGTGTTCGAGGGTTTAAAGAAACCCCCTCTCTTGTTGAATTATTTAATTTTTGTAGAGAAATTCTGTAAGAATTCTGTAATACATTAAGGAAAACAAACCTCCTATTTGTAGTGTTTGAACCACTTTTACAGAAATCCTAGATCTGTCAGATAATGATCAATTCAAAGTTTTAATATAATGGTGAATACTATTTACAATCAGCATCATCAAAAAGGTTTTATTATTGCCTGCTAGTGAATAAGTAAATTAAGGTTGAATAAAGTTTTTTTTACAGACAGAAGAAAATTGTCGTCTCATGAAAGGTCTCAAGTTTCCTTTTCTATAATTGTTGTGCACGGCGTATTAGTTTGTGGAATTTGTCATGCGCTTGTAATTTTGGGTAATTATAAGGTTCATATTTCTAGCGGTATAGGCTCTTCTCTATTGCGTGACCAAATATCATTTTGATGTCGGACTAATAAGTGCAGCTGTTTGGGTATAGAACTTTAGGACAACGAAAATATTTTACTTATTAATATAGAAATAAAATACATGTATAAAATGATCCTAAGATATGGTTTGATTTTAGATCTTATTTGAAATATTTTCGGGGAAGTGTATTAGTTTAGCCACTTTAAGCACGACATTTCTAGCAATTTTACATGTTCGGGATGAATAGGCAATCCAGGATGCCATCCAAAGACATCAATACATTAAAATCAAAGTTCTGAAAGTACCTGATGCATTTATTGTGAGTCAGAGTGTAAATTGTAATAGAAATTAAATGTAAAATGATCTATAGACATGGTTATGTTTTATATCTAATTTGAAATATTAATTAGGAATTTCATTTATTTAAGCAACTTTAAGCATGACATTCCTTGAAGTTTACCATGTATGAGATGAATCGGCTATCCAGGATGCCATCAAGAGGCATCCATGTATTAAAATCAAAGTTCTGAAAGTACCTAGTGCATTTATTGTGAGCCAGTTTTTGTTTGGAAAATATAATTTTCAGAGTATTCTTGCTTGTAAAGAAGGTATAAGCGGTGGTATAGACTCTAATCAGACTGCACAAACAGTGCAGGCTGATCTTAGTCTCTTCCTCCTGCCAAGGCATGAATATTCTGGTTTCAGTATGGGTCAACAATTTATAGATGTCGCTGCTTTCCATTGTAATTCTACAGACACTGTCAATTTGTTTTCTTGAAAGGGGTCTGTATGTCCCTTTCAACAATCTTACAGTTATATCACAGCAGCTGGAGCACCTTACAATAGATTCCTGGTATTTCTCTCACCAGAACTACCACCACATCCTTTCCTAGCCTCCAGCTGCTATCTCATATAGATATACGATTATCAACCTATTTGTGAGAGACATATAGACCGAAAAGATGAGTGTATTCATTGGAGAACAGACATTGTCAATGAAATTTTTAATGGATAATACAAAATGAAATTGTTTACAAATTCCATAGCCCTATAGAACTGTTTGAATACCTTTGAATAGCTAATTAGATGTGTACATATTGAATACCAAAGTATGTAAGAGTTTCAAAATCAAGAGAATTGATTTGGCCTCTTTAATGGAAATATTAAACTATTTTGCTCAGAGTTTATTTTGAATTAAATGAAAATTAAATTGGCCAAAAAATTGCAATCTGTTCATTCTTAAAATCCTTTAAGTAATCTTCACCTGCTTAATTTGTCATTTTGATCTACGTTTAATTTCTTTTTAGCTCCACTGGCTGAAAGCCACTGGGGCTATTGTCATGGTGTTGTGTCCGTCGTGCGTCCGTCCGTACGTGCGTCCGGTCGTAAACTTTTTCTTTAAAAATCTTCTCCTCAAAAACTACTGGATGGATTTCAACCAAACTTCACAGGAATGATCCTTGGGTGACCCTCTTTCAAAGTTGTTCAAGAAATTTTGATCCAATGAAAAACATGGATTTAATGGGCGTGGCTAATTTCCAAATATGGTAACAAGTGTTTTTTCTCAGGTTCTAACTGATGGATATCAACCAAATTTTACATGAATAATCCTTGGGTGACCCTTTATCAGTCTACAAAAAATTATTGTGATCGGATGAAAAATATGTATTTTATGGGCGGAGGTCATTTCTTTATATGTTAGATAGTGGAAACTTTGAAAATCATTTTCTCAGAATCTAACTGATAGATATCAACCAAATTTTACATGACTGACTCTTGGCTGACCCTTTATCAGTCTACCAAAAATTATTGTGAGCGGATGAAAAATATGCATTTTATGGTCGGAGGTCATTTCTCTATATGTTATATAGTGGAAACTTTGAAAATCATTTTCTCAGAATCTAACTGAAAGATATCAACCAAATTTTACATGAATGATCCTTGGCTGACCCTTTATCAGCCTACCAAAAATAATTGTGATCGGATGGAAAATATGTATTTTATGGGCGGAGGTCATTTCTCTATATGTTTTATAGTGCAAACTTTGAAAATCATTTTCTCAGAATGTTACTGATGGATATCAAGCAAACTTCATTAGTATGATCCTTGGGTGATCCATTAACATTCAGCCAAAAATTATTGTGATTTGAAGAAAAATATGTCTTTTATGGGCGGAGGTCATTTCTCTATATGTTATAAGAGTGGAAACTTTGAAAATCTTTTCAACATCAGTAGAAGCCAAAATATCTCAAAATCTAGTCAAAACTTAGATTTGCTATTACAAGAAATTCAAGCCTGTGGAGCGACACAAGCCATTCATGGCTTTCTAGTGTTAGAAGTTTAGTAAAACTGGTCCCTGTATTAGTAGCATCTTAAGTCTGATTGAATTGAAACTTGGCATATATCTTCCTCTCATTAATACAGAGTGCAGTTCACACTAAAACATTCTAACTACAGCTTGAGTTACTATATTAAGGTTGCCCTCAAACAATTTGTAGCTTGTCAAATGTCCAGTCACCATATACATATTTGTAACTTTTGTTATCTGGGGAGCACCTATGATCATGAGATCGGCCAATTGCTTGTAACAATAATTCCTTCCAAAATTGTTTTTTCAAAGGTTTAAACACCTGTTATTAAAAAAGATAAAAAAAAAAGTTTTTTTTCACCTTTGTGTGTAAAAAGAAGTTCCGGTTCGTATATCAGGTAAGACATAATCTTACAAATACCTTTTGAATTTAGATAAATGCGTTAATAAGTGTTCTAATAATGTGAAAGTTTGTCCATTAAAACCATTTTATCCTTGTAGCTAATATCTTTGTTTATCTTGTCTTGTTTCAAAATCTAACAGTTTGTCTGTGTAATTCTAAAACCTTGTACCTACAGCTTGAATAAAGCTGTAGGTACGAGGTTTTAGAAATAACACTGACAAATTGCTCTTCAGAACTATTTCATTATTATTGTCTTGGACACAGAAATATTTGAACTGTATATGAGTCAGTTTTCCTCGCAAAATGTGACTGTGCAAAAAATATTGCTGATTTTTAGCTCCATTTTTTTCGGAGAAAACCCAAGGTTTTGCTTTACTTTAGCCTTGGCAGCATTTGTTTGTTGTCATTGTTGTGCAAGAACTTTGACATTTTGTGATATCTCTGGTTCTCCTGAAGGCATTCACTTGAAACTTGGCACACATGTTCACTATCCAAAGACGAACATAAGCTATCGAGGGGGATAACTCTAGATGCATTTTGTACAAAATGTGCCCTTTTTCCACTTGGATTTTTTATCCACTGTCTAGCACCCAACAGCTGTGCATAGACACCCCTAGGCAGTGCTCTTGTCTTTCAACAAAATAATAAAGAAAACAGAAAGTCATTATGAAATATCACAAGGTTAGCGCATAACTGTTGTATGTGCAATGTCTATTACATTTAAAAGCACTTACAGTAAATTTGCACTAACCTGTCAATATGTATTTTAGGTCCAATCAATGAGAAGATGACAAGTGGTGGGTGCTTGAGTGATTCATTCAGTCAACTTGTGGCTTAAGGTAGTGGAACCGTAATGGTTTGGCAACATTTCGGAAGTAATGAACTTAAACAGTGTTAATCGGGGTTTCCTTATGATTTTCTTTAGGAAACATTATGAAAGATCATGAGTTCTGAAATGTTGGGGAACTTTTATGGGTCCACTGCCTTAAGGATGAAATATGTTGTGGTTCACAGTACTTGTAAGAAAACTCAGCAGTAGTTAGAGCCCTGACTCGGCTAACTAACATCTGAGGTGCGTTTTTTAGAGCAAGATGTAGTACTTCTTTGAGAAATGGCAGGAAGCCATGGGTAGGTGCACCAGCCAGTACGATGTAACTACAACAAGAGCACCCACTACAGGTGCAACATTTGGCTGCAGGTGCTGGATAATGCAAAAATTCTAAGTCAAAAAAAGGTCATAACTCTTACAAAAATGCTTCTAGAGTTATCCCCCTAAAAATGCTTCCAGAGTAACCCCCCTTGATGATTGTGATCAACTATACCAAAATTTCATGAAAATGTCTTCAATAACAACAAAGATTATAATGACCAAGGTTAAAGTTTGTCACACTATCACCAAAGCAAATGGTGTCAAGATGGTCATAGTACATTGGGTTTTCTCCGAAAACAGCCAAGCTAATAAAGTTGAAAGTGACATTAAACCCCAAACAATCAATCGATGTTTTTGTTTGAAAAGCAACAGGGCACCTTATCCATAACTGAGTGATATGGATCAGCCATTTTGAGGATGACAATCAGGGCCTGATATTAAAAAGTTTTTCTCATTCTCAACTTAGAATTTCTCAAATTGAAACCAAAGATTAAGCCATTATTCTGTTGTTATACAAGTATAAATGTATTGAACATAAAACATACTATCAATAAGTTGTTGTAAATAACAACTTATTTATATTACCTTTTATGTTCATACATTTATTTGAACTATAATTCTGAGAAAGTTTTCAGTTTGGCATGGAATAAGTAATGTAACCTCAGGCTCTGAAGCTGAGTTCTGGTAAACTTTGCATTTAAGTCTTGAAATGTTCCATGATTTGCTTCCAACCATTCTTCAAGAAAATGAAATTCATGAATTCAAGAGTAAGGTCACATTTTAAGGCAATGTGTTAATCAAAGAGGATTAAAGGAGATAATTCATTTCCTGAATTTTGATGAACCTGTTTATACCTTGAAATATTTTGTTTCTCCAGATAATCTTGAAGCCACAGTTCTTAAAATTTAATGACTTTCACTACGTCAGTATTGAAGTTTATGCAAATATCATTGATTTGGGCAGCAAAAATTTCACTATTTTAAAGGAAGGAATCAGTAATTGAACTTTAAAGAAATCCTTGGCATTTTCAACAACTGGAAGTTGACATTTTAAGAATTAGCTTGGAGGCATTATTATGAAAAGAAGAATTGCCCATATTAAAAAAAAGTTGCAGAATATGGAATCGAAAAAAAATTATTAAAGGAATCTGCAATTTCAAATTCTTGTTAGAAATTTAAGTGACTAATGCTAAATACTTGTGAGTAATTCCTTTTCCCCTATTACGTCATTGATTACTTTTTGTAATACTGCCATGAAATGGCAACAGGCATATTGATGTCTCAGCGCAAAACAGTTGTAACTCCCTGTATTTTTATAGTTTGGCGCTTAACCATCAAATTATAGAGTTACCTCTGTCCATGTGTAACTGCAGTCATGGATGCCCTTGTTTCAAGCTATGGTCACATATACGGCAATTATCGTAGTAAGTCGTACTCCATTCTACCGTAGGCAAGCCGTGTCACTAATACGATTAACTAAGTTGAAGTAAGCCAAAGTACATTTTACAAAGGTACCATCGAACAGTAACTGTTTCCGTAGAAAGAAGTACGTGCGAGTAGGAACAACTACGAAGAACTACGTAAAAATAAGAAGTTTAATTAGATTAATTATTAATTTCAATTAATGGAAAATTGCAATTTATTTGTTTCCCGAGCCCTGATATCTCTTGTTTCTCATTCTATAGATAAGAATCACTATAAGTATATCATAAGGTTTAAAAGCTAGCATTTCGATCAGTCACCTTCGGGTATTATAATCAATTTGTTGTAAAAACGCGCGAGTTTCAAACCATTGATTTCATGTGCACTTCGTGATTATATTTTATCAATTTCACCCAATCTTTTCGTACTCTGAACGTAGTCCAACCCCAATGTTTCCCTGCTTGGTTGTTGCATTAACTTGGACAGATGTTTATTCAACCGTTTGTACGGTAAACTAGGGTAATCGGTACGTTCTAATTCGGCAAGAGTACGATTCAACAAAATCTTACTATGTTGAACTACATTCAAACTACGACAGAAAGTCCTTTTACACTGTAGGGATTTTGAACATGCCCAAGATTTGTGCAGCCACTACGGTAGGATTATACGGAAGAAAAAGGTCCAGTCCACGGTCGACTAGGTTAAACTACGCAGTCTATGGTAGGGTACGTTTAGTACGGCATTCTTTCACTACGTCCAGATTAAGTTTACAACATGAAATGTGACCGCGATTTTTTACAACGTACTTTTTCCCTACCTAACCTTGAATCGCTAGATTAACTTCAGTTAACCGTAGTAATGGGGACAAACGTTTACAATATCATAGCGTGCTACTACGGTTAATTTACGGATAAGCAGGGATCAACTTCTGTGACAGTATGGCCAAATTAGGGACAAAATAACGTACTTTACCGTGGTTAGAGTTTTGAACATTTTTTACAATATCCAAGACACTACGGTCAAACTCACGAGTTTGCACTACGTTACTCACTACGCGTAAGCACGGCTTACTTCGACTTACTGCGCAGTATACGCTCAGCTGTGTGAATTTTACTTCTAACTACGTTGATGCCTAACTACGGCCAACCACATGAATTAATGTAAATGTGACCAAACCTTCAGTGTGTGTGTCCTATTTTTGACTTGATAATATTAACTTCTCTACATTAATTTTAAGGGTGTATTCCAAAATAATTTGGATATAAGGTGCTCCTAGGGATGAGTATAATAGTGTCATACAAAGAGTTAGTTCAGACATGCCAAAGATTATAAGGTCACCAATGAAGGTCAAGTGAAAATTCTTGTCAAAAGCACATCTTTTACATTTTTGAGTGGATTTTAAAATTATTTGGCGCTGCTGGGGCCGTATCCACGAAACATCTTAGTTTGAGATTTTTCTTAGTTTGGCATTTTTTACTAAGTTTTCCAATATTTTCTTAGTTTTTCATTTTTCACTAAGTATTTTTCTAAGATTTTGCTAAGTTGAAAATTTTCCACTAAGATAATTCCATTTTCTGCTAAGTCGAATTTTCCACTAAGTTTTTGACTAAGATCGGCGATTTTTCACTAACAATTTAAGATAGCAACCGAGCTGACTTAAATCCTGAGAAATTTCTTAAATATGGCGGTTTTCATCTTAAAAATGGCGACAATCACCGCTTCGGACAGAAATTCGACGGATTTGGATGGAATTAGGCGAAAAATCTTCGAACTTTTTTCATTTCTTCGAGTTATTTATCGATTCTGTTAGTTTAATGGCAGAAATGAGTCATTCTAAGGACGATAAGCGAACAATCGACGATTGACCAAAAACGTTCGAAGCTACGATGTATTACTCGACATTTTGTCCATTTTCTCGACAACCCTCATGATAACTGATGAAATATACGCTAACGCTGATGGAGGAAAGGTTCGTTCAGTTGAAAACAAACTCACGATATGGACACAAATCGTTCAGAAACAGGAATTCATCGTTACCCCACCCACCCAAAACCACAACAAACACTCGAAAACGTTGAACTTGAAGCTGATTTTCCTTGTTCGTGACAGTTACTGGACTGATCTACTCCAGACTTCAATTAATTTATTGCAAAAATAAACAAAAGCAGAGATTCTCTGTCCATCTGACTGCCTTCTATTTAACTACCAACAAGGAGGGGGCTCAGATGAAAATGAACACTCTTAGACGTTACATAGTGGAATCAAGACAGGAGTTTTAAACACTTCTTTGCTCTCTTAGGAACTCCAAGAAATCAGTATAGACTCAGTCACAGGGAATAATTATGTGTCCAGACAAAACTGAGTGAATGTCCATTGAGATTAGCCAAAACAAACCGAAGTTGGTTTGAAAACTTAAATAATAAATAGTGAAAATTAAGGGAGTGATATAATTCTACTGGTCAGAGACCAATTCTCGCCAAGTACCAGTTCTCGCCAACTGCACATTTTCACAGTAAAGACGCAATATTCATTCACATTAAATTATTTTCTGATTAAAAGAAGTTCTTGTCAACATAATTTGTAATTTGTAATTTAGAAGGGTTTCCTTTCCGTCTTCACCGAGAAAAAGGGTGGTGGGGAGAACTGGTACTTGGCGAGAATTGGTCTCCAACCAGTAGAGGTGTGTTTTTTACATTAAGATCAAAATTTTCGCTAAATATTATTATTTAGAAGTCATAAGAAACGATTTTTGATATTTTGAGACTGAAAACATTCGATGTCGTCAAGGCTACTGGTTTTAAGCCATTGCAAAACCATCTTCGTTTCCCTGTTGAAATATATTACGATTCTTATTAAGCCACTTAAAAATCTTAATCTGAAAAACATCTTAAAAATCTTAATGAGACTCTTAAGAATCTTAATCTAAGAAACGCACCTAAGTTTGATACACATGTAGCCTATACTATAGATCTACTTTAAGTGCTTTAGAGTTACCGAATAAGTCATATTTTGTAGTGAATTCTGAAAGCTGAATGATAGACCGATGCAAAATTATACCATTTTGAAATACAGAATGAGATTTAAGGAGGATAAGGGTTTGCAAAATGCAACAATTTCATTATGTACAATGCCTTAATAGTATTTTGAGATATTGAAAGATATTAAATTTTAAATTGTTTAATGCTTTCGAGATATGTTGGTAGATTCTCACCGCCAAAACAGTGAAATAATCAATTTTGCTTTAAAACCAGTGAAATTATCAAAAAGAATTTTCCACAACTTTCTGGTAAGTAGAAAATGATCTCATGTCTTTGGACAAGCAGAGATATTTTGCATTCTACAGCTTTGGCAGGAGCTAAAGACAAACATCAGCCTGCACATATGTGCAGCCTGATGTTAGTCTACACCACCTGTTTCTCACTTCAAACCAGAATTGTCAATAGATTTAGTTTTTTCAAATAGAAATTGACCTACAGTTAGTAATTTCAGTGCTTTTTGCCCTTTGATTTTGATGAAAATTTTTAGCCAATTTTTATTCATCATGACAAGGGTTAAAGTCGACACTTGACCTAGGTGGAGTTTATTTCTTTTCACAATATTTACTCAAGAAGTTTATAGGCCTCTTTTTGTGTGACAGTACACACAATGAAAAAGAAAAAGAAAAGTACGGGTCATTCATTATCAGATTATGAACCTTTTATAACTAAGGTACATGTAGTGTGGGAAATTCTATATTGGCTGTGAACTTTTTAATTCATACTGAATCTGTACCAGAAGATGCAAAAAGTTACGATTCATTAAGAAACTATGAAGGACTGGCTTAAGGTAGTGGACCTGTAATTGTTCTGTTACATTTTGGAACACATGCCCTTTCACAATGTTAGTCAAGGTTTCCTAATGAAAATCATTAGGACACTTTAGTTAACACTGTTATAGTGAATAATTTGGAATTACACAAATATACACTTGGTAACATTGTGAAATTGACTTTAAATTGACATTTACTTCTGTCAAAATCATTATGACTATCTTGCTCAGCACTCCATTCATTCAATCCTAGCACTCACTCAACCCATTCATAAACACTCTAAAATTATTCAAAAACTCTTTAAAATTGTTCAAAAGGATCAATTTCATTCAAATTGATTAAATCTTTCTCTAAATTTATTGGCTGTTGAGGCAGGGATTATTTTTGAACGAGATATTGAGAGATTCTCTCATTTTTCTGTCAGAAATCTCATTGAAACTGGCTTAATGAGAGAAAAATCTCAAAGCAATGTGTAATTCAGTGAAGAATTTGGTAAATTTCGTTGATAAAAACTCTTGATTTCTCACTAGGATGGGCAAAAGGAGATGTTTTTGCACAAGATATTCTGAGCCAGAATTATCCCTGTTGAGGTTTTTAAAGTGTCTAATTGTCCATGAAAACACCAAGACCCAGAAGCATGTAAAGGGAGAGAAAAATATTGTTACCTCCCTTTAATTTCATTAAAAACTCTCCTTCAACTCCATTTCATTTGGAAATCAATCCAAATTCATTCACATTTCGATTTCATGATGTTAACGGTACATGTATTATGACATATTCCTTCTGTTCTCAAAACTCTGGCAGACACTTTCTACTAAGATCAACCTGCACAGATGTGCATTCTGATCCTAGCACAGACTGCCTGCTCTCTGCTTAAACATTGTGGAAAAAAACTATCTTTGACACATTCTAATTTCAGCAGGATAAGGTTTTATTAGGAAACACAAAGAATATTGAGATGATAATAATTATTCATTATTTATTTCACAAATTTAGACAGTATCATGTAATCTGTGATTTTGAAAATAACAATTAAAATACAGTCCATGGAAAAATAAAAGATTTTGTTTTGTCTGAGTTGTATAGAAGAAGACCCATTACACAAGAAAAAAAAACACTGTGTTTCTCTTAAATTGCATAGTCTTGGCAGTGTGATTAATTTTAACTAGTTAATATTGGAATTTTCATAAACATTCTTTTACAAGATGAAAAATGTTTTTCAAATTCCTATATTTATGTTCACCCCATGCAGGGTTCCTGTTTGACCCTTAAACCAGGGTTTTGACCCTCAAAAATTTGAAAACATCTGATTTTGACCCCTCAATTTTCTATCAGGATTCAGGAGCAGTCATTTTGCCCCTTTTGATTTTCAGTATTGCATATCAAAACTGCTGCATATTGTAAATGTATTAGAATTAGTTGTCTCCTTCATATCTTTAATTCTTTATAGGAGTTTCACATGAATCTCTTACATAAAGATATGAAGGAGATAATCAAAGAAATTCATCAGCAAAATCAAAAACAATTTACCAATCATATCCTCTCTTTAACTGTTTTGACCCCTTCAACAGCAGTTTTGACCCCTACAATTACAGTTAAGGGTCAATGACTCCTGAATTTGAAAAGCTAGCACAAGCCCTGAATGGAAGATTAACTTGAAAAAAAGTATTATCAATTGATTCTATTTTCAAAAATCTGTGAGGCCAATAACACAAGAGGCCAAAGAGGGCCCGTATTGCTCAACTGGCTTTAATAACCCCAGACTATTTGCCCTGCCATGCCCATATTTTGGGATCAATTACAACTTCTTGAACAATTTAAGTAAAGGGTCATCCAAGGAACATCCATGCCAAGTTTCATGAAATTCAGTCCAATGCTTTGGGAGGAGAAAATTTTTTAAAGATTTTAACGTGAAAAATTCCCCCTCCCCCCACTGCCACGCCAATATTTGGGGATCAATCAAAATTTTTTGAACTATACTTAGCAAAAAAAGAAACTTTACATGACTTACTGAGGGCTGTAGTATCGCTATGAAACCATAAAGAATACAGATGTTACTATTACATGAAACTTGAAGGCAATATCCGTCGGTTTATAGAAGGGTCAGTAACTTGATGTTTGTAAAATGAGGTTTTATTGGTGGTCTAAGGACAAAGGGGTTGATTTCAAAAATCACAGAAATGAAATCAAGATTGTCGGTGATGTTTTGAGTATAGGTCCTTAACGTTTTCTTGATAAGAGTCATTCCAACATCATGATAGACCAACGTCTGAGCTAAATACGCATACTTGTCTTGCAGTTATCTTTCCTTTGATGAAATGAATTGACAAATATGCAATGGTAACAGGGCCTCTACATGACGTCAAAAGTGGCCTATCTCATCTCGGCCGACACTTCATGTGGTTGTAACTGGTTTTTTTAGATCACCTGAGCACAAAGTGCTCAAGGTGAGCTATTGGGATCGTAGAATGTCCGTCGTCAGTCATGTGTCGTCCGTCATCCACAATTTCTTTAAACATCTTCTCCTCCTAAACCAGTGGGCCAATCTTGATGAAATTGTTCAAATAAATGAAATCCACCCTTAACTTTCCCTTTACCCTTAACAAAAAGGGTGACAATATGAAAATCTTTAAAAATCTTCTTCTCTGAAACCAGAAGGCAGACAGCTTTCATATTTGGTATGTAGCATCATCTAGTGGACCTCTACCAAGTTTGTTCATATCAAGACCCTGGGGTCATATTTGGGCTTTGCCCCATCCCAACCCTTTTTACAAAGAATCGAAGAGCGAAAATCTTTAAAAATCTTCTTCTATGAAACCAGATGGCAGACAGCTTTCATATTTGGTATGTAGCATCATCTAGTGGACCTCTACCAAGTTTGTTCATATCAAGACCCTAGAATCATATTTGGGCTCCACCCGGGCTCAACCCTTTTTACATAGAATCAAAGAGCTAAAATCTTTTAAAATCTTCTTTAATCGAAACCAGAGGACACACTGCCTTCATTTTTGGTATGTAGCATCATCTAGTGAGCCCCAACCAAGTTTGTCCATATCAAGACCCTTGGATGATATTTGGGCTTCAACCGGGAGCATCCCTTTCAGCTCATCTGAGCATGATGGTTGAAAATAGGCAAACCTTCAAAAATCTTCTTCTCTGAAACCAGAAGGCAGACAGCTTTCATATTTAGTATGTAGCATCATATTATGGACCTCTTTCAAGTTTGTTCATATCAAGACCCTGGGGTCACATTTGGGTCCACCCAGGTGCATCCCTTTTTACATAGAATCAAAGAGCAAAAAGGCATATCTGTCTTGCTCTTCGCTGAAAATGTTCCATGGTATTGATCTTAGGCAATTATCTTCTTTTTGACATCTGCCTATCTAATTAATGTGATGTCCCAGGGGTCAAAGAGACTCAGGTGAGCGATCTAGGACCATCTTGGTCCTCTTGTTGTTAATTAATATGGGTTTACAGGTCACTTTCGATAGTTTTACATTAAAAATTCGACCGCTGGTGCACCTATCCATAGTTTCTAATCGTTTCTCACAGTACAGCTAGAGCTTTCATCTGAGGCACCAGTCACCATTCTAGCCGCGGCAATAGCGAAGTGGGTAGCGCGCCAGACTTCTTATCCAGGGGTCTATATTCACACGGGTTCGATCCCCGGCTGCGGCACTTATCCTTTCCGACATTTGTCTACCACCAATGGGTAGATAATCGTAAACCTATGTGGAATAGCAACTGGAGGCTAGGAAAGGGATGTGGTGGTAGTACTGGTGTGAGAAATACCAGGAATCCATCGTTAGGTGCTCCAGTCGTCGCAATATAACTGAGAGATTGTTGAAAGCGACGTAAAACCCCAATTCAAATCAAATCAGTCACCATTCTCTCCTAGGTGTATCACTTGCCATTTGGGTGGGAGAGAAATGACACTTATCACAATGCTTTCTGTCACATATGGGATGAAAGACAGCCCAGCCAGAGGTCGAACCCACAACCCTATGAATGAAAACCAGACGCGTAACAGATTGTCCTAACTGGGTGCGGCAGTTCTAAACCAAGATGTTAAAATGTGAATTGCCTTTCCGGAGTAGCCAAACTTTAGAGTTGCATTTTAAACAGACATTCAAGCTCTATGTATACCAATAGACTGATTCCTTCCTATATTCGATTTTTGTAACATACCCATTTCAATAAGAATGTACAAACAATTTTGTTTTTTCGTGCTGATGCTAAGGAATGAGTGTGACTGTTTAACAAAAATCACTCAAAATGAACTTTGGGTAGCTCAACACGAGTATGTGACCAAACCGGAAGTTACAGACGCATTACCTCGGACTCGCTTTGAACAATCTCACAACTTCCTGTGTCTGTGTAGTCTCTGTACCTAGTCCAACTTACATATGTGAATAAAGTTGGCCTATAGCCACTGTAGGTCATTCAAAACAGACCAACAAGTATGTAAAGTTTCTTTTTTTGCTAAGTATATTTAAGTTTAGGGTAAACCAAGGAACTTCTATGCCAAGTTTAATTGAAAAAGTTTGGGAGGAGAAGATTTTTAAGGATTTTAATGTGAAAAAATGCCATGCCCATTTTTGGGGGTCAATCAAAATTTCTTGAACAATTTAACTGAAGGGTCACTCAAGGAACATCCATGACAAGTTTCATTAAAATTAGCCCAATGGTTTGGGAGGAGAAGATTTTCACATGAAAAAATGCCCCATCCTGCCACACCCATTTTTGGGGGTCAATCAAAATTTCTTGAACAATTTAAGTAAAGGGTCACCCAAGAATCATTTTTATCATGTTTCATTAAAATCCTCTCTTTGGTTTGGGAGGAGAAGATATCTAAAGAAAAAGTTTACGCATGGACGGACGCATGACGGACACTCCGCATGACAAGAGCTCGCTGGCCTTCGGCCAGTGGAGATAATTATTCTGGTGTTTACCTACTTTCAGTATTGGTGGCTTAGTCTCTCCAAAATCATTAGCTTGGCTGTTTTGGAGAAAACCAAAGGTATTGTCATCACCTTGGCGACATTGTTATTACAGTTAATTGTGTGACAAAATTTAATGTAAGTCATATTTTATCTGTTGAAGATTTATTCATGAAACCTGGCAAGTTTGTTCACTAATATAAGAGCTATCCAGACTATCAAGGGGGATAACTGAAAGCATTTCTGTAAGAGTTTTGCCCTTATCCTGATTTAAATTGTTTGCACCTGCAGCCAAGCCTTGGCACATAGGAGCAGGGTTCTTTTTCTGTTTATGAACACTAAACTGACCCTGAAGATAGCACAGTGGACTGCATATCAGAGGGCTCATAGGTTTAAACCCCTGCTTTGCCAACATTCTTTTCAATATTTGTTTGTCACTAATAGTTGAATAGTAACCTATTAAGTGGAATGAGCTACCATTGGTTTGGATGTGATGTTGTGGTAGTAATTGACTCATCACACTCATTCTGTTTCATTCCAAAATCATTTACCTTGTCAATTTCACAACACATTAACTGTAGCACTTATTGTGTAAGAGATATGCTCTGAACAAAATGTAAAGGTACAAAATTTTAATTACAAAGGGCTTTAACTAGAAAATGGGCAGGCTAGAATTGTTCTTGTACATGACCCTTTCCACAATGTGATCTTTAAGTGTATTAAGTTGCCAGTTGCTAGCACTTAGGATTCAGGAGGAATGCTTGGGGAAAAAATGTAACAGAAAAAACAATGAAGGGAAATAACTCAATAAGTATGCAAGCTAGAGTTACCGTTTTTCTCCATGACACTTGTCTACGTTGTGATCTATTATTGTTATAAGTTTCAAGTTGCTAGAACTTGCGCATTAGGATTTATGATATGACCAATAGTATGACAGATGGACAGACAGAAGGATGAAATCAAGTCAACCTAACAGTTAACCGGTGGGGACTAATAAAAGAAAAATTAAGAAGTGCCAAATGTAAAAATAACCTATCTTGACCCTCAAAATTTCTATCAGGAAGGTGTTTCCGTTAAGAACATCATGAAATTGACAAAATGACTGATTTTGGAATGATTTCGGAATGAGATTGAATTAGTGTGTGGAGCAAGTTTTGGGTGAAATCCAAGGGAGGAAATCTAATTTCGCTAATTTTGTTCTGGTTGAACAAAATTAGCGATATTAATAACCTCCCTTTATAAAACATACATTCTATGCTGTTTGTGTATCTTCATCGATGAATCATTAACTTTAAAATCCACAACAGCTAATAATATCTAATCGATTTGCATTAAATTTTGATTGTCTTCAACAATTCTGAAAGGATTCCTGATGATTTCTTAGCATTTTTGATCAATTTAAGTGAGTGTTTAGAATGGGTGAATGGATCGCTGAGTGAATGATTTAGAAAGATTTTGATTGAAATGCGTGTCAATTTCATGTTGTTGACTATACCCTGGTTTCAAATTTCTTTGCTGGATCACTAAAACTCTTAGAAATTTTGAAGAAATCTTTCTTGAAATTCTTCAGAGAAAAAATTATTAACCTATGAACATAATTAAATGGGGAAATGGCTTGTTCAAGCAATTTCTTCATTTTCCACATTAATTTATCTAGAAGGCGGTTTTTGATAATAAGGAAGGGGGGCCTCCCCTCTGCAGCCTATAGATTTCAGTTTCATGCAGAATTTCAATCAAAATGAATCATGAAATAATCCTTGGAAAAGAAATCATCCTATTTGTATGTTCGAACAGAAATCCTGAATCTGTGCATACCAATACCCCAGCTACAGTAAATATAATGAAAATTACATAACAAATGATTTCGGAATGATTCTGGAATGAAATTTAATGGGAATGATGAGTGAGTTTTGAGTGAAGTTCAAGAAAAGTAATAAAATATCCCTAATTTCTTCAAAATAAGACAAAATATATATTTTTACCTCACTTTAATAAAATAATAAAAATCAGAATGAATGTTTATTACATGATGTTACTAACTGTTGGCTCTGAAGTGTTTGAAAGTTAAATTGTGGAACAATCTTGTGAATAAAGGGTTCAGGAAAATGAAATCTACATGTAGGTCACAGAAATAACCAAAAATTATTAAGTCATTGTTTCCCATTATTGAGGAAATTTTTGAACAAGTCATAAATTAATCTATGGTTCAAAACTTATTTCAGCACTGCTTAATATGATTATAAATATATATTTCAAAATTTGGTTATTTGTAATATCGATTCTATAATTGTGGATTAATGTCACAGTGTCTAATGGCCTAGCAGATAAAACACTGCTCACCTCAAGTTAAGAATCTGTACATATGCATCTCCATCCTGTTATACTGTGTGTACCATGCTGTTCCTGCGTAAATGCATTTACAAGCTTTTAGCACTAGGATGTCAATTTATTAATTGTCACTACTGTAGAATATTAGCTGCACCCCAAGAAGAATATTTGTTAATACAGTGGAGGATAATGATGGGATACCACGATGAAATCACTCTTGAGATCTGCCTGTTTCTTCATCAAACTCTTTGTTAAGCACTGTCTGATATCGAGATTATGGTTACACTTGTCACCAAGAAAGCAATTAGTTTGTTAGTTGGCCAGCCTTGGGATCAAACCTGTGTTTTAACAGTTTTTAGCTATTCACACAATCAACTAAGCCTGCTTCTCCACCATAAATTGACAAAGATTCTCTTAAAATTGTGAATAAAAAGAATCTGTGGAAGTTTATACTCTGTATTTTGCCATGTGACATGTACAGGCAGTCAAAACTCAGTTTCTGTCTTCTTGTAACTGTATCAAGGACATTACACTTCCCTAGGATGGATGTCCGTACATTAGACAATGTGGAGATTTCATAATTCAGCATTCATTTGGGCTCCTGAAACAAAAAATTCAACTCATGAAGTTCTTCAACAACATTCCAACCAATTTCTTTCAAAACAAAATGGTAAAAAAGAAAAAAATGTTTATATATGTTAAATACAATTTATCTTATTGCAGATATGGAAAATTGAATTGTTTATTGTTCGTTTTGACACCACATGCAACAACATTACAGAATGTATCTTGGCAGTTGGTGAATGAAAAATAGTTTCTTTTTGTTTCCCACATTGAAAAAATCACAGGATTTCATCATATCCAACAGCTACCCGCCAAATTTAGGGGTCCTACCTAGTATCAATCTAAATGTGGTAATAAAGACAACTGTCGACTGTAGTAATGGCTTTTGTCAACAGATTTTAATTCACAGTGTTAACTGTCCAATGAGTAAGGCCTGCTGACCAAGTTTATTGAATTTTAATCCATTGAGATATGAAACTAAAACCTAATCACACCTAAGTATGACTGATTTGCATATTAATATAGTGTGATTTAATTTTATTTTCATATCTTCATGAAAAAAATCCATTTGTAAATTGATCATAGAATAATCAGTGAAACCCAGGTAAAAGTATCAAACTTTTTTTTTTTTTACAAAATTATGATAATAAAAATAATTAGTAAACCTTCAGATAAGTAATTTTATAAAATATTTGGACACTTTCAACTGCATTTAAACACGCGGAATTTTTCATGACAGCCTCAGGGGGCGTTTTCCCATCTACATTGTACGTTGAGGACTAGGGCCGAATAATAAACTGGTAATTGGCACTGGAACGGGTAAGCTAGTACTGCCTTCATTCTCAACAGTTCATTGGTCGCACAGTAGCAGACCATAATCATCGATCGATTTTTCTGGAGAAAGTAAAAGAGCCATACGTTCTCGGATGTCAAAAACTAGATGGAGATCAAAAACTAATAATCTAGCCTATTTCCTACCTTTGTCAACGTAAAAATGGATGTGCCCTATTGTCTGTGTTTAATTAGAAAATTCAAAGGCACATTCTTGACGTTTGAACTTTATTTTGGCGAATCTTCTGCGTTTCAATTGATTTCGAAATTTTACTTCCGTGTTTATTGTTTACAGGCAAAGTCGCGCGCTAGGCAGGAAATACGTCATCTAAAAGTCAAACAAATGTATATTTAACTAAGAAAAAAACTAAGATTAAGTTTCAACTTAAACTTAGATTTCCACTAAGAATGGGCTAAGTCGTTACTTAGTGAAAAACTTAGGAAATATTTTTCACTTAGTAGAAAATTTTTCAACTTAGAAAATTTCTTAGGAAAAATCTAAGATGTTTCGTGGATACGGCCCCTGTTCTCTTTGATGAGTATTATGTGACATGGAAGAGTTTATCCAGAAATGCCCAAGGTCACACCTCAAGGTCATTTGTTTAAACAAGTGTTTCAGGTCAAGGTCATAGTTCTAGGTCATACAATAAAATTAGTTTGACCAAAGCATATCTCTTACATTACAATTAAAAATGGATTTTAAAATAACTTGTCATAAATGTTCTCCTTGATGAGTTCTTTGAAAATTTCAAGCCAAAAATTACTTAAGGCTACTCCCAGCTATTATCTTGATCTTGTAAATTACAAACATATTGTAAGATCTTTCTTAAAATCTTTTCAATACTAAGAGGATATTGAATGAATCTGTTTTAGATGACGAGTTTAATAAATTCGGTATTAGATAAGCACAAATTTGATATTCTTTCTATAATACATGTATGACCCAATTTTTGTGATAAAACGAGGAAATTACGATATCTATCATTTAAAGTTATTCTTTGAAATATGAAATGTGTTTTGTGAGATGATGTTAGCATATCCATTATGACGTCACTTAATTTCCAAACACTTAAAATATAGCGTTGCTATTTGTTTTTAGCTAGTTTGCTTAGTTATTCCACTAGTGTAGTAACACTCATGTAATATCAAAAATATTCAAAAGAGTTATCTAACTCCTGCAATGTAGGACATATTATAAAAGATTTGTCTTAGCCAAATTGGTTTAATGATGGAAAAGGCAGAAGGAAGAAAGCTGAGTAGATGGGTAGCCAATATTCTGTAGATAGACATTTTATGACCACTATACATGCAAAATTACTAGATATCATTCTATATGGTTCTTGTATATAGGGATTCCACTTAGCAGAGAATTGACAGATAGCTTGCCACATCCTAGTGACCTCTGAGAAGATTTTAAACCTTATAAACATAGAATATAATATTGATCTGCTATAGAAATATATAATATGTAATTAGTGTTTTGTTTGACAAAAAATATATAAATATAGAAATATATAATACATACTTATAGTGTTTTGTATGACAAAAAATATATAACTATTGAAATATACATACATATACATACAAAAAATATCTAACGAGTTTGGGAGAATTGATAATTGTCGAGGCTCTGCTGAGACATTTATCAAATCCCACAATGGAGTTAGATAATTTTTTCATACAATACACTATGTACATATTATTATATTTATCTTATAACCTCTATTTATCTTGTTTTCGTCAATGTTTCTAACAGAAAAGAGAATATAAGATAAATATTCTTAAAATAATGCTTGGATTTTGGTGTAGGAACTGAGGTCCTTAGATAATCCCTCTTGGAATTTGAGCAAAGATATTGTTATGAAGATGGAAAATCTTGAAATTCAAGGTATGATTTGGTCAATGCTGCTAACACATCAAATTGTGCTGTATAGTCACAAAAATGGCCCAAAGCCTACCGACTAGCTGTGTTCCTGTGGGCTACGTAATAAATCAACCAAATTGCTGGAACATGGAACCAGTTATTTCTTGGATTGAGTGACAAAAAAGAATAAATAAAACAGTGGTAAATGCATCTGTCATCAGTTCACCTATTGACCTATGACTGCTATTCAGTGGTTCAATGATCTGGTCTGAAGAGAATGCTGCAGTCTAAAATGGATTTGGCATATGCAATCATAGTAACACTGAGATATAAATGAATTAAATTTTAGCACAGAATTATAGTTTACTGATTTCATTTAAACTTTAAATATTTAAATACAGTCTTAATCCATGTCATTCTCAATAAAAATAAAAATAAAAATTGTAAAGATTGCATTAAAATCAAAGTACTGAAAGCACTTGAGGCCCTAATAGTGATCAGTCAATACTTTGAAAATATAGTTTATAGACTTTTCTGGAGTAAACGGGGGAAATTATGTGTTATAAACTAAGATCAGACTGCATATATGTGCAGACTGATCTTTGTTAATAGCTCCTGTGAAAGAAAGGAATATTCCAGGTCCAGCATCACAAGAGCTAAGATGGATGTTTTAACTCGACTTATTTGATGAAGGGTAAAAAACGGTATTTAGTGAGTGATTTATCTGATGGATAGATTCCAAGATTCTGCTTTCTTTGTTAGCTGAGGTAATAATTATCTAAAAGATATGTTATAACAACCTTGTCAGAGAGTCTCAAACCTTTTGACTTTCTACAGAAATGGGCTCATAAAAGTATAATGTTTTACCCATTGACTTTTGGTCTATGAATTTTAACTCTATGAAAGATGGTATTCAGACTTAACTTTAAACATTTTCAAGAAAAATATTTCTTAAGGTTACAGACTGATTAATGCCCATCATTGTTTATTAGCCTTGAGTTTTGTTCAGATTATATCTTTGAAAGTATAATAGCTTGACCTTGAAACTTTATGGGTGGATAGATCTTGTCAATGGGAAATACAGTACTCAGAAACCACAATTCTACTAAGAATACTTTTTGAGTTATTGCCCTTTATGAATTTGAATTCATGACAACAAGCACTTTGACAGGGAGGGGGGGGGGTATTTTGTGACAATCCAGAGCTATTGTCACAAATGAAAATTTCATTGTATAATGATACTTGCTTTAACGTTCAAGAAGAGTGGTTAGCGCAAAAATCTTTAGATGCCTATTGATAAATTATAAGGCACCTACAATAGTTTTGCGCAGACCTCTTAACCCTTGTCATGCTGATTATAAAATCTTGTCAAAGTTACAACCAAATCAAAGTGCTCAAAGCACTGGATGCACTAATTGCGAGTCAGTACTCATTTTGGGAATTAACTTTTTTTGCTTGTCTGGTTTCAAAAAAGGAAAAACAGGTGGTATGGACAAAGATCAGACTGCACATATGTGCAGGCTGATGTTTGTCTATAGCTCCTGCTAAGGCAGGAATATTACGGGTTCAGCATGACAAGGGTTGAAATAAGAGAATAACATCATCTTGTAGAAGTTCAACTCTGATAAAAGTTGGACTGAATCTTTCACCATGAATGTCAAGGTTCATGTTAGAATTGCTCTATCATGAAGATAACCCCATAAAACTACTTCCAGAACAAGTTTTGGACCAGATTGAGGTTTTTGATAACAGGTCATCTGGTAACAAGGAACCTTATGGATGGGCCATGAGTAACTACAGCTTCAATAAGTTGGATTTACAAAGTTTTGGGTCAGTCATCAATGATGAACTAAGTTGTGAAATACCAAATTTTTTCTTAATTTTGCTTTTCATGGTCAAATTATTTATACCTTTTTTCAAGGTCAAAATCAAATAACAAGGTCATTTCAATGATTATTTTGTTTAAAAAAAATCAATTTTTAGCATAGTTTTCTTTTTCAATTCTAGGAACAAGTTTACTTTAGGCAGAGATCAAAGCAACAGAAAATATTTATAGAGGAAAGCTTCCTTGAAAAAGACAATAAGAACAGATCAGGTGAGTCTTTATCTAGAACTAGTCATTTTGTGTCAATGGCAGATCCAGAAGGAATTAAAGGGGGGGGGAACAGTCCCCTCTGTAGTCTAATCATTACAGAAAATCAATCTAAACTGTATAATACTAGGAAAACAAACCCCCATTTTGTATGCTCTAACTCCCTATATAGAAATCTTGGATTCATCAAAGTTTGTGCTTCTTCTTACCCCATGGTTTTCCGAGACATCATTGAAAATGCTTTTATCATGAAACAAGAAAACCCCATTCTGTAGCCTTATTATACCCCCCACCTACGGAGTAGAAGGGGGTATATTGGTTTCACCATGTCTGTCTGTCCATCTTTCTGTCCATCCGTCTGTCCGTTGACCTTTTCGTTTCCGGACTCTAACTCAAGAACCAAATGACCTACAATCATGAAACTTTATACAAATGTTCCTTATGACCCAAGGAAGTGCCCTGTAGTTTTGTGTCACATAGGTCAAAGGTCAAGGTCACAGACAGCCTTGTTCAATTTTCGTTTTCAGGACTCTAACTTAAGAACCAAGTGACCTACAAGCATGAAACTTTATGCAAATGTTGCTTATGATCCAAGGAAGTGCCCTATTATTTTTGGGTCATATAATTCAAAGGTCAAGGTCACAGTCAGTTTTATTTCAATTTTCATTTCTGGACTCTAACTCAAAACCAAGCGACCTAGCATCATGAAACTTCATGCAAATGCTGCATATAACTTCGATATGTGTTACAAACACATCCTGCACTAATAGCACTTGCATTCTGGCAAAGTGTTTGTGGGGGGATATTAGTCCGCTCTGCGACAGTGATAGTTATTTCTTATTTGTGCAAAATCAATTAAAACTGTATAATACTAGGGGAAACACCCCCCTTCATGCTCCCTATTATCCCTATCCTGGATCCATCACAGTTTGTACCTCTTCTTATGAGATGGTTTTCTGAGATGGTGTTGAAAATGCTTTAATCATGAAACAAGAAAGCAAGCTTTTAGTAATCATAAACAATGGATATTGATTGCCAACGACTGTAAAATTTCAAACTGCACCAACTTCCACCTTGTTATTTAGTCACCTTCATCAGTTTTGCACCCAGTCTGTAAAATAGATTATAAAATGTGCAATAATTAACAGAATCTGTTGCAGAATGCTCCCTAAAGGTATGCAAAGTAATTATGCAAGATAACAATACATGAACAGCTTATGCTTTTAAATCATAATGCTTTATTGCATCTTGTGTGTACAAGCAATTCTTGTACTTCTGATAATGCACATCTTCAATGATGTTAAAAACAAATCAAGGAGTCATTGCATCACTATTGTAAGTGCCTATACATATATAGGCACTTACAATAGTGTTGCATTGTCTCCTGGAAATATTCTTTGCATAATATAGCACTAAGTAATGTTTAGTTTTGTATATCATCTGTAATAAGCTCTTAATTCTTATGTACCAGATAGATTTAAAATACATGTGTAGATCTGTTGCTTTGTTTTAGCACAAACAGTAACATTAGTTGAGATCAAGTGCTATTGAAGGCTTTCTTGAAGGATAACTGGTGCATTAAAAGAAAGGTGTTAGATCAAAATGAAGTCTTAGTATTAAAGATGGAAAAAGTGTACAGAGTTAAGGAAAGAGGGATATTTTGGATAATTCAAAACAACTGGCTTAAACCGTATGTTGTGGGTACTCATTGTAATTGTCTCATCTTGTTTCGCTGGAAATTAAGACTTTAGACCGCCTTGCCCACTCTAATCTTAATACCTGTACTGGTTTTAAGTGTGCCAAGACAGGCTAGCACACTGGTAATGCAATGGGCTGTAAATTGTAGGGTCACGAGTTTGAACCTCGGCTCGTCAAACTTTCATCTGACATATGACACGTACATGTCATAGTGACACATTTTGTCTTCCACCAATTTATGTATGATAAGTAGTACGGCTAATTGGGATGAGCAGCTGTTGGCTCGGATGAAATGCTGTGGTTGTAAAGGTGTGAGAAACAAACAGGAAAACATGGTTAGGTGCAACAGCCAGTGTGATATAACTGCAATTATGTTGAAAGTGGCGTTAAACCCTATACAAAATTGAGTTGAAAGTAGTGGCACATATCGTTGGCTCAGCGCAAAACAGTTGTAACTCCCTATAAACATATAGGGAGTTACAAATGTTTCGCGCTCATCCATCGATATTGAGATGTTGGTGCAAAACTTTTGTAGCTTTGTATTGAATCCTCATATATTTCTGACTGGGGAAAAATTGAGACTTCGTATTTTTAAAGGGAAAGAAAGATTGAGAAAAGCCTCATGATTTATCTACCTATGTTTTCATGTAATAAGATTAAAATACCCTCGGGTGTAACATTGATGAAAGGTAATCCCATAAAAAAGTAAATCAAAGCAAGTTGCAAGTTCTGTGTAAGATATAACAAGCTGGGAAGATTGTTAACAACTGCTAAAGAGGTCTACCTGTGAAATTGAGGTAGACTGTATAAAAAAAAAATAGTCAGAGATGAATGAATTAGATGATTAAACAAAATAATCAATATAAAAAACAAACATTTCTTTCTACTGGATTAATTCTAAATACTAAATGATACTGACCTTAGTTCAGGATTCAAAAAGTTTGACTGCCTTAATGGTGGCCTAGTTGTAAATGAACTCGACCTGTGACCCGGAGGTCCATGGTCTGAGCCCCACTGTTGCAAAATTGGGTAACACTGCCTCACTCTCAGGGACATGAAAACATCAGAATTGAGTTTTTGAGAGTGATTATATAAGCTTAAGCTTTTGTCCCAATGGAACTTAAATAAATTAGTATAAACTGAAACAGTTTAAAAATGGTTCAAAAAGTTTTATTAATACAACCTTCTTTGCATGTAAACTACAGTGAGTACATATGTATTGATAGGTACTTCTAATAGTTTTACACATCCTCTCAAGTTTGAAGGCACTCGAACAAACTGAGAAATAAGCTAAATGTCAACTAAACTATGGTATTTTCTTTATATCTATTGACAAATACTAGTTATTCACTAACCCTAAAATGTAAATCTTAATCCTAGGAATTTAATCATGTTAAAATTTTCAATTCTAATTTGATATGATAGTATCAAATCTAGATATGAATTCTCCAGTTTGTCAATTAAATTAAGCTGTTTAGATTGGTCCTCCTGTGTGAACGAGATTTCCACTCGTGGGTATCGGGTTAATGTACAAAGTGACAGATAATTAAGTTATTAGAATAGCCGGGATCTCGATGACACTTCAGTTGATATCAACTTAATACATACTTCAATATATACAGCTGCGGTAGGCATAAATTGGACCATTTTATGATTTCCTTTTTGTGCCCCCATTGGGATACAGATGGGGCATAGTGGTACCGATGACTGTCTGTCAGTCCATCTGTCTGTCTGTCTGCAAAAACTTTAACTGCTAACTAAACTTTTTCCTGTATACATTCAACACTATTAAAATGATAATTCTCACATTGGGCATATTAAAGGATCCTCACAATAATCCTTACCTTTGAAGGTCATCTGTTGAGGTCAAGGTCAATTATCAAGACCATACTTCTAAAAAAGAAATACTGTTTGATGGGCATATGATTGTATTTCAGGAACACATATTTTGTATGTAATTACAGGACTTCTTTCAATTACTTGAAAGACTCTAAATTTTGATGAGGTTTTTCATTGAAAAATTGCAGCACTTAATACAGATAAAGAAAATTGTTAAAGGTTGAGAGCATTATCAGAAAAGAAGAAAATGTGAGTTTTCTGGAAACAAATTGCAATATTTATTCCATGAAATGGTCAGGGATACTTGCAAAATGCAAACAAGTTAAACTCAAAGCTATTGCATTAGTGAGAAGTGACTTAATTATTATTTGCAATGGTTTGGTGCAAAAACAGCTGTAACTGCCTATAGACATATAGGCCATTATATGGACATGTCCTGCTGATTTTTTAAGAAAAAAACATATATGATAATATCATATATGGTTTTTTTTAAAAAAAAATCAGCGGGACATGTCCCTGTGATAAAGGCAGTTACAACTGTATTGTGTTGAGCTATTGGAAAGTTCTTCTATGCCCCATTGACATGTACCATAAACATCAGCCTATTTTAACCATTCAATAATACGGATAAAGACATATTTATCCTCGTCCATTGACACCTATGGGTATGGAAATGCTCTGTTAAGAACCAAAGGACAGTTTACAACAAACTAGACTTCAAAGAGAATGAGATTAGTATCTGGTTACAATGTTTAAAGGGTAGAGATCTACTTCTAGAACAATGAGTTTAAGTTTAACCTCAGATAACCCTATCTTATTTAAGCCAGGGGTCATATTGGGTCATGATTGGGAATTTGGTGAAGCAGACCTGTCAGTGTTTACACATTCATGATTTTCTCTACTATTCATGATTAGTATAGTGTCTGTTAGATATTGCTACAAATCAATTACGATTCATGACGGTAAGGTTTGGTCGTTGCCAATTGTAGAGGTCCGTAGCGAAACCTTGGATGATTCGTAGGACAACTGTACAAAATTCTAGATGAATCGTAAGAATTTGTAATGTCAAAGATTCCACGAGTGGCTATGATCTGTCAAGAATAGCCGCGAATATAGCTACGGTTACAAATCGAAGCGGCACCATAACCAAAAATCGTGAAAGTGTAAACAGGCCTTTACATCGCAGTTCCTCCAACAGTGGTTTGGTAAAAGGTTTATATACATGGGTGGATCTAGAGGTGCACATTGGGAGAGGGGACCTGGACCTCCCTGAAACTTGTGAAAAAATGTAGCGGTCAAGTTGGAAAAGTGAAAAATCAAAGTTTCAATTGATCTTGAGATGGGATGTCTATGTATAGTTCTTAAAGATTTTGCTTGTCCAGCTAGGAATTTTGTAAAAAGTTCAATTTTGACGGGACAATCCTCAAGAATTTTCGGATCTGCAGATGATATAAGAGACAAAGGTATCCCAGTTCATACATACGTCCCTAGCTCTTCAATGAATCACTTCTGGTTTGGCAGGGGATAGCTGAAAGTATCCCTGAAAATCACTGCTACATTCCGGATTGGAACCACAGACATTTGGATTAGTGATCAGGGGCCCGTTTTACTAAGGTTCTTACGAAAAAGACTATCATAAGTCAAAATCCAAAATCGTACATAGTGCATAACAATATCTCATTAGAATCGTCTTCTGCTCTCATTGGAATTGTTTTCAGAAGACGATTCAAATGAGATGATGCATGGGCAGAATTCTATATTTAGTAACTACTGTAGAAGCAACTTTAATTTTGAACTTACGCAAGAAATTATCGTAAGATGTTTAGTAAAACAGGCCGCAGGTGACTTACCACTAGACCACTGGGCTGCCTACATGGAGACTGTACCTACCAGACATGTTCATATTCTATTAAGTACTGCTCATTCACTTTTGAAATAATTATGAGATGAAGAGAATATTCTTTTAATTTCGTTGAGGTATGAAACTAAAAATCTAAATATGTTGAATGAATGCACAAAGCGAATTTATACATCAGTGAGAGTAGGTTTTAAGTTTCATACCTCTGTGAATTTAAAAATATTCTCTTCATATCTTATGATGTAATATCATGAAACAAAAATGGAAGAATTCTAGATAATATGACAGATTTCTTTTGCTCGCAGGCTTGAAAAATATCTGCATACACAAAATTGTTTTCTTTGAGGAATAAAACCAAATTTTCAGCCAATCAGAATGCAAGAAAATTTGATGGAAACCAATAATATTAAACATTAGCCTTTTGGTACATCCAAGACTCAGGCAGCCTTTGAGTCAATCAGGCTTATGCAATGATCATTCTTTAACAAAATAAAAATTGAAATAAATTTGAATGGCTCAGCGCGAAACTGTTATTACTCCCTATAAACATACAGGGAGTAACAACTGTTTTGCACTGAGCCATCTTAAGCTGCATATCCCTTGACTATTTGATGCAATACTGACATGATTTCAAGTTAACTACCTCAGAATTATTAGTGAAATTATTTATAAATTTGTTTTAAAGCAAAAGAGAATATCCCTTATTAAGTTATATTGTTCCCAATTCCATAGGTTTATGTTAATAATTGAAGCTAGACCTATAAAAATGTCAGTTAACCCTTTGCTGTTTAATCCTTGCTTTTTACGTGCCTGTGATTTTATAATTGAGAAAACATAGTGAAAAAAGAAGAAATTGCTTCTGACAAGCAATTTCTTCTTTATCCACACTATTTTCTACCCTACTGAATGGATATTTTTCGAATTTAATCCACTTTAAATTTTCGTCTGCAAAACCTTTGAATTTGGACAGGTCCAACATTTTGTAAAACAGGAAAGTGTTAAGAAGACTGTTGAGTTAGAAAATAAAATGGGATATCTGCTGTAATTGAAACATAAATTGGGCTGGTAGTAAAAGATGGATTAACGAAGGTGATTGTCATTAATTCACCAATCCCTCCTAGGGCTAAATGAGGAATACAATTTAATTTATATGTAAATTTTTAGGAAAAAATGTGTTAAGTTTATGGTATTAAGTGAATGGCCTAACTTTTGGTTTGTGCGTTCTGTTATGTGAAAAAATATCAATATAATGCAAATTTTATAAAAAAAATGCAGTTTTTGTCAACCTTATATGTAGTTCTTACCAAAAACATAGTATGAATTTTGATTCATAGGATCAAGTAAATGTGAACGTTTTTTTAGTGGAAAAACAAAAACCGGACAAGCTGACGTCCTTCATATTGGCTAGATTCTGTTTCTTTGAACCAGTGGAGTTAAAGGCCTAATTTTACAGGGTTTACTTGAGAATCCAAGAAACATCAAACCCGAGACCCTGGGGCCTGTTTCATCAAAAGATTTAAGACGTATTTTTGTCTTACCTTTGACTTACCACATGTTTAGTTAAAAAATCATGTAACACCTATATATCAATATCTATGTAAAGTGATTGTTGTTATAACTGTTTAAAAAGTCTTCAGTAAGACAAAATTATGTCCTAAATGTTTTGATGAAACTGGCCCCTGGACACTCTGAGCTGTCTTGTATGTACTAGTTCTGAAATCTATATTTCTCAATGAAACCCTATATTGTTGGTACTCATTTGAATCATCTTGGCAAGATGATTCCAATGAGTACCAACAATGTAGGGTTTGTGCTGCTATTATTATTGAGATGTCTTGGCCTAAGATCCAAAATACCCTGTTCTATCTGTAGCTCTAAGAACCAAAAAGAAATACTTTTTACATAGAGCTCTGATCTTTTAATCAAGATGATTGAAGAAGGGTTTGAGATGAGTTCAATGTACAGTGACATTTATGGGACCTGAACAATAACTTAAAGATTTAAACCTTACAAATTGTAATGGTCAAATAACATAAAAATTTACATTAAACCATAAACAGGGAGTATATAAAGCATGTCCTACTGAGCTTGACCAACCCATTTTTCTGAGTCATTCAAATCAGTTGCTGTCATTTTACATTTGGTAGCGCATTTGACTTGCAGTGATAGGGTCCGGACTTTGAATCCTGGTGGTGGTGCGGGCATCCTGACATTTGTGTCATACCATGTCTATAATATGGGGTGAGCAGCTGCTGGGGCTTAAAGGATGCTGTGGTAATACTGGTTACATTCCATTAAGAGAAATACCAGGAATCCATGCATAGTTATGTTATGATATTTTATTATGACTTGAAAATTTTATAAAGTTGCATAAGATTAGGCTAGCCCATACAAACGAAACAGTTAAATCAGTTTGTCTCCTGTCTTTAAATAAAAAGAATTTATGAATTCCATGCTGCCAACAGAAAAGGCTAAACATTTGAAACTTGTTTCCTCTAAAGTGAATGTGACCTTTATACATGTCTACAATTTTCAAGGTCAAGGTCATCTGACAAGGTCAAGAAATGAGTTTGACATAGTGGCATTACTTATTGCCATAATGTGTAATTGTTATATCCCCCAAAAACTATGTTTAGGGAGTATATAGGAGTCACCTTGTCGCTTGGTCCATCAATCGGTCCATCTGTCCATCGATCCCTCTGTCCATCTAACTATTGCCTTTCAGTGTCTGCACAATTTCTCAGCAACTAATGGGAAGTCTTCATTCAAATTTGCAGCTGTAATCAGTATCAAGCAGAGATGTGCAAGTGAAATTTTGGGTACGATCCATTTATTTTTGACAGAGTTATGGCCCTTTGATGGAAAATGGCTTTTCTCATTATTGCAAACAAACACTTATGGGGGTGGGGTGGGGGTGGGGGGGTAATCCGCTTTGTGACAGTCTAGTTTTTTTAAGCATTAATCTGAATCTTATCTGAAAACATATGAAAGAGAGAGAAAGATAAAAAAAGATTTTCGTAATGATCTTCTTTGAACCAACAGTTAGACTAATCACCAGCAATTAATCATTTGTCAGGAGTTTCATAATACCATCACATTTTCAATTATTTTTCATGGTCCTGAACAAAAGATGTTGGCACTGGTATGGCTAAAGATGTTTCTTGTTTAATTTCAAAACATCATAACTACAGCTTGTAAAAGCTGTAGTTATTCTGTTTTGCAATTAAACAATAAACTATGAAATGAAATATGTATCGCATGACTCAGAGTAATTATTCACTCAAATACCGCTTTAAGCTGAGGTAAAAAGTATAAATCAAAAAGCAAAAACAAAACGGCATGTTTTCCGATGATTTACAACTGGTCATTTGTACAACTGTCTACTTTTATAGGCAATAATAAATCACAAAAACACTAAAATTCTACCACTAAAATCACTCAAATACCACACAAACTGAAAGATCTTTTGAGCTTGAACAATTGAAATTTTGTGAACCTTTCTCATTTTTACAGTTTACTATTTCAAATTCATGCAAAGTCTAAACTGTACACATTAGCTGCCTACATAATGCATTCGGTACTTCATCATACTATCATTAATAGGTCCCATGTTTGATTCCTGAGAGTGGAATACATTCTTTTGAACATTTGGCTCCCACCAAAAGGTGGACAACTGAAAACCTAGGAGAGGCTAGGAAAGAATGTGTATGGTAGTACAGGTGAGAGAAATACTAGAAATACATTGTTAGGTGCTCCAGCCACAATATGACTAAAAAGTGTTTAAAGTGGTGTTAAACCACTTTCAGACAAACTATTTCACAAAAATTACAAATAATGTTTGAAAACAATGATTTGTGAACCAGTTTTCTTCCAAACTTTTATCAATTAAACAATTAATAATAATAAGGCAATTTGATTTTTGCACAAACCGATCGAAATTCCATCTCATAAATGAAGAGAGTGTTTTTTTGATTTCATTGAGGTATGAAACTAAAAACCTAATCCCACTGTATGAATATGCATTGAGGATTCATACACGAGTGTGATGAGGTTTTTAGTTTCATACCTCCATGAAATCAACAAAAAGTCTCTTCATATCTTATTGTTTAACTCTTGAAGCAAAATTGTGAATATACCCATTAATACATGGATTTTTATGGAACTACTTTCAACAAGAGCTTACAGAAAAGCTGCGTAATCAAATATGTTTTCATTGAGTGATGAAACCAGTTTTTCAACCAATCAGAATGCAAGAATCTGGGCGAACACAACTAGAATTAATTATTTTCTAGTATTTTTTGCTGTGACTACCAGTGATACTCAGTTCAAAGAGTACTCCAGTGACACAATATGGATGGCTCAGCGTGAAACAGTTGTAACTCCCTATATGTTTATAGGGAGTTACAACCATTTCGTGCTGAGCATGTGACAGAATATTTGATGTCTATCTATAGTCAACTTTTGGATCGACAAATCCAAAATATCTTCCGTGAACCTGCTTTTTATCTTATTCTATTATTACATGAACAATTAGTGTCATTGCCACGCTTTTGAATTATTCAAATAAACGAAAAAAAACACCTTGATAGCAACAAAAAAAAAAAAAAAAAACAAATCGAGCATTTTTTCGCACTGACTGCTTTATTAAAGTTCAAAGAGTACCACAGTGGCATTATGTGACGGAATATTAGAGGGATCAGCACATTACTATTGTAAATGCCTATATATTTATAGGCATTTACAATAGTATTGTACTGATCCCTATTTTGATGTCTATCTACCAAACAACAGATTAATGGACAAATCCAAAATATCTTCCGTGAACCTGCTTTTTATCTTTTTCTATTATTACACTAACAATAAGTGTCATTGACACGCTTTTAAATTATTCAAATAAATAAACAAAAAATATTGTTATCACAGGGTTGACAACTTTGAACCTTTTGTTTTTTCCAGTCATATTTGTTTGGGCATGTATGTATTAACCTTTCTCATGCCGAATAAAAACTTTGGCAAAAGTGCATTTAAATTAAAGGACTGAAAGCACTGGATGCAAGTATTTCTATTTTCCATTCAGGATTAAAACCATTTTTGATCCAATTAGAATGCATAAATTTTAATGTACACAAATTATAAAATTATATGAATATGAATTATAAATAAGGTAAGATCATAAGCATTATAGCTTGTTACTCCGAAGATCCCTAACTTAAGCCTTAATTATATCCTCTTAATGCAGAAATTGTGTAATTCTAGTAAAATGACCTCCCCATTTTGTATTTTCACAGAAATTCTGGATCGGCACACAGGCACTGACTCCTTGACTTACTGCTTCCTTTTGCATGTACAAAAATAGCAGCAAGCAGCCTTTGTAAGTGTCTTTATAAGCTTACAGACACTTTAGTGTCACATGTTAAGAAATAACCCTTGTCATGCTGAATAAAAAACCTTGGCAAAATCATAAATAAATCAAAGTGCTGAAAGTTCTGTATTTCCTAATTGTGAGTCAGCATTTGATTTTGAAAATATAATTTCTGAAACTTTTCTGGTTTAAAATGAAAATCAGGTTGTATGGACTAAGATCAGACTGCACATATGTGCAGGCTGATGTTTGTCCATACCTCCTGCCAAAGCAGGAATACTCTGGGATCAGCATGACAAGGGTTAAAACTGTTGATTGATTCGGATTGGCAATCAATGTTGCTCAATACCCTGAGTCATACTTCCAATATTTCAACAAATCATCTTGGGCGGAAAATTGACTTAATTGGGTAAATTTTGAACTGAGAAAAATGGATGAAAATGTGGCTGGGTAAATATTTACTGTGGCTGATTATTTTGGTGATCAATGGTGACCCTAGTGGCGGCTTTATAAATCATGCTTTCTCCATACAGTTCAATAAAAATTGAAACTTAGTCCATTTGAAAACTTGTGCTTTTTCTTGTCAAGTGTGCAAAACAACTAGTCTTTCACAACTATAATCTAATGCAACATGTGTCAAAAAGTATGCCTGTCTGATTGTCTATCAGTCTTACTTTGTTTTGTATTTAACATTAAATGGATGCATTTATCTTTTTTGAGGCAGCTTAGATTCCCCACAATTGAAAGATATTCTAGTTAAAGGAAGTGCGCTGTACTTTTGTAATGAAAAATGAGCCTGTGTGTGACATTTCTGACAATTTCAAATATGTGCAATTTAAAGACTCTGGACAGACTGTGCAACTGCACAGTCTGTCCAGAGTCTTCACTTTGCACTCTTTTGATAGCTAAGGTTTCACTCTTTTGATAGATAAGGTCTAAGAGTATCTTTTGACAGACAGACAATTTTCTAATTGCACCTCATGACCGTCTAGGCTGCTCAATGTTTGCAACCCACGCACATGTCAATTGTTGGAAATGTCCCAAACAGGCTCTATTATAAAGTAACTGATTGGAAAAAAAGACATGTAGAAGAAATTGCTAGCGACATATTGTTTCCTATACATATGAAAATTATATGTTACTTAAATTACATTTTTGACTACAATTACATTTTTGACTGCAACCCCTTTGAGTTTGGGAGCTCTGTAATATCATCGTTTGGGTATGATAAATAAAAAGTCATAATTTACCATATTTTTCCTGATAAACATTCCAAGGGGCTTGGATAGTGTAGGGGGGGCTTTAATATGAGGGAGTCTGCTCACATTAGAGGAAATTTGGTAAGTATGTTTCTACTGTTGAAGAATAGCAGAAATGAATAATAGCCTGTAATTAGAGCTTTCGACAACATACATTTTTGACCTCTTAGATAATTCTAAAGCTTTGATGTAACAGAGACTTTCCCTTGAAATAGCAGTAGAAGATTTGTTAATGTCATTTAATCTGCTATAAATCAGTTTATCATGATAAAACTCTTCTTCAAAAGATGGTCAAATTTAATCAAAATGCAATTTGTGAAATTCCGCAAACTTGCGCTTCAAGATTTTCAGGAAAATCCATCTGATATTGTTTTGATAATAAAATATGGAAGTGTCAAAATCTCTGAAATAAATTTTTGGTGTAAATATAGTTAATATTGAATCAATTAATTGTAATTATATTTGTTATGACTGTAGAGCTGAAAGTAACTAAGAACAAACAACATATTCATGTTCAGCATGAAACAGTTGTAACAGTGTCTATAGATATTATAGGTAGTTACAACTGTTTTATGCTTAGCCATCCACCGTCATAGCGCAGTTGGTAGCGCGTCTGACTGTCAATCTAGAGGTCCTGGGTTTGATTCCCGAATACCGCACTCATTCTTTCTGACTATTCCGTCTCTCAACAATAGGTTGATAATCGTAGACAAATGTGAGATAGCAGCTGGAGGCAAGGAAAGGATGTAGTGGTTGTACTGGTGAGAGAAATACAAGGAAACCATTATTAGGTGCTCCAGCCCCCGCGATATAACTGAAAAAATGTTGAAAGCAGAGTAAAACTCCATTCAATAAATGAATCATGCTTAGCCTTTGATATGTGAAAAAGGAAAATCTAACATTGAATGGTTACTGTGGATTTGATTAAGGACCAAAAGGACATTGACATCTATGAGACATTTAAATGCGTACCCACAACAAAGGGTTCTAAGTTAGAAATAATGAAATAATTAAATTTTAAAACCAAAATACCCCCTCTATCTGTCAACAAAGTTCTGTCAGTAAAATTATGCAAACATTCTGTCTAAAAAAGTATCATGGTCACACTATGCTACTACAATCATGCACATTCATAACAGATTTTTCTAAAAAAAGCTTAATAACTTTGGATAAGCAAACTTGATGACCATCTTGCAGGTGATTACTTGATAGTTTAAATTACATCAGACTAGGCAGAGAACTTCAAAGATTTTATCTGTTTCTGGAAGGTTGTCCGAATGATGGAATTTTTTTGTTTGAGACACACTGGTTCCACTGACTGTTTAATCTTCAAATGCCAAGGGAACCATAAAAGTGGAGCCAAAAAAGGAAATCAATCATTTGGATTGCCTCAGTTTTTTCCCCTTCTTCACTTTGATATTCATGACATGTTGTTGTGTTTTTTCCCTCTGAAGAGTAAAATTTCTATTTTGGGATCATTATGTTTTTGTACTTTAATTCTGAAACATTTCTTGATTCAAACATTGTTCATTGTTGAACTAAGATACAATTGCTAAACTTGAAAATAATTTACAGCCAAATTTCAAGGAGCTTTGATGAACAAAAAATCTTATTCTGAATTAAATACCTAAATTGATTTAATTTAATTTAACTACTGGTATATAATATAAACGGAACTGCAATTTTTACAAGTATACATTTTAGAATATCTTTCCTATTTGACCGTAAGAGTAATTTAAAGTTTATGAAAATTTTTATGCCCCCGTATCGAGAGATCGGGGGCATATTGTTTTACTCATGTCCGTCTGTCTGTCCGTCTGTCCATCTGTCCGTCTGTCCGTCCGTCTGTCCAAAAACTTAACCAAACTTAACCTTTGCCTTTTCTCCAAAAGTATTTGACATACAAGGCTCATATTTGGCATGATGATAGATCTCAATGATCCGCATCTGCTGGTACCAAAGTCAAGGTCATGTGACAAGGTCAAGGTCATCTGTCAAGGTCAAACTTAAAAAAAAAAATGCTGTTCCGGGGGCATTCGTGTTTCACAAACACATCTTGTTATACCATTGCATCAATAGATACGTCAATTGACGGGTCAATGCAATACTATTGTAATTCTAAGCCTGTGGATGTGGAATTCTCATGCCCGACTTGTCCGACATGGGCTTTTCTTCTTGAGGGCAATTACATGTTTCTAGGCCACTTGTCCATGGACAAGTAAATTCAGAGCAAATCTTGATACAGTTCTTATAAAAGATCTTGAAAAGTCATCCTTTTGTTTGTATCAAAGGGGAGACAGCATTTTTTTAATTAAAAACAATACTTTCTCAATATTAATCAATCTACTTTTTTGTAGAAAAGTTCATTTTGATCCTGGACAAGTAAGAAATCAGGATTTACTTGTCCAGGGACAAGTGGAGAAACTCTGTATTTCCACACCCCTGTCTAAGTGCCTATAAATATATAGGCGCTTACAATAGTACATATTGTGCTGAACCCTGGAAATATTCATTACTTGTCCAAATCCCATGTTGTGTATTTTTTCAATTTCGCAACATTTCAAAATTGGTAATAATGTCAGATTGCAATAAAATGTGATTCAACAGCTGGTTTGAAAATTAATTGAAAAAATTAACGAAAAACATAATACTGTACTGCGGAACAATACTAGGGAATGCGTTCCAAAAATTATGTTAATAGGCCTCTGCTGATTGAGGGTTAAGGGTGTAATAGAGGTCTTTAATTATTTGAAAGCTGAGCTCTAGCTCTAAGCTTTGTCATCAGGTTTTAGAAATCCCTGAGCTTGTGAGAAAATGTGACCAGAGTGCAAAATAAGAGATACGGGTTACCCTTTATTTTCTCGATAAAAAATTAACTCAACTGTCATGTTGAACACGGAATTAAATCCTGTTTTGGTAGGAGTTATATAGACAAAGATCAGTTTGCACATATGTGCAGTCTGATACATATGTGCAGTCTGATATGATGTAATACTAGATCCACCTGAATTTCTCTTTTTAAACCTGTTTTGAATAGTATAAAATTGTCCTTTCAAAATAAAGACTGCAGGCAATTAGTACATCCAGTGCTTTCAACACTTTGATTTTAACTACAAGGTAAATTTATTCATTGCAATAGTCAAGAAAGATAGTGATGAATAAAACCCAGGCTTAATTTGACAACAAAGATTTTGTCTCTGGGGCGATAAAGACTGGCCATAGTCGTTTTTTTGTTCCCATTTTTAGCTCCACTGGCCAAAGGCCAGCGAGCTATTGTCATGGCGGTGTGTCCATCGTGCGTGCGTCCGTCCGTCCGTCAGTGCGTGCGTAAACTTTTTCTTTAAACATCTTCTCCTCCCAAACCAATGGGCGGATTTTTATGAAACTTGGTAGAAATATTCCTTTGGTGACCCTCTTCTAAAATTGTTAAAGAAATTTTGATTGACCCCCAAATATGGGCGTGGCAGGGCGTGGCATTTTTTCACTTTGAAATCTTTAAAAATCTTCTCCTCCCAAACCATTGGGCCAATTTCAATGAAACTTGGCATGGATGTTCCTTGGGTGACCCTTTATCTAAATTGTTCAAGAAATTTTGATTGACCCCCAAAGATGGGCGTGGCAGGGCGGGGCTTATTTTGAGCCCAAAATCTTTGAATGACTTCTCCTAATGAACTAAAGGGCTGATTTCAACCAAACTTTACCAGAATGTATCTGGGGTGACCCTTTTCAAAAATTGTTCTTGAAATTTTGATTGGCCCCCAAATATGGGCATGGCAGGGCGGGGCTTATTTTGAGCCCAAAATCTTTGAACGACATTTCCAACTTCACCATTGGGCGGATTTCAATGAAACTTTACCAGAATGTTCCTCGGGTGACCCTCTTTCAAAGTTGTTCAAGAAATTTGGATTGATCCCCCAAATATGGGGGTGTCAGGCTGGGGCTTATTTTGAGCCCGAAATCTTTGAACAACTTCTCCTCCTAAACCACTGGGCCAATTTCAATGAAACTTTACCAGAATGTTCCTTGGGAGACCCTTTCCAAAAGATGCTCTCAAAATTTTGATTGGCCCATAAATATGGGTGTGGCAGGGTGAGGCTTATTTTGAGCCCGAATTCTTTGAACGGCATCTCCTCCTGAATAACTGGGCTGATTTCAATGAAATTTTACCAGAATGTTCCTTCTGTGACCCTTTTCAAAAATTGTATGCGAAATATTAATTAGCCCATAAATATTGGCATGTTAGGGTGTGGCTTATTTTGAGCCCGAAATCTTTGAACTACATCTCCTGATGAAGGCTGGGCCAATTCAATGAAACTTGAGAATTTTGGTGCAATGTGAGCCATACCCGGTTAATTGATGTAAAAAAGGTCTTAAGAGATTTCAAAGTGTTGTTTTCATTCAAAGAAAGATTCATTTAATGCAAGTCTAATGATGTTAAAGCCAGTGGAGCGATACAGGCCCTCTTGGGCCTCTTGTTGGGTAGTGGAACCGTAATATTTCCTCAAAATTTTAGAACTTATGATTTTTCACAATGTTGACCGAGGTTTCCTGATGAAAATCATCAGGAAACCTTGGTTAACACTGTTAAAGTTCATTTCTTCTGAAATGTTGCGGAACTATTGCGGGTCCACTACCTTTAGAAAATATTATTGTTGTAGTTCTATTTCAAGCCAAAGTCATATTAACAAGTGCTGAACTAAAAATCTTAAGAAATAATTTTAAAGACTTTATCCCATTTATGCCCTTTAAAAGATATCATAAAAAAAGAGTCTGGAAGCCAGATTAGGGTGATGTGTGTCCAGCAAGGAATCTTTCCAGTTGTCATGCATTTTATATTTGTATCAGAAATTGAAAGGATGGCAGAATTTGTTCTGAAGGTTTCAAGGTGAATGTCTAACGATTCTAGATTACCAAGAACTTCCATTAGATATGCATAGTGTCTAAATGGCATGCCGAACTGCATTATTTTACAAGAATTTTATTCCCGTCTTGAAAACTGTTTGAAAAGTCAAATAGATGGATAAATTAACTAAAGGGACTCAAAAATACACTGTTACTATATTATTGTCCTAGTAAGCACTCCTGTGAGAGATACAAAACATAAAAAGCTTAATTTAATGGCCAATTTCTGAATCAAAATCTGTATGAAATTGCTGTTTTATTGATTTCTTCCTGATAATTTGAGGTAGATTTCCTCTAAACAATCATACAGGTGATTGTTTAGAGGAAATTTATCTCAAATTAGAGAAAAAAAGACTCACAATATTATCAAAATTTAAGCAATTTCAAACTAGTGAAGCCAATTTTTTTCGGTAAAAGTGTATTTGTTTGTTTGTTTGAATGGGCTTTTAAGGGGGGTTTCTATAAGGGAGGGTGCTCTTCTTAGAAGAAATATGGCATGTCAGAAAATTGTTATGATGTTAACTTTTCTTCTAGAAAGAGCCTTAATCAAGACATCAGTTTTGTTATAACCAATATATATTGTATTAACCAATATTGTTTATAGATGAGCAACCCTATATTATAATTTTTATCCATACACTGTATCATTTGATTCATGGGCATTTGCTCTTGATGAATATTGCCTCAAAAGTCATTGATATGAATGTTTTAGTGAGCTTATCAGAAATTATATGTTGTATTACTATTATTTCAATCAACAAACATTTCACTTTTTATTTTTCAGGCAAATGAAGACACTTGTTCAGAAGCAGCAAAGAATTGTGGGTAAAGATTGAACTAGTGGAATTTTGGAAACAGTTTTTGTATTTAAGAAATAGATATAACGGTAAGCTAAAAATGTTTCTTCACCCTTGGCAATAAAAAATGAAAACATGAATTTTGAAAAAAAAAAGTGAGATATATCTACAGATGAAGGGTGTTGATGGGGTATTATATTTTTCATGCTCAAGAAGGATGGGATTTTGTTTTAACATTCAATTGGAGCTATCAACTGCTCATCAAACTGAAAGCACAGAACTTATCACTAGTAGCCCAGGGTTTTCGAGAAAAATTCAACAAGAGCACCGCTTACAGTTGCCTCTTTTACACATGACTTCACACGGCTGTTTGGTGCTGGTTAGTGTGTGAAAAATCTAAGTCGAAAGGGGCTTTACTTGCCCAAAATGCATCTCGAGTTATCCCCTTGATAGTTTATTTTGCTCTTTTGATGGTGAGCATGTGTGCCAAGTAAAGACCTTCAGCTATACCAGAGATATCACAAAATGTCACAAAGTTTTTGCTTGAAGGCAAGGCTAAAGCAGTACCAAGAAACAGCCAGACTGAAAACCATACAGGTCAAATGAAAGCTGGCCAAGCCATGCAGTGTTTGAAACTGTAACCTCAGCATTTACAGTCTGTCATATTACCAAGTTGATGGTTTGGTGGAAAACAGTTGTAACTGCTTATGTTTTATAGGCAGTTACAACTATTTTGCAGCAAGCCATCAAAGTGTCCCTACCAGGCTAAGCAGACCTAAAGCTAATTGTAATACTATATGTTTTCTGGGAGATATGACATATGGTGTTTAAGAACAGTTTATAATCATCTGTATATAAGAACCAATCAACAGGCCCACCTGTTGATTTTAGATGCCAAACTACAAAATCTCAACCATGTTTTTGTTGTTTTAGGCTACCTGTAAAGTTTATCAAGATTCTCAGAAGTAAAGAAGAGTTCTGCATTGATTTAAACTCATCAAGGTCATGATGAACTGTTTCAAGGTCTTGCTTGTAGGGATGAAGTATTAAATGAGTCTGTGCGTGACATTTCCAACAATTTCACATTAGTGCAAAGCAGAGCTCTGGTCAGCCTGTGCAGCTGCACAGTCTGGCCAGTATTTGCTATCTACTTTGTAGCTAGATATGATTTTAAACCCTCTTCAGGCAAACAGTTAGTATTCTTATTGCATAGTCTTTGCTATGCACTTCGTAGCTAGATACGATCTGAAGCCCTGTTCAGGCAAACAGTTAGTATTATAATTGCATTATGTGGTTGTGTAAGCTACATGGTGCATGTCCATCACGCACCCAATTGTTGGAAATGTCACACACAGACTGAAGCACCTTATTGTTGGAAATGTCACACACAGGCTCAAATAAATTTTGTTGACTATATAAATATCGCTGTTCAGGCTGAAAGGGACCATTTAGGGAAGAAAAAGACTGCTCGAGTTGCACAGGCTGACTAGGGTTGACACTTCCCTTTCTCTATATTTTTTATCCCCCGCCGTTTTCGGCGAGGGAATATAGTAATGCTCTCCGTCCGTCATTCCGTCCTTCCGAGGTTCCATCACTAAACTTGTCCGGAGCATATCTCCTAAAGTATAATAGAGATCAACTTGAAACTTTATAGGTGGATAGATCTCATGGAGGAGAAGTGCAGTGCACAAGAACTACAACTCTTGCTTGCATAATTTTGGAGTTATTGCCCTTTGTTATTTTTAAGACTTAGATTTTGTCCGGAGCATATCTCCTAAAGTATAATAGCTATCAACTTGAAACTTTATGGGTGGATAGATCTCATGGAGGAGAGGTGCAGTGCACAAGAACTACAACTCTTGCTTGCATAATTTTGGAGTTATTGCCCTTTGTTTTTTTAAACACTTAGATTTTGTCCGGAGCATATCTCCTCAAGTATAATAGCTATTTACTTGAATCTTTATAGGTGGATAGATCTCATGGAGGAGAAGTGCAGTGCACAAGAACTACAACTCTTGCTTGCATAATTTTGGAGTTATTGCCCTTTGCTATTTTTAAGATTAAGATTTTGTCCGGAGCATATCTCCTAAAGTATAATAGCTATCAACTTGAAACTTTATGGGTGGATAGATCTCATGGAGGAGGAGTGCAGTGCACAATAACTACAACTCTTGCTTGCATAATTTTGGAGTTATTGCCCTTTGTTTTTTTAAACACTTAGATTTTGTCCGGAGCTTATCTCCTAAAGTATAATAGCTATCAACTTGAAACTTTATGGGTGGATAGATCTCATGGAGGAGAAGTGCAGTGCACAAGAACTACAACTCTTGCTTGCATAATTTTGGAGTTATTGCCCTTTCTTATTTTTAAGACTTAGATTTTGTCCGAGGCATATCTCCTAAAGTATAATAGCTATCAACTTGAAACTTTATGGGTCGATAGATCTCATAAAGGAGGAGTGCAGTGCACAATAACTGTAACTCTTGCTTGCATAATTTTGGAGTTATTGCCCTTTGTTATTTTAAAGACTTAGATTTTGTAGGGGCTTAATTTCTTAAAGTAGAACCCTTAATCTATTAGGCTTCAGTTTACTATCAAGCTTTTTCGGCGGGGGAAGGCCATATCCGACATGGCTCTTGTTGAATTAAGAATGATCATTTTACCCTCCTGTATAATCTTTTTAAATTATGACCTCCAGTTGACCTCTGTTGTGAACAATTTCTTCCAGGAATATTCATTTTACCAAACGATGTTTATTTGTGTGTCCCGTCTCAAATATGATGCAACGCCTCATAGCAGCAGAATATGTTGGATATTTGACCAAATTTCTAATTTAAAGATTTAAAATGCAGAGGTTTTGAAAAGTATTAATTGATTCATTTGAATTATTGCGGACTATCATAAAAGAAAAAAAATGCATCATATTCTATTAAAGGATGTAGATTGTACCGGATTTCAATGTGGGAAAAAGGTTTAATCACTTTTACTGTGTTTAAATTTTGAAGAGTCTATTTAAGGTCTCCTTGATAGGACAAACTGATAAACAATCAGGTCTCCGTGTTCATTTTGTACGATGTTTATGTTTGCATAGCTGGATGATATGTGTCTCAGTAAGGATATCGCGGTATTTTTCTCCGATTTTCTTGTTTACTTGGATCTTTACAAGCCAGACTGAAGTGTCGGTATCTATTTGTTCAGATTTTGAGAAAGGAATTGTTTTATTGATTTTGAAAGAGCATTTAAATGTTTATAGATGATAAATGCGATGGGGATCAGTGTATTGTCGCCCAATACCGTTTTTGACAGGTTTTAGAGATTTCGGAGGATATGTTTTCCTGTGTTTGACAAGTCGATAGATCAAAGGTGGGATTTTCAAGAGCCTTCTAATGCAAGTCTATAGTATTGCTTATCCTTTGCAAATTTCTCATGAAAAAAAATTAATTATTTTAATTTTGGAAAACATTGTAAAAAAAGGTAGTCAAGATTATTTTAAGCTTATTTTACCTACGTAATGAAGAAATGATGGGTTACAGCATTTTCTTTATTAAAAACAATATTTTCTTCGTATCTATCAATTCATTTTTTTCTTGCAAATGCATTTTGATCCTGCAAAAGTAGGAAATCGACTTTTACTTGTCAATATACAAGTCGGGAAAAGTAGTATTTTGACACTCCTGCAAGGGCAGATTTGATGCTAGTCTGCTATCAACTTTCCTGAAATAAAGGCAAAGTAGTTATTATTATTATTCAGTAGAATATTGAAGGGCAACACTTATCAAATCTTGGCACTAATGGTTGAAGTAGGGGGTCAACAAATGACACATTTTCATAGAATAAAGATTAGCAAGTAGTTTATCAGGCTTTATCTCACTCCCTATCATACTGACCAAATAGTCATATCTCAGGACACTTACATAATTAATTGGTAAATGGACATAAAAGGTGAGGTTTGGATTTACATTGTCAATGACAAACATTTACTAGCAGTACAGATAAAGATTGGCATTTCTAAGCTACTCTTTCCCTTATGATCATAGTGATGGGCAGATTAATCGATTATAATCGATAGTCAGTTGGTTTGGGCTTCCGATTGTAACAATCGACTAAGAAATTTCATAATACATTAATCAATTCCTAAACACATAGATGAAAGCCATTATATTTTGTTTTAAAATCAAATCAGTTTGATGGCTCAGCATGAAACAGTTGTAACTGCCTATATGTTTATAGGCAGTTACAACTGTTTCATGTTGAGCCATGGAGTTCGTAAAAAAATCCAAAGGATGAGTCTTCAGGTCATGAGTTTTAACTAAAATTTCATATTCTTTTCTTCAAAGGATGATACTTGGAGTGCTGTATTATTTTCTAAGAAAACAATTGCACAATTGATCATTTGATGATTTACTCATCCAACTAAAATCCGATTATTGATTGTGATTTGAAACCAATTGCCTAACATAAGTATTGGCCAAGATAATAAGAACAGACTGTACATAACAGCAGCCTGATCTTTGTCTCCATCTCCTGCAAAGACAGGTATATTACAAGATCAGCATGACAAGGGTTAAATTTTCTGGACTAATATTATTCTACAAATGATTAAAGAAAAAGAATTAGTTATTATTTTGTAAATTACTAATTTAGGAATAACTCTCAGAAAAATCAGCCCACAATTCCTATATAGACAAAGACAAGTCTGTTTACAAGCAGGGATGTTCTGTCATTTCAGTTAAAATTGGCGATAAAATCTTTTTGCATTTACAGTAAGGTAAGGGTTTTATCAGCCATTCCATATTTGCTATCAGGCTGACCAAATATTTGAAACAGGAATTAACATCAGGTCATTAATTTGTTAATGGTGAATAGGTTTAAGGTTTCTTATTAAGTCTAGACGCATAGAAGCTTGATATAAAGTTTATTTTATAGGTCAAAAACAAAAATTCTATGAAAAAGGAAATATTACTGATGAGTAACCAAAAAGTTCATAACTACAGCTGTAATTATAAGGGTTTTGTTGCCCATATATCAACTCATGTATATCCAAATTATCCCTAAGTGGGATAGCAGCTGGAAGGTAAAGAAAGGATGTAATGATGGTACTGATATGAGAAATAACAGGAATCTAACGTTAGGTGCCCCAGACTCTGCGATTTCACTGAAAAATTGTTGAAAGCTGCATTAAACTCTATTCAAACAGTAAAGAATCCAAATTATCTAGTTCTTGTAGCTACCTTAGCCTTTGAATAACCACTTTTCCGTAAGAGACTCACACAGTCCTTTGGCTCTCATTAGCTAACAGCTGATATATTTTGCTCTAAAATCGAGGGGTCAGTCCTATAAATATACATGTATAGGCACTTACAAAAGTATATCGCACCAACCCATCGTAATGTCAATGTTCAATGGTTCTTGATAGTTCAACTATCATCAAATTCATATTATTGAATGTTGATGACTGCAAAAGCTTTGTGTACGGATAGAATAATTATGCTTTGAACAGCAGGAGAAGGATTAAGCACCAAAAGCTGTGAATGATGACTTTTAACCCTTGTAATGCTGAACCAGGAATATTCCTGCCTTGGCAGGAGCTATAAACAAACATCAGCCTGCACATATGTGCAGTCTGATCTTTGTCTATACCACCTGATTTTCCTTTTTAAAGTAGCAAAGTTTCAGAAATTATATTTTCAAAATCAAATGCTGAATCAAAAGTAGGAATTCCAGAGCTGTTAGCACTTTGATTTGTATGTAATTTTGCAAAGCTTTTTTTATTCAGAATGACAAGGGTTAAAGATGTTGCCAATGATGCATTTTCTATAGAGTCATTCAGAGAGGATTTAATTTTCATTAACTTTCATGTTATAATCAGCTGTTGGCTTCTTTACCTTATTTGGTAAAGATGTCCCTTAAGCCCCCATCGTGAAGATGTGCCATTGCATTTTCAAGAGAATAGACATCACAAGAATATTCTTTTTACCAATCACTATTGAGAAAGTCAGACGATTAAGAACACATACACATATTTCCTTCAATTACGCAATGGTGCACCTAGCAAAGACTCGGGTCAGCTTGCACTTTAGCACAGTTTGTCTAAAGTATTTACTTTGTGCTTATATAAGATAAGTGTACAGTGGAACTTGTTTTAAGCGACCACCACTGAGACCACCAAAAAATAGTTATTAAAGAAAATGGCCGCTTAATACATAAGCATTTTTTTAAACATAAGAAACATACTATATGATCGAATATGCATATTAATGTGAAATTCACACTAATCCTATGTTGTTTAAACTCAAAAGAATCGTCTCATTGAGACAATTCTAGTGAGTTTCAACAACATAGGATTCGTTTCAATATTTTTGGACCAACTATAATTACTTTTTAAATCGTACTGCGAAGCAGTAGATTTATATCTACCGTTTTCCAGAAATCCAGTCTGTTTGACCCACTACATTTTTACCATTATCTTCTGAGCAATGTGTTCAAACCAAATTATGTGTTTTCAAACACCGAAGAAACGGCCTTTTCAGTCACAATCTACAAACTTTGTTTATACCGTATTTACTTTTCGACAAATAGAGAAGAGGCTAATACAAAATTTGATGTAATTTTCGCTTTTAGTAATTACCAGTTAGTATTTTCAGTGTTTATAACAAGATTTTCGGTTGAGTAAAGGAGTTAAAACGTACAATAGGTTAACTGTATAATTAATTTGTAGCACTTACAATACACTGCTCTGAACTTTCTCGAACGGTCATTTACCAGTTGTAGGCTGACAACCAATCAAATTCTGTTATGATTATCACTCGGTCAAAACCCACGCGTAAATTCAGAACACGTGGTATAGATGCAAATGGACATCGTCTGCTCGAAATGTGTCAATTAACTTGTTTATCATTAGTCAATAGTCGTCTGCACTCAAACAGGGAGCGTGGGAAGTTTACTTTTTTTCGCATGTGTTCACAAATAGAAATAATTTTGTAATTTTGAAATATTTGATTTCAATGAGCACTCTGATCACGCTCCAATCCTATTTTCATTAAATTCAAATTTGAGTATGAAGAAAAATTATTCAACAACAAATAAACCGACAAAAACATACGATAAACTGATATAGGGGTAAGTTCATATCGGACTCGGTTTCGACCCGAGTTAACCGGATTTCCATCAGAACGGCCTCGGTTTCGACACTAGTGATGTCATTGTAACCTTACAACCTCGACGCTTCTGATCCTGGGTCAGGCCGGTGTTACTTGGGTTCCAAAATGGCGTCGAGAATAGTGCACAACAATTCGATTACAAAAAAAAAATATTCTCTATTACTTTAAATAACAAATACTTTTTTTCTTATTTTATATAGTATTTTGCACGAGTTTATCACATTTCTTAATGGGATAACGATATTTCATGGTAAATTAATTATTGTAGCGGTAAATGAGAAGTTTGTTTACTACCACCAGTGGGTAACTCCGTTCACATGAATGTCTTTTCTGCACATGCATATTACAGTCAATTTTAGATTATTACATCATCTCACGCGTCTCTCGGGCTGCCATTTAGCAGCAAGAGCGATCTATTTTTAGAACAACTCATGAATAATCATAGAGTGCTGCTAGATTTAATCGATTTGTCAGAAACCAAAGATATAAATAGCATAGTTGGCGATTTCACGTGTTTCTTGAGGGAAAATGCATTTACAGTATTTGGGAAAACCCAATGCTTGAAATGCAAACATGTTGGTAATCAAAATTGTAAATAGTTTAATGAAAAATGTTTGTTGCTAAACAGGCTTTTAAACTCTATAGAGAGAGGAATAATATTAACAGACAAGCTTTTAGCTTGGCGCGTGCTCATTATAACAACGTAAAAATCTGCTAAGAAATAATTTAGACTAGCAGAGGGCTATCGAATCAGCAAACTTTCAAAATCGGACCCACGAGGTTGGATGAGCTGGTGATGTCCTCGAAAAGATGGAGTGTTAAGACAAAAAACTCACAAATTTAAAGATTTTACCAACTTTTATTGTCCAAATTTGAGCCCTTTTGATTGGCGAACTATTGCACTATCCCAGCCTCTCAATGATGTACGATTTACAGTGCTGACAGCACTTTGATTAAGATATCTTGATTTAAATAAGGGGATTTTGAAAACAGTCATTTAATATAAATATGGTCGCTTAATAGACATGGTCGCTCGAGCAAGATTGACTGTAGATAGATACTCTCAGTTTCAGCACTTCTTGCACATCATAAATAGATAACAAAGAATTTGTTAGTTATTCTAGGGAAAAACGAGGGCAAAATTTAAAACGAGGGAAAATTTTGTCTTATTCAAGAAAAACTTGATTTAAAGGATTAATAGCAGATTCATGATAATTATTTTCTAACCAAGCTTTGTTTGCAAATAAAGAAGTTATTTTGAAAACAGTGGGGAAGCATTGCTGAGTACTCAATGTGTCATTGTGCAAACCAAAGTGTCCCATTCTTTAAAACAGTTTTTTTTCTGATGCATTCTTCATGGTCTCATGACCACCCACAAACAAAACAACTCTTTATCAAAAATAAATATTAATGGCCTTTAAATAATATCAATTTAATGGCATTATAATTAAAAGCCTTTTTTAGGAAATTATGCTGTAAAAAGTAAAACAATTATACATGCATAACATGTTGACAAATATTGCTTATAACTAAACCTTATTGTTATATTCGTTAGGTAGACTCATGCAAACAGGAAAAAGGAAAGAAAAGGAAAGAACTTCAAGAGTTGCTTTCCTGAATTCATGCCATTATAGTTACTAAACTAATAAGTTTGAAAAAAAAAGTAAAAATAAAAAGTAACTATAAAAAAAAGTAAAAATAAAAAAACCCTTATTATTCACATCAAATAAAAAGCATATAAGAAAAGCTTTTTCAATATTTGAATATATCAAATTCAATTATGTTCAGCCATTAAAAGACGAATGAACACAATGGATAATAATAAAGTATGGCTTGCCAGATCTCTAAAAGAGCAGCTGGACTTTTTGTTTTTTGTTAAAAAACAAATTTTGAGGGCCAGATGCAAAACTATTGTAAGTGCCTATAGAAATATAGGCACTTACAATAGTTCAGCTCTGGCCTCTTGATTTATTAACAGTTCTGTGGGGCAAGGCTAGGGTGACATGATGGGGTTTCTTCTTTTCCCTTTGCCATCCTGAATGCACTCATTCAAAAGAATTTTAAGAATTATTTAGCCAATTAAAGGAATAGAATTATTTTAAATCGAGGGGATAGTGCAACACTATTGAAAGTGCCTAAATATTTATAGGCACTTTCAATAGTGTTGTGCTGATCCCTCAAAATGTATTGGCGATAGGGACAAGCAATTATCCTTTTGCTACACTTATCTAGTAAATTGATGTGTAAAAGATGTTGAAAAAGATCTGGATGTTTTGGAAAGGGTCTAATCAGGGTTGACATGTATTGGTTGTTTAAAATTCATAAATTTTCCCTCTCAAAGGGGCTAAATTATGACAAGGGCGGAGGATAATTAGCCATTGTGGAATGTTGATTAGCTATTAGGGACCCCATCTCTAGTATCAAACAAGGTGTTACATGGTTTTGGGACAAAAATGGAAATCTGAACTTGGGAAATCTTTCTTTTGTCTGAATATTTTTTAAGAAGCAATTTTGATTGGGCTTTTTTACATGTGAATGAAGAATTATTCGGATTACCTCCGTTACAATACTTGACAGACTTTGTGATTTTTTTTAATCAAACAACAGATGGGCAGGTTGATCTTAGTCTATGTTAGATCATATGAAATACAACTCCTTTGAACACTTGTCATTTGGAACATGACATATTCATACTTTGGAGAAAGTATAGACAAAGATCAGCCTGCACATATGTGCAGTCTGATCTTTGTCTATACTACCTGATTTTCCTAATTAAACCAGTAAAGTTAAGTGGGAAAAACCAGAAACACCCAATATTTTCAAAATGAACACTAATTCACAATTTCTGAATTCAGCAGATTCATGCAGCACCTAAATATCAACACAATTAATTTTAACTAATGGTTTTATTTTGCAGGTTATATATATATGACCAGTTTTGCAAAAAGGGACTATCTGGGAACCCTGTAAAATAAATATTTGAAAAAAAAGATTGGGTCCAGCATATCAGGTCAATCAGAGGGTGCAATTCAAAAATTCTTTCAGGGGAAGGTTCAGATTCTAGATTCAGAAAATAAGCAAAGTGCCAAAGTTTCGACCGTAGTCAGTCTGCACAATTTGCACATTCTGACTGAGGTCAACACTTTATAATAATAATGTCCTTCTTTAATGAGGCTACACAGTTGGGCGAACCCAGTCTTCCCTGTTGACTTTACACTCTACCCAGATGGTCCCCTTTTTTTGCATGACGGGTCACATATATAAAAGCATTGCAGTCATGTATTATTTGGTAAAGTTACTCAAATTTACAAAGGTACCAAATAGATGGGTGAAAAAAAAAGAAAAATGACAACCATGATTTGATTGATCGTCTCATTTCGTGATGTCTGATTACGGCAGACGACAATTTCCTTGAAAGAGAAAAGAATTTAAAGGGACAAACAATTGATGGTTTATTCTTGCAAATTGTTCTATCACATCCCAATAAAGGACAAAAAAGACAAACTTGCAAAATTGGTTTCTTTTTTGGAAAATCGTTTGTATTTAATTGGGTATATGTAGACGAAAGCTTGAATATATTTGCATTTTCTATTCTAGTAATGTCACCTGATAGAATATATTTTAACCCTATGCCATTTAACCTCTTATTTGTTGGCCTGGAAAAAACTAAAGTAAAACATTTACAATAGAGATTTTTTTATAAACAATTGACCCATGTGATGTCAATACTTTCTAATATCCAGCACTTGTATGTATCTCAGATCCTAAAAATATGTTTACAGTATTTCTCCTAATAAATGCTATACATAACATGGTCAGGGAGCTTTCATTTAGAATGCATTTTCTGATTTAAAAATACATTAAAATTGATGTCTTTTATGCCCTATTCCCTTTAATTTGAGGTGAATTTCCTGTAAACAATCATATAAATGTTTGTTCAGAGGAAATTCATCTCAAATTATAGAAGAAGTCTCAAAAGTTTCTAGAATTTAGTTGAAGTGGATGTTCTTAGTAAAGAAGGTAGGGGTGCTATATTATTAGGGATGGCAATTTTTATTAGAGGAAATATGGTATATATACAGATATTTTTAATGGGGGTCTATTATGATTTGACTTCATTTTAACATTTTTTCAGTCGAATCAAGCAACTGGATTTAATCATCAATTTCTAGTATTTCTAGTATTACTACTATGACATCCTTTCCAAAGCAAAAGATGTTCATTCCATCTAAATCAAGGATTATCCAAGCATTGGTTATTTGACAAAAGTCCAGAAGGATATTATAGCCATTACCTGGGATCAAACCTTAGACCTCAGAATAGAAGCCTATCACACTGTCAACTGTGCAATTACTGATATATAGTTCATTCCAACCAAACCTCACATTTTGATCCCACCCATTAGGAAAAAAGCCTTTGGAAACAATGTGGAAAATGAAGGAATTCCTTGTTAAATGCAATTTCTTTTTTTGTACTCAATATTTTCAATTTCCACATAAGACAAAGAATTTTTCAAATTTTAGTGAAAAGTGTCATCTGCATTCCTTGAAATGGGACCAGTCTAAATTTTTTTGTAGACTGGTAATTTGATAATCGCTGGAAATTCTAAATATCTCTATGCAACTTGTGGATACCTTAATCCTTTAAAAATGCATTTAGAGGTCATGATTGATTTGCAATGAATGATGAATTCTTTTGGAATTGAACAAAAAGTTCAACATTTATTTAATTAACTCTCTTGTTTGGAGAAAGGATTGGAATTCCTTTGGGATCTGTGGGATATTTAGGGGTCTTTAGGGGTCACCTCATTCAACCCTTTTTTGCTGCATTGTTGGTGAGATTTGTGATCTTCATTTTGCACATTATGTGTCTTTGCAAAATTTTGAAACAAAAATCTAATTTTGCATTGTCTGAGTGACTTAATATGAAAAGTTGTTAATTGAGACATGCTTTAACCCTTTGCTGTTTAATCCCTGCATTTTACGTGCCTGTGATTTTATGATTGACAAAACATTGTGAAAAAAGAAGAAATTGCTCCTGACAAGCAATTTCTTCTTTTTCCATGCTATTTTCTGGTTATTTTTCAAATTAAATCCACTTTAAATTTTCGTCTGCTAAACCTTTGAATTTGGACAGGTCCAAAATTTTGTAAAACAGGAAAGGGTTAAGTTCATAATCATACAGGCAACTCAAGTACCAAATTCAAATCCTCTTATTATAGAACTACCCTCCCTGACTGAGAATGAGTTGATTTGAAATACAGTAAAACTTGTGTTAAGGGACCACCAAAAAGCGGTCGTTTATGGGAATGGTTGCTTAATACGAAATACCATGATACATATAAATGTGACAGTTCACTTTGATAGCATTGAAAGATTGTCAGTCAAGTCGTACTGAATCCTATGATGTTTAAACCCATTAGAATTGTCTTATTGAGACGATTCTAATGGGTTTCAACAACATAAGATTCAACAATAACCAATTTTTCATCAAGAATGTCTTCTTTTTCAGAGATTATGCTTACGGTGAAGGGACTTTTTATGGTAGTCGCTTAACAAAATTGGTCGCTTAATAGACGTGGTCGCTCGGGAAATATCGACTGTACTTAAATTTTGATAGAATTGCAATTGAACGTCCTTTTCCCTAAATCAAGGTTTAACTTTACTCCGAATAATCTTTAATGGGAATAAAATCTCAAAATCAAAGCAAAATCAGTAAATTAAAGCAGTAAACATCAAGAAATGTTCCTAAGTGTCCACATTTTGTAAAGCTGTGTGGAACATTTATTAGGATAAACATTGTAAAATAACCCCTGACTACAATCTCATCGTCTTGGTAACTCATTTTGGTTGAGACAATGTTTATTTTTTGTCACTTCTCACAAATGATGTAATTTTTCAATTGTCTCACTTTGGATCTCTATTATTGTGATGTATGATTTTCTGGATGTTTTTGTCGCATTGCTGTGATCATTTTTGGACTACTAGATTGGTTTGAACATCTGTTCCTTTTTTTTCTCTCTCTTTTAGAAAAAAAGTTAGGATCATCAATCTTTATAAACCCAATTTTAGTTTCTACTGAGAAGTGTTTCCACAGAAAACTGGAATTTAGGGATATAGGCAGTTACAAATGATTTGAGCTGAGTCATCAGTATGCTGGTATTAACCCATGTCATGCTGAATAAATTCTGGCAAAAAAATCCATCAAAATCAAAGGGCAAAAAGCACTGAAAGTCCGAACTGTAGGTCAATTTTTATTTGAAAAACTAAATCTATTGACTTCTGGTTTGAAATTGAGAAACAGGACTGGTGGTGTAGACTAAAATAAGACTGCACATATGTGCAGGCTGATGTTTGTCTTTAGCTCCTGCCAAAGCAGGAATATTCCAGGTTCAGCATGACAAGGGTTAATAAAATTATCTAATATAGTTTAATATTGATCCATATAGGCTTTGAGTTAAAATTGTAACTCAATCTTCATGAATTTTGATACTTTTATTCATTTAAATTCTTATATATACCAGTACAAGTTATAAATTTCTTAATAATCAAAATGTCATGACACTAGCTAGGCAAGCCACATTTTCATGAACTTGCTGCTTAAGTTTTATCTTAATTTACTTACCCTGAAGGATCTTGTGACTTGTTGGTTTTATCATTTGAGAACCATTTATCAATTAGGTATCAACATTCAAGAGCTTTTCATGCCATCTTGAAAGTCGTGCAAATTTTTTTTTGGATGAAGCTTTTCATTCAAATAAACATCACTTTAAAAAAACAAGTTGAAATATTCTTCTTGTTGTAAATAAGTTAAAGTTAAAGCTTATATGGTCTGTATATTTGTATAGTGTTGGCAAATATTTTGCTTCAAAAATCACTGATTTAAAATAGATTGACTGAAAACATCTTTGAAATGTATGATAATAACAGTGAACGAATATAAAATAAAACTATCATGTGAGTTAAAAGCCTGAGAATGTATTCAAAATTTGAAAAATTTTACAAGAATTATGAACATAGGATTTCTCTATTTTGAACCATTGCTTATATTCAACATTCAATATTATAACAAAGCTAATAAGTTTATGAATATACCTTATCATAGCTGCTGTTCACACCATCTTCCTATTGTACAAAGCACCGATACAAAGCTTCCTCTTTGTTTCTTACCAGTTAACTTCTAGTTGGGCAGGGGATAACTAATACCTCTGAAAATTCCTGCCCGCGTTTGGGATTCTAACCGAGGACCTTATGATTACTAGTCGGGTGTCTTACCACTGGGCCGCCCTCCTGTTTGAAGCTATTATTTAGATCCATCAGGATTATTTATAAAATAAGGGGTCAATAGTGACACAATACTGTGCCTTATTGTATTCAGAATGAACACAATCAGAAATTATGTTTAAATATTTCAATTGTACAAATTTACAGTAAAGATCAAAGTGCTGAGTATTTATTGGCAGTAGGAAGTAGAATTAGGGAGTCATTGTTTATTTTCCAGGACCATTGTGCTGGAGGTTATTTAGATTAGACTCAAGTGTGTTTGTGAATGGATTAAAGTCTTGTGCTGATTTCCTGCCCTCTGCTTGCTTTACTGTTTGAGTGCTAAAGGTAAGACAAAGTTTACTTTTTCTGTTTTGAGAGGTTTGTGCAAAACTATTGTAAGGGCCTATAAATATATAGGCACTTACAATAGTTTTGGGCTAACCTCTTGTTTTATTCTGGAAAGTTTGCATTCATTTGTGAAAGCAAAGGAAAGCACCAGCAAAAACCATTTATAAGATATTCTACATATCTCAATATTCTATTACAATAGAGATGTTTCAATATTTATCATTATTAAACGTTGCTCTTCTAAAGGTTTTGAGATTTGTTGAAGTTTCAAATTTGAAGGTAACCTTTTGAGCCCTCTTTCAGTGCAGGACACTTGGTTGTCACATATAAAAATTGTACATTTATGTTCATTTGCCATCCCATCAGTCTGCTCAAACGTATTTGGACCATAGCTCCTACACAATTTTGAAAGATTCCAAAAGAAATTGGCACAAATGTTAGTCATCATAATTGGTGTGCAATTTTAAAACATTTTTTTAGATTGCTCCAAGGTCACAGGTCAATGTCAATTGTTAAAAAAAAAGCGCTTTTAGAGAATAGTGTGTACATTTATGGATAACTAACAAAATAGTTTTGCACAAATTTCTTTATCGTGCCATAATTATAGATTTACCTTCCTAAAGAAATGTCCAAAAAGCCTGAAAGAAAATGATCAAAAGTCGAGGTAAAATGTCTGAAAAAAAACACACTCATAAAAAAAAAAAAAAAAAAACACCCACAAACCCTCATGACTTGAGACCAATAACTGTTTTCTTTAACAAATTTTCTAATTTTGACTTATCTAGCAGAAAAGGGCACATTTTTCAAACTTGTTAAATTATTATTACAGATATGTGTAAGTTAAGTTCTTTATCTCAGGGATTAAGATCAAAATGTAACTAAGACTTTACTTATACATAAAAGTCTGAATTCACATTAAGTTTCTGGATTTATCACCCTGTATGTACATATTCCACAATGTCCCAGTCACATGGCGTGAAAATGATTGAATAATAGTAACCAACTTGAATGATCAATGAAAAATTAATTGCAAAAGGGAGTCCAAAATGATCTAATTATTGATTGCGTAACATGAAAGATGTTTAATTTAGTAATGGCGTTGAATTTCCATGTTTTATATGACAATCAGATCATAGGAAATGATAGCTGCATGATAAAGCTTATAACCCTTTCATTAACACACCATTACCATTTTACTCATTTACTGGTTTGAGGGACAAAACGAAACAAGTCAAAGGAAGATGTTTCATTCTTTCTATCTGTCTATTCATCAATCCTTCCATCTATCTATCTTACATTTTTTGACTCAGAAGATACAACTTCAACGACAATTGAACTTTTAGATATAAGATTTCTCATTGTCCAGGATTGATTGTCCAAGGAGACTAGTCATAGAATTCTGTGGTTTTTCAGAACCAAACCAGACCAAAATAAAAAATGATCAAGTCTGTTTTATGTCGAAGTTATCATACTGCCCAAAATTGGGAATATTGGAGTTCTTATACTGACTTGTAGATTTAATAATAATGTGAAAAGTAGTGTAAAAAATTGAAATCTACGAAGTTTTTTTCAATTATTAGCAACAGCTATCAAAATAGGTATATCTAGGTCATTTGACCATATTTCCATGATCGTGGGTGCTTTGGTGGCAGTGATATCATAAGTCTGCTTTTCCAATGTTTTATTTAGCCCATATACCGACAATCTGATTTTTTATTTGGCACCTCAAGAAGAAAGCTTTGAAAAATACTGTAGTTATTAATGATATTGCTTGTAAGAATCAATTTCTATCAAAGCTCATGCATTTTAGCCTAGTGAGCCCAATTTGGAAAAGTTTTGTAACACTGTCTAATTAACCAACCATTTATGAGTGTGGTCTGCAACAGCTGGCTGATTTGAAAAAAACAAACCATCAGTTGTTTTCATGGAACAATGTTTTGCACTGCTGGGGATCGACAAACATTGAAAATGTCAGGAGGGTCCTCAAATATTATGATTAATATTGCCTTTTCATTGCAGTTTATTAAATCCTTTTCAAGTCTTTGTTCAGCGTTGCTGCCATCTTGTTTTCAACCAGTCATCCAGCCACAAACATATTTAAGCAGTTCTAAGGTTCATGAATGACAAATAGTTAATGTAATGTAGAATTAGATTCTAATCTTATGATGTAAGAATGATGAATTCATAAAAAAAAAGAGGAGAAAAGAATGATGTAATAGTATGATCTTTTGGTATTTTTTCAGGAATAATCTACAAAGTACCTATTTTTTACTTTTTTTTAAGCTATATGTTTATAGGGAGTTACAATTGTTTTGCGCTGAGCCATCAATTTGGTTCTGTTTATTTTATCAGCACTCGGTTTGCATGTTGGTGTCAATTTTGTTCCAAGATTTGATGATAAAGGGTTGAGGTGTCATAAAAGGGAAACTGTTCAGGAAAAACTATTTTAAAATTCCATAAATAGAAATTTAATGGGCTTCCAGTCTATGATCATGCCGGGTCCCAGTGATGCAGAGGGACCTTTCATGTACCCTGGTCGGTAATGGAACCGGTGATTTATTTGGAATGCTTTTGATTTTATCAGTGTGAACACCTCATTATCCCAACATGGATGAGTTGGTTTTAACACATTCACATGCATGTCGAGTTGACATCCAATTTTCATAAATCGTGTGCAAGTGTTTGACATCCAGTGATGATGTCACCTTGTCAATAGTCAATTATTTCCCCTCTGAGTAAGTCCATTCAGTGGGTTCGGAAAAGAACGGCTCATGCAAGTCTAAAATTCTTATTTCGATACAAAACCCTATGTTGTGGGCACTGCTTTTAATCATCTCAATGAGACGAGTCCTATAAGTACCCACAACATGGTTTTTGCGCACGTCTAATTGAATTATTTTGATCTGAAATCAGAAATAATCCCCAGTATCTGTAGCTCTGTTCATTATGTCTGGGTGGGCAGCCATTTATTGATTTTGGTTCTTGATCTCACAACTCATTACTAGCTAAACCAAGGGGTCAGTGCAACACTATTGTAAGTGCCTATTATTTTATATAAAATCTCAATTATGGAGTCCTTTAGACAGAGGCATGGAAATACGACTTTTCTCCACACAGTCCATGGACAGGTAAATGTTAATTTCCTACAATTGTCCAGGATCAAAATGAAATTGTTCGCAAGAAAATGGACTGGTAAATATTGAGTAAACATTGTATTTAATGAAGAAAATGAAATTGTTCGCAAAAAAATGGACTGGTAAATATTGAGTTAACATTGCATTTAATGAAGAAAATGCTGTAACCCAGAAATTTCTTCATTAAAGACCATGTTTTCTGACCCTTGATACAACCATAAGGTTGACTTTTCTTCAAGATCTTTTAAGTACTATTCCAAGATTTGTGTTGGTATTTTATTGTCCAAGGACAATTGGACTAGAAAAAAAAGTACTTGCCTGCAAGTGGAAAAGTCTGTGTTGGACAAGTCGGGCATGGGAATTCCACAACCCTGCCTTTAGACCCAATTTTGTCAAAGTCCGACTAAAACTCTGAGATCAGTCTCAAATGATGTCATGTAGATGCTAATTGATTAATTGAATTTACTAGTTTTTGTAATTAATTAAAGAAGATATAAATTGTAATTAATTGAAGAACGCAAGATCAGGCTAAATGATGGAAAGTTATTTTTTTACTGCTTATCTTGTATCAGGGTTCTGCCATGATTGACTTCCGAAATCTATTAATGGTGTTGTTAGCTTTAATGGCTTCCTTGCCTCATTGGGTTTTATGTCCCAACTCCAAATTAAGATATGATACTTTAACAGGGAGAAATTTGTTGGGTTTTGTATTTCCTTTTTTACTGGTTTATTGGAAGGATACATAAATGTTGTAGAAGAACAAAATGTATGGATGGTATTATTGAAGAATGGTGGTTTTTAAAACTTGTTCGGGGGCAATTTTTTTATGCATATGATTGTCTTATAAAGATGTACGTCAGGTCATTGAAATGTTACAGCAAATGTATTTTATCCACAGGCTACATGATAGGTCTGATAAATCTTGCTTGTTTTTGCATGTAGTTAATGGTTAATGTCTTGTAAGAAGGCATAAAATACCAATATATTACATGTTAATTGGTAGAGCCCCTCAGGTGGACATTACACCGTTGGTTTTATATACATCATGGCACAAAAAATTTAAACCAAATATGGTAGTGACAATGCCAACAATGTGAAACAAGTTGGAGTTTAATTTATACCCCCGCCTCGATAGATGAGGGGCATATTGTTTTTTGTCCCGGCTGTGACCTGTCTGTCTGTCTGTTTCTAACTTACAAACTTTAACATTGGCCATAACTTTTGATTTATTAGGGATAGAGTCTTCATATTATACAAATGTATTGCTTGTGACAAGAGCTTTCTGTGAGTACCTGACTTTTAACGACAGTGAAAGTCAAGGTTATTTTTCAAGGCAAAAAATATGGAAAATATCAACTTAAAGTCATGACCTTTACTACCGATTTTCATACTGTCTCAAACTGAGGTTTCTTTAGACACCTGTTGGCAGTGCTCTTGTTTAAGTTATATCATACAGGCTGGAGCACCTAACAATGGATTCCTGGTATTTCTCTCACCAATGGCCGCCGTCATAGCGCAGTTGGTAGTGTGTCGGACTGTCATTCTAGATGTCCCAGGTCGATCCCCGACAGCGGCACTCATTCCTTCCGACTATTTGTCTCTCACCAATAGGTTGATAATCGTAGACCTATGTGAGATAGCAGCTGGAGGCTAGGAAGGAATGTGATGGTTGTACTGGTGAGAGAAATACCAGGGATCCATTGTTAGGTGCTCCAGCCGCCGTGATATAACTGAAATAATGTTGAAAGCAGCGTTAAACTCCATTCAATCAATTCTCTCAACAATACAACCATCACATCCTTTCCTAGCCTCCAGCTGCTATCTCACATAGGTCTACGATTATCAACCCATTGGTGAGAGACAAATAGTCACCGTAGGGGATCAAACCAGGGACCTTTAGATTGACAGTCTGACTCTCTACAAACTGCCCTATAACTGCAGCTCACCTTAATTCGATCTAGAGGAGGAAGTTAAGGGTGTGAGAGCATTTAGATATATCCTACCTAAACTCTTACTGGGTGATAAAATTTTATTGCCATAACTCCTCAAAATTTTGATAAAAATTGGAGATAGAATTTGCTCAGTGCACTTTTCAATGATAATCCTCTAAACTTTACGGGTGTTGTCCCCTGATTTTGGCTCAGGGAGTGTGCTTCAGATTATTAATGCTAATAGGTTTAGTTATAGATGTAAAAGTTAAGTGAGTCGTCAAACTGGTCAATTTTCTCTATACAGGTATAGAGAAAATTGATCTTTGATCACTTACTCTGACTTGTAGATCTATATTACGCCTATATTATGCCAGTATGAATAAATGTTGAGACTTTTCTTACTTAAGGGGCCAAATACGCTATCAATGTTATTGACAATATTTCTTGTCCGACATGGGCCTTTCCACTTGCCTGCAAGTACATTTTTCTTGGCCACTTGTCCATGGACAAGTACATACCAAAGCAAATCTTGATACAGTACTAAAAATATCTAAGAGAAATGTCATCCTATTGTTTGTATCAAAGGGAAGAAAACATTGTCTTTAATGAAGAAAATGCCGAGTTTTTTCAAAATTTATTAATTCATTTTTTGTGGTTGTTCATTTTGATGTTGGACAAGTAGGACATTGACTTTTACTTGTCCATGGACAAGTGGAGAAAAGTCATATTTCCACACCTCTGATATATATATCAATTTATATTAATTTTGCAAACCTACAGATAGAGGGGTATGTTAGATCATAGATCTAAGTTTTTCTATCAATGTAAAAGAAACCCTAATTTGTTGGTAATCATTAGAAAGGTTTTGTCAAGACAATTCCAATGAGTACCAGCCGCGGCAATAGCGCAGTTGGTAGCGCGCCGGACTTCTAATCCAGGGGTCTATATTCGCACGGGTTCGATCCCCGGCCGCGGCACTCATCCTTTCCGACATTTGTCTTCCACCAATGGGTAGATAATCGTAAACCTATGTGGAGTAGCAACTGGAGGCTAGGAAAGGGATGTGGTGGTAGTACTGGTGTGAGAAATACCAGGAATCCATCGTTAGGTGCTCCAGTCGTCGCCATATAACTGAGAGATTGTTGAAAGCGACGTAAAACCCCAATTCAAATCAAATCAAATCAAATGAGTACCACAACATAGGGTTTCATTGAGAAATAAAGATTTTGGACTGGCATTACCTGTCTTTCTGTAACTCTGACATTTACAAAATACTTTTGTGTGATATACTTGAATATTGGTGTGAAGAGGTATAAGGAAAAACGATTAAATGTTTCATGAAAATGAAATATTAATTTTACGCTGCATAAAATGAATTTGATATCTTCAGCATAAGTGAATCTTTTACATAATGTTCAAGTAATTTTAGCAAATACGATAACGATCTGTTTCAACTTAATGTTCAAGTATGATCAAATGTGATATGAATGTTTTCTACTAGAAATGGGCGGTACAGCCTCCACGTGTTACTCGAAATTATTTTAAAACGGCAGATAAATAACAGGTGATAAAAATCAAAACCACATGCAATTGATGAGATAGATACCGATATACACGGGCTTGAAAAAATTAGAAGTGCGTTCAGATAACTTCTCATTAATCCTTATCAAACAAAAAATTTAAATGTTGTGTTGAATATTTGTTAATGTTAGGAAAAGTCATTACAGTAGAACCTTTGCTTATGAAAGCAGTTCATAGCCAAATTTTTATTTTTAGCGTATTTAGCGTCACTGTTTTTGGAGAAAACAAGTAATTGCTATTATAAGCCTTGCATGGTGTCGTCAAGGTCGTTGTCTGTCTGTGGATGTCCTCATGGCCATGCAAAACTTTGGACATTTTGTGATATCCCATGTATTATTAAAGGTATTAGCTTATGAAACTTGGCACACATGTTCACTATCAAAAAGAGCAACCTACACTATAAAGGGGGAAAACTCTAGTTGCACTTTGTGTGAATCGTGACCCTTTTTTTCAACTTTGATTTTTTGGTCCACTATTCACGGCCCAACAGCTGAGTGTAGGCAAATATCAGACGTGAGCCGACGATGAATCCATGCGGACAATTGATATTCATATTTTTGGTTCACAATTTAAGTCCTATGCACTAACAACTTAGCCAAAGAAGATCTTCCCTTACTCAGGTGTCAGACATTGTATTTCAACATACATGTAGTTTACAAAGCTATGCAGGACAGTGGAGAAAGTGGTCCCCCATAACAGCATCCTTTGGCAGTGCTTTGTATCTGATTGCAATATCATGTGAATGTTTTCAAAGAAATTGGCATTGCCAATATTTTTGTAGCCATTAATATGCAGTTGCAATTACCTTGACTTGCAATTAGCAGGATTCAATAATTATTGTACTACATACTATGTATGTAAATTGGGACCTAAATTTCTTAACCCTTGTCATGCTGAATAAATTTTGGCTAAAAATTTTCATCAAAATCAAAGGGCAAAAAGCACTGAAAGTACCAACTGTAGGTCAATTTCTTTTTGAAAATCTATTGATGATTCTGGTTTGAAAGTGAGAAACAGGTGGTGTAGACTTACATCAGACTGCACATATGTGCAGGCTGATGTTTGTCTATAGCTCCTGCCAAAAAAGGAATATTCCGGGTTCAGCATGACAAGGGTTAATTTCCACTATACCTTAATTTTTTTAGCACACTAGAAGGAATTGCATACAAACAGAAAAAAACCCTGATATTTTACAAAGACACAAAATTTCATTAAATTTTTTTTATAATTGGGATGTATTTTCAAGTTTGGAGATCGTAAGGCCACAATTGAGCGAAACAGTCCCTCTTGGTCCGCTTGTGTTACAAAAACTTACAAAATATTTCATATTCAAAGATCTGTTAACAAAGAGAACAATGGAGTTATAAACATGACTATAAATGGTGGCAGAATAATATAAAGAAAATTTTGGATCGTAAAATTGTAATAAATTTGGTCAAATTTTCACATTCTCAATGAAATATTTCTTTGATATGTTACTATTTCACTCCAGGTGTCAATCCTTCCTACTTCATAGTTACAGTGTAGACTACGTCAAAGTAACAGTGTAGACTACATCATAGTTACAGTGTAGACTACGTCAAAGTAACAGTGTAGACTTTATCATAGTAACAGTGTAGACTACGTCAATGTAACAGTGTAGACTACTTCATAGTAACAGTGTAGAAATCCTTGTACTAGAGAAAGGTAACCCTTTCCCAAAAGTTTCCACTTTTTGATGCAGTTGAAGAAAAAAGTTTTGGAAAACATTGTGGAAAAATGAAGAAATTGCTTGTGTCAGGTAATTTCTTCACTGTCCATGATGTTTATTGACTCTAAAAGATATATTATTTTTAATTTCATCAATGTATCACCTTTAGTGTAAGAAAAACAACCAACTTTAACTTTGAACGAAATATTGCAAATTGATAAATGGAATGATTATTTTCGAAGATTTATTAACAGTGATTGTTAATCATGCCAGAGCCTTCGTGTTACTATTGACTTTAGGTAATATTTTATACATAATCATTTGGGCATGATATTATTATCCAATTATCTGAATATAAAAGAAAACTGACTTTCAAGTCTTACAACCACCTTTTCTATAAATTTGTAAATTTCATTGCACCCAATATAATTCATTCAAAAACTTTAAGATGAACTATGTTCTTTGAATCAAGTGGGTAAAATATAACAGAAAAACAGAATATCAGAAAAATACAGTACTGGCTAAATTCGTAGCCTACAGAGTTAGAAGAGAATCGAAACCTGAATTTGAAAGCCTATAACATGTATTATGTGAAAAGAGCTAATTGTTTCACTTTTCAATTATTTTTAGCCATTTTGGAAAAAATAGCCTCCGGGTCAACTTTCGTAAGACAACTTCATCAAAGTTTAAGGTGACGCCTCTGCTCTTAAAACCGGAAATTCAGCTGTAGTTTAAATAAGAGACCAGGGCAATGAAATTTATTGGTTGATTGAGAAATTCAATCACTGGACTGTCATAACACTTGGATTCAATCCTTTACAAACAATGAATGAAATTATCTGTCTTTGTAGGCGGTTAAGATAAAGATCAGACTGCACAGGATGTGCAGTCTGATCTTAGATCTGCACTGTCTTCAGTTTGAAGTTTTCTTATCATTGTTACAATTTCTACATTAGAATCCACAAGTTATGATGTAAGATAATACAACTTGAGAAATTTGACATTTAGAATGAAGAGTCAAAGAATCAATGAGCTGTTAACCTTTATTCACTAACGCCCATATATGGTCGTTTTAGTGGTAATAAATTTCGGGAGGAGGATGGCCACTATGGGCTTGATGTAATGGTCTGGTTAAGAGTCCCAGCATTTTGAAGAATGGTTGCAAGGAGATATGGGGTTCGGGTAATTGAACCGGAAATAAAAGAACATTTACTTTGCTCAAACACCTGAAAGATATTTTTTGGCTAGGATTCTTTATTTGATGTCACAGACTTTTGAAAATTAGATGACATATTCATGAGTCAAGTCTTTGCTGCTATGTGTACAATTTAGAATGATCCCTCTTGATTCTGCTACATAGAATTAAATCAGTACCAGTGCGCTGAAAGTCAGGGCTAGGGAAAGAAGCAAGATCAATTGCCCTTCTCAGGAATTGAACTTAGGACCTCTTGATCAAAAGACTCTCAAAACACCTTGGGATCTCGACAAATGACACTACATTAATCATTTCAACTGTTCAAAGCAAAGAAAAAACTTAAGAGATGGAGTGAGTATTTGTTGATTTCATCGAGCTATGAAATTAAATTCCTAATCACATTGTATGAATACACGAAGCGGATTCATACATAAGTGTGATTATAGGTTTTATGTTTTCATTTCTCCATGAATCATCAACAAAAACTCTTTCATCCCTTATGATTTAGTTTCAAAACGTTAAATTTTATCTATATTGAATCAGATTTCTTATGAGCCCCTGTCGAAGCTTACAAAATAGCTCTAAACTTAAAGTTGTTTTCAGTGATTAATAAATCCAATTTTTGAGCCAGTCAGAATCCAAAGATCTTGATGGACACAAGAAAAAATAAATCATTTTAACATGACATGTAAAACCATTAGCAGTGTAAAATTGTATACAACACAATATATTTATATTTTTTAGGAAATTATAATTAATATGTTTTGGCGGCTGTAAGATTTCATTTCATACAGGAGATATATGTCATGGCTCAGTTATTTCACACTCCAGTTGTATTTTACTACTTTCATTTTGGGTTGAGGATTTAACATGGTTGGTTGATTTATTTAACGAGTATGATATAAATTGTGAATGCTCACCATAGTATCTTACTGAAAAGTTAAAGTAAGTTGGGGTAAAATTGTGAGATTTAATTAATCTAATTAGACATTTCACACAGAATTTTTGAGATTCAATAACTTAATCCTCAACTCTATAATTTCATTGTATATCTCGTAAGATAAGGGCTATATGTTTGCTATTAAATTTGTATTTGCATAAAGTAGTTATTATTAATTTGAAAAGTTTGTTTTTTACACCATCAAACTCTATGGTGTCAATGTTCATCACCTGGATCAGACCATTCTAATGAGTACCCACAACGTAGGATGTAGTAAAGAATAACAAACTTAGGTTGATAATGATACCTAATTTATTCTCCCGTTGGGTTACAGACTCCAAGCTTAGGGCCAATTTCACACTTACTTGTTTGCTTGTCTGGTGAAGACGATTGTAATGAGTACCCACAACATAGTATGAAGTGAAATTAACAAATTTAGGTCAATGATAACTGATACCTAGCCTAATCTCCCCTGGGGTTACAGACTCCAAGATAAGGGCCCATTTCACACTTGCTTGTTTGCTTGTCGGGTCAGGAAGATTCTTATGAGTACCCACAATATAGGATGGAGAAAAAAGAATAATAACTTAAGTTAATAATTATAGCTTAATCTCCCCTGTTTCTACAGACTCCAAGATAACAAGGGCCTATTTCACACTTAAGCGGGTTCATTGCAAGACTGTACTAAGTGTATATACACTGTAGTACAGTCTTGCGCTAAAACCTCAACTTGACCTTTGCTTCAGTAATCCAGGTATTCTTTTTAATTTTGTAAACTATAATACTTCTGTCCATATCAAAACTTTTGTAGTGGGATTTCAAATGATTCTAATGAGTACCCACAACATAAGACAACATAGAAGAGAATAACAATTTTAGGTCAATAATAACTGATACCTAGCAATAAATATCCCCTGGGGTTACAGACTCCAAGATAAGGGCCTATTTCACACTTGCTTGTTTGCTGCAGTATTTGAGGTGTAGTGTGTATCTCACTGTTACCATTCAGGAATGGATTAGCGTAGGGGGAAGGAGATTTTTTTGTCCGATAATCTTCTGTTCCATTTACTGTTTGGGTGTTTGAGACGAAACAGGATTCCGATATCTAATAGGTTGAAATGACAGACACTTTGTGATAAATGCATTTTCGTAAGATAAATATTTTTAGCAATTTGAAACGTGAATGCAAAATTGGAATATTGTATAAAACTGGACTTGTATTTTGGATGTATTAAATGATGGGTGAATCTGATGAATGAATTTCTGTAAGATGTATACCAACGTTGACGTGTAAATGTATACTTTTGGAATTGTCTGTCTTGCTGTTCTTATGAAATATGCAAAAAGTTTGTCAATGATTGATGACTCTTGTGAGACGCGGGTGATTTATTCGGAATATTTCTAAATGGGATTTATCCTCTCTCGGCTGTCTGTATATATAAACTGAGTGGATTTAAGTGGAAAATCTCATTCCAACATTTATTGGAATATTATAAGAATTTTAACAAACAAATTGAAATATTTTATTTGGTTGGATTAGTATTTTTCTAAGCTTTACTTTGTGGTTTTGAATTATAAGTGTCACTTAGTGTTTACAAAGTGACTCAATGAATACTAATGGAGTAAAAATATTAATGGATTTAAGTAAACTGTAAAAGTTATAAGGTAAATATGACTAATTTGTCAAGTAGTCTTATTTTAATCAATGGGTTTGGCACTTACAATAGTTTTGCATTGATCCCATGATTTGCCTTAATTAAAAAGAAATTTGCTTGTTACAGTCCATTTATAGTATATCAAGCCTTGTGAAAAAAAATACTTATCTGTATTAAAAATGTGAAGAAAAAAAATGTTTGGTCATTTGATGGCTCAGCGTGAAACAGTTGTAACTGCCTATATATCATCGGTTCAGAGCAAAACAGATGTAACTGCCTATATGTTTATAGGCAGTTACAAAAGTTTTGTGCTGAGCCATCGGTATGTTTATTGGCAGTTACAACTGTTTCAAGCTAAGCCTTTAATTCATTATTGCATATTTTATCATAGAAGAAGTCTTGAATGATTATCTAAATAATTTGACCAAAAAAAATGAACACTATAAATAACATTAAATATAGATATTTTGTTTTGTGTATTTTCAGATTGGATTTTATAATGTGGTATTCCGTGTGAAATAATGGGGAGGAGGGACTCGCATCTACCCTCCCTCATTTGGATTTTACCTCTCTGCTGCTTCTCTGTTATCTCCGGTAAGTTTAAGTTATTTTGTTTCAATTAACCTACTACAATCCCGGAGTTCAGTGCAAGATTCTACTAAGTGTATATACTTTGCATATACACTTAGTGCAGTCTTGCAATGAACCCTCAGAAGTGTAATTTAACCCTTGTCTTGCTGAACCTAGAATATTCCTGATTTGGCAGGAGCTATAGACAAACATCAGTCTGCACATATGTGCAGTCTGATGTTAGTCTACACCACCCGTTTCTCACTTTCAAACCAGAATTGTCAGTAGATTTAGTTATTCAAATAAAAATTGATCTACAGTTGGTACTTTAAGTGCTTTTTACCCTTTGATTTTGATGGAAATTTTTAGCCAAAATTTATTCAGCATGACAAGGGTCAAGTCTTAATTTTAGACTAAGAACTTGCCCAACAAGTTGAAAAATAATTTCATATTTCTTGAACAGTAGAAATCTTTTGCTATGCATGGTCTTGCTAGATTGCGTCACTGATTTAGCATTTGTCATGCTGAACCCTTGATAATCTGTATTGGCAGATAAGGTACAGACAAAGATCAGTCTGCACATGCTTGCAGGCTGATCTTAGTCCATTCCAACTATTTTTATTTAAACATAAAATTTAAAAATTATTATTTCAAATAAAATTTTGAGACTCACAATAAGTGCCTTCAATGTTTTAAGCATTTTAATTTAATTCAGTTTTGCAAAGATGTTCTTTCAGCATTGCAAGGGTAGATTGCTCGTCACAAAATCTAAACTCAATCTCAATCTCAAAAACTTTTAAACTTTCAATATAAAAGAGATGAAAATTGTGTGAGTAAAGGAGTTCCTCTTTTACTCACAATGTTTTAGGCAATATCATTCTTCAGGGATTTTAAAAAAAGTTTACAGCATCAAAATTTTTAAAAGCACAGGAAACTGTTCATTCACACAGATTAGGAAAAAATTACAAGAAATCAGTAATCTCCGATATAGGCAGGTTAATTGCCGAAATGTCTGCCCTTCTTAGTGGGATGCAAATTTATTTCTCCGCTAAATGAGATTTAAATTGAAAGTGTGTAATAGGTTCATTAAAGTGCAGCTTTTAGCTTATGCCAAGAATTACAAATTTATGTTTTTGAAAATGGTGGTATTATCTATCAGTTGATTTACAGCATTTCCTTCAGAAAGTTATAAAGCTTTGACTGGAAGCCAGCCTAAGAATGATAGAACACTTTAACAGGACTTTTAAAGAATGATAGAGAAAATGAAAAAAAGTAATGGTATCATTTTTATACACTGCTTATATATGGGTATCATCTTAAATGTCTGTCCCTCTGTCTGTCTGGCATAATGTCCAATTATTGTTAAAACAATTCCTCCATCAATTTTGGATGGATTTTCATGAAACTATGACAGAAGGTTCATGAATCATTTTACCATGTGCTAATAATTGCAATTTTTGTTACTATGCTTCATCCTTTAACCCTTTCCTGTTTTATAAAATTTTGGACCTGTCCAAATTCAAAGGTTTTGCAGATGAAAATATAAAGTGGACTTAATTTGAAAAATAACCATTCAGTTAGATAGAAAATTTTGTAGAAAAAGAAGAAATTGTTTATCACAAACAATTTCCTCTTTTTCTACAATATTTTCTCAGTTACAAAATCTTAGGGACGTGAAAACCAGGGATTGGACAGGAAAGGGTTAGAAAGGGAAGCATTACCTGTAGTGACTTATATTACCACACTTGCGCATGTGTTTTTGAGCATTTATGACAGAAAAATGAAAATGAAAGAATATAAAGATGGGTTTTCAAAGAAATAAATATATAATACATACTTAGTGTATTATATGAAAAAAAAAATCTAACGAGGTTGGGAAAATTGAAAATTATAGAGGCTCTGCTAAGACAAATTATCAATTCTCACAACCGAGTTAGATATTTTTTTTCATACAATACACTAAGTATGTATCATATTTATCTTATAACCTCTATTTGTCTTGTTTTCGTCAATGTTTCTAATAGAAATGCAAGTTTCTAAGAATAACCTCATTATATCATTGTTCTAAAAATAACTATGTGATATCATAAAAATATCATATGGGATGTTATCGCACAGATATTTGTACAGTTATAAGATAAAAAAGTATAGATGGGTACATTTAAATCACTGTTGCTGGCTGTTTGTCTGTCTGTCTGTTTGTCTGTCTGAAGACACATTTTAGTCCTGGGCTTTTCTCCTACACTATTGCTGATACTTGGTTGAGAACAGACTGATATTTTCTACAGACTGTTTACAAGGAAGGATTAAATGTCCGTCTAGGGAATTATAAGAATGTATTTTGTGTCTTCAAATGTTTGGCATTATGCAAATGAAAGTGGGGAGCTTAATATGGTTTTCCTCATTATCTCAGCCAAAAAAGGAAAACTTGAAAACCAGAAAGATATTGCTGTTTTGTGTATTTGCTAAATTTTCTGGAGTTGCAGTTAACCCTTTCCTGTTTTACAAAATTTTGGACCTGTCCAAATTCAAAGGTTTGCAGACGAAAATTTAAAGTGGATTTAATTTGAAAAATAACCATTCACTAGGGTAGAAAATAGTGTGGAAAAAGAAGAAATTGCTTGTCAGAAGCAATTTCTTCTTTTTTCACAATGTTTTCTCAATCATAAAATCACAGGCATGTAAAAAGCAGGGATTAAACATCAAAGGGTTAAGCCAATACCAACAAGCGTCCAACACCAAAGTTATGAAAATAGTTCCGTAAAGCCTACTTCATGAAATGTTTGAAGATTGAAAAGAATATTTTTGATCATTTTGGTCTGGATCGTTAGCAAAATATATATATCTAAAATGTTTAATTTAACAAATATACATGAATCTCTTTTTCTCTAATAAAAAATGTCTTTTAATAATTATGTTAATTTATAGAAAATTGATTTAGTCAAGTTTGAATCTATTAGCTCTTCCAGCCAAATTTTGCCGAAGAATTTTAGGCTAATCTTACTCTGTAAGAACATGGGTTATTATCCCTGTTACTGTTAACTAGACAGGATTTCTAGCCACTTTATTGTTTATTAACAAGGAAGATTAATACCAGTTACCATGGCAACAGTTTTGTGTTTTAATGCCTCCCCAGGAATAATTAGTGTTAAATAGGGGGAAAATGAGAAATAAGTGGCAGCTGATTGATTTTGAGATTATGGTTGATTGAATGTTCTTAACCTCATCTTATATCTGCCTGTTAAGTAACGTGAAAAGGTTTTTCGTATAATGATTTACATAGAAATGGGTTGGTGCAAAACTATTGTAAGTGCCTATAAATACATAGGCACTTACAAGTAATGCTGTGAGACTAGCTAGCTATAATATAGTAGATACAATAAATGATAGGTCAAAATATTTCAACAATATTGCAGAAAACCCTACATTGTGGATACTAAATTATAATTGTTCCACCGAGACAATTCAAATGAGTACCCACAAGATACGATCAACATATGGTTTGGGTAAAAGATAACAATTTAAGATTTTCTAAGTATGTAGACCATTGATGAAATTTATCGTACATCATGAATATCACTTTTCTAGAATTTACAGATGACCACAGTGGTCATAAAGAAATATAGCTAAAGCAAAATAGTTTCCTTTTGCAAAGTATTGCATTTATATCCACTTATATTCATCAAGAAACTGGTTACAAAATTTGGGAATTTCATTATGAATTCTGAACATTGATATAGCAGTACAGCTGGGATCTGAAAATTTGCTTGTTGCCTCTCAAGTCAATGTATACAAAGACTTGATCTAGAATGTTATGGAATGCTGTGGACCCAGATATTAATAACCCACATGTTCTCGGCTTTTATGAAAACATTCCTATAAGTGAACCTTAAATATGACCCCTGTCATTAGCATACCAGAAACTCATTTGCATATAAAGAGACTGAATATTGACTTGGCGGAATTTGAAAACAATTTATTATGAACACTTTGGTATTTGTCTTGAGTTCTATACATGATTGAAGCAATAATTTTGACAGATCAAATTTAAGTTGTGTGGAAATATTCAGCTTTATAATATTCAATGAAAGAAAAACATAGTTGAATTTGTTATGGCAAGAGCTGTCTTGGTTAATTTCTTTACCCATCTTCAATGATCAGACTTTGCTCCTTTTGAAGAAAAAAACTTATTGACACATTGAGGTAAATAGAGAAAGATTTTTAAGATTTCATTAACAAAAATTTGTGGGTTGCAACAATTTGGACTAGTCTAAAGTATTACCATCTGGTAACTGAAAAAAAGATAAAATAGGTTACACAGACCAATTATGGTGAAACAATTTTTTCCTGAAAAATCTACATAAAATTTGGTGTGTTTCTAGAAAATGAAACGGATTAGAAGAGTGAATTGGGAATTGAAACATTTTTCTCAAAATTTATAATAGCAGTAAAGAATTTCTCCCCAGCAAAAATTGGTACAAGATCAATGTATGACATGATGATTAACAACAAGTACTTTCCTGTAAAAAAAGAGAGAGATAGGCCATGGTTGTTGCCTTGCCTTTGTCAATCTGAATGAAAAACCTTTGCAAAATTGCATTAAAAACAAAGTGCCAAAAATGCTGGATGGACTATATTATCATGAATCAGTTTTAATTTAGAAAATATTATTCTTAACTTTTTTGGTTTAAAAAAGAAAAAACAGGTGGTATAGATTAAGATCAGGCTGCACATATGTGCAGGCTGATCTTTGTCTATTCCTCCTAATCCGGAATATTCGGTGTTTAGCATGACGAGGGTTAAAATGAGAATAAATAAATAGTTGAATTATTGTCTTGACTCAATGTCTGTGTATATATAGGTGCTAGCTGCCAAAGGCCTACTAGGAGTTGACGACGTAACAAACTTTACCTAAACTTTACCTACATTATAGTTTTGGATATATTTGCTTGTAACTTGGCATGTGTATACTCGGACCTCATTGTATCGATCTATCCACTGTATCGATCTATTAACAAATCTTTGGACATTTTCACCAGAATGCCAAAATTCCAGTTCAATATAGATGACTAGTTCACAAGTAACTTTCAAGGACTTACATGTCAAGAAATATTAGAAAGGTGCTACATTCTTGCCTTCAATTCTAAACTGATTGGTAAAAAGGTTCTTGTTGAAATTAAAGAACTAGGGGTAGTCTAAACAATTTTAAATGTGATGAATAACAACTATATTCCAAAAAAGAACACTCCCCAATCCTTAATAACACATCATTCAATTCAAATTCAATAATCTTGGTACTGATTGGGCTCCATATTGTAAGTTTTGACATCATTTCCAACAATGCATTGATACAATGGAGTGACTTCAAAATTCCCTGAATTTGATATGGCTGCTTATTGTTGTCATTTTTATGCCAAATAATTGTGTTATGACTACTATTTTGTGCTTTGTGGTAAGTTAAAGAATAAACTTTTTTGGAAATAGTTATGAATTTAGGCAAGATTGATATTATAATCGTTTTTCATCAGTTAATGCTAAGTAGATCGATACAGTGGGGTTCCAGGCTACATTCTCCAATGCAAGAGCAATCCATACCATCAAGGAAAGAGGGGTATTGTCAAATTCATTTTCGTAAGAATTAAGCCTCCTTTTGACTTGCATTTTTTTACTATCAAAGACATACAATCTCTGTGCTCTTGTTTTAACAGATTTGATTTGAATTGGGGTTTTACGTCGCTTTTACGTCAGTTATATTGCAACGACTGGAGCACCTAACGATGGATTCCTGGTATTTCTCACACCAGTACTACCACCACATCCCTTTCCTAGCCTCCAGTTGCTATTCCACATAGGTTTACGATTATCTACCCATTGATGGAATACAAATGTCCGAAAGGATAAGTGCCGCGGCTGGGGATCGAACCCGTGCGAATATAGACCCCTGGATTAGAAGTCCAGTGCGCTACCAACTGCGTTATTGCCGCGGCTCTTGTTTGAACAGATCATTGCATTTAGTTTTTACTTAGTGATCGATCACTGCTGTCATTGCTTTATGATCTCCAAAATACAATTTAGCCCCTCTATTCTTAGCTAGAGATCTGTGAAATTTGACTTTTCAATTAGTTATTTGTGATTCATTCATCAAATTAATTCATATTAAATAGCATCTGTTACCCAAAGTCATAATACTTGGTATATTTGACACAGTTGAAGCTTACTCAAACGAATAATTTCCAATCTCCTTTGACCAAATCACCATTCAGCAAAGAATAGCAAACTTAAAGGATGGATGACCAGCTGGTGGCTGAGATTGTGGTAATACAGTAAAACTTGTATTAAGCAACCACTACAGGGACCATCAAAAAGCGGTCATATAAGAAAATTGTCGCTTTATACCTGTTTTAATTACAAATAAGAAAAAAAACCTACTTTTTGTTTGAATATGCATATAATTGCGAGATTCTCAAAATCCTATGTTGTTATAACTCAATAGAATCGTCTCATTGAGATGATTCTGGTGAGTTTTAACAATTTAGGATTCTTTTTCAATACTTTAAGAACAACAATACCTTCCTTTTAGGAAATTCTTATTGAAAGAAGGGGATTTTCAAAGCGGTTGCCTAATAAAAATAGTCGCTTAATAGACATGGACGCTCAAGCAAGATTGACTGTATGTGTTAATTGTAGGTCCTCCCATGCTCAAGACATATGAGCCAGTGTGTGACATTTCCAACAATTTGACATGTGAGTGAAGGACCAACATTAACCAACCTTGACTGCCATGTAGTATAATCAGAAGTTTGTCTGACTTTCAAAGGACATTCATGGACCTTATCTTTCTACAAAGTGCAAAGTGAAGACCCTGGTCAGACTGTGCAGATGCACAGGCTGGTCGGAGTCTTTGCTTGGCGCACATTTGAAATTGTTGGAAATGTCACACACAGGCTTAATATTCTATGTGCAACTTAAAGGAGAAATTAAGCTTACCGGGTATACATGTAGGTTCAGATTCAGTAAGGTCCCTAGTCGCTTCCTGGGCATACCAACACAATATTCAAAGATGCCTTTTGTTTCTCTACCAATTCTCTTCTAGTTTGGCAACAAAAGGAAATCTTGTCTGGTTTGGGATTTGTACCACTGACTTTAGGTTAAGTATTCACTGAATCCTTGGCTTATAGTTTATCGCAGCAGTTGCTCAAAATATGAATAAGGTACACCAGCTTCATCAAAAAGTAGCATAAAAAAGTGGCATAAATTGACAATACAGCAAGTCAGTCAGCCCCTACTAAGGCTAAAATGTTACTAGCAGAGAGTTCAGCATGTGGATGGCCCAGTGCAAAGCAGTTGTAACTCCCTATTAACATATAGGGAGTTACAACTGTTTTGCTCTAAACCATCTATATGCACTAACATTATCAGTTATGTTGTGGTTCTAGTCTAAGATACTTACATACATGGTAAAGTAATTAACAAGTAATCAAAGTGCAGACCACATTAAGTAAGAAGTTAATTAACCTTGTGTATCTTGATTGGTCTTCAGCATCTCGTATGATGGTCCTTTATGGATCAGAAAAACAATCACTGATAAACAAACTAAATCGATAAGTCATTAGTGTTAGTCAAAAATTGAAATTTTACTCACAAATTAATGCTTCTGCTCCCCAGTCGGCAGCATCCATCCTTCATGACTATTTGTCCCCCACCAATTGTAGACCTGTGTGGGAAAGCTGCTGGAGACAAGGAAAGGATGTGATGGTAGTACTTGCATGAAAAATACAAGGAATCCATTGTTAGGTGCTCCAGTCGCTGAAATATGACTGTAAGATTGTTGAAAACAAATCAAAATAAACCTTCTGCTTCCAAATCATAGTACTAAATTTATCTTCAGATCAAAATTCATGCACTTTTTGTGATCTAGACAGTTGTTCCATTTTGGAGAAAGGTTTTATGTATTGGAGTAATGGGTTAAGACTAATTCTATTTGCTGCTTGGTCTTTCATTAATTTGTGTTGCTTTCAACCAATTACTAGGTGCATTAAAGCATTTGGCTTGTCTATGAGGTCAAAGCATGGTCCAGCAATTATTGCTATTCTTTGTATCCATTTTGTGGTACAAATATGCACTAGTATTTTTGTCAACCTTTTAAGTTTATGGTTACATATTTTGTGTTGCATTGAAATACATTCATACATCATTTTGATTGTTCAGTACAAAACAGTTGTAACTGCCTATAAACATATAGGCAGTTACAACTGTTTGGTGCTGAGCCATTGATTTGAATTAACTGTAGTACTTTTGAGGCCAAGAAAGTGATCTCGGCTGTGGTCCACTTTTATAATGCATGTTTCAATATGTACACATTTTCCAATTAATTTCTCACAATTTAAGTTGAATTCATAATATACATTTATTATAGTACTTTACCTCAAATTTTTAACTGCTATATGGGTTTAAGATGAAGTTTCCTACAGTAAATTTCAGAAAATTCACATGATATCATTTTTTATGAGCCACATGAATGTGTTAATTGAAATGGATCTTAATAACAGTATGCTAATTCCCAGCCTATTCTGTATTTCCATTTTGCACTTCTTTATCAAGAATGATATATAATTTAAACAATATCATGTCAATTGGTCATAAAAACTGCAACATAAGCTTGAATAAGCTTTAGTTAGGAGGTTTTGTTACCTCATAAATAATGAGCTCTTTTCATTGACTTAATCATGCAAATTTTACTGCTGGTTGAATTTGCTCAATAAGAATATAAATTTTGAAAAATTTTTGAAGTATTTTTAACCCTAGCCATGCTGAACCCGGAATATTCCTTCTTTATAAGGAGCTATAGACAAACATCAGCCTGCACATATGTGCAGTCTGATGTTAGTCTACACCACCTGTTTCTAAATTTCAAACCAAAATTATCAATAGATTTAGTTTTTCAAATAAAATTTGACCTACAGTTGGTAACTTTCAGTGCTTTTTGATTTTGATGAAAATTTTAGCCAAAATTTATTCAGCTTGACAAGGGTTAATCAGTAGTGATTTTAGATAAGATAGAATCAGATTTAAGGTAGTGGGCCCGTATAAGTTCTGCATCATTTCATGAACTTTAACTGTCTTTACCAAATGATTTCATTTAGAAACCTCGGTTAACATTGTGAAAGATAATTTGCTTGAAAAAGATGGGGCACTTATATGGGATCACTACCTTAAGAATCGGCAAGGGTGAATAATTATTTTGTTATCAAAGTCAGTGAAAACATCAGCCAAATTAAAAGGAACTCTTGGTTACGCCTAATAAATAACAGAAATGTCTGGTTCAAAATGCATCATTAACCCTTCCCTATTTATTTTTGCAGATTAATTAAGAATTGTTGAGAAAAAAATGATTTGAATTTTTGTCAGGAAAATGCATTTTCCCAGTTTAAGAAGCAGGTATACTTGAGTGTAAATCTTGAATATTGTACAAGGATTTATGGTCACATAATTGGCATTTTTAATATTTTATATTCAAAGGGAGATGAAAAAAGTCAATCATGTCAATCTTTTTTCATACTTGTTTGATCAGTAAACTGACTGCAGATTAGAGACGAGATGGTTTTGATAAAATATAGTTTGAAAGTTGTTCATTGTATGATGCAAGTAAAAGGAATAAGAATCAGAATATATGTAAATATTAGTGCTAATCTGGAGCCAGAAAATTCATTTGAAATATTTGAAGTTTCTAAGAGAGGCAGGGAGTATTTAAGATAAAGTGTAATACTAGTACTAGCACCTTTTAGACATCCTTAGGAAGTCATAAACTAATAAGAAAGAACTGGGAATCACTTTACATGTAATAATCAATAATCTTTTAATTATTTCATAACAACCAACCCAACAAATAAATTTTCTGTAGAAAGCTACAGATTGACCAAGGCATGTTAAGTAACTTTACAATTCATCGAGGCTCTGTTAAAACCAGACTGTCACAAAGAAATTCTCATGATAGATTCTTTTTTAACAACAAACAACTTGATTTTGAAAAAGGGTATACATGAATGATGTATGATCATGCTGTATTTATAAACAGATCAAGTCTGTTGCTGATAATTTGAAAACATGAGGGGTTACTTGGACCACCCTGTTGTATCCATTTACACTGGTCCATACTTACTCTGTGATAGTTTACCTTATTATTATGATATTATTCAACTTGGAAAATTGACTTACGATATTTTACTGTAAAGTAAATATTAAACCCGTCTCAGCAATTGAACTTGAAAACTCCTAGACTTTAAGAATAAGTCTACACTTAACTTTTGAGAACTTTAGAGTTGATTTGAATAGAACAATTTCATCTCTTACCCAAATGCAGTGAAACATGGCCATATATTGCAAACAGAAGGACTAACAGATGTATGGGACAATAAAAATATTCTGAGTTTCTATATCAAAACTGCAAGTTCTAGGTGGCAAATCCTTCATACCAGTGCTAAACTATCATTAACTCAGCAGGATGCAAAAAGGATTATGTAAATAGATTAACCTCATCTATAATGATTAGTCAATGATCAACACCAGATATTGGAACCCTGCATCCATAGTTAACTACATAACAGGTTTATAATGGTACCATGCTGACCTCCCTCACACCTTTCCTAATATAACAGACAGGCTTGTAATGATTATTTGGATTTATGGCGGCTAATTACACCCTGCTTGCAGGCTCGGGTGTTTGTACAAGGCATATGCTTTTCTTGGCAAGTAACAGAACCCAGCTCCGAAAAAGCTTTTAGGTTTAAGCATAGAAAATTCCTCTTTCATAGCATTTGTATTACAGCTAAAAAACTAAAATCACATATCGATGGCTCAGCGCAAAAGAGCTGTAACTCCCTATAAACATATAGGGAGTTACAACTCTTTCGAAGTTTTAAAGATTAATTGAAGGGCAAAAAAGGTAATAGATCAGGGTTTTCCATGACCTCCTGTTTCTTTGAATTTGGACCCCTCAATGACCCCCCCCCCCCCCCCCCTCTGATAGATGATGATGATCCCTATATATTTTCGTAAGTGTTGGCAACAAACAAATTACAAATTACTTTTGCATTAATGTCTTGACTTAATGGGTTAGTGTGCCAATAAAGAGCACAAGTTTAACCCCAAACCTTGAATTAAACTGTAATTCAAGGGTTCAGTGCAAGACTATTTAGTGTCTATACAATGTATATAGACACTATAAAGTGTCTATACATTGTATAGACACTCTATAAGTACAGCCATGCACTGAGCCCATCACTTTTTAAATCATATGTGCTTTTTCTTGCTTTGTAAATGCAAAGGTGTGGAGCTTGATAAATATATAATAAGCATTTCAATGGCTCAGCGCGAAACAGTTGTAACTGCCTCTATGTTTATAGGCAGTTACAACTGTTTCACACTGAGCCATCGATTTCTTTTACCTCAAGGTTTTCATCAGAGTTTAGAACTTGATAAATATATAACAAGCATTTCTTTTACCTAAAGGTTTACAACAGAGTTGTTGATATTGGGTGGATGGGGAGAAAAAAAAGCTGTCTTAATTAGATCTGGGAAATTTCAGAGATAAAAGTTTTTGAGGGGGAAGTCTTCAAGCATAATAGATAAAATTACCTCACCTTTCAATCTTGATTTTTTTTCTTTTTCTTCTGAACATATAGTTTCCCCCTTAACTTGGTTGGTTTCAAGAAAATGAAGTCGGACAATTGAGTGACTTAAGACACATTAAACACTAAAATGTAATTATGACTTTGGGTGAAGTTTAAAAGTGGGTTTGATCTTCTCTAAATGCTCTTGTGATGCTTTGCTAGTAAATTTTACATTATAAAAAATACACTCAATGTGTTCCTGAGATATATTTTTGCAAAGTTTAGAGCTTGTCCAATAAAACAGAAGGTTTTTATTTTAGGAACCCGATGATTGTTTTGAGATTATCTTGTCAAGATTTCTGTTCAAGGTCACAGTTTGTCAGATAGAGTAAGATAGGTGCTAGAAAGGTCTGTACTCTCAATTTCTCAGGTAAAATTCCTTTTACTTTTCACTTATCATGTCATCTAAATATTCACTGAAATACATGGCCTCTCCAAAATAAGACTTAATTTCTTAAATACATGTGTTGATTAAATTGTGATGCCAGATCCAAATTAACGGGATTTGCAATCATTTCCATGTTTTAAGGGACGCAGGTTTTGCAAGTCAAATAAGTAGCCAGGACCCTAAAATATATCTCGGGCAAGTTGCTGTGGGTCAACTTCAGAAAAGAATTTAAGATTGTTAAAAACAGTCTGAAGTTCTTTTCTGAAGCTGATCCCCTGGATGTTCATAATTGTGATATGAGCTTATTTTAGATATGATCAAATTATTTCAAAATTTTCACAAAAAAAATGAGGAAAGCTCAAAAGAAAGGGTGTACATTTAAACCAGGGACTCCCATACTTTAAGCAAGGACCCCGATGGGCCTTATTATCATTGGGACCTTGTTTATGTCACACTAAAACCCTTCATTTCCAAGCCTAATGTGTTCCATTTAAAACAAAACATTAGCAATTATTCTTTTGAGACTAGGCTGCCAAAGGTATATAAACAAGTTACAATTGGTGGAAGCCACAAACTTAATTCAAATGGTTTAGGAAGGAAAGTATTGTTAAATGAGTTAAAACAGTGGAAGGATTAAATTCTCATAAAGTATCTTAAAATAGCTGGTAATTCAGTTCACATTGTCTCTCTAACCTGGTCTGGGATTTCTCTCTAGGAAATGTTCAGAATTTATGAATGAAAAATGATGTTTGCATGATTGTTAAGCTGTATGATTCATAGCTCAAAATTCGTGGATTACATGTAACCAGGACATGCCACCAGACCTAGGCAAACTGCATGATCATATAATTGAAATTTAAGCTAAGAAATAAGTCCACTGAATATATAATTTATTTATGAATATCAGAGTGGATGTTCAGTGTATTTGTAACAAGCATTAATTCAGATAAACTGCAGCTTCTGGAGCTCCCAGCTTTCTTCAGGTAGTAGACTAGCCTGGGATTCAGGCCCTGTTTTAAGAAGTATTTCGTGAACAAGGTTTCTAACAAGGTAGGTAACCCGGTTAAACTTTATAAAATAAAGATGAATTAACTTCTCTTCAAAAAAACAGGCTCTCAGTTGATAGGAACTTACAGGAAAGTATAAATAATTAACATATAAAATAAATGTTAATGATACTATACTCTATTTAACAATAGACAATAGACAATATTTTATTGACGTAAACTTTACAGTTTCTAGTCATACATAATAAGAACATAATAATATATGAAATAGTCACGATGTCTTATTAGTAAATATTAACATGTAAAATAACACAGTTCTGATCAAATAGTTATCTGTACCTGAAATATATATGTATAACGTCGGTGTGCGACCAAAACCTCGTAACCACATCTTGGAAAAGCTGGAGTTATGAGGTTCTGATCCTCAGCAACGATAATGTTTTAAATGTATAATTAGCTAATCAAGAAGGGTGGAAGAGAAGCTGATTTAGATTAAATAATAATTGAAATGTTCAATTGTAAAAAACTAAATAAATACTAATTCACTATTTGAATGTTGTTAATCAAACGAGATCTCAGTTCTAAAGCTTCTTTGATGAATTTTGCAAGGTTTAAAAGTATATTTCTATTTTGGTTATTAAGTAAAAGTGTCATCTTATACATATTTGGGCGGCAGTAGTATTTTTTCTTAATATAAACTCTCCTTATTTCAACATATGCATTGCAAACGAAAAGAAAGTGAAATTCATCCTCGATCTCATGGTTATTGCACAGTTCGCATAAGCATTTAACAGACTGATACCAGTCTAGTAGTAGACCTGTAATAGTTCCACAATGTTTCGGAAATAATAAACTTTAACAGTGTTAACCGAGGTTTCCTAATGATTTCATTAGGAAACCTCGGTCAACATTATGAAAGATCATGATTTCCGAAATGTTGCAGACCTATTACGTGTTCTCTACCCTTGTCTTGCTGAACCCAGAATATTCCTGCTTTGGCAGGAGGTATAGACAAAGATCAGCCTACACATATGTGCAGTCTGATCTTAGTTCATACCTCCTGAATTTCATTTTTTAACCAGAAAGGTCTAAAGCAATGCATTTCCAAAGTCAATACTCACTCACATTTGGTAACTTTCAGTGCTTTTTGCACTTTGATTTTACATTTATTTTGCAAAGATTTTAGTTCAGCATGACAAGGGTTAACATCTGGGGAATCACTGTCTTGTACCCCTCTCTAATCCATACCTCTGAAAAACTTTCGGGAGGACATATGAAATCTTGTACCTCATAATTATCTCTTTCTCTGCATGTGTCCATGTTAATTTCAAATTTCAAATTTATTGACATGTATAGGAATTTCTGAGGATAAGGGCATGGTGGTTTCAAATGCTTGTTTGACCTTGAAGTGACCTTGTCTAGACAATGAGCCCCTTGGAATCCCTAGGGAGACTATGGCAGAGCATTGTTTTGAAAAGGGATTTCCCATGTTGATGTTGAAGGGGTCACCCCAGGTCACACTGATATATTGTCAGACAAATTACTTGATTGGGGTCAGAGTGAATGGGGTATTGGTCCCCCTGGATGCCCTTTCAGAAATTTTTTTGAGTAATGGCAAGGAAAAGAAAAAAAAAAATTGACGGAAAAGCTGGACACTTGATTTGAATCGTAACTTTTTTTTAAAATTCTTCTTAGTTCCCACACAATCCCTTTTTTGTCAAATTGAAAATTTCAAGTCCTTGCCCTAAAAAAAATGACTATGTTGTAGAGTCTGGCTGTTTCAGAAAATGAATAAATGGCAATAACATGATAAAAGTAGTTTCTTTTGATTGAAAATGTGTAAGTTTATCTAAACCAAATCAAAGTTAATTGTATTAAGGGGGATAGGCATTTTGATACTAATAAAGATTCAATTGTAAAGTAAGTGCGAAATCTTTATTTCTTTACAAAATTCCATGTTGTGGGTATTCATTTGAATGGTCTCATTGAGATGAATCTCATGAGCACCCAAATCATAGGCTTTGTGCAAGTATAAGTGAAATATTTGAATTTAAGATTCCAAATACCCTTTTAACAATACACCCCCTATCTCTAGGTGTAAGGACTAGGAGTTGAGTACAATCTGGATGTTTCTTTAACCTTAACCCTTGTCATGCTGAGTAAAAAACCTTGGCAAAATTATATATAAATCAAAGTGCTGAAATCTCTATATTTCCTTATTGTGAGTCAGCATCTGATTTTGAAAAACTAATATCTGAATTTTTTCTGTTTTAAAAAAGGAAAATCAGGTGGTATGGACGAAGATCAGACTGCACATATGCGCAGGCTGATGTTTGTCCATACCTCCTGCCAAAGCAGGAATATTCTGGGATCAGCATGACAAGGGTTAATCTGTCTGTAGCAAAGTACTTATCTCAAACCAGACTCTATTTACAAGAATGAAATGTATGCACACTAAAGATGAAAGAAGCGCCAGATAGTTCATATCTAATGGAAAGTTGGCTGTAAACTCCTATCCTTTATTGTCCTCAAACCCTCTGCTTGAGAGTAATAGATACAAAGCTAGTTTGTCAGTGTCTATTTGGCACTAATCGATGGCTCAGCGCAAAATGGTTGTAACTGCCTATATGTTTATAGGCAGTTACAACTGTTTTGTGCTGAGCCATCGACTAACAATGCGTATATCAATGCATGGACATGTATTTTTTTTGCCAGTCCAAGTATGTTTTATTAGTGCTTTTGAAACTATTTTGTCTTCTTTTATTGATTGAATACAAATTAAGTTTTGTTTAACCTCTGAATTGTTGATAGGATTTTGATTTTCCCCCATATTTAATGTTCCCTTGGTGGTCAAATAAAATCATTGTCATAATGCACACATCTTTTCTAGGACTTTAGAAAGAAGACAAAAAGTTGAGCTTGGTCTCTTTATTAAATTAAAATATGAAATGTTCACAATCAAAGCTAGATGTTATTTAAGTTACTCTTCGAATTAGGTTTTAATGTCATGATATTATTAAGGAAGAAGTTTTTCACATTAAATTGCATCTCCTAAAATAATGTTCCAGTGCAAAAAGATTAGTTCATGGATGTGTTGGCAGATTATGAAAGAAGAAAAATAAAAGATGTGCCAAATACCAATAAAGATGTGCTAAACCTAGTGTATCTTATCTGTGTGTCTTTTAACAGTTGATCTGCTCTTTCTCCCAACATATCTGGGTACAAACTGGCTACAAGTAATCCATGTTTCCTGCATTTAACACAAATTGATAATGAACATTTATCCTGCATAATTAAAAATTTGATGAAACAAATGCCAATTTTGATTTGGGACATTTCAATGAGTCATTTGCTTAAGTTTTCCCAACATTAGTTCAAAAGACAGCAGGCAGTCTTGGTTAAGATCAGACTGCATGTCAGTACAGGCTGATCATAGGCTAAACTGTCTACCAAATCTTTATATACAGCTGGAAAATGTCTTAAACAACATGAAAAGGATTTATTATGCCCTGGCCTTTGAAGAAGAGAGGGTATATTGCTTTGGACTTGTTGATTGGTAGGTCCGTCAGTCCATCCATAGATTTTTTTTGTCCAGAGCATGTTCTCCAAAAAGTATGCATATGATACATAACTCTTCTCATCATATTTTTGAGTTATTGCCCTTAGTTGATTAGATAAATAGATAAAATTTATTCTAAAAATGTAATTATACATTTCGATAAAAATATGTATCACAGTATGTTACATACATCATGTCTGCCACCACCAAACCTGGGATAACGCAAAAAAGAGATCGACAAAGAATAGACCACTGACCTGCTCTTTTGTTATACTGCAGAGAAAATTCTAACATTTTCATTGGTTAATGCTGACCTGACAAACATTGATAGCTACGGCCGCTCCAGTATTACCTCTTATACTTCCTTAAGGCGCCTCGACATGAACATAGACAAAAAATCGAAACTGTAATGGCAGCCATGTTTCTCTCGCTTCGCTGATAACACGACCCAAATATACACACTAGGATACAGTTGAAAAGGATGTCAGTTAATAATGTGCAAATAAAAAATGATATAGATGTCAATAGATACCTTAAATTTGTACAAATCTGTCCATTTAAAGTGCCAAATTTCTCGCAGTTTCAGCCAACAAACGCATCCATATCACAATAGCGCAGAGTCTAGTAGTGTGACGTCACAACTATATATTACGTTACTTTGTACATGTTTACTTTTCATAGGGGCCCATTAAGGGATATTGTTGGTTTAAAAGAAATCGGTTTATGCGAACGCCTAAAATAGGCAATAGACAGATATTTAGCCTTAAGACTTTGAAGTATAATAAATTCATAATACGGTTTCTTGCCTGGGTATATGACGGTTTATTCCCGGCAGAAAAATGATGTCAACTCTCGCCTACGGCTCGGGTGACATCATTTTTCCAGCCAAGAATAAATCGTCATATACCCCGGCAAGAAAGTGTATAACTAATAATGTTTATGTTTTACTTTACAAACTTGAGTGCCACTTTAGTATTACCAATGTATTTTAATTCTTTTGCAGCAAAGGCTTGAAATTCTTGAACTCCATTTGGATATTTTCACAACAATGAGCAAGAGATGAAATTAAACCTTCTTATTGAGGCTGAGGGTGTTTTTGCCAACTGGACACGTTCTGGTGACTAAACTTATGACCTACAGATCACTAAGCTACGCCTCATTTATAATACATGTACCTGTACTTTTAGCCATCAAAACATTCATTTCACAATTTAAGTGAATTATGAAATGAATAAAATAAATCTCTGGTGTTTTGAGTCAGTACCCCATATGCAATGGATATGCACTTGATATTACTGGTTGCAAATTTGAAAATGATAAAAGCATACAAATTGCATTTGAAATGCAACATGTGATTGCACATTTAAAATTATTCAGGCATACTCATTCATACTTAAGGTCTTTTTAAACATGGCTTTGAAAAAAAAAACACATATATGAAAGGGGGCGTTGAGTAAATCAGAATTTGGGATAACTATTTTAGAGCAAGATAATAAACCATGTCATTAAATACAACAAAAGTAACTGAATTGTATAAAAGGGGGCCTACAAAACCAACTATTACGAAAATTCAATCTTTTGTAATTCCGTCTTCCGTTCCTCATTATGACCATAGAATTAATCAATTTAGTGCTATTACATGTTAGAATATTTCAACTTTCATTGAGATTAGACATTAATCTTTGTCATTTCCATTCTCACAAAAGAAATCATTTCAATAATGTCTCTGGTATTGAACCCTCAATTTGGTGGCTTTGCTTGTGTGAATCCAAGCAGGGGAGTGGGTTCAGATAGCATGATTATGGGAAATTTTGTTGTGTTCAAGTTTTCAATTTATGATTGTTGTTACTAGTAAATATGTTTTGTCATTTTCTGTACGTAACTGAATCTAGAGGCCCATGCCTCAGTCATAGCGCAGTTGGTAGGGCGTCAGGCTGTAAATCTAGAGGTCGAAGGATTGATCCTAGAAGGCGGCACTCATTCTTTCCGACTATTTGTCTTCCACCAATGGTCAGTAATCATAGATGTGTGTGGGATTGCAGCTGGGGGCTATGAAAGGATGTAATGGAAGTTATTGTGTGAGAAATACCATGAATCCATTGTTAGGTATTCCAGCTGCATCTGAAAGATTTTATGAAAGGGGTAAATCCCTTTCAAACTGGCAAAATCATAGAGGCCTACAATCAATCAATGATTGGGAATCCAAATTTGGGCAGACAGTGTAGACTAAGATCAGCCTGCACAGATGTGCAGGCTGATCGTATCCTACACTAACTACTCTCTACTTATTTTTTGTGTGCAAAAGGGATTGAAATTTCCCAAAAATTAACAATTTATACAAAAATTTTATTCCATAGTATAAGGCAAGGGTATTAGATCATCGACGGATACATACAAAATTTTGATGAACCCATTTAAGAGCCTATGGATTAAAGTTGACAATTACATTTAAGCCAATGAAACATTTATCATCTGATTCTCTCGAGATAGAACAGAATTTGAATTGTGATAAATAATTGAATAATTTGATGAATGAGCCTCATTGGCTCGTTGACGAGTTTCAGTGAGACATTTATACAAATGTAGATTTTATTGATAAATCCCTTGGTACGGTTCAATGTTTCTCTTGGAATACCAATTCTAATCGTGAATTCTGTTGAAAATATTTCAGTGTCATCAGGCTGCATAGCTAAGGTCTTCCTCACTTAAGAGCTACAGATGAAGAGTGGTATTTGGGATTTTAGATTCAAATATTCATATCCCCCCCCCCCCCTCCCCCCCTTGAAACTAAGTGAATGCCACATTTAGATGTAGGTACTTGAAAGTGAAACAAACTTAGTTTAAAAAGAGCATAATTCTTCTTTAAAATGCATATACATTGCCACAGAAAGAGGGGGTAATTTTGAATTTCAAATTAGGTTGTTTCAACTGTACTTGGGCAAATCCTATGTTTTGGGTACTCCTTTGAATTGTCTTGACAAGACAATTCAAAGGAGTAGCCACAACATAGGGTTTCAATGAGAAAGATATTAGCCATAACTTCCATATCAGCACTTCTATTTAGAGCTATCTTCTCTGATAGTAATGGGCTGTTCTTGTGATAGTCAACATATATGCCAAGTTTCAAGGAGATATATTTGATGATAATATCTGAGATATGGAAGTACAAGCAAATTTCAAGTTCGTTCAGCAGCCTGCAATAACACAAACTTTATCAAATTTAACAAATCAACCTTTTGTCCCAAAATAGCCATGCTAAAAATCATGATATTTGATTCAGAAATGTGCATGTGATTGCCGATAAGTCCACCAAGAAATATTACATATTATTATAGATATCTTAATTTTGATACTGTCGTTTACTTAATGTTGGAAATATTCTTTCTTTTTGTTTACTTTTTCTCAATTTCTAGAAAAACCATGCATGTATTCCTCAATTGAACGTTTGTTTTCAAAGATTTTCATCGGAACATTGTATGAACAGTTTTCTTGTCCATGATATCCTTATGATGTGTGGAGAATTTTCCCTGATTGGTGTTATCTAAATGAGATCGGAGTTGTGTTATTTGAACATTTGTAGGAATGACGGTCATTTACTTTGAATCAGATAGGAGCGGGAACTTCCTAATTACGACTCATCATCACATAGAACTTCAAAAGGTCCCTGCCCCCTTGTTTCAACTGATAAACCCATATATTACATGAGAGCGTTTTGTTGGCTCGGCACTAAACAGTTATAACTGCCTATTAACATATAGGCAGTTATAACTGTTTTGTGCTGAGGCATCAATTCGTAATGTTCCTAGTGTTGTCTTTTAGAACTGAGCATGAATCCATTATAAACAAACAGTTTTAATTTTTATGTATGAAATATTACATCTGACTTTATTCATGGTATAACCATCATTCTGTTGTGACACGAGTTCATAAAAAAATTAACTTTGCCAGTGAGTTACATTTCTAACAATTTCATGTGAGTGTGATGGGCAGATGTTTAGCAGCCTGCGCAATCTCATATGGTATGAAAAACTGATTCTTCAATATAGATAATAAAAAACATATTAATGGCTCAGTGCAAAAGAATTGTAAATGCATATGAACATACAGGCAGTTACAACCATTTTACACTGAGCCATCAATATATACAAATGTCTCTAAATTTGCTATCTATTGATGCCTAGTCAAGACTCTGATCAGACTGTGTAAGATGCACAGGCTGATCTGAGTTTTGATGCTGCACACATGCGAAATTGTTGGAAATGTCACACTGACTCAAGGCATATTTCAACAGCAGTTAAATTTGCACTAACCCCTCAATATAGGCCGCCTTAAAGTCTTTAAAAATGCTGCCCTTAGGTAATTATAACTTTAACAAAACAATTTGCTCAAATTAAACAAAACTAAAAAAAAAAAAAAAGAAAAGAGTAGAATTAAGTGTAAGTATTAATTCTTGCATTGACTATGTTTCTTACATACAGAGCACTTTTTCCAGACTCTAGTTACAGCAAAAGATTGATAAAATCATACTTTCATGCTCCATAAGTTATGACAGATAAGGCGGGCTTATCAGGCCCATCATGTTAACATGGCTTTCCACTAAAAGATTACTTTATATATTTATTAATCCTTTTCATATCCGTTGACTTTCATCTTTCTTTCTTGTGCATGTTTTTATCTTTATCGTTGCTGCATTTCTACTTTTATTTGGCAGACGTCAAAGTGCAGATGGTAGCTTGTTGGACAATCACTCGAAAGGTCCCGGGTTTGATCCGTGCTCCGCACTCATCCTTTCTGATTATTTGTCTCCCACTAATTAGTTGATAATTGTAGACCCATGTCATGTGGGATAGCAACTGGAGGCTAGGAAATGATGTAATGGCAGTAGTACTGGTGTGACAATTGCCAGCCATCCATTGTTGCGGCGGCGAAAAGTCTGAATGATGGTGAAAAGTTGGGTATAACCCCGTACAAACAAAAAGAAAACAAACAAATATACTTTTATTGGGCAGACGTCATAGCGCATTTGGTAGCACATACAACTCTCAATCTTTAATCATTGGGTATCATGGGTCCCTGGTGGCAGCAGCAAGAATCCTTTTCGACATTTGTCAACCAACACTCTGTGTTTAATCGTAAATCAAAGTGGGATAGCAGCTGGAGGCTAAGAAAGGATGTAGTACTAGTACTTGTGCGTGAAAATACCTGGAATCCATTGTTGGGTGCTCCAGCCGCCAAGATATGACTGAAAAATTGTTTAACCCTTTGCTGTTTAATCCCTGCTTTTTACGTGCCTGTGATTATATGATTGACAAAAGATTGTGAAAAAGAAGAAATTGCTTCTGACAAGCAATTTCTTCTTTTTCCACACTATTCTCTACCCTACTGAATGGTTATTTTTCTAATTAAATCTACTTTAAATTTTTGTCTGCAAAACCTTTGAATTTGGACAGGTCCAAAATTTTGTAAAACAGGAAAGTGTTAATTATGCAGCAATGAACCCCATTTAAACAAACAAACAAACATCAAATCAACATTTATTGGTATTAATACTATATCTAGATGTCTAGGAATTAAATGTCCGAAATTATTCATGAAACTTGCAAAGATTTCATTAAGTCTTAGGTAAATGTATATGTATGGGACTTAATGACATACTGGTAATAAAATGACAGACCTTAGAAGCATTGAGACATATTTATGGAGAAGTGGAAAAAGGAGTATTTACAGCTAGTCCCCTTAAAAGGGCCAAAGGTCTTGTGTTTTCTGTCTGACTCCCGCTGTTTGTTTCACTTTATCAGGAGTTCTAAGACAAGGGAGCCCAAGATACTTGTTGTATGAGGGTTTGATTGGCATCGAGCTTGCAGGATTCCACAGTCGGAGGTGTTACTGGTAATCAGAAAATCCCAGGGATTAGAACAGAGCTCTTGTGTCCCCTTCACATAGCCCTTTTCTTTGAGGAAAATTTGAGAAGTTGTTCCTTATTCAATGAACTTGCTTATAAAGTATTATTATACTATTCAGACAATTTGGATGATGCTTTGTTTATAAATGAAATGTATTTCATTTTTATTGTGTCTTCAAAATCATTTCCAACTGAAGCTGTGAAAATTTTATACTGAATCAAAGGACTGAAGGCACTGTTATATTTAAATTGATATCTTTGGATTAAATTGGTGCTTATAATATTAAGCAATACAGCCAGATGTTATGTGAGGTTAATTCCTTTAGGAGAAGCATTAAAATTACCATTAAGTGAGCATTGTTGATCTTGAACAGCTAAATTCTTAATGCAATACAAAAAGACAAAGTTTTTTGACTCTGAGCACCTTAAGGTGTATGCAAACATTCTTCATGATGAAATAATGTCAAATGTTAAATGATACTCATCTTATAAAGTGACATTATGACATAATTTGTAAGACAGTGTCACAAAGATCGCATATGGTACATATTTCTGATGTTTTCTTCATCTCAGAGTTAATATTGTTCATTGTGCACACAATTACATTTTTGGAGGAAAATTCTGCTGTAGAGGAGAAGCCATGAATTTTGATGGCCTAGCCCAAAAACTGTTGTAGCTGCCTTTACGTTTATAGGCAGTTACAACTGTTTGGTGCTGAGCCATCTTAACATAATTGTCATATTGAGTTTGTGATATCAGCAATATGCTTTGTATATTATAACAATGATTGCACTCACCGTCAATATGGATATTATAGGAAAGTTGCATAACAATTGTAAGTTCCTTTAAATATATAGGCACTTTCAGTAGTGTTACACTGACCCCTCGATATATATTATTATTATTATTATATTTATTCATTTACGGAATTAATTCATACTTTGGCCAATGAGGGAAATCTAGACAAATTTGTCCATTAATCATTTTAAATGTTTCCAGTAGATTTATTGGTCCACAACCTTCTGTCATCGTAAAAAAAAGATTGTAACATGCAACACCTGCATACATGTTAACTGTCTTGTCACCGCCTTAGTTACTTAACCTCCACATTATAAATTATAATTTCTTACTGAATGCCTTACATTTTTTTCTCTTCAAGCGAGAGAGCAATAAGTTATAAGAGGTCTCCTATGCTTGCACTTGAAATTTGTTATTTGACTCATTATACAAAGACAATTCAACATGCTTGCATCAAAAGGTCTGAAATACATAGATTCTTTTCAAATTTAAGTTCTTGGAAACATCAAATTTAAAAATAATCATTTTGATGAAGCAGATGATGTGTTCAGAGAAACATGTGAATCTGAGCTAACACGCAAAAGTCAAAATTAATGCCTATTACATATCAATGACTCAGTCAAAAACAGTTGTAACTGCCTATATGTTTATAGGCAGTTACAACTGTTTGGTGCTGAGCCATCAGTGACCTCCATTAACTTGCAGATTCCAGAAAAGATAGGTTGGTCGGTCTTAAAGTTACAATTCATGCCTTTATATAAGTTTTGGTTCACGTTTCCTGCTCAAGAATAAAAGAAGACATTTTAATGATCTTAAATTTAAAGTTTCGCACAATATCAAATGAGAAGTTCTGTAATACGAACTACTTTTTGTTTCAATTTTCTTTCTGAAACCACACATCAAGTGTTCAATTATAGGAAATTAAAGTCAATTTCCCCTGTATCAGATCTGAAAGCTCCATCTTCTATATAGAATTAGGTTACAACTTTTAAACAAAGCAGACATGTGTTGCATGTGTGTAAATTCTAAGAAACAAATTGCTGATATTTACTTTCTTTTACTTTTCTTTTGTTTCTTTAGATAGCAAAATTTTAATAATTGAGGAAAAAGAAGTAGATACAAATTGCAATAAAAAATTGTGCACAATACTTCAGGACATCTTATCCCTTGTCATGCTGAACCCCTAATATTCCTGCTTTGGCAGGAGCTATAGATTAACAACAGCCTGCACATATGTGCAGTCTGATGTTAGTCTACACCACCTGTTTCTCACTTTCAAACCAGAATTGTCGATAGATTTAGTTTTTCAAATAAAATTGACCTACAGTTGCAGATACTTTCAGTGCTTTTTGTCCTTTGATTTTGATGAAAATTTTTAGCCAAAATTATTCAGCATGACAAGGATTAATAAAAGATCAGATAGTGCTGATTTATCACAGAATGATAAAAGCAGAGTAAGTCATGTCATTCATTTAAATAGTCAGATTCTGATTTTGGAATAAAATCTTAGCTGGGCCAAAGCCTAATTTCCATTGAAGTACATTTTAAGCTTGGCTGTTTTCAGAGAAAACCCAAGGTATTGCTATAGCCTTGGTGTGGTCGTTAGATTTGTTGCTGTGAATAGGCTATGACATTTTGCGATATATCTGGTTCTACTGAAGGTATTCATATGAAAGTTGACACATATATTAACTTTTATAAAGAGCAACCTTAAATGCTATCAAAGGGGATAAATTATGCCACTTTTTCGACTTAGATTTTTATCCACCATCCACCACTCAACAGCCGAGCGTAGGCACTTTTAGGCAGTACAGTACTTATGTTGTATTTAAAGTTGCCATATCTTTTTTGTTCTGATAGAGCTATGCCTTTGGCGTCAAGATCGTCCCTTAACTTTCATTTGTTTTTTTTTTGGCATGCATGCTTCAAAATTGTTATTTGCCAATGATTCTAGATTACTGATCCGTGTCTTGGCAGTGCACGGTATTTAACTCTTGTCATGCTGAACCCGGAATATTCCTGGTTTGGCAGGAGCTATAGACAAACATTAGACTGCACATATGCGCAGTCTGATGTTAGTCTACACCACCTGTTTTTCATTTTCAAACCAGAATTGTCAATAGATTTAGATTTTCAAATAAAAATTGACCTAGAGTTGGTACTTTAGGTGATTTTGCCCTTTGATTTTTATGAAATTTTTTAGCCAAAATTTAATCAGCATGACAAGGGTTTAGGTATTTCAGTCTTGTGCATTTACCTACATACTTCGATCCCACACAAAGACGCACATGGCCAGAGCCTGTAGGTCAGTCATGCATTCTGGGATGCTTGACCTGTACCGTTATGAGGTAGATTTGATTACAGTTCTTCACACAAGTGGCTAATTTACTGGTTTATGGCTGCAGCTTGGACATCAAAGGCTCCAAAAAATTAGTTGAAATTTGGTTTGAAGTGACCCATGTCTCAGAGGTTCACTTCTTTCATTGCTGGTGTTGTCTGCTAGCTACAGAGTAGATTTGATTTATGAAAATGAATCAAGGTTTTGATGTAGACTTGTGTTAGAACTTATTAAATATTGATGGCTCAGCATGAAACAGTTGTAACTGCCTATATGATTATCGGTAGTTACAACTGCTTTGCGCTAAGCCATCAATTTGAACTAATCTGAGGCAGTCGATCAGTTCTTCAGAGAGAAAGTCTTTGCTTTTTAATGTGAGTCTCTGACCCTCAAAACTTCCCTTAAACAGCAGCAAGACAGCTTTATTAGTCCACATTGAAATCATCAGCTTGACTTTTGAATGATATTAAAAATACAAAGCTTTACTTATGAACCTACCAACCTTACATCCATCTACAATTTAGGTTAATATTCAAGGTATGCAGCAGGAAGCTAGATAAATATTGGTGTGATTATCTAGAGAGTCTGAAGTTTTGATGAGATTCAAGGTTAGATAGCAGCTCTTTTAGAAGCAATAGAAATTAATACATGGTGAGAAGAGTATTACATGGAATAAGTGATGCTCAGTGGGGGATTACACCAGCATCCTTAATGCTTTTCAGTGGTTTATCGAGAAATAACGGTAGATTATCACATGATAATCTCACCACAAAAGCAGTGAAATTATCAAAAACTTATACCCTGCTCTTGTGCATTTCATCCTATCTGACGTCATTTATGCGGGACGAAATAAGTGACGTCACAATGAACGTTGCATAGCAATCACGCGCAAAATGACGTGCTTCACGAAAATATGTACTAGAAAATTCACATTTTGTCTCATTTTTTAATTAAAGAAATAGAATAATCATTTGTTTTTCGTGTAAGATCGATTAATATTTCATTTCGTGAACAACAAAGGCTATATTTTCACTCATGGCTCCGCCACTCGTGAAAATATAGCCTTTATTGTTCACTCAATGAAATATAAATCGATCTTACACTGAAACAAACGATTATCCTCTATATCCTTTCCCTATTCTCTATGTAGCTATCATACACACTCTTCTAGAAGCAATAGAAATTAATACATGGTGAGAAGAGTATTACATGGAATAAGTGATGCTCAGTGGGGGATTACACCAACATCCTTTCTCTCATACTCTCTTAGCAAATATTTTAGGGACAAGAAAGAGGTCTGTCCCATTCAAATTTTTGTCTGTTTGTGTGTGTGTGTGTGTTCTATGATACATTGCTATCCCTGACGGCGGCACTCATTCTTTCCGACTATTTGTCTCTCACCAAAGGGTTGATAATTGTAGACCTATGTGAGATAGCAGCTGAAGGCTAGGATGAGATGTGATGGTTGTACTGGTTAGAGAAATACCAGGAATCCATTGTTAGGTGCTCCAGCCACCGCGATAAAACTGAGAAAATGTTGAAAGCGGCGTTAAGCTTCATTCAATCAATGTATGATACATTGTTATCCATTGTCATGCTGAACATGGAATATTCCTATGTAAACATGTGGTATAGACAAGGATCAGCCTGCACATATGTGCAGTCAGATCTTAAGTATACATCACCTATTTATCCCCTTTCAAGGCAAATATGAATATCAAAGGATAGATTGCCTGGTACCCTTAGATTCTAGTGCTTTCAGTACTTTGATTTAGCTGCAAATTGACAAGGGTTAAGTTTTATGCCAAATTCTTTCCTTTTCCGATCCAGTCCATCTGTCTGGTCCATCATGTTAAACTCGGCTAATGTAAGCCATTGAAAGACTTAAGATTGCATTGGACAACTTCTGGATATGAGATCCAAACCTTCTCCATTATTCATTGTAAAGCGAACTTAGGCTCTGATTTAAATTCAATTTTCTATACCTTGTAATTACAACTACAACAGGCTGTTAATGCGATATTTTTGCAGAAAATAGCCATATATTACAGGGTGTTCACTTAGCTTTAGATTTTAGAGTTATATAATATAGATTTGTTGCATTTTGATTACATGTTTAATAGATCCATAGTGCATTCAACTTTTTTTTGTTTAGACAAAAAAGAAACTTGAATTTTTTTAAAAAAGTTAAATGAACAAAATATTTGAAATACAAAACCAGTAGACATTTATTTTTAACAAGAAAGAATTCTTTATGATAATGAAGTTGGCAGAATGTTGGCTATGTTTCTAGGGGAATAAATTTGGAAGAAAACAAAATAAACAATCTAGTGTTATGTTTACACAGAAACACCATTTATTTATAGGAGACTTGGGAACCCAGTCTATTATAGGTCTATCAGGAAATTATCCTTTTACCAGGGGTTCAGTCTAATTTCATGTCAAAATGGAGCAAAAAAACAAAAACAAAAAAAAAGGAAGAAAAAATAAACAAGTTTTATATGTTAGCTTGAATTATTATAACCCTTGTCATGCTGCATAAAATGCTTTAAAAAAATACATAAAAGTCAAAGGGTGGATAGCACTCATATTCGGAATCCATTGTTAAGTGCTCCAGCGGCTGCAATGTAACTGAAAGATTGTTAAACATGGCGTTAAACCCCATTGAAATGAATAAATGAAAATATTAAAAGGCGTTTTAATAGGATAATTAAATTAAAGAGGTTAGTGCATATTGATATTTGCAGTGTTGGGACTTACAATATTTTTGTACTTTACTTGTATTTCTCACACCAGCACTAGTATACCATTACATCTTCTCCTAGCCTCCAGCTGCTATCCCAAATAAGTCTATGATAATTTAACCATTGGTGGGAGACAAATAGCCAACAAGGATGAGTGCAGCCGGTTGGGGATCAAACCCTGGATTGACAGTAGGACATGCTACCAACTGAGCTACTTGTTGCAGCAGCTACTTTTGATATCCTGAATAAGCATTAAATGAGAGCTAGGATATGGAGTAGAAAGTGAGGAGAATGTAATAACTTTAATTATTGACTTAAGGTGTAGTGTAGCGGTGCAATAAAGATTGATAATTATAAGATATGAAACTGTTTTCTGGTTGAAACAAAGAAAAATTATAAGATTTTCATCACCTTGGAGTCTTTACTGACTAGACTTGCTGTCTAGTTACATCGTAGTTACAACTTTGTCTTTATACACTATTGTCTGTCTGTCACATGCTCAAAATTTTAATTAACTTTTTTTTCCTTTAATCATCGTTTTAGAAAAGTAATTTACTTGTTTAATATATTTATTAATATGGATTATATTTGCAAAAGTTGTTATTTAAGTGAATTTTGTGAAATTTTGGTGTTTCAGGATCAGCTCAAAACTATTGTAAGTGCCTATAGATATATAGGTACTTACAATTATTTTGCTCTGGCCCCCTCAATAATTTTTTCCATCAGCACAAACAAAGCCATGTCCATAGCTGCGAGCTCCTATAAAGTGCCAAAATTTTGGAAGTAAGAGGACAATGTCCCCACGGTCAGAAAAAAAAGGGGAGGGGACTTTTTATAAAACAAATATAGATCACACTTACAATCTAGGTACCAGGGTTTTGAAACCAATTGGGCAGACTGGCCCCATGGTCTGAAATAATGGTGACATTTGTAATTTTTGTCAGGACAATTATGGTCCAAATTCACAGCCTTTACATATTACTGATAATAGATATAGTATTAGAATTTAAATTGGTTGTAAATTATGAAAATATGGCTGGAAGTCAAAGATGTTTTAAGAAATAATTACCTTCCAATTCATTAACAGAATTAATTGAGAGGAAGTTTGAGTGTCAAGGTGGGGGGTGAGTGCTGTTGTTATCTGCTATAAGGTTGAGTGAATTCAATTTTCTCGGAATCCATCATCCCCCATTACTGCAAGGTAATCAGGGAATGACCTCAATGTTAAATTAACTGTACCAACACATCTTCCCCATAGCTGTTGTTATATTTTCTGGAAATATTCTAAGATTAATACATTTGCCTAAAGCAGTCATGAATGTCAAAGTTTAAAGTATGATTATTAGAAACTCAAAAAGCACTTACCATATTTAAGTTCATGTCTTTTTTCTGTTGTTTATAATCACAGACCTATGTGGAATAGCAGCTGGAGGCTAGGAAAAGATGTTATGGTAGTACTGAAATACCAGGAATCTATTGTTAGGTGCTCCAGTCACTGCGATAATTGATTGATTGAATGGAATTGTAAGCCGCTTTCAATATTTTTTCAGTTTTATTGCATTGGCTGGAGCACCTAACAATGGTTTCCCTAGTATTTCTCTTACCAGTACAACCATCACTTCAATTCCTAGCCTGTCACCTTAATAAAAAGTGGCATAAAAACCATTCATACAAAAAAAACAAAAAAAAACTGTTTTCCATCAAGTGATGGCTTTAAGGGGTAGCAAGTTCAAAACCTTCAGAACACTAAAAGCTCTTGACTTTCAACACTTACTGGGGTGCGTGAATTTGTGAGTCAGTAGTTATTTTGAAAATATTATTGTTAAGCTCTTCTTGTTTATAAAAAGGAAAACCGGTTGGTATAAAATAAGATCAGACTACACTCACATACATGCAGGCTGATCTATTTCTATACCTACCACCAACAGCAGGAATATTGCTTAAGCAGGATTTCAATGGTAAAGAAACTCTTCCTTGGAACTTCTTGCATAGAATTGATGAACCAAGAACTTATGGTTAAAGGTCCTGAAGGTTTCTTTTTCACAAATTTGGATCTTGATATATATATATATATATATATATATATATATATATTTTTTTTTTTTTTTAAGCTACTCTTTAACAGATAATGTATGACACCTTTCCTTTTACCACAGCATAAAAGATAGCTTCATTCAGAATTACAAATGTATTTAATTGCCCTCAAAATTGCATACATAATTATTTTGAAGTACATTTTAACAAAGTGGTTTAGAATTTCTCTATTGGTTACTGAGTATCAGTGCATACTTCATTAACATTTTGCTGTTTAATCCCTGCTTTTTACGTGCCTGTGATTTTATGATTGAGAAAACATTGTGAAAAAAGAAGAAATTGCTTCCGACAAGCAATTTCTTCTTTTTCCACACTATTTTCTACCCTACTGAATGGTCATTTTTCAAATTAAATCCATTTTAAATTTTCGTCTGCAAAACCTTTGAATTTGGACAGGTCCAAAATTTTGTAAAACAGGAAAGGGTTAAAAGGTAGGGTGTTAATGTTTGCTTCTCAACATCTAAGATCAAAGAAACTCATAACAAAAAGTAATTTCTTTATGCATAATTTGATGTTTTTCATAAAAAATCTGTTCAGCTTTACAGGTGCTCTTTCTATACTTACAACTGAGGTAATAATTGGGGTAAATTTCATTGATATACCATATTTCCCCCAATAAACATAAATCAAACTTATTAATCCCGACACCCCCCCCCCCCCTTTACCCCCCCTATCCCCCACCACCACCACAACCACCAGTGCTTAATGGCTTTGCAACAATTGATAATTCACCATTTACTTAAATTGTCAAATTTCTGACCTACTATTAAGGGTGAGCTGTACCATTTTATAAATTTAGGTAGGAAGCAGAATCCAGTGCAGTTAGTTTAAGTTGTTAAAGCTTATATAAAGTTCAATGATTATAGGTCATTTGCTTCTTCAGTTTTAAGAAAAAAGTTCAATGGCGGCCTTCAATTGTGATCTTGACCTTTATACTGTGTTATCTCAGAACAATTGGGTCATGGGCAACAATTTTAGTAAGTTTCATTATTCTGTTTCACTTGTTTCTTGAGTTAAGTCCAGAAGGGATTATCAGACAAGGTACAATTGTGACCTTAACTTTTGGCTTTTGTGATTCTATGTCACTACAATCTTGAGTAATAGTTTGAAAAGGGGGTTTCAGACAAGGTTTGATTGTGACCTTGACCTGAAATTGACTGTTCACCTTTATTAACCCTCTCCCTTTAAAAGGGCACATTGATGGGTCAAGGGCAGCAATTTTATAAAGTTTTAATGATTCTTGTTTACTTAGATGGTTCTTGAGTTAGAATATAGAAAGGATGTTCAATAACGTTTGATTGAGACCTTGATCTTGAGCTTTGTGACCAAAATTCAAAAGTGCACTTCTTTTGGTCATGGCCAACAACTGTTTATAAAGTTTTATAATTCTAGGTCACTTCATTATTGAGTATTGGAAACAAAAAAGGCCCACAGATGGAGTTTGAAGAGTACCTCAAATCATTTCCATCAACTAGGCTGTGATTAGAAAGTTTTGATTGAAATAGGTGGGGTTGACTATAGAAGAATAGATTAAAAAAGTTTTGCCAATAACTTGCCCTGGCACTACATAATCTTGTGTTTTTCTGCTTGCATGTTTTGCAATACATGAACACTGCACGAAATGTGCATGCTGCAGAAGTCGAGAAATTGCTTTTAATTGCAAATTTTCAAAGATGTGCCCATAGTACAGAATGTATGGGAAATGAATCATTCTTGGCTTCAAAGCTGCTTTGATTCTTTGAACAAAAAAAGCTTTAGCTTGTAACAGAAGATGTGCAACATGCACAGACCTTTTGAATTGGTTGATAAAATCTAGTGTTTCTGTTATCACAGGGTATAACGTGCCACGCCGACACCAGAAGGTTCGTGGACACCTGATCGATTTTTTCGATACGGAACTAACGGTGGTGCAAGTTTTTGACTGATTTGTAAACCAAAATAATCATTTTCATTTCAAGTTTTAGTATCACTGTCGAGATAAATGGTTCTTCTTTTAGGAAAAAAAGGAGAGGGTAACAACTAAGCAAAATGAGCGAGTTCTAGCCCTAGGAGTGAGTGACTTTGCTTGTTTTTTTAGGTTTGTCATTAATTTTTTGTCAAACAACCTGACTGTTCTTCATTATTTGTATTTTTCTAAGAGGATTTATGTTTCCCCAACACGCATACCAAATTTCTCGGCGAAAGATCCACATAAAGCAAAGATATTCGTACTTTTATTGGCCTGGGTAGCGGAAAATATGATAACAATACACCCCCTGAATTTTTAGAGATTTGAAATCGACACCAGAGTTAAAAGAATTTGTGATAACTCGACACCTACCACTAAATATTCCTCCTTAAATGCTCGTGTACTAACCGTTTACGGAGCAATTTCTGTACATTTCAGCTTATAAAGGCTCGATGATTAATTTAGGAGCATATTCAAACCAATCCCGCAATTATTTTCACCGTTCTGTCCTTTTGAATATTTGTGTGAAGTACTGGTGTGGGAAACATCATGAATCGATATTTAGCTGTTCCAGTTGCCGCGATATGACTTCAAGATTTTTAAAAGCAGTGGTAAGCCCCAAACAAACAAACAAACACACGAAAACGAGGATGGAAAGTGATAAGCGTGCTGTTTGAATTCAAAGAAGTATGATAACAACGCCATACAATGAGACGAATATCTATGTATATCGATCTCACACTATAAAGCGAACCATTATTCTTTTTTCTTCAATGGATAATATAAGACGATAAGTGAATACTTTCGGATTGATTGGTTTGGATAATCTCTTTCGCGCATGATACCATGGTATGGGATAACACCAACGGTATGATGGTACCAGATTAAATGTCTCATACCACTTTATCTTTCAATCTTGATTCAAATTGGTAATTGCACTGTTTTGTGGTGAAATTACCTAGTGACAGTCCATCTAGAAATCTTGTTAACATACTGGAAAGCGGCAAAGAAAATCCGTTTCTCATTCGATTTTAGCTTAATAAGAAATTTGTAAAATATAATATTAAACTTACAAACACAATATTTATTACAAATATTCAAGTCATTACATTAATTGGAATTATTTTTAAAATATAAGCCGAAAGAAGGTATACTTGCTATGACCCAAGTAGGGCCATTTGAGAGAAATATACCGGTCTGCACTCAACCAAAAACCTGACAAAGATTGTATTTTTACGCCCATCCATATTTTCTAGCTCAGTTAGAAACGTGTAGCCCTGCCGCGCACAACTTCCATAAGACCATTACCATCTGACACGCATCATTTTTCTCTCATCAATAAATGAACAACAATAATCGAAAAGCAATTGAAAAATGCCAAGTGAATCCATAGCATAAGCGTAGGCCAGAGCTTCAGATTGACAGTGGGCCCGGGTCATTTCTCACATGATGACCCACAACTTTCCAACAGTTGGGGTCCTGTGACCCTGTCCTGCTTGGATATGAAACATTTTTACCATAATGAAAATATGCTTTGGCCCATCATTTCAGGAAATGACCCACAACTTTTTACCTCATGGGTCAATTGGACCCATCAGTGTTGAAAAGAATCTGAAGCCCTGGCGTAGGCCAATTTAAGTTTGAACAATGTAGGAAAGGAGTTAACGGCATGAAAATTATTTCGTATTTAGAGGAATTATCATTTCGCTTCCATAGAAATTGCGAAGTCCATTAAAGTCTTGTTTTTTCATTAAAACAAGAAATCATAACATGTTCAAAAGAGTGTCACCCAAGGGTTTTTAACCACCCAACGATCTATTGTGGACACGTGACATTTGACGGAAAATATGCCGTCTTTACTCCAATAGGGTAAATGGATTCCTATATCTCCAAGAACCAATCAGACGCTTATAATTTTATTTATGTTAGCGAAATTGCGCTTTTGACTTGCTATATTAATTTTGAATGCAGTTGTTGATCCAATCTCTTTAGTGGTTTTGGAGCGTTTCTGAATGGTGTGAGTGAGTGTTGGGAGTGAACAATCTGAGCGCTGACTGAGTGATTTTGAAATGGCTTTGATGGCGCTAGGTGTCAATTTCACGATGTAATTAACTGCATTTATACTAATTAAAGAAGAATTAAAGAGAACTATGTCACGTAATCTTTGCTGTATTTACGCGAAAAGGGACAATGAAAAAGCATTCAAACAAAAATTAAAATTTTGAAGTATAGAAAAAAAATCACATAAGCTAATAATTTCTGACACATGCAAAAAAATGTTAAGACGTTAATCTTTCCGAAGCGAGACCTACAAAGACATTAGTCAAAACTGATTCAGGTAAGCAAAGCGCTTGCAAACGTTAGCGAGCACTTTCTTGCTTTCCTATTCTGAACAGTATGCCTGCTATGGGCGTTTGAAATAATCGCTAGCAGCGTCGCAATGTGACTAACATAGCAAACGGATAAATTAACCAATGTTATCGATATTTTTGAAAATCTCGCGATTTTCGTTTTGTTCGGATATTTTACCATCTGAAGGGCTAAATCTATGAATTACAAATGTTTTTTTTTTCTTTTAAATTCATTTTATACTTCTAAAAGTATTTTCTTTGATTAAGCTTTGAGTCGAGTCCATTTGGTCGCCTAGCAACCGGGTCATTTTTGGAAACCGCTTGAGGTGCGCTGCGGTGCGTTGAAGATAGACTGCTCGCTATAAAAACTTTTCGCGGCGAGCGCTTTCGTATCATGAATGCAAGGCAGCTTTTGATTTTCCTTTGATGAAATGTAAACTATAATGACGCAGTATGACCAACACGTTGTACACGTAGGCAAGCTGAATATATGCTCTTTAGGTCAAGCGCTTATATTATTTCCTCATTCAGACGCAAACGAATACACACGTAACAGTAACAGGACGCATGAAAACGACATATACCCGATAAAAATTAAGAAGGGGATAGACGAAATTCAACGGCCTTTGAACGTTCTATAGATCGCATTTATGAATACAAATATTCAAACGGAGTTGGCCAACTTGGTCCAATGTATGATGGGCAGAACGGTGAAAATAAGTGCTTTAATTTACGGGATTGGTTTGAATATGCTCCTAAATTAATCATCGAGCCTTTATAAGCTGAAATGTACAGAAACTACTCCGTTAACGGTTAGTACACGAGCATTTAGGGAGGAATATAGATGATTTAGTGGTAGGTGTCGAGTTATCACAAATTCTTTTAACTCTGGTGTCGATTTCCAATCTCTAAAAATTCAGGGGGTGTATTGTTATCATTTTTTCCGCTACCCAGGCCAATAAAAGTACGAATATCTTCCCTTTATGTGGATCTTTCGCCGAGAAATTTGGTATGCGTTTAGAGGAGACATACATGCATTTAGACAATCACAAACAATGAAGAATAGTCAGGTTGTTTGACAAATAATTAATGACAATCCTAAAAAACAAGCAAAGTCACTTACTCCTAGGGCTAGAACTCGCTCATTTTGCTTAGTTGTTACCCTCTCATTTATTTCCTTAAAAGAAGAACCATTAATCTCGGCAATGACACTAAAAATTGAAATGAAAATGATTATTTTGGTTTAGAAATCAGTCAAAAACTTGCACCACCGTTAGTTCCGTATCGAAAAAATCGATCAGGTGTCCACGAACCTTCTGGTGTCGGCGTGGCACGTTATACCCTGTGTGTTATTGTGAGACATTGCTTTCTGTGATTTAAGTTGACATTGTCATAGTGCAACACCATTGGCTCTCGAGTAAGCTTTTGATTTGAAAAATGACTAATGTGTCAGGTATGAATTCATGGGACATAATACCCACAGCATTTGCATGCAAAATAGTTAATGGACTACTGACATTTTCAGTTTAAAGAATCTCAAAATCAGAGCTACAGATTGAGGGGGTATTTAGGATTTCAAATTTAAATATTTCAAATAAAACCATATGTTGTAGGTAATCATTTGAAACATCTCACCAAGATGGTTCAAACGAGTAGCAACAACATAGGGTTTTGTTGTGAAATTAAGATTTTAGACTGGCTTTACCCCCTCTTATCTGGCCCCAATGCTCCAAATGTTTTGTAATGACACCAAACCCAGCCCTATTCATGTTATTTCAGGATGGCAAAATGGTACAAACTGCTAAATTTGCACTGGGCTGTCAACAGTGTTTATTATAGGATTTCATAACTAAGGAGGATTTCAGCACAAAATTTAAGCAATTGAGATATAACTAGTATTCCATAATCTTTGTTCATAGTAAAAAATCTCCCACAAATCTAGAAAATATGGGGGATGTTTGTGAAAAAAATGGGGCAATCCCCCTGCCTAGAATAAACACTGTGTCAATCCCATTTCCTCTTTCATAAGATTTTCTTTCTTAACTCATTGATTATGAAATTTTAATTATCATATGTCAAGAGTAAATTGATGGGTCAATGCAACACTATTGTAAGTGCCTATGAATAAATAGGCACTTACAATAGTGTTTCACTGGCCCCTCGAAATGCTACAGATGATCTGTGTTCAAACGAGTAATGAACTATTAATCCTTCGCAGGTAAGTGTTCCACGTAATAGAATATACTATGGATATAATTTTTTGTATGCTTTAAATAAGAAATGATTACTTTGATCTCGTCATTAATGACTTGTTTTGGCCGCCCATACAGGTGTGAGGGGGTTCTAGTTTAAGGCACATGTGGCCTGTAAAATTTATACACAGAGCAATATATTTTTTATTATTCCAACATGTGCCATACAAGATGTTATTTTTCTGGGATGAAAAATTATGTTGATAGAATCTTTTAATAGTCTGGACAGAAAACTCAAGGCTAAAGCTATTGTATAAGTTAGAAATTTTCAAGATACACAAAAAAGTCTATTGAATAAATTCATATAGATATAAAAAAGAAAATTCTCAAAGAGATTTTCTTAATCATGATTAATTTATTAGGGGCCATAGAATGACAAATAAGGGATCGGGCTATAGAGATCAAGCCGTTTAACATTGAATTTATGATTGAGTTCCAAGCATTTTGACATCTGGAACTTGAAATTCTTAACAAATTACTTTCTTTGTATTGTTACAATATACTATTTTCTTTTACCCATAAAAATCCCATCTTCTAGAATTAGATGTAAATTAAAAGCAGGCCATCTTACTCATATGTAAGAAAAACAGCAGCCTAAATGTCTTTACCCTTCATCGTTGTGAATAAAAATACATGTAGTGGCAAAATTGCATTTAAAATCAAAGTGCTGAAGGCACTGGATGCAGTCATCTTTTGTCACTATTTGTTTTGAAAAATAAAACAAACTTGTCTTTCGAACTTTTCTGGTTTATGTAGGAGATACAGGAGTTATAGACTCTGGTCAGACTGCTAATTAAATGCAGGCTGATCTTTGTATAGACCTCCTGCCATAGCAGGATCAGCATGTGAAAGGTGGGAAAATTAATGTTCTAGGGATGTTATTGGCATTATCACTTGAAACCTTGAAAATGAAATCATCAAGTGATATTTAGTAAATAAATAATTGTATTCTTTTAAGATTTTTCAAATTAAGGGGTCAGTGCAATACTATTGTAAGTGCCTATATATTTATAGGCACTTACAATAGTGGTGACTGCTGACCCCTCAAAATGGTCTGATTAAATGTCAATTGGTGACAAAAACCTTACGACTTTGACAACAAGTTAAGAACAATTTTTTTGTGGCTTGCTAATTATATGTTATGGAATTTACAAAGGGTAATATTTATAGGTGAATAATGCCCATTATTTACATAGATTAATTGATTAACAGGTGTCAGTGACATAGATAAAAATTGTTTATTTACATAATTATAACATAACAGCTTATGCTTTATGACCTCATTAATTTACTTCAACATTGAGCCATGCCATTTGAATAATTTCGAAAATTCTATAATATCAAGCCGCCATCATAGCTCGGTTGGTAGCACGTTGGACTGTCAATCTAGAGGTCCTGGGTTCAATCCCCGACGGCGGCACTCATTCTTTCGGACTATTTGTCTCTCAGCAATGGGTTGATAATCATAGACCTATGTGGAATAGAAGCTAAAGGCTAGGAAAGGATGTGATGGTTGTACTGATGAGAGAAATAAAAGAAATCCATAGTTAGGTGCTCCAGCCGCCGAAATATAATTGAAAACTGTAGAAAAGCGGCGTTAAAACTCCATTCAATCAATCTATTATATCAAGTGACATATTTTTAAGAATCAGTTGAGGAGTAGCAAAAAACTACGTAGTTATTCAGGGGCACTTGAAATAAATAGTGCATGTGACATCAGCAAGGGCAATTATAACTTCAGCAGCAAATTACTGTTTAACCCTTTGCTGTTTAATTCCTGTTTTTTAAATGCCTGTGATTTTTTTCACACTATTTTCTACCCTACTGAATGGTTATTTTTCAAATGAAATGCAGTTTAAATTTTTCGTCTGCAAAACCTTTGAATTTGGACAGGTCAATTTTTTTGTAAAACAGGAAAGGTTTAAAACAGTAATTTGCTGCTGTAGTTGTTGGAGTTCAATCTCACCTTGCTGGATTTAAATTTTGTTTCAAACAAATTACCGATTATCATGATTCTTCGACCACTTTAGCTGAAACATTCCCGTATGATTTAGTAAAATTATAGGTTGTGTAGGCAAAGATCAGCCTGTATTTCTGTGAAGGCTGATCATGGTCTATTACTCTATACTGTCTGCAAGAGCTTTGTGTTCAACAGGAATATATTGTAAACAGCATTATGAGAAGGTTAATTCATCCATCAAATCCATCAAAGTTTTTACAACTTTTCAATTAAGTTCGTTCTCTGTCTCTCAACCAACAGAGAACATCAACCTAGAATACACTTAAATAGGATAAATTAAAGCATGATACTTATGCTCAAGGCTATTTTGACTTGTCAGTTGTATTGAGTGGTCACTTGGACATCCAATTGTCTAAAGTTACGAGTCCTCAGATGACCGAGCCAGGACAATAAATGACCTACATGGTCAGTTTCATTGATAATTTAATTGTTATCCGTCTATTGAAATGTATGTGAACTAGCAACAAGGTTTAGAAAATAAACCAGATATAAATGTTGCCTAGCTAATGTTTTAAAAAAAACTGATAAACTATATCGCAAAGTCAACCAGGCTGTCCAAGGTACCAAGAGCTTGCAAGCACACAGAGCTTTAACCTCTAAAATGACTTCAATAGGGAAAAAAAGAGATCTTACTTTGAATATTCATACAGTGTGATTCGTTTTTGGTTTCATAAATCAATAAATTCAACAAATACTCTCTTTATCTTTTATATTGAGACAAAGTCATGGTCAGGGATAATTATAGTCTGCCATGCCACAGATAAAGATTGCAAAGATGACAAACATAAATTTGATGTTGATGTTTTTCATGGTTGATTATAGTAATAGTACAAAAAAAAGAATAAATAATAATTGAGCCTGTGCCTGACATTTCCAACAATGTCAAATATGTGCTAAGTAAAGCCTCTGGCCAGCCTGTGCATCTGCACAGTCTAGCCAGAGACTTTACTTTGCAGTCTGTAGATAGATAAGGTCTTAACTTCTCTTCAGACAGTCGTGGAATAATCTCATCCCATTGTGTAATGGCCGACAATGGTCAATGATTGAGTCACATGCTCATGGGAAATTGTTGGAAATGTCACACACAGGCTCAATAATAAAGAGTGAGAAAAAAATGAATGAAAATTGAAAGATTGAAAATTCATTGAATTGCATAAATGTCATCGACTAGTTATTTTGTCACATTAAGCAAGTTGTTTTAAATCTGTTACAAAAGAGATGATGATCATTGATTGAAGTAGAATACATCAAAGATTGCAGGCTAATGTTATGGGGCGGCTATCATGCTCTTTATCTGATTGTAACATTTTCAACATGCTTAATGATCCGTCTATGGACTTTGATCCAACCTGCAAGGATGATTTATACACAGGTCCTGGCTGCTTTATGCTTTATGTCACCTTTTCTCATTATTTACCAGAGCTTATCTTTTGTATTTTCAATGAAATTTTGAAGAAAAAAGTGAGGGAAAACGAGTTAAGCAGATTATTACTTTGAGAATTTAACACTAAGACTTAAGTTAAGTGATGTAACAGATATTTAAGGACTTGAGAAGCTAAGTTCCATTGCTACTACATACCCTCATTTATGTTGGAGACCTTTGCTGCAAAACTGTAAAAAGCAGCGCAGTGCTGCAAAACTGAAAAAAGCAGCGCAGTGCTGCAAACATAAAAAAAAAGCAGCCCAGTGCTGCAAAACTGAAAAAAAGCAGCGCAGTGCTGCAAAACTGTTAAAAAGCAGCGCAGAGCCTTGACATGAAAAGAAGCATTTTATACCAATTTTATCACTACCGAGCGACAGATCGGGGGATGTATTTTGGATTTTAGATCAAAGTATTTTTTTAAATTTAACACAAATTCTATGTTGCGGGTACTCGTTGGAGTTGTCTCATAGAGACGATTCATATGAGTACCCACAATATAGGGTTTCATTGAGAAATAAGAATTTTAGACTTGCTTTACCCCCTCTTATAATTACCTCTGCACTATATGAAAGTCGGAGGTACAGATAAGAGGAGGTAATGCCAGTCTAAAATTCTTAATTTTCAATAAAACCCTATGTTGTAGGTACTCATTTGAACTGTACCAACAACATGGAGTTTATTCTATGATAATTGAAATACCTTGATCTCAAATTCAAAATACCCCCTCTACCTGTAGCTCTGAAAGTATTGCACTAGCTATGCTCTTTCCAACAGATTTAGCTTCTCTTGCATTCTGGCAATAGTTTTGACACAAAGTTAACTTATTGCTAAACAATGTTACAGATTCAAAACAAGATTACTGTAAAGTTTGATTTAACAAGATGAAATCTGGCCATCTAAATTGATGGAAGGCCCAAGGCACAAAATAAATGTGAAATTGTAATCATTCTTTTAATGCTCTGTGCAGTAACACATTTGAGTGCATGTTTCACATAATTTGCAACAAGTTTTTATAGGGTCATGAATCTGTAGTTCATGTCCCTTAGAGAATCGCCGATAGTTTGCAGTTTGCTGTAGCCTTGGATTGTGATTATCGCCATTATTCCCTTGATTATATAGGTTTTAAACATCACAGCCATTCAGGCTACATAATCCTAACAATACTTGATACAAGTTTAAAAATTTTAAGGCATTAGGCCAAAAAATTAAGATTACATTTACCTGATGTTGTATAGTTATTATTATGTTCAAATTAAATGTTTGGTTCTCAAACCAGGTGAAAGCTTAAGAGTCACAGGAAAAATACATAATTAATATATTTTCTTATTTTTTAGAATTGTTAAAAAAAAGAAATAGAAAAATAGTACATATTATTTTTTTGACTTCTGACAGAATTGATATTTTGCCCTGGTCAAGTGATGGAATATTAAATGTATAGTGACTTTGAGGAGTACAGACAACACAGAAAGTAGGTTAGAAATGTTGTTTTATTAAAGTGCAATATTCAAATTGTTACACAATATTATAATGTTCACATAAAGGGTTACAAAGGTTTGGATAAGGAAAGATATATTATTATTGAGTCTCAATGTCTCAATTTGGATTCTCCTACAAAAAAGCTTTTTATCCTTGGCTAAATGATTGTCACCTAGTAAATTAGCTATAGTAAATAAGTTATCAGCTTTAAAGTTTGTTTTATAAGAATTAACTTTGCTTCCATATTTTTTAGGTACTCAGTTCTTTCATTTTCAATCTACAATTCAACCATGACCAAATATTGATAACTTGAATTTCAGTATCGTCAGTACTTTGAATTTTAAGGTTCCCAATTTATTTAACAAGGACAATCTTGGATAAATTGAGTTTAAAAGTTAACTTGAAGCAGTTGTTAAATAAATAGTTGGGACAGGAGTAATTTGATCAGACAAATGAAAATAGAAAGGGATATCAGATATTTGTCAGGCAATGGTTCTTGATATCTGATCTATTCTCAACAATCTCAAGGGGTATCTTGTCTAGCCTTGTGAGAATGATTTGAATTCAATTTAAAAATGTAAAAAAATATTTATACTTCACCAAACCTATGCTACTGTAGCAGGCTGATCTTAGCCCACACTGCCTGCTAAATCCCTAATCATTGTGGGAAAAAATTATAACAGACTGATTGAAATACCTGAAAATTTGGTAATTTCTTGGAGACAAAATTAAAATACAGCAGGACAATGGTTAAGCCGCCACCATAGCGCAGTTGGTTAGGCATAAGACTTCCAATCTGGAAGTTGTGGGTTCAATCCACGGTGGAGGCAAATATCCTTTCCCACGTTTGTCTCTCACAAATGGGAAGATAATCGTAAACCTATGTGAGATAGCAGTCATGGGGCTAGGAAAGGGTGTAATGGTAGTACAGGTGAAAGAAATACCAGGAATCCATTGTTAGGTGCTCCGGCGGTCGCGATATAACTGCGAGATTGTTGAAAGAGGTGTTAAACCCATTCAAACAAACAAAAAGGACAAGGTTTAAGGTAGTGCTTGCAAGCAAGTGAATGACAACAGACTCAGCTACAGATAGCGGAGGGGGGGGGGCTATTTTGAATTTTAGATCAAAGTTTTTTTTATAAATATAGTTCAAAGCCTTTGTTGATGGTACCCAATGGAATTGGCTTGTCGAGAGGATTCAAATGCGTACTCATAACATAGGGTTTTATTGAGAAATAAAGATTTTAGACTGGCATTACCGCCTCTTAACTCTATCTGCTCTGTTAAAACGTGAGTTTTATAATCTTACTGATTGTTCTGAGAGGCATTAGAGATGCCTCATTTGAATAACCTTTTATTAGAATGTTTGAATTATTTTCTTGGCAATTCAGTCAACTGACCCTAAATAATTTTCATAATCAACTGACCCTAAATAATTTTCTTAAGCTTGTTGAACTTAAATTTTTGTAAGCTCACTAAAACCTATTTCAGATAAAGGTTAATTGTCACTCTTATCTTCATCCAATCATCCAGTATAACTAGTCATGGTATCAAATAACAATTTTAACAAATGGGCAGACTTGTTAAACATGTGAAAAATTAGTTCAACATCACTCAAGTTGTTGGGAAATAAAAGCATTGTTTGGATTAAGAATGAAACTTTCATTTCCTAAGGCATCACAAAGTTTTTGAAGTCTTAATTAGTAAAAAAAAAAAGAATTTGGGATTAAGTTGAATACATAGGATGGCTGAAGATAACCATTGAATCATTCCTCATGGTTCTTAATTGGTGATTTTCTTTGGGACTGTGATACAATGAGGAATGGATTAGCCTTGCACATACTTTCTATAAATGTTATCTACACTTCTTTTAATTTTTAATAATCTTACCTCATAAGGGAGAGTTTAACCCTTTGCTGTTTAATCCCTGCTTTTTATGTGCCTGCAATTTTATGATTGAGAAAACATTGTGAAAAAAGAAGAAATTGCTTCTGACAAGCAATTTCTTCTTTTTCCACACTATTTTCTACCCTACAGAAAGGTTATTTTTCAAATTAAATCCACGTAAAATTTTCGTCTGCAAATTAAACCTTTGAATTTGGACAGGTCCAAAATTTTGTAAAACAGGAAAGTGTTAAGAAGCACACAAGACCCTCCGATATTTAGATCCGAGTTTGATCCCAAATGGTGAGACATATACTTTCCCACTTTTGTTTCCTACCAATGGATGGATAATTGTAAACCTGTGCAGATGACCAGCTGTACCTTAGAAAACATGTTGTGGTAGGGCTAATGTGAGAGTTAACCCTTTGCTGTTTAATCCCTGCTTTTTATGTGCTTTTGATTTTATGATTGAGAAAACATGGTGAAAAAAGAAGAAATTGCTTCTGACAAGCAATTTCTTCTTTTTCCACACAATTTTCTACCCTACTGAATGGTTATTTTTCAAATTAAATCCACTTTAAATTTTCGTCTGCAAAACCTTTGAATTTGGACAGGTCCAAAATTTTGTAAAACAGGAAAGGGTTAAAATCGTATTCCATGGTTAATTGCTCCAGCTGCTAGCTGCTACATGACTGAAAAACAAACAAAACTAATGTTGGGACCATTCTAAGAATTGCACATTATTAGACAATAAAATTTTAGACTGGTCCAAAATCATTTTTAATACAATAACTATTAATTCCTCAATATTGCTTTCCTACGCTTTTTCGTCTAGGGGGCGTCAAAAAGTGGAATTGTGTGAAAATGGGTTAAAACTGTTTTGTTGACTTGCTTTGGCAATGCAGCATGCATGACTGACATGCATCTGTTGGAGAAATAGGTTTTGGTAATTGACTGTGACACATATGGTTTACTTACTTCCTCTCAAAAAGTCTAGAACCAGTCTGAAAAAAATAGGTTATGGATGCTTATATCATGGAAAATAGTAAAATAGCAGTGAATGTCAAGTTTTATGTCAAAGAAATTGTGAACCATGCTGCTAGAGTTATGAGTGTCAGGTTATATTGTTTCATGTTTATTCAAAATAATTATGGGCCTAAAGGATCGAGACATGTTTTTCTTTCTCTTTTTTTATTCAGAATTAAAGGAACATTTTCAACAATGATTTCATATTTGAACAGTGATAGCTAGTCTTAAAAGAATTCCATCTGGCTGATGAACCTTCAGGCTTTTAGATATCATTGACATAATAAACATAATAAACTGTTTTAAGATGATTTAAGAATTAAACATCATCATGACCTCGGTATCAATCAATCTATATATTTTCAATTCAATGGCTTATCATGAAACAGTTGTAACTGCCTATAAACATATAGGCAGTTACAACTGTTTGAGCTTAGCCATGGAATTGATCATCATACTCTATTGAACTAAAAAGTATTAGGACCATAGGGTCACTGTATTACAAAACATAAACATTTGTAACATTATCATAATGATTTCATCAACCAGATAATAATGTAGCTGGGATTTGGTCTATTGCAGCTGTTACCCACTTCAAAACAGATAAATCCCACTTTGTCAAGATAGATAATTAGGAGAATTGTAATGCTTCCCATCTAAACAAAACAGGATTTAGAGGATTATGCTTTGTTTAGATCTTTTAAAGGGTTCTGCATAATGGTTAAATTTGCATTTAGCAGGCAGATTTGAGACTACAAGTACATGCCAAGGGTAACAATAACACTGCCTATGGGTGTCTACCCATGGCTGTTGGTTGCTGAATAGTGGATGAAATATAAGTTGAAAAGGGGCATATATTGGACAAAATGTATATATGTAGGATTATCCCTCTTGATAGTATAGGTTGCCCTTTTCATGGTAAACATTTGTGTCAAGTTTCATATGATACTTGTATTAGAACCAGAGATATCACAAAATGTCAAAAGTTTTCTTAAGTCAACAATGACCATACCAAGGCTTTAACAATACCTCAGGTTTTCACAAAAAGGTTGAGTTAATACAACTGTTTAAAACTTGGCAAAACAGTTTGGTATTGAAGCTATTCACTAATGATAATCTTAGCCCAAATGAATACAATTTTAGGCTGTAATGGATAAAAAAAAATTGTCAGATAATAGAATTTCTTGGACATGTTTAGAAATTATTACAAGATTAGATAAAAGAACAAAGGAAGTGGTTTATGTCTTTCGTCATGTGTGTGAATACTAATGCTCCTTAAAAAGGATTTTTAAGGTCTTTAAAAAGGGATCAGTCTTTGAGATGGGGGTCCTGTGAGTATGAGAAAATAGGGAGTTACAAATTGTAGTTGGAATTTCAATTAGTGTCTTTTGCATAATCAATATTTGACAAGGGATCCCTTTTAGCAATCATCTAACAAATCATGTCTTTTTCTCCATACCAAATTTTAAAATTGTCAGTATATAGTAGTTGTCAATATTGTTCAATGTGTAGTACTACAGTTAGTTACATCGTGAAATTGGTATTAATCATTTCAATGAAAATCATTCTTAATCCCTCACTGAGGGCTCCATTCATTAATTCCATATGCTCACTCAAACCAATTAAAAACGCTTCAAATTCACTCAAAAGACAAGATCATCAACTATTTTCAAAATGAACATAGCTAGGTAAAAGTCTAGATTTCACTGAAATTGATAGCATATGATTGGTTCTTGAAATATTAGGAAGCTATATATAGAATTTGCTTGCATATTTTTTTATATTAAAAGGTGGTAATAGATATTGCTGATTTTGTTCATCCTTTAATTTCAGTCAAAACTCTCTCATCCCATTCATTCAACTTCATTTTAACATTCCAAATCCTTCACCTTCTTATTTCCCCATTTTAACTGTGAATAAACTTTTGCAAGAAGCACATACACACGCCCATGCCAAATTGCCTAAGTTATGTTTTCTGTCATGGAAGATTGATTAAGAAATCATACAGCAGTGCCTTGGGTTAAAACAATGATTATATCACGGATTATGATAGAAATAAGATTCTTGAACATATCAATGTCACAAAGCTTGAACAATATTAATTATTTGTTAACTCTTCAGTACTGATCTGTACATCAGCAGGCTGCAATCATTGGAAAAATGAGGTTTATGAACAAGTGTTTGTCTTTACATTATAGTCAATTCAAAGAAAAGTAACCATTACTGATGGGACTGGAATATAATTCTTTTAGAGAATTTGAAATGAAATGGAAGAACTTTCTAACTGACAGACACCCTGATATTGTAAATATTTTTGACAGTTCAAGCCAAATGATTAAATATTTGGAGAAGTTGCTCTTTTGATGGTGAGCATGTGTGCCCAGTTTCAATTGAATGCTTTCAGTAGAACAAGTAATATCGAAAAATGTCAAAGTTTTGACGAATGACAAAGACAACACCAAGGCTATAGCAATACCTCCTTTTTTTCCCCGAAACAGTCTGGCTAAAAGGGAGTAAAATATTAAGATAATGTTATCTATATTTCAACAATACTTTTTTAATCCTTTGTTCGGGGTTCTGTCATGTGAATGTTGTTTTGAGACAAAAGAGCACCCACAACTTAAGGGTTTTGTAAAAATGGCAATGACTTTAAAATGGTTTCACTCCATTTTATCAAGACCTGGATAATTCTTGTAACCTTTCTTTAAAAAAAAGTGGTTATTTGCCACCATCATGTCTCTAATGAGTTCATTCCACTTGTATTGGGGGGTGCCAAAATATAACTGTTCAAGTGTAAGGATTCCTCCCAAAGGCTATTTCCTCGGAAAATGAGTTTTTATTAGTCCAATATACCTTAGGAGATATGTATGTCTGAGAAATAATTGGTTCAGGATATTTCCAGGAATGCGCCCCATTAAGCTGATAAGTCCCAAATGAATTATGCTGTCCCTTTCTTACATCACTTTATATACAATTGAAGATGTGTGTTGTTTTTGTTAGGTGAATTACTTGGGAACTAATTATCCACCTGGCTTAAAAAAGAAAATAGTTGGTAGAAAGAGTTTAATAAAACAGCTGCATGGTACATTGCACATAATTCTATCAATTGTTTTGATCTTGCCATATTGATCTGAAGTTTCTGAAAATGTGCAAAACTTGAGTGAAATTTATTATATAATAACTTATCATATAAGTTCTCTGGCTGAAGCTGATCTAAGTAATCAATTGAAGAATTGCTTGTCATTAACACAAGACCAAATTAGAAAAAAAGAAGATAAATAGCGCAGAAACTTTTTAGAGGACAAAATGAATTTCTATTCAATCTGTAACACTCTTCTGTAGGAAGTTAACACATTTATTGTTGGGAAATAGCATGTGTAACAGCAACAAGTCTCCCGTCCTTGTCACAAAGTTAAACAAACGCAGTTTATTTATTTCTCTGTTAATTGTCTCTGAGCATTGAGGAAACAAACAACTCTCCCCATAGAAACTATGATGATAACCCTTTTAAAACAGTCCTGCGTTAGGATGACAATTTTGTGTAAACTTTTAACCAATTTTATCCCCCTTTGCACACAAGTACATGTGCAAAGTGGGGTAAAATTTGCCATCAGTTTGCACCATTTTGTCATTCTGATCACAGGATATTGCTATACTGATTGAGGGTATATTGCATTAATTATCATATTACACATTTTTAAATGCTTTTGACATACTCGAAGGAACTCAATTTCGCTTTATATTTGAAGTAATGGCAGAAGTGGTTCTGAAGTTAACTTTGTGTCAAATATGTGCAACAAGTTGTCAAAGATAACTTAATTTTTACCACTTATGCTGTGCATTTCAGAAACATTTGAAGCATGAATCAGATCTAAATATAGTTCAATTAAAATTATACTTATAGGAAAACAGTAGTTACTTTATTGTCAAACACTGCTTAAAAAGGAAGCTAGGAAAACCGTTCAATCTTTTTTTTTATTTATTATTTTATTGAAGGTTATTGATATCTAGAACTGCTTCTAATGCTATTTGTCAGTTAACAATCTATCTAGTATTAGCAGAAAAAAAGAAGGGAGTGAATCAATAGCAATGTCAATGAGGAGACAGACATTTCCTGGAAGTCTTTGATTATCTCCCTCATTTCAAACAATTTTAACAATTTTTATCATTGATTTATCAACAAATGATTCAGGAAACATCACTCAATGGAAATTAATTTATCCTTTTAGACATTTCAAGGGTACAGTTCAAGACTGCACTAAGTGTACACTTAGTGCAGTCTTGCACTGAACCCTAGATATAAGTGTAGAAGGAATAGAAAATGCCCAAGTGTAAAACTTTCATGACTAAAAAAGTAACTGATCAGAGCATGTTATTGTAACTTTATATGCAGTAACAAGAATCAAAATTTGTAGTTAAGACTAAAGAATGCTTTACTTAACTTAAGAATACATAGCTCTAAATAATGGCATCCAACTGTAGTGCTTGTATTAAAGACAAGCAGTTAGAGTAGATTGTCCATAGATTTTGTGAATTGTTTTGACAAGAAAAACATTAGTAAGAAATAAAAGTGTCTTTGTCTGATTGAGCTTTATTACTATTTAGATTCAGAGCTACAGATAGAGGGGATATATTGGATCTCATAAAAGATTATTTCAACTATTCTTGCACAAATCATATATTGTGGGTACTCAGCGTAATTGTCTCTTGAAGACGATTGAAATGATAAAGCACAATATTGAATTTCATTGTTTTATAAAGATTCTAGACTGCTCCATCCTCTCTTATTTGTAGCTCTGAGCTTTTGACTAAGTTATCTTACATAATAATCTGGTTAGGATAAAAAGAATAAGTGAGGATTCCACTTATATAAAACACTCAGATTTGTGGATATTCTTCATTGTATCCACATGTTCTTTACATTACAAAAACTGGCACATGTTTATGGGTGATGTAGATGGCTTTATAATTGACAAAAACTTCAAATTATTGTTCTTGCTTTGTTTAATTCCACTAGTTTTGTAACCAATAGATTTTCATTATTAGTATTTTCTTTAAAATGAGACAAAACTAAAAGCTGTGTGCCTGAGATTAGAAAACTTATCTTTTTTTCAAATTTCAACATTTTCTGTTGTTTTGTTTGTTTGAATAGGGTTTTACTCTGCTTTCAACAATCTTTCAGTTATATCGGGGTGATTGGAGCACCTAATAATGGATTTCTGGTACTTCTCACACCAGTACCACCATCACATCCTCTCCTAGCTTATGGGTGCTATCTCACTTAGGTCTTTGATTATCAACACATTGGTAAGAGGCAAATAGTCAGAAAGGATGAGTGCCGCCGTCTGGGATTGAAACTCGGGACAATTATTCTGTGGTAATACTTCAAAAATTGTATGATATTTAAAGATAAAAGTAAAAATTTGTTGAAAATTACAACTCATTAATGTTATCTTTAATTTTCATACATTTATTTAAATTCTAAGTCTGAGAAATTCTCAGTTGAGAATGAGAAAGTTTTATAACCTTAAAGACCCTGACAGGCTTTGCAGTACTTAAGATTCCACTAGTAACAGAGGTAATTATGTCTCCAAGGAGGAATTTATGACCAATTTTATTGCCCATGTAGGAACATGTCTATTTTCTGTGTAACATATTTACTGTGGAACATGGATAATTGTCAATTTTACAGGTTTTTGGTACAATATTGATCTCTTGGAGTGTCTTCACATTCCTTTAATTGTGGAATTTCCTTATTAGGAAACCTTAGAAATATACCATGGTAATTTAACCCTTTTCTGGTTTGTTCACGGCAACTTTTGCAGGGATTGTTTATCATTAGCTAACTCTATGAAGATGGCATGACTGAGAATATACATAAAACAATCATAAATGATAAATACAAAATTTGAAATATTTTTGGAAAAAAAGAAGTAGGCCTTACACACTTCATGATTTGGTAGCTTGAACATTATTCATTGAAATGCAACCTGGTCATTCAGAAATTGAGAGGCATGACTTTAGACATCTCACTATCTGAATTATCACCCTTTTAATCAGAGTAATTACCTCCCTTTAAGATTTATAGCTTCTGATAAGGCAGCTTGGTATCAAATTTAATGACATGGTCAAGTTGATAAACTAAATTGTTTTATTGTTGGAGGTTATTGGCTAGATGGTGATGACAGATTAGATTTGTGTGGTCAGTATGTGAGTGACCACAGCTGATGGTCACTTTATGGTGGTCAAATATTTGCATGACTTTATCAGATGGAGTGCAGTGGTGGATAATATGGTAAGAAGCTACAGTCCTTCTGAAGGACACACTTGGATGGGATAAACCTGGGCCTCATTTGACTAAACATCTTACGAAAAAATTGATTGTTAGTCAAAATCAATAATCGTATCTTGTGTTTTCATTCATTTATGGATTCTACCTTTAGAAGACGATTCCAATGAGATGTTGCATGTCAGAATTCCATATTTAGTTGCTACTGACTTACGCAAAAAATGGTCATAAGTTAACAATGGTGACCAAATTACACTTAAATCAAAGTGCTGAAGGCTCTGACAGCCAAAATTGTATGCAAATATTTTAATTGTAAATTACAAAACTATTCTTTCTGAAATAAAAAAAAAACAGGTGGTGTAGACTGAGCTCAGACTGCACTTATGTGCAGGCTGATCTTTGTCTACATCTCTTGTCAAAGCCGGAATATTCTGGGTTCAGCATGACAAGGGTTAAGTTTCAAGTCCAGATAGGGCACTTTACTTCAGAATAGATTATGTGTTGTCAAGGTAGTAATCAATTACTTTTAGCTTCTTCTAATTTAAACTATGAATTCCCTATCTTCATTTATTTGGTCATTGTCTTAAAAGCATTGGAAGCGAAAAGGATTATCTTTCAGCTCTTGAGGGTTGGATTAAGTTGTTTGCTTGCTATAAGTGCATCCATGTGGTATTTATAAATGGAGTGTGTCTCCAAATTTTATTACTAGAGCTACTTGTTTTATAAGCTGATGGGTACTTATAGAGTAATTTGTTCTGCAAATCATTCCCTCAATTGTATCAGTATGCTCAATTATGTCTAGATATTGTTCAGAAGGCAAAACCTTATATATGATTGCATGGCTGATTCATTGACTGTCTTTGCAATTGCAGAGATCAGTAGGAGCATCATAAATTGTTGATTCAGATTAAAATAGAACTTCTAATCTTAAATACAGTAAACAGGAGGCAGTGAAATGCAATTATAGAATTCTTTGCTATTTTAAACAGACCTATTAATGAATTTCTATAGTGAGTATCAAAAGGATAGCTAGGGCTTCTATCCCAGAAAAATGTTTCCTTAGAATTGCATCATTCTCATTTTTCTCTATACAGTCTGACCAAGTTCTGATTAGATTTTTATACTTTGAGAATAGATCCACATAGAATTATTTGTACCACTCTTGTTAAAACATCAAGTACTGTATTTCTCCAAATGAAAGCTCCCAGGAGCTTTTATTTGAATGTTCATTTTCTTACTTAAAAAAATCATTAACCTTATGTCTTTTAGGCCCTTTTCCCTTTAATAAGAGGTAAATTTTCTCTAAACAATTATACAAATAATTTTTTAGAGGAAATTCACATCAAATTAGAGAAGAATCCAAACAAGTTTTTACATTTAGGCATTTGAAGTGGGTTTTCTCAGTTAAATATGAAACGGGTGCTATTATTAGAGAGGATGCTATAATTAGGGGAAATATGGTAAACAAAAATCCTTGGGAAACCTAAACATTGTATCTTCAACTGTTTTTATGCCCCCGATAGGGAGGCATCATAAATTTGACTTGTCCGTCCGTCTGTCCGTCCGTCCGTCCGTCTGTCCGTCCGTCCGTCATTCCGTCCAAAAACTTTAACATTGGCCATAACTTCCTTATTACTTAACATATTCGCATCATACTTTACCACAACATTCCTTGGTACATTACCTTTCTGTAGGCACATACTTTGGTGACCTTGACCCCTGGATGACCTTGACCTTCAACATAGATTGGCCATAATTTAAAATCAAAGCGGTGTCGGGGGCATTGTCATCTTACAGTGACAGCTCTTGTTAGCTTCTTATATGACATTTTGGGCAGCAAAGTACAAAATTCTCTTTTCATATCTGATAAATACATTGGATATGTTATATCCCTGTATGATTATTTATACATGATAAGTAAATAACAAGTCTAGAGACGTGTAGGTGTTATAAAGCCTCTTTATGCAATTAATAGATAACGATCTACAAAGCCAAAATGCTTATCAGTAACAGCTTCAATATTGTAACCCATCTATGATGTGATGAGTGTCCTTATGATGATCAATGCTTGCAATATAGGCAGGCACTAGATTATGAGGCAGTTTGATATTTATTGTCCTGGTCCTATAGAAATATATTTTTGTTTCAAAGAAATTGTAAATTTTGTGGAAAATTGAAAAAGATCTTCAAAGTTACATTATTGTACCTGATATAAGACAAATATGTGTCTTGTCTGGCAAAAAGAGACCATCTGGGCACTTCGTTATCATTTTTTTTTTCCAAAAAAAGAGATTGGTTCCAGTTATCTTTAACTGGTGGCCGCATTTAAAAAATTCTTATACCAGAAGGTAGGATGGTCATTCTGGATCCAGAATATTGTATATATTGATGGCTCAGTGCAAAACAGTTGTAGCTACCTATAAACTTATAGGCAGTTACAACTGTTTTGCACAGAGCCATCTATATGTGAAAAGTTTTGATCCTTGTTAGTCTGTGCAGTCTGTGGAGCCTGACCACAGTCTACACTTTACCAACTTCTCAGATGGTCCCTTTTTGCAAATTATGAAAGGAAGGAAATCGCCATGTAATTTGGAAGCGCTTTGATTATTTTTCTGTGGTAATATTCTTGGACCAAAATCATCTGACTTGGAAAAATCATGGTTAATTCTGTCTAACAATCTCTGCTATTTTGTCATTATGTTTGATTGCAAAAGGGGTGGAACACAGTTTCTTTCATGTGGGAACCACTCACAGTTCTAAATTATTCTCGCAATTAACAAAAGAAAGAAACTGCATGGAAGTGCATCTTTTACTTTGAAAAAAGTTTTGAATAGGAATTTATGTATAGGGTAATGATATTTTAAGTGAAGTTGGTAATCTGGTCCATGATATTAACAGTTACTAAGCAAAGAGCTACACAAAATTGAGCCGTATTTTGGAATTTAGATCCAAGTATTTCAATGATAACAGCACAAACCCTATGTTGTTTGAACTCATTCAAATTGTCTTGTAAAGGCAATTCCAGTGAGTATACACAACCTAGGGCTTCATTGAGAAATAAAGGCTTAAGACCCCCTCTTATCTGTACCTAGGTGAAGCAACATTTTTTTTTCTTGAAGATTCATTTAAATGATGTTTTCAAACAGTGAATAAAAATTAGTTTCATGGATTGAAATTTGTTCCAGGTTTAAGAATTATGAAGAAATGATTTCATAATGTAGTGGGCGTTTCCATAGAACACTTATTTAAATAACTTTCAGTGCAGAGCATACATTAGTTAAGAAAAGGGGCGTAGATTAAATATTCAACATCTGCTTTTATTTGTAAATGGGAATTTGTTCAGTGAAAATAAATGAAATGTGGTATTTTGTGGTGATAGTTTAAATATGGTGTTCATTTATAAATTGAGAAAAATTTATTTGACTTCATTAATTTTGTGGTACATCATAGATCAGGGGCTTCCCGCTATGCTGTCCTTTTTACTGCCTAAAGTTCTGTGATGAAGTTCTAAAAGTAGATCATGAATCCAAGGGAGATAAACAGATTAAAATAATGATAAAGAAAAAACCTAATGTTTAAGTCTTGAAGCTTCATTTCAGAGACTTTGAGAGAGCGTTTTATTGTATTTTTATAGTATTCAATCTTTTACAGTTACATTGCAAAAGTTAAGTGTGACAGCAAGCTCATCAATATGATATACTGGGAAAAAAGTTGAAAAAATTCGCAAAAAATTCCAATCAGACAAAGACAGACTTATTTTAGTACCATTCTTGAGTTATTTGGGATGCGATGGAAATTACTTCAGGGATTTATTGCACAAGTTTAAGTGAGAAAGACAGTTTTCTCCCCCTCCGTTGTTTTCTCATGCTGGTTAGCGGTAAATTTGATGAGGGAGTTAATGTTTCTCTCATTATTTTTGCTTGGCTGGTACATTGCAAGGTCTGTAATTGCCATTCGCACATACATAAGAAACACGAAAATAATGGAACTGCTGACAACATGGTGTGCATGAAAACAGCTGTAGTGTCAGAAATACACAAGGTGTGAACTATCAACATTTTTTTCTCCTGCAATTTTTGAGAGGTTTGAATTGGTGGCTGCCCTTTCCTTATTGAGTCTGAACTTACGTTGCCTACTAAGAAAACTCTTGATACTAAATTGGAAATTTTTAGCATCAATTTATGGCCTTAAAGCAATATAAGCTACTGACTAATCATTTTTAGAGGCCAATTGAAAGAAGGGGCATATTATGGAATCACCATTGGCTTAAGGTGCCTGGCAAAGGGCATCAGCATCCTCTCTTAGTCTGTAGAATAACTCTATCCCCTTATGTCCGATAGACTTTATATTTCGCAGTTATATTTCTCTCATGACTATGGAAGTGCTTTAGATTTAAGAAACACAACTCTACCTAACTTAATTTTTGAGTTATTAGCTCCACTGGCTGAAAGCCACTGGGGCTATTGTCATGGCGTTGTGTCCGTCGTGCGTCCGTGCGTGCGTCCGGTCGTAAACTTTTCTTTAAAAATCTTCTTCTCAGAAACTACTAGATGGATTTCAACCAAACTTCACAGGAATGATCCTTGGGTGACCCTCTTTCAAAGTTGTTCAAGAAATTTTGATCCAATGAAAAACATGGATTTAATGGGCGTGGCTAATTTCCAAATATGGTAAAAAGTGAGTTTTCTCAGATTCTAATCAATGGATACCAATTAAATTTTACATGAATGATCCTTGGGTGACCCTTTATCAGTCGACAAAAAATCATTATGATCAGATGGAAAATATGCATTTAATGGGCGGAGGTCATTTCTCTATATGTTATATAGTGGAAACTTTGAAAATCATTTTCTCAGAATGTAACTGATGGATATCAACCAAATTTCACTGGAATGATCCTTAAGTGACCCTTTATCAGTCTACAAGAAATCATTGTGATTGGATGAAAAATATGCATTTTATGGGCGGAGGTCATTTCTCTATATGTTATATAGTGAAAACTTTGAAAATCATTTTCTCAGAATGTAACTGATGGATATCAACCAAATTTCACCGGAATGATCCTTGAGTGACCCTTTATCAGTGTACCAAAAATTATTTTGATTGGATGAAAAATATGCATTTTATGGGCAGAGGTCATTTCTCTATATGTTATATAGTGGAAACTTTGAAAATCATTTTCTCAGAATCTGTTTTTTTGATATCAACTAAATTTCACTGGAATGATCCTTGAGTGACCCTTTATCAGTGTACCAAAAATTATTTTGATTGGATGAAAAATATACATTTTATGGGTGGAGGTCAATTCTCAATATGTTAAATAGTGGAAACTATGAAAAACATTTTCTCAGAATGTAACAGATGGATATCAATCAAACATTTTTGGTATGAACTTTGGCTGACCCATTATCATGCAGCCAAAAATTATTTTGATTTGATGAAAAATATGTCTTTTAATAGCAGAGGTCATTTCTCTATCTGTTTTATAGTTGAAACTTTGAAAATCATTTTCAACATCAGTAAAACCCCAAATATCTAAAAATCTAGTCAAAATATTTATTTGCTTTTACAAGAATTTCAAGCCTGTGGAGCGACTCAAGCCATTCATGGCTTTCTAGTTTCCCTTTATTTTCCATACCTAGGCATCCAGCTCTGCAACAGTCAATTCTTATGATAATTTGCCACCAGGTCCAAACAAACATTGTAGATGCAGATCAAACTGCTCCTTCTGAAGGGGCATTAGATCAGGAGCTGAAATGGTTGTCTTTCACCATAATATAAGCCTTTTTTAGATGCATCAATATGTTGCGATTCTTCTCTTTCAGAAAAGTAGATCACTAATGGTCCATCTTAACCCTTGTCATGCTGAACCCGGAATATTCCTACTTTGGCAGGAGCTATAGACAAACATCAGCCTGCACATATGTGCAGTCTGATGTTAATCTACACCACCTGTTTCTCACTTTCAAACCAGATTTGTCAATCGATTTTGTTTTTCAAATAAAATTTGACCTACAGTTGGTACTTTCAGTGCCTTTTGCCCTTTGATTTTTATGAAAAAATTTAGCCAAAATTTATTCAACATGACAAGGGTTAATGCCAATAACTGGTATTTAATGTTATGTGTGTGTGTAAGAAGGGAGGGGGCAAGGAAGTGGCAGAGGTGGGCAGTGTTTATGGTTGACAGTCCATGGAAGCAAAAAATATCCAATCATAGGTTTTTATCCTGGATAATCTCCCTTGGGAAGTATACTCCTAATACTTGATTTACTTTTTTGTCCTCATTCATCAAGTAAGATGATGAGGAAATATTTATCCCAAATCATGTGGCAGTCAAAAGAATTGAATCCTCGAGGGAAGGGGTTTTCTATTTCGCTAAATGAGAAGACATTTTATGGATATTGTGCATGAAAATTGAGAAAAAAACAAATTCTAGCTATTTTTTTCTGGAATTTTGTCAATACCTTTGTCAATCATGATATTGCTATTAGACCTCCTCTGTTTCTTAAAGACAAAAGTACATTATCTGTGATATATTGATGGCCTTATATTTTAGCCAAACTTAAAAAGGGACAATTTGGGCTTTTTTGCACCCAAGTGCCAAATGGGTCAGTGTGATCTTTGATTTGCCATCAGACAAAGAAATTTAAGAAAACCAATAATTCATGAAATTCATATATTTTCTATTTTTGTGAAATTCTGAAGACTTTTTAAAAGCAATCTACTATATTATTTGATAGTTTTGACTTGGAAATTTGAGTCAACAGAGATTTTTCTAGTCTCATTATATACATAAGTAGCTGTAAAAATATCTGCATTCAATCTAGGGACTCCAAAACCTTTAAAACAAGGACCCAAACTCCTCTGGGTCCAAAGGACGAGGGATTGTTGATCACAAACTTTAACCCTTGTCATGCTGTACCCAGAATGTTCCTGTTTTAACAAGAAGTAAAGACAAAGATCAGCTTGCACCTGTGTGCAGTCTGATCTTAGTCAACACCACCTGTCTGTCTCCTTTCAACACAGAGTTGTTAATGAATTTAATCTTCAAAAAGAAAGATAATCTACACCCTTGGATTCTAGGACTTTCAGTACTTTGATATGAGAGCAATTCTGAGAGAGGATTTTTATTCAGCAGGACAAGGTTTAACTCTTGTTTGTGATTACTTTCGTGTTCTGTTTTATATTTCCCCCTCAAGGTCTTTCAGGAGAAAGCATTATTCTCTACCATGAGACCTGTAAATCTAAATAATCAAATCTATCAGACTATGGGCCATCTATAATATTTGGTTGTCTGCTTTTTCTGTCATCAAAATATCAGACATGACCAGGGGTCATTCCACTGATCATGAAATAGATTTTTGTCTAGATTCTTGTTTTGCCATGGAAAAAAGACTACAGCTTAAGTTTGAACCCTTGGCATGCTGATCCCGGAATATTCCTGCGGCAGGAGCCATAGACAAACATCAGCCTGCACATGTCTGCAGTCTGATCTTTGTCTATATCTACTGTTTATCCTTTTTTAACCAGAAACGTTTCAGAAATTATATTTACAAAATCAAATGCTGACTCACAAGTAGGAAATACAGAGCTTTCAGCACTTTGATTTATATATAATTATGCTAACGTTTTTTATTCAGCATGACAGGAGTTAAAGATTGTCAGGACAGAAATTTCTCTGTCCTTTCTGCACTGGCCTTCCATTCTTTTTATACTACAGTCAATACACTAGTCTGGCCGCCAGACTTTTCTTTACAGTATTTTTTCAAAGGGAATTAAATGTGTTAGTCATTACATAAATTCCAATTAAGTCCCCTGTCTCTGAAAAGAAGTTTGTGTTCTTCACTTCTTAATATGAACTTGGATTGAAGAGGCTTGTAATAGATCTACAACAAAACATTTCTGAAAATGCTAACAAAACGACTGCGGCCAGTCATTGAATTCAATTTAAAAAGAAATGTTTATATAACAATTGCTATTTACTTTTGCACTTGGTATAACCATGATGTACAGCATTTCCAATGAAGTAGCTTTTTTCAATTATGACAAAAACTGGCTTGAGCTGCTAAAACTCCTGTCAGGGGCATATGCTTCTGTATAAACATTTAATGATTGTCATGTTAAGAAAAATAGAAAACAATCATGTTTTACAATCAAAAAAACATTTAAAGCCGAATTCAGCTTTAAATGTTTTAATTGTGAAACAGGGGCGGTCAGGAGGTTGACAATATAGAGACCACTGTCTTGGCAATTTTTAGCTCCACTGGCCGAAGGCCAGCGAGCTATTGTCATGGCGGAGTGTCCGTCGTGCGTGCGTGCGTCCGTGCGTGCGTGCGTGCGTCCGTCCGTCCGTGCGTAAACTTTTTCTTTAAACATCTTCTCCTCCCAAACCAATGGGCGGATTTTAATGAAACTTGGTAGAAATAATCCTTGGGTGGCCCCCTTCTTAAATTGTTCAAAGAATTTTGATTGGCCCCCAAATATGGGCGGGGCAGGGTGGGGCATTTTTTCACTTTGAAATCTTTAAAAATCTTCTCCTCCCAAACCATTGGGCCGATTTCAATGAAACTTGGCATGGATGTTCCTTGTGTGACCCTTTACTTAAATTGTTCAAGAAATTTTGATTAGCCCATAAATATGGGCGTGGCAGGGCGGGGCTTATTTTGCACCCGAAATCCTTGAACGACATCTCCTCCTGAACCACTGGGCCGATTTCAATACAACTTTAACAGAATGTTCCTTGGGTGACCCTTCACTTAAATTGTTCAAGAAATTTTGATTAGCCCATAAGTATGGGCGTGGCAGGGCGGGGCTTATTTTGCACCCGAAATCCTTGAACGACATCTCCTCCTGAACCACTGGGCCGATTTCAATACAACTTTAAAAGAATGTTCCTTGGGTGACCCTTTACTTAAATTGTTCAAGAAATTTTGATTGGTCCATAAATATGGGCGTGGCAGGGCGGGGCTATTTTGAGCCCGAAATCTTTGAACGACATCTCCTCCTGAACCACTGGGCCGATTTCAATGAAACTTTACCAGAATGTTCCTTGAGTGTCTCTCTTCAAAAAATATTTGCTAAATTTTGATAGGCCTATAAATTTGGGCGTGGCAGGGCGATGCTTATTTTGAGCCCGAAATCTTTAAACGACATCTTCTGAACCTTATGTTTTAATAAGATTGGTCAAGGGTTGCAGGTTCATTGTGATTGTGTATTTTGGTGCAATATGGACCAGAACCACTTAATCATTACTAAATAGGTCCTAGGAGATTTTGGAGTGTTAATGTATTCATTTAAAGTAAGCTTTATTTAATGAAAGTCTAAAGATTTTAAAGCCAGTGGAGCGATACAGGCCCTCTTGGGCCTCTTGTTAAATACTATGAATCAATGGCTCAGTGCAAAACAATTGTAACTGCCTATATGTTTATAGGCAGTTACAACTGTTTCACACTGATCAATTGAAATGCCTTCTACTGTGATATGAAGATAGCTGTGTGCTAGAATAATTTGGCATAGATTGGCAAATTTTATAAGAAAGTTAAACAAATCTGACAACTTTCTCACACCAGTTTTATAATTAGATGAACTTATAGCTACAGGTGGTTAAAAACACAAGGTGAAGCCTTCCAATAATTAGTAGGAAAATGTAACCCCACATTTCAGAGCAACATGTTGGCATTTTGATTATTTCTAGGCAATTTAAGAGTCAATGATGGAAGGGGTGAATTAAGCTGCTTTTATGAGGAAATATTGCTCATGCTTGGCTGCGGATTTAATAAATGATGCCTTAATACTCCCAGTAAACCTTGTGTATTTAGACATCGTTTTGGAAGAGCAACACATTTTACAGCAACAAAATTATTAGCCATTTAAACTAGAATTCAAATTATAAGCGGTTATTTTTCTCAAAAGTTTTATAAAAAAAAGTCAAATAATTCTGAATAAACATTTGTTAATCTTGCTTAAGATTTGTTTATGATCTATTGCCAAAAGTTTGGACATGAAAGAATGTTTTGGGAGTTGGTGATTGACATTTCTTGACAGGTAGTCTTTTGTGGCATGAGAGTCTATGATACATTTTTTCTTTCCCAATAAGTAAACAAACATGTAACCTATCCTGGTTATTGACCCATTATTAGTTCCTTAGAGCTATCAAGAGTCATTGGAAAACTACAGCAAGTGCCTATGAACATAAAAGCGCTTTGATGGCTCAGCGCAAAACAGTTGTAATTGCCTTTATAGGCATGCAGTTACAACTGTTTTGTGTTGAGTCATTAGTTTGCTTTTACTCCATTATATGTTGTGTTTTCTGTCTGAAATTTTTGATGCTTATGTAATTTTTGGTTTCTTTCTTCAGCTTCATTACTTATTAATAGTAAACTATTCACAGAAAATGCCATGATGTAAATATTATATGAATATGTTTTCCGTTACTCTTCAAAATTGCATTATCAAAACACATATTGTGTTTTGTTTTTTGGGCCATTATGCCTCAAAATTACTTCTGTTGAATGAAGTAAGTTTTGATTCTGGAGAATTAGTAGTTTTGAAGTAGTTTTTATTAAAAAAAAAAAAAATAGCAAAACCCAATTCGATGGCTCAGTGCGAAACAGCCTATATGTTTATTGCTAATTACACCTTTTATGCACTGAGCCATCTAATTATTCCCTACTTATTCTAAAGGAAAAAAGCTTTGGAATCATTTAAGGCCTGGCTTGTGGATATTGGATGTAAAATTAAAGAATTTGTGTCTTTGTTTGAAACAATTCTGTAGAGAAAAGCATTGCATTTGTGTGGCCAAGTAAATTTATCTAAACAATGTCATGAATTTCATCACTCAAGACAGTTGTCAATGTCCACTGAGAAGCTTGTTATCATGAACTAGTACAGGAATGCATGTAAATATGTGGCATCCTGCAGGGTGAAGTCTTGGTGCCAAGTCAATTAAACATTCATTAGGCTAACTGTCCGTTAATTGAACCCTTTTGTTGTCATGATTTACAAAACCGTGCCCAACAGAATACTTTCTGTCCATAATTTATTATGCACATGTCCTTGCAAAAGAAACACAGTATTAAAACTAAATTTTTACCAGATTTGTTTTCTTTTCATCATTTAATTTCCAAAGGTTATTTTGAAAGAATGCAAGAATGTGTTCTTAATTGGTAAATCTTATTCTGAAGTCACTTGGTAAGTTACCTTTACTCTCAATCATTATTATGTATGAAATACAAAAAAAGTTATTTCAATTTCATCATCCTTCAGCTAAAATAATGCCACATATTCCTAGTTTGGAAAGATTTGATAATGGCCTATCTGAGATAAAATACTTCAAAGTCTGTGAAATAATGTTGGTGCTAGGTTACATTTTATCTGTAAGCTACAAATTAATTGACATTTTGATGGATTGTGTGTGGTCAGAACCCTGGACTTGGCTCATTTGTTTTTTGTCAAGTGGTTACCATATTTCACGGGAGGGGGTTAAGTACTTTGATTTGTAGAGCTGAGGGGGTGGGGCTAACTTGAGTTAAAACCAATCAATTAGTGTCAAAATGAAGAAAATGTGTAGAAATCCTAAACTAGATGGAATTTTTGACAATCCTTTGAAAAGAAATGGAAATCCTCTTGATAATTTTAATGCAAATCTGTTATTAAATTATAAAAATTTATGATATGTCCTATGATGACTTTGTGAGGCACAAGGGAGGTAATCATTGTGACATAATAGTCAAGCATAATTGGTGTACCTTAGTAATATTCAAAATAGTCTCGTATCAAAATGATATGAAACTACATTTCCTTGTGGGATTTTCTAAAGCTAAAGTTGGGTTTTTACAGTATTTCAATAAAATATTTTGTCTGGGAAAAAAGCCACCTATGAGAATACAACTTAAGTTATTTGACTTTTATACCTTAGACAAATAATACAGTATTTTCCCTAATAATAGCACCCTCCTTAATTTAAGTACCCCTTATTTTTTACTAAGAAAACCCAACTTCAAGTGCCTAAATTTTATGAACTTTTTGATGCTTTTTCTCTAATTTGGTGTGAATTTCCTCTAAACAATCATTTATATGATTGTTTAGAGGACATTCACCTCAAATTAAAGGGGATAAAAAACATCAGTTTATTATTATTTTTATTTAATCATTAATTACATACTAAAAATACTAAAATAAACAATAAACAAACGAAGTTTATACAGGGACAATTGAATTTAAATGCTAGTGCGGACTACGTATCATCAGTCATGAACCCCACAACTAACCCAACCGGTTCCCCAGTATTGAATTACCCACAACAAATGCAATCGAGTTTTCAAAACCCAGGACCGAGCGTTTTCCATCCACAAACAGTGCCCCAATATATGACATTATCTCAAGACAATGTAACTCCTGCATGGGCAACGAGTCTTATTGAAGATGTTAAATCCATAAAAACCGTGATACCAATAAAAACCGTGATCTAGATAAATCCGTCACTTTCATGAATAGTGAATTTGAAAACCAGAAAAAAGATCTTAATAAAGCAAAACATGACATCAAAAAACTAGAAGACACCTGCAAAAAACCCAAAAATCACTCGAGGCATGTGAAAGCTTGTGCGAAAAGTCCAAAGATGAAATTCTAGATCTTAAATCTAGATCGATGCGCGAAAATCTGGTTTTTTATGGCATCAAAGAAGAGCATGACCATGAAAATTGTGACACTCTTGTTAAGGAGCTCATCTAAACCTATCTAGAAATAGACCCTACATATATAACGTTCGACCGCGCACATAGATTGGGATCACAAAAAACAAAGGCAGTTCGACCAATCGTCGTCAAATTTGAAAAATACTCGGATCGAGAGAGAGTACGTCAGAAATCACTCGATGAGACTATTAAAATGTAATCAGCTATGAACTTGTAATTTTATGCTGAATAAAATTGAGTTGAGAGTTGAGTACTAAATAAAAGCTGTCAACCATGTTAAAAACTAGAGCTTTACTTTACTAATGTACATTTTCATGAGGATCAAAATTGTATGAAAACTCTAGGAGTCAGGAATTTGGAAGCAATAACTCATGCTAGATTAGGTCTTGTTTCTCTTTCTGCTGGCATCAAGTTTGGTGAAATAATTCTGTAAATTGAGATCAATGGAGTCGTTGATCCGTATTTGTGATTGATTATGATTAAACCTAGAAAGATGGGCTTTCCCTCTTCTTTATAAAGATAATAAAAATGATGACTTACATAAATACTGAAAGAAGACGATGGAAAATTTTTCTTTCAAAAATACCTGTAGTACACTTTTATATGTATTTTTCAGAAGAGGGGTAAACATTTTTTCATAGGAGAATTTTAAGCTAAAGCTAGAAGATGATAAAAATGCACAACATTGATTCCAGAAATTTCTTACTAAACAGATTTTACATTTATAAAAAACTGCGAAAAATGATTGCCAGATAAAACATAATTGGTTCTAAAGAGGCAGTAAAATTATTAGTAAAGCCTTTGTATGATCTATTTCTGACAATGAACTTTGGGGACTTGAAAGAAAATGGTCTTAGTAAAGCAAAGACTTAAAGTGTTGTATGAATAGCTAAGAAATAATATCAGAATTTCTGAGAATTTTTCTTATTGTTGTATGCTATTCGTATCTGTGATGTTTTTAGGTCAAAGATTGATTGAATATTTGCTGAATCAGCTCTATTGTCCGAATGATATATTGAATATGGAAATGTAATTGCTTCATCAATTAACCCGAATACCGCATGGAGAGATTAACTATGGCAGCGTTTAGAAGACTCCGATGGGAATTACTGAAAGTATTGTTAAATCGTTTGTCACTCGTAAATGTTTTTTATGTATCTGTGTCATTTGACTCTTTATCAGATAATGATTATAAATTCTTCAGTTCAAATTGATTATATATCGGTATGAAAAGTAGAACAAAAGTAGTACTTACCCACAATGGTCAAAATGCTGCATATAATTTCAAATTGTTTGTTTCAAAGAGACATGTATAGGAAAAAAGAAACTTTTTTTTAAACAATTTAATTTTGACATCGAATAAATTGTATCTTCTTTATACTGTTGGATTTTTATGTTGATAAAAGTGAAATGATGAAATCTTTATAAACTCTGATAGGTAAGAAAACAGGAGGCATTGAAGTGATAATCAATTTATCTCCTGATAAATGATTTAGGAAGAGTAATTCTCCTTGAAGAGTCTTAGTTTTGAGAGTATATGCACCTTTTTGGTGGTCAAGTCTAACCCATTCTCATGCAGTACCTTGAATATTCTCATTTGGAGCAGGAAATTATATTAGACAAAGCTTAGCTTGCACATAATATGTATCTCTTTAAATTGGAACAATATCAGAACTACAGAAAGAGAGGGTATTTTGGATTTTAGGTAGAAGTATTTCAAATAAAAAAAGCACAAACCCTAATTATGTTGTTGATACTCATTGGAATCTTCTTGTCAAGTCTTGATTCCAATGAGTGCCCACAACATCGGGTTTCATAGAGAAATAAAGATTTTAGACTGGCTTCACCGCTTCTTAAATGTACCTCTGCAATATTAATGTAGCTTTAACAGAACATTTTAATGTAGCTTGAACAGTACCTATTAATGTAGCTTTAACCCTTGTTATGCTGAATAAACTTTGGCTAAAAACTTTCATCAAAATAAAAGTGCAAAAAGCACTGAAAGTACCAACTGTAGGTCAAGTTTTATTTGAAAAACTTAATCTATTGACAATTCTGGATTGAAAGTGAGAAACAGGTGGTGTAGACTAACATCAGACTGCACATATGTGCAGGTTGATGTTTGTCTATAGCTCCTGCCAAAGCAGGAATATTCCGGGTTCAGCATGACAAGGGTTAGAAGTACATGGCGCAGCTGGTAGCATAACAGACTGTCAATCAGAGGTCCCGGGTTTGATCCGAACAGTGGTACTTATTCTTTCCAACTATTTATCTCTCACCAATGGGTTGATAATTTTAAACTCATATGAGATAGCAGATGGAGGCTAGGAAAGGATGAAAAGGTAGTACTTGTGTGAGAAATTCCAGGAATCCATTGTTAGGTGCTCTAGCAGCCGCGATATAACTGAAAACTTGTTGAAAGTGACGTAAAACTCCATTTAATCAATCAAATTAACAGTACATGTTGTTGGTCCAATCTGAAAGTCTCAGAACTGGTCAAAGGTTGAATGGATAATTTAATCATACTATTTATTGGTGTTAAACTTCAAGGTGGTCCAATTGAATCCTTGTTAGTGCCCATAAAATTCCCAGGAAATATTGTTTTACTGGATTGTTTTATCTCTTCATGATTTTGATAAGCTTTTTTTATCACTCTGAGTCAGATAGCATCAGTATTATGCTAGTAGTTTGGCTTCTTTGCGGTCACTTATAGATTTGATGGCTCAGTGCAAAAGAGTTGTAACTGCCTATATGTTTATAGGCAGTTACAACTATTTGCACTGAGCAATTGAATTTATCATAGGAAAATTTGTGCTTTGTGGCAAATCAAGCAAAAGCTGATACTGGTCTGTGCATTCACTTAGTCCAACAAAGGATCTTCACCAATGAATAATTAATGATTTTGTTAATAAGTACTTATCAAAGTTTTCTGTTGCTCTCTGCAAATTTTATAACTTGTTGATTTAGATTGGAATGGTCTATGCACAGGCCCAAAATTCATGGTATCATGTCCAGTAGATGAAATGTAATTGCAGGAGCCTTGAAAAATGATTTCAAACTTCACTATATATTCTTTCAGTGGAGAAATTCTTGAGATTATACAAAACTTAATATTGGCTTTGTTTGTTTGAGTTTGATGGTTTGATAGTTGTTTTACATGATGTTAAAATTCCTCAGCACATTCTAATCAAATTGAGAAAATAAATTATCAATGTAAAAATATAAATAAAAATAGAACCTCTGCCTTGAGATATTTCCAATGATTTCTTTTTCGTCCAAGATTATTAAACTGTTTTAGCTGTTAAATCTTGTCATGCTGAATATAAACTTTGCCAAAAATTGCAAGAAAAGCAAAAGTGCTAAAAGCTCTGGATACGCTTTGTGTGAATGAGTGCTTCTTCATGTCACAGCGCAGTTGGTAGGGCTTCAGACTTTCATTCAAAAGGTCTCGGGTTCAATTCCTGATGGCGACATTCATTCACTTTGACTGTTTGTCTTCCACCGATGGGTTAATAATCATACATCTATGTTGGATAGCAGCTGGATTCTTGGAAAGCATGAAATAGTAGTACTGATCATGTGAGGAATACCAGGAATCCATTGTTAGATGCTCCAGCCCCTGCAATATGACTGAAACAATGTTAACCCCATTCAAACAAACAAAAAAAAATGTGTGAGAGAGTCTGATCTAATTTTGGACGTGTAATTTCAAAACTCTATTGGTTTGAAAAGATAAAACAGGTGGTACAGACTAAGATCAGACCGCACACATGTGCAGTCTGATCTTTGTCTATGTAACTTGCTAAAGCAGGAATTTTATGGGTTCAGCAAGACAAGTATTAAAAAACACGGCTAGTCACCAGAACATTATAACTAATATAGACTTTATTTCTATTTTCAGGGAGTGCTAACCCGGAGCCCCACCCCAATCCTGCCTCCCCGCTGACTGGCCCTGGGGTCCATCCACCTTCACCAAACCCAAAAATTACCATCCATCCAGAAGATCAGTACTTCAAACGAAATGATCCAGGTCGTCTCAACTGTCAGGCTGAAGGTAGGTAAACTGTATTGTAGATAGAACCATGTTGTAAAAAGAATAAACATCTTAAATATTATGAACAAATTATTTTTTCTGCAAATAATACAGGAAAAAAAACCACCTTGATTGACTTCAACTACTAGGTTGATGGACTAAATTCTAGAAAAAAACACCAACATTTTAAGAGGGATTATGCTGTTATGGCTATGAAATTGACCAAAAAAAATTATATTCTTAAGAAAAGACCAAGGACATGGACATGTATTTTGCTTTTTGTGTTGCCCTATTCTTAACTTGTTTGCAGAATAACATTAGAATCAAAGGAATGAAATCACTGGCGGGTCATTCAACAGGAAAATTCTGCATTTAGTATGAAATGAACTTGAAAAATGAATGGACATAATGCATCTCCTTGTAGGAGACCCAACACCAAACATCACATGGTATAAAGATGGAAAGAAGCTGGAGGTTGGGGACCATCAGATGATACTGCCTGGAGGACTCTTCTTTCTACGATTTATCCATACTAAGAACAACAAACCTGATGTGGGCGTGTACTTCTGTAAAGCGACCAACATCCATGGATCTGCTGTCAGTAGGAATGCAACCATTAAAGTAGCAGGTAATTGATGAAATGATTCTTTACTAGCAACAATTATGGCATAATACCAAATATTTCTTTATCATCAAGTTATCTTACATAGTCTTCACTAATAATTTCTTTTGTGGAAAAGGAAAGAAAAGTGTGGAATCAGGAATTAAGCTTACACATTAAATTTTCATACAAAAACATACTTGTGGTTCCAAGTTCAGATCATCCTTCAAAATAAGTTATTAGAAACTGGCACTCTACTAGAAGTATAGGCATATAGGCACCCATTGAAAGTTATGTTGCAGACCATGCACTGGATATATATCTAAAGAATAATCACATCCTTCATAAACTTAAACTGTAAATTTCTAGTTATATCACTCCTCCCGAAACTGTAAATGGGGAGTGGGGGGGGGGGAGGGAATAGAGGAGCCAACTTGTTGTTTGGTTGGTCTGTCCATCTGCAGCTTTTTTGTGCTAAATTTCTTGGCTACTAATAGGCAGATTTAATTTAAACTTTACAGATGTGATAAATCTTAAGCAGATATGTGCAAGTGAAATTTTGTTAATGATCCATTGACTTTTGACAGAGATATGATCCTTTGATGGAAAATGACTTTCCATTATTGACAAGCACGTATAGGGGCGTATAAGTCCACTTTGCAACAATCTAGTTGTTCTTGATTACAAATCAGGTTTTTCGTCAATCTAGATATACCAACATGTCCAATAATAAAAATCAAGCTTGTCAATTTAAACTGATTTTGCCTCTAAAAGCCTGACTTATCAACAAAAACACAATGCTGCTGACATGTATAATTAACACTTTCCTGTTTTACAAAATTTTGGACCTGTCCAAATTCAAAGGTTCTTCAGACAAAAATTTAAAGTGGATTTTATTTGAAAAATAGCCATTCTGTAGGGTAGAAAATAGTGTGTAAAAAGAAGCAATTTCTTCTTTTTTATGCCCCCGCATCGAGAGATCGGGGGCATATTATTTTACTCATGTCCATCTGTCTGTCTGTCTGTCAGTCCGTCTGTCTGAAAACTTAACCCGAAAACTTAACCTTGCCAATATCTTCAAGCCTATTCAAGATACAAAGCTGATATTTGGCATGATGATAGATCTCAATGATCCGCATCGGCTGGTACCAAAGTCAAGGTCATGTGACAAGGTCAGGGTCATCTGTCAAGGTCAAACTTTGAAAAAAAATGCCGTTATGGGGGCATTCATGTTTCACAAACACATCTTGTTTCAAAATGTTTTCTCAATCATAAATTAACAGGCACTTAAAAAGCAGGGATTAAACAGCAAAGGGTTAATTAATGCCAAAGATAATTTCGAGTGATGCCAATTATCTAAAACTTACATTTCTTTGAAACTCTTTGCTGTGGGTACTCATTGTGAATATTCTTTTGAGACGATTCCTATGCGTACCCACAACATTGACCTTTTTGCATGAAAACTTTTTTTTCCAAATCAAAAATGACATTATTTACCCTCTCTTGAGCACTTTATTATGTCCAATAACTGTTTACAATTTTGCAGTCACCTGCTGCAGCCCATTATTTCACAGTGTCAGTTATTTGAATTAAAATACCCAGAATATTTTTGGGTGTGAATTGTCTGGGAGTTTTTGGCAGCAATACAGACTAATTATCACCCTCTAATTGAACATTCTTTTAGTTCTACAAAGCATGTTGTTCAGAACCTGGTGCTTTTGTCTTACCTTTGTTTTGGAAATTTGGCTCAATATAGGTGAATGAAATCCTGAAAAACTATCATTGTTCTAATGTCAGACACTACCCTATAAAGTGTTGTCATCTTCACCATTTTAAAAGTCTTATTAACCCTTGTCATGCTGAACCCAGAATGTTCCTGCTTTGGCAGGAGCTATAGACAAACATCAGCCTGCACATATGTGCAGCCTGATGTTAGTCTACACCACCTATTTCTCACTTTCAAACCAAAATTGTCAAAAGATTTAATTTTTATGCCCCCGTATCGAGAGATCGGGGGCATATTGTTTTACTCATTTCCGTCTGTCTGTCCATCTGTCTGTCCGTCCGTCTGTCCAAAAACTTAACCTTTGCCTTTTCTCCAAAAGTATTTGACATACAAGGCTCATATTTGGCATGATGATAGATCTCAATGATCCGCATCTGCTGGTACCAAAGTCAAGGTCATCTGTCAAGGTCAAACTTTGGAAAAAATGCTGTTCCGGGGGCATTCGTGTTTCACAAACACATCTTGTTAAAGTAAAAATTTACCTACAGTTGGTGCTTTCAGTGCTTTTTGCCCTTTGATTTTGATGACAATTTTTAGCCTAAATTTATTCAGCATGACAAGGGTTAAGATTATTGATCAACCCTTTTCTTGCTGTTCACAGACAGTGCAGACTAAAATCAGCCTGCACAGGTGTGAAGTCTGATTTTAGCCTTCCCTGCCAGTTTTCTCTTAACCCTTTGCTGTTAAATCCCTGCTTTTTATGTGCCTGTGATTTTATGATTGAGAAAACATTGTGAAAAATATGACAAGCAATTTCTTCTTTTTCCACTCTATTTTCTACCCTACTGAATGGTCAAATTTTCATCTGCAAAACCTTTGAATTTGGACAGGTCCAAAATTTTGCAAAACAGGAAAGTGTTAAATTATTGTAGGGAAAACTTGAGCAAGACAAGTTGACATGTGCCAAAATGTGGCAATTTGTTTGAAACAAAATTAAAATTCAAAATAAGGGTTAAATCATAAAGTCAGTTAAATTGATTGTGGTAAAAGATTGTCTGCCATTCTGTCTGTCTGTTCATAGCATGACTTTGTCATCAACAACATTAACAACAACAATACTTGATATTTCCTTTAATTTCCAGCATATTCAAGATAAATCTTCTTAAATTTCAATCATTTCAAATAATCTAAACTAGATTTGAATGAAAATTTATTGAATGAAAATCATTCTGTTAACTCTTATGCTGAATAAAAATCTTGGTTAAATTGCATTAAAATCAAAGCTCTGAGAGTACAAAGTTTATTTCATTTTTATGCCCCCATATCGAGAGATCGGGGGCATATTGTTTTACTCATGTCCGTCTGTCTGTCCGTCTGTCCGAACGTCTGTCCGAAAACTTAACCGGAAAACTTAACCTTTGCCTTTTCTCCAAAAGTATTTGACATACAAAGCTGTACACCAAAGTCAAGGTCATGTGACAAGGTCAAGGTCATGTGACAAGGTCAAGGTCATCTGTCAAGGTCAAACTTTAAAAAAAATGCTGTTACCAGGGCATTGGTGTTTCACAAACACATCTTGTTTTCTGGTCTATGAAGGAAAATCAGGTGTAATAGAGAAAGGTCAAGACTGCAAAAATGTGCATGCTGATGTTTGTCTTTATATCCTGCCAAAGCAGGAATATTCAGGGTTCAGCATGACAAGGGTAAAGATTGCTTAAACTTTCTTTACTTAGACTTTGCCAAGAAACTGGATAAATTTGGACAAAAATAACAATCCAAAAGATGAGTGGGGATGGATATATCTTGCACTTTTTATGGCAAAAGATAATTGTGCAATAAACACCACTTAGATTTATCTTCATGTCATTTTAATGGGAACATCGTATGATAAAGACTCATTCATAGGACTTAAATTTATTGAGTTATAATAATTTGAGATAGCCTGATAAAGGGATCTGAATAAATATCAATGATTTTCTGTTATATTTGGTGTTTATAGATAGCAAGAATGTGGGAAATGTAAGATGGGAACATATATTTGAAAAATTTAGACTTCCGAGGTCAATTTGTTGTGGACAAACTCTTAACCCTTGTCTTGCTGATCCTGGAATATTCCTGCTTTGGCAGGTTGTATTGACAAACATCAGTCTGCACATATGTGCAGTCTGATCTTAGTCCATACAACCTGATTTTCCATTTTAACCTGAAAAGTTTCAGAAATTATATTTTCAAAATCAAATTCTGACCCACAATGATTTTGAAAATATAATTTTTGAAACTTTTCTGACCCTTGTCATGCTAAATAATAACCTTTGCAAAAAACAATTGAAATCAAAGTGCTAAAAGCTTTTAGCACTTTGATTTCAATTGTCTTTTGCAAAGGTTATTATTTAGCATGACAAGGGTTAAAACAAGTTCAAAAGGCAAGACAAAGAAATATGTGCAGACCGATCTTTGTCTTCACCTCCTACCAAAGCTCATTCTATACAAATTTCCTTTTTTGAAACAAGAAAAGTTTACAAATTGTTTTTATTTCAAAATAAAGTACTGTCTTGCAATTATAGCATCCAGTGCTTTAAGCACTTTGATTTTAATGTATTATTTTGCCAACATTTTTATTCATTAGATGTCAAAAGGGTTAACACTTGCATATATATTTTTTTAAACAGATGCCGTATCTGTTTCCAAAAAATTCTTGAACTTTGTGATAAAGTTAATTGCTGCAGTGAACTATATTAAAATGTTATGCTTTACTTCAAACGAATGCATGAAAACTGATATTGAAATTTATCTCCGAGTTTGAGAGGGTTTAAACGATTATCTAGTTTTTAATGATAATACAAATGTTAGCTGGCTGGTTTGGGAGGATTCAAATTGGTCATGTGAACAAGAACTTATGCCAAGAAAAATTTCCAAGAAATGAAGTTGGTTAAAATATAAATGAATTACATTATTATATTTCTTCTAGATATAAATTTCATGAAGATCACAAGAACAATAACCACTTAACTATACAATATAGTGGGATAAGCGCAATACTATTGTAAGTGCCTATATATTCATAGGCACTTACAATAGTGTTGCACTGACCCCTCAAACAGTTACATTATCAAACTAGGTACACAACATGTTATTTTTGTCACAACAAAAATGAATGAGAGAGGTATGAGGGAAAAAATATATTTTAGTGGACATTTTTTTTACAATATATTGCAAGTATGCCAAAACACTTTGATTCCAAATAAGAATGTACTAAAAAAGCAAGCCTCCTGTACAAATTGTCCCTATATAATTGAAGTTGTATCAATTTTGACTTTAAAGTTTAAGTTTTGTGGCAAAATAAAAACGGACTGATGCCATATGAAAAAAGGTTTGAATATTTGAAAGCAATTAGCAGTATCTTAAAAAGAAAGGAAGTCAGGAGAGAAAAAAAATAAATCTTGTATGTTATTGGCAGTAGCTATCAAGAATGGCCCCATATACCATTCTGTCTATCAGTACTAATAAAAACTCCTGACATTTGTGAAAGCAGTCACTGTCTAACATTACAAATACCAGGGATTTCACTTATGGCAGATATTCTATAAAACAAAACAACAACAACAACAACAACAAAGTTTAAATCACTCCTTTCAGATTTTAGATTTTATATCCTCATAGTCAGTTAAGGCATTAACTTGTGTAAGTTTTCCCCAAGAAGTAGAAGGAAGACAGTGTAGGCTTAGATCATACTGCACACATTTGTTGCAGCCGTCGTCATAGCGCAGTTCGTAGCACGTCAGACTATCATTCAAAAGGTCCTGTGTTCAATCCCGACAGCAGCACTCATTCTTTATGACTATTTGTCTTCCACTAATGGGTCGAAAATCGTAGACCTATATGGTATAGCAGCTTGAGGCTAGTAAAGGATGTAATGTTTATACAGGTGCTCCAGCCACTACGATATAACTGAAAGATTGTTGAAAGCGACATAAAATGTATAATGAATATTTGAATAAAAGATTGGTTCTACTGCAGGCCAACCAGCATTTCAAAACCTCTTTCACAGAAAGGTAGATTGATCTTTTAGATTTCAGAAATTTAGCAAAACTCGAAAAGTGTCGACACTTTACACACTATCCAGATGGTCCCTTTTTTGCCTGACAGGTCACAAATACATAAATGATAAACTGAACACGCAGACTTTCTTAAACTGTGTGATGTTATCTTGCGGGAAAGGGTATCATTATTAAAAGATAAGTGCAGCGGCTGCCAAATGCATTTATCCCTCTAGTCAACTGTCACAAGCAATTACACACCCATTGCAGTGGATGTAACGAAACATTTGTCTTGCAAATTACGCTGACATTTCAGAAATTAGCAAAGTTTTATTCTCTGCTAAATTGTTTTTAAATAGTTCTTTCCCTCACCCTGTTTTCTGATGATCTTTCATGCAATTTTAATCTGGCTGTCTCTCTCTTTGGAAGATAAAGTTTCTAAGAACTAAGAATATTTGGTGTCCTTAATCTTGAAATAAATGATTGCAAGATACCAAGGTCAAGGTCAGTGGACAAGTTCGTCCGTCAAGGTCAAACTTTTGCACAACTAACTAAATGATTTAATAATGTTAATTTCTCGAAGTCTATCCAAGATGTAATGTTTTTATTTGGCATGATGATAGATATTGTTAAGTCATATCTGCAGATAGCAATGTCAAGGTCAAAATCCTGGGGGGAAAAACTTTTATTGGGAGGAGAAGGAGGGTTTCTGTGTTTCACAAACACATTCAAAATTAGGTTTAAATAACTGTTCAAAACTAAAGCTCAAACATCTCCACTAGAAAACTTGTGCAAAATGTGGATGGATTCATCCACATTTTGCACAAGTTTCTAATGGACAGATTCACTTACACAGAGAGAGGTGGTTGTTTTCGAAAGAGGGGGGAGGGATTTTTGGATAATTTTACCCCTTTTAGTATGACAACCTAGCCTTCAAAGACATATTTAAGTCATGATACAAATGTGATTTCATTAGTCTGTGAAATTAGAAATTAAATTATGTTTTTGTCATCAGATCTATTTCAATCTTAAACAGTCCACACATATTGAATGACAGACGCATCCAAATTAGTTTTAATTATATAATGCCAGCCCTTGCAATTGTAATCCAAAAAAAAGAATTCACTTGCTTATGAAATATTTCTAAAATAATGGGACATTTGTATAACTTGAAAATAATGATCATTTCCAGATAATTTGTATTATGGTCTCTCAAGGTCAGGAATCTTAAAGATATAGAATCTGTCATGAAATTTTGTCCGAGATAAACTGATCTTAACTGAGTCTAGAATAGAAATGTTATTAAGCAAGCCTTGGCCATGGTCAGATTATAAAATCAAGTAAAAGACTCTTTTTCTCTCATAAACAACATATTTGTAGCATATATTTGTACCAATTTTTGGAATGCACAGATAATAAAGATTCTTTGGCTCAATTGTTCTCCATCAGATTAGGTGTGCAGTTTGAAAGAATTTTTCAGGTTGATTAAAGGTCAAGGTAGCAGTTCAAGGTCAAAATTTAAATGCGAGCATAACCTACCTATGTGAATGGATTTTGAAAAAGAAAGTTGCACAATTGTTCTCCATTATGAGTAAATGCAGGGCCTATGTAAACATTGAAAGAAACCATCAGGTAGCCTCAAGGGCACAGCTCAAGGTTAAACATCAAAAATATGTTTTATCTGAAGCATACCCTCAAGATCATTTGGCATGTTCGATTTCCATCATGACAACATGTTACTGTTGAAAAAAATGTTCAGCTAAATTCAAGGGCCGGGTTAAAGGTCAAATGTTGAAATACAGCCTTGGGGGCTTGTTAGAGGAGCAAGCGCAAAACTGTTGAAAGTGCCTATATATGTATAGTCACTTACAATAGTTTTGCACTCACCCCCCTTGAGCTATCGTTGGACAATGAATTATTTTGAAATAGCTTATTATTGCAATGAAGACCAACATCAAAACATCAAAATTGGGATATTTGACACAGGGATAAGGAATTTCTCCACTTGTCCGGGACATAGTAAAAAAAGATGATTTTCTACTTATCCAGGATCAAAAATAGCATATCATCAAAAAGATAATCAATCAATTGTCAGAAACATTGTTTTTAAAGAAGAAAATGCTGAACTCCAGCATTTTCTTCATTAAAAAACAATGTTTTCTATCCTTTGATATTAAAATTATGATAATCAATCTGTTTGGTACCATTCTGATATTTGTTCTGGTATTTACTTGTCCACAGACAAGTGGCATAGAAAACAGTTCTTGTCCGTAGTCAGAAAAACATGTGTTGGACAAGTCTGGCAAGGGAATTCCACACCCCCGTATGAAAGGAAATATTCTGAACCTTATTTGTCTACTAATTAACCCTATGAAACACACCAGTTCTATTGTAAAGGATTATCAAGTAAAAAAATTCTGTCTTAGAAAGACAATAAATTTTGCAAGAAGTGCACCTGGGGCCCTCCATCATAATTTGCTGAGAAAAGAGAAAGTTAGGGAGTTGTCACGTCAAATGGGATTGACTTAATTGTTTTGCTGGTAAGCCTTAACTACTTTTGCAACATAAATCTATTTAAAGATGCATCTTTTCTGGCAGATGTCTGAAATAATTCCAAAATTTTCATCTAAGAGATGAAGAGATTATTTGTTGATTTATTTGATGTATGAAATCTGTTGGAATCAACTTATTAGTCCCCCACCGGTTACCGGTTGGGGGACTATAGGTTTGCTTGATTCCATCTGTCCGTCTGTCTGTCTGTCCGTCCGTCCGTCCGTCACGCTTTTCTACGGGCTATAACTTCTAAACCATATGTGCTAGCAACTTCAAACTTGGTACACTTATAGATCTCATTGAGGAGAAGTGTCATGTTCAAGAACTGTTACTCTGCCACGCCCACTTTTTGAGTTATTGCCCTTTGTTGTTTTTACCCTAACATTCTTGTCCAGAACAAATCTCCTAAACTATGTGTGCTAGCAACTTCAAACTTTGTACAATTATAGATCTCATTGAGGAGAAGTGTCATGTTCAAGATCCATAACTCTGCCACACCCACTTTTTGAGTTATTGCCCTTTGTTGTTTTTAGCCTTAAATTCTTGTCCGGATCATATCTCCTTAACTATAAGTACTAGCAACTTCAAACTTGGTACACTTATAGATCTTATTGAGGACAAGTGTCATGTTTAAAAACTGTTATTCTGCCACGCCCACTTTTTGAGTTATTGCCCTTTGTTGTTTTTACCTTTACATTTTTGTCCGGTTATATCTCCTAAACCATAAGTGCTAGCAACTTCAAACTTTGTACACTGATAGATCTTATCGAGGACAAGTGTCATGTACAAGAACTGTTACTCTGCCATGTCTACTTTTTGCGTTATTGCCCTTTGTTGTTTTTAGCCTTACATTCTTGTCCGGATAAGATCTCCTAAACTATGTGTGCTAGCAACTTCAAACTTGGTACACTTATAGATCTTATTGAGGACAAGTGTCATGTTCAAGAACTGTTATTCTGCCACGCCCACTTTTTGAGTTGTTGCCCTTTGTTGTTTTTACCTTTACATTTTTGTCCGGATCATATCTCCTAAACCATAAGTGCTAGCAACTTCAAACTTTGTACCCTGATAGATCTTATCGAGGACAAGTGTCATGTACAAGAACTGTTACTCTGCCATGTCCACTTTTTGAGTTATTGCCCTTTGTTGTTTTTAGTCTTACATTCTTGTCCGGATCATATCTCCTAAACTATAAATGCTTGCAACTTTAAACTTTGTACACTTGTAGATCTCATTGAGGACAAGTGTCATGTACAAGAACTGTTACTCTGCTACACCTTCTTTTGAGTTATTGCCCTTTGTTGTTTTTACCTTGACATTTTTGTCCGGAACATATCTTCTAAACCATAAGTGCTAGAAACTTCAAACTTGCTACACTTATAGATATCATTGAGGACAAGTTTCATGTACAAGAACTGTCACTCTGCCATGTCCTTTTTTTGAGTTATTGCCCTTTGTTGTTTCTATCCTTACATTTTTGTACCATACTTATCTGCTAAACCATAAGCCCTAGCAACTTCAAACTTTGTACACTTGTAGATCTCATTGAGAAGAAGTGTAATGCACAAGGACTGTTACTCTGCCACATCCACTTTTTTAGTTATTGTCTGTTGTTGTTTTTTATCCTGACATTTTTGTCTGGACCATATCTCCTGAGCCATCTGTGCTGGCAACTTCAAACTTGGTACACATATAGATCTCATTGAGGACAAGTGGCATGTACAAGAATCATACTTCTCAGCCCACTTTTCGAGTTTTTGCCATTGGTTGTTTTTACACTTATATTTTTGTTTGTGACATTTTGTTCAAAACCTAATGTGCTAGCAACTTCAAATTTTGTATTCAGTTATAGATCTAGTAAGTAGGAGATATATTATAAGAAAGGATTTTTTGTTATCCGGTGGGGGACTCCTGTATTGCATCGCAATACGACATGCACTTGTTTAAAATTATTTAGAATTGACTTGTTGTGTTTCTGGAAAAATTGGTTATTTAATTTTAACCCTCCCCTGTTTTACAAAATTTTGGACCTGTCCAAATTCAAAGGTTTTGCAGACAAAAATTTAAAGTTCATTTGATTTGAAAAATAACCATTCAGTAGGGTAGAAAATAGTGTGGAAAAAGAAGAAATTGCTCGTCAGAAGCAATTTCTCCTTTTTTCACAGTGTTTTCTTAATCATTCAATCACATGCATGTAAAAAGCAGGCATTAAACAGCAAAGGGTTAAGTGTTTTGATCAAATTAATCTATCTGTACCAATTGCAAGAAGTTATTTTGATAATATTTCCTATGTAGGCACTACCTATATTTACGAGCTTTGCCCTTGAAATTATAACCTGATAGATCATGACATATAATCATTAAATTATAATATTTAATTCTACTTTAATATGCTCTTGATTATAGCTGGGAAAATTGTTATATCATAATTTACTGCTTAATCAGACTTTCCCTTGCCTCTCTTAAGTGTAAAATAAATTGAATAAATTGATTGTAATTTAAGAAATAGAAAAAAATAGGAGGCTCTGAAAGATGTAGTGGTGATAGTGATGTGAGAAAAAACTTGGAATTCCTGCCCTGTATTCAGGATGCAAGCATTAGCGAAGCCCTTTCGCAATGATACCTAGCTTTGCACGTAAGTGCACGTGCAAAGCGGGGTATCATCTCAAAGTGCATGCGAAATGGTTTAATATCCTGCACACAGGGCTGGTTAGGTGCTCCAGCTGCCGCAACTTGAATGAAAATGGCTTTGAAATATTATTAATAATGGTGTAAACCCCAATTCCAATAAAGAATTATGCTATAAAGCTATGTGGAATTTACAGCTGAAATTTCTTGAGAGGCCAAAAAAGAAAGATTCTTAGATCATTTCATTGTTATACATACCAAATTTCTCCTAATAAACCCTCCTGGGAGCTATACATACTATAGTCAGGGAGCTTTTATTTAGCATTCATTTTCTGATTTAAAAAATCATTAAAATTTATATCTTTTAGGCACTTTTCCCTTTGATTTGAGGTGAATTTCCTCAAAACAATCATATAATATGATTGTATAGAGGAAATTCATCTAAAATTAGAGAAGTCTCAAAAAGTTTGAAGTGGCTGGTTTCTTAGTAGAAATTAAAGGGGTGCTTCTATTAGGGAGGGTGTTATTATTAGAGGAAATACAAAATGAGGAATTTACAGCTGGAATTTCTTGACAAACAAAACAAGAAAAAGCTTGAAAACATTTTATCATTATTCATTTCTAAATTAATTGGATACAATCTTCAATTTTCTGTTCATGAGGGAGAATTTAGGGAACCAATTAGGGGTCATGTTACCCCCATATCATTTAATGATCCTTCTTCAAAAGAGTTATGTCATATTAGTGCAGGTTTAATTTGCCGGGGTAATTAATTTACGTAATATCTACTAATCTCAGATTAATCCTACTTCCTTATTTCCTCAGTCTGTCCCTGTACTCATTACCAGATGGCAAATTTTTGGACCAAACAAACCAAATTAAAAAGGTTGGCATTTTTGGTGGCCTAGTGTGAAACAGTTGTAACTCCCTATTAATCCTTGTCATGCTGAATAAAAAACCTCGCCAAAATTTTCTTAAATTCAAAGTGCTAAAAGCCTTGATTTCCTAATTGTGAGTCAGCATAAAATTTGGATTTTGAAAATATGATTTTGAAACTTCTCCGCTTTAAAAAAGCAAATCAGGTAGTATAGACTAAGATCAGATTGCACATATGTGCAGGCTGATCTTTGTCCATACCTCGTGCCAAAGCAGGAATATTCCGGGATCAGTGTGACAAGGGTTAATTTAACATCTGCTTCTTGCTGAATCATCGATTTGTCAAAATTTTGAAATCATGCACTAGCAATAGATCATTTCTGCATTATAATATGATGGGTGAAACGCATATATGAAATAAGAAGAAATTCCATAGAACTCTATTCGCAATAAAATTCATACGTCAGGTGTTTTACTGTGTGCACAGATAGGTCTGCCAATTGATCATACCAAATGTCATCTTTAAAGTCATGCTTTTGACGTCATATAACCAACATGCTAAATGATGCGGTTATCATTCAGTGTTGAAAGCGGAGTAAAACCCCAAACAAACAGATGAACAAAATTTTTTTTTACATCTGGAAGATAGTAATAAAACTTTTTTACAGAATTGTGATCATGTTATAATGGATATTATTTCATTTTCACCTTAATATGGCCATGAATAAAGTCTTGTGGGGGAAGCAGTTATATGTAAAGCAAAATCCTAAAAACTCTGCCCTCAGATTTTACCTTTTGCTTATAACTACTCCTCTATCAGCCTTGTTCATGGACACACCAATGCAAAAATGAAATAATTTCATAATTATAAAAGTCTCTAATTCTCCTATCTTTAAAACAAAAAATCTATTTCTCATTACAGTTCTTCGAGATGATTTCAGACAAGAGCCAATACATACAACCAAGTCGGTACATTCCACGGCTATCTTCCACTGTAAACCTCCACGAGGGGAACCGGAACCTCAGGTTGCCTGGTTACATAACGAGAAACCAGTCATACCAGATGAACGAATCAAAGTTCACGATGACGGGGACCTCGTGATTTCCTCTGTAAAGACGCAGGATAGCGGAGAATATGTGTGTGTTGCCAAAAATAAAGCAGGAGAGAGACAGAGTTCGGAAGCAGAACTAACAGTATTAGGTAAAATTCCATCATCTAGATTTGAAAATACATGTATATTGTATTTATTGAAACTTACAATAGTTTTACCCCTGTCCCTTGAAATGCACATTATGCTGACTTATAATGAGAAAAGAGACCATCAAGACTTATGAGGTGCCTCTTTTTTAAGCTCATTTGTTTCGGAGAAAACCGAAGGTTTGTTTTAGCCTCGGTGTAATATTGTCCTCCTCCAAAAAATTAAACATTTTGTGATATCTCTGGTTCTACTCATTGCATCCACTTGAAACTTGGCACTAATGTTTGCTCTCAAAAGAGTAACCTATACTAGATATATGGGGGGCACATGCAAGATCAAGGTCAAATTTCTCTCCTGAGTTTAACTCTTATACTTTACAAGCACCAAAGTGAAGATCGATAAATATTATTGCACTTTTTAGCTCACCTGAGCACGAAGTGCTCATGTGAGCTATTGTGATCACCTTTCATCCGGCGTTCGGTCGTCGGTCGTCGTCCGGCGTCCGTCAACAATTTCTTTAAACGACATCTCCTCCTAAACTACTGGGCCGATATACACCAAATTTTACAGAAATGTTGCTTAGGTGGTCCCCTTCAAAAATAGCTAAAAGAATTTAAATCCATGAAAAACTCTGGTTGCTATGGCAACAAACAGTGAAATTTTAAGAAAATCTTTAAAATTCTTCTTCTACTCAACCAGTAGTCCTACAGACTTAAAACTTGGCATGGATGATCAGTTCATAGACCTGAATAAAAATAGCTAAAATCATATATTTTGGGCCACCAGGTGCGGAGCACCAGGGGGGAGGGGGTAGTACTTTGGGTAAATTTTGTAATCTTCAAGCTGCTTCTTCTTTGGAACCAGGAGCCCTACAGACTTGAAAATTGGCATGGATGATCAGCTCATAGACCTGAATAAAAATAGCTAAAACCATATCTGTTGGGCTGCCAGGTGTGGAGCACAGGGGGGGAGAGGGTAGTACTTTTGTGAAAATTTTGTAATCTTTAACCTCCTTCTTCTGATGAATCAGGAGCCTGACTAATTTGAAAATTGGCATGGATGATCAGTATATGGACCTTTATAAAAAAAGCTAAAATCATGACTGTAGATTTACCAGGTGCGGAGCACCAGGGGGAAGAGGGTAGTACTTTTGTGAAAATTTTGTAATCTTTAACCTTCTTCTTCTGATGAATCAGGAGCCTGACAGATTTGAAAATTGGCATGGATGATCAGTATATGGACCTTTATAAAAATAGCTAAAATCATGACTGTAGATTCACCAGGTGCGGAGCACCAGGGGGGAGAGGGTAGTACTTTTGTGAAAATTTTGTAATCTTTAACCTTCTTCTTCTTCTGAACCACAAGCTCTACAGACTTGAAAATTGGCATGGAGGATCAGCTCATAGACCTTAATAAAAATAGCTAAAATCATGACTGTAATGCTACCAGGTGCGGAGCACCAGGGGGGAAGGGGTAGTACTTTTGTGAAAATTTTGTAACTTTAACCTTCATCTTCTAAAATAACCAGGAGCCCTTCAGACTCCAATATTGGCATGGATGATAAGTATATGGATCTTAAATATAATAGCTATGAATGTAGGGCCACCAGATGTGGAGCATTAGAGGGGAGGGGGTAGTACTTTGGATCAATTTTGAAATCTTTAACCTTATTCTTCTCCTGGATCAGGAACCCTACAGACTTGAAAATTGTAATGGGTGATCAATATATTGACATTAATAAAAATAGCTAAAATCATGACTGTAGGGTCACCAGGTGCTGAGTGTCTTGGGGAGGGGGTAGTACTTTAGATCATTTTTGAAATCTTTAAACTTCTAATGAACCAGGAGTCCTACAGACTTGAAAATTGGTATGAATGATCAGCATATGGACATCAATTGAATTGGCTAAAATCATGACTGTAGATTCACCAGGTGCAGAGCATCTTGGGGGAGGGGGAGTGCTTTGTTGAGAATTTTGAATCCCTACAGCCTTTATATTTGACATGGATTGATCAACTCATTAAAGAAAACTTTAAAAGTCTCAGACTCAGCCTGTATATCTGGCATTGATTAGCTGATCACAGACCTTTTATGAAAAAAGCTTAAATAAATAATGACCAGGTGAGGAGCAGAGGGGGGGGATTATTTCAAATGTTATCTGATTGAATAAGTGAAAATCTCTTTTTCTGTGGTTGCATGGACATACCTAGGTAATGAAGCTTTTTTCTCAGGTGAGCGACCCAGGGCCAACGGCCCTCTTGTTATGATTCGTTTCCCTTTCTAGATTCAAACTGTTATAAATATGATATAAGAATCTGTAAAGCTCATAAAAACCGATTGTTAGTTAGACAAGTAGGTGCAAAGCTAATAATAAGAATCAGCAGAAAATTACACAATTTGTATAACAGGACTCTAGTCTGCTGAACTAATCAAATGATACGGTTGTCTGCAGACGCAATTTTCATCAAATGGACTGTGTGTCCATAAAATGTCGTGATGTAAGCATAACATGATGAATGGCTTCTAGACTAGATATTAGCCTTTTCTTCATAATCGTTGAAATAGTCTGGCTTATTTTCTTATCATTCAGAAATATTTTATTTTTCTCATAATTTAGTACCTACCCTTCCTATAACTGCAACAGTTAAAATGTCTTTGATCGAGTGAGATATAGTTGTTCCAAATAATAGTTCCACAATGCTTCAGAAATAATGAACTTTAGCAGTGTTAACTGAGGTTTTCATTAGGAAACCTTGGTCAACATTGTGGAAGATCATAAGTTCCGAAATGTTGCGGAACTATTACAGGTCCACTACCTTAATATGTTAAACAAAGCATCAAACAGAAATGATAGAAATGGATGGTTGTCCATCTGTCTGTCCATATTTATCTGTACCACTATTTCCACATTAATTGATGGATTTCTAAAAAAAAACCTTGCACAATAATTTTCCATTATAAGTAGATGTGCCATTTGAAAAAAAATATTTGGATAGCTCCAAGGTCAAGGTCTTGGCTCTAGGTCAAATGTTATTTTTCAGGCTGTATACCAGTTGTCCTTGTACAACCATCTAGATGTATCATCTCTGTTTGTTTATATGTTTGGTGTTTGTACATAGATCTATATTACTCAAATCTGTTTGATGTCTTTACATATATCTACATTACTCAAATCTGTTTGATGTCTGTACATAGATCTACATTACTCAAATCTGTTTGATGTCTCTACATAGATCTACATTACTCAACAGATCGCTGCCTTCAATGAAACACTCATTTATAATGCAATGCCTGTTGACCTCTGTCATTTTCTGCCATTTTCAGCTCACCTGAGAAGGAAGTGCTCAATGTGAGCTATTGTTATCGTACAATGTCCTGCGTCAGTCTTGCGTCGTCCATCGTTTACAATTTCTTTAAACATATTCTCTTTCTAAACTGGTGGACCTCTACCAAGTTTGTTCATATCAAGAGCCTGGGGTCACCTTTAGGCTCCACCCTGGTGCATCCCTTTTTACATAGAATCAAAGGGTGAAAAGGCACATCCGTCTTGCTCCTGGCTGAAAACAATTCATGGTATTGATCTTATGTAGAAATTATCTCCTTGTTGACATCTGCCTATTTAACTCTAAGTGTTGTCCCAGGGGTCAAAGAGACTCAAGTGATGGATCTAGGACCATCATGGTCCTCTTGTTGCTTCAAACATTTTCTTTAAAGGGCAACATAGCAGCATAACTACAGCTTGTAGTATGATACTTTGGTTGTCCACCTTTGACTCCCTTTTTGTTTCATTTCTGTCACACATAAGTAAATCGTGTTTTAACCCTTGTTATGCTGATCCAAGAAAATTCCTGCTTTGGCAGGAGGTATGGACAAACATCAGGCGGCACTAATGTGCAGTCTCATCTTAGTCCATACCACCTGATTTTCTTTTTTAAAGAGAAAAGTTTCAGAAATTATATTTTCAAAATCAAATGCTGACTCACAATGGGGAAATACAGAGCTCATTGATTTATATATGATTTTGCCAAGGTTTGGCTAATTCAGTCTGACAAGGGATAATACCTGAGGAGGTGTGTCATGACAGAGGTTAAGGGGCGGAGCTAATGATCAACTAATTATAGCTCCACCTACTAATTGTAAATGTATACTGATGTAACCATGTCTGCCTATCTGTTACAATTTGTCCTTTTCGTACAATTTTCTAGCTTTAATTAATTTATTCTGATTACAGAGAAACCATCCATTACACGCTATCCAGAGACTATTACAGCCGACGAGGGCCAAACTGTTGAATTCCACTGTGACTATACGGGTGATGCTACAACCAAAATGAGATGGGAGAGAGAGGGGGACAGAAATCAACCAAAGTATGTAGGAAAAGGACAGAAATATCTGCCATTACGATGGTTGAGCGTGAAACAGTTGAAACTCCTTATGTATTTATCAATTAATGAGATGCGAGAGAGGGGGGGGGGGAGAAATTAACCATTAGGAAAGGGACAAAAATATCTGCCTTGAAATTGATGATGTATAGAAAATATATTCCAAAGAATCTGGTTCTTTGTCCTTTATAGCTAACCAAAGTATGTAGTATAAAGACAGAAATATCGGCCGTAATTTTGATGATGGATAGAAAATCTATTCCAAAGATTCAGGGGCCAGTTTTACTAAACTTCTTATGAAAAGTTAACTGCAAGTCAAAATAAAAAATTGAACATTGTATTTTCATTCATTGTTAGATCCTGCCTTGCAATATCTCATTAGAATCATCTTCCAAAGACAATTCCAATGAGATGATACATGGCAGAATTCCATATTTAGTTACTAGAAGCAATTCTAGTTTTTGACTTATGCAAAAAATGATTGTAAGATGTTTAGTCAAACAGGCCCCTTGTTCTTTTTCTTTAAAAGCTCCGATTCTTTTTTTTGGACAAAAGTCAAGCTATTGTGATTAATTTATCACCTTGGTGACAATCATTAACCTTAGTCACAACTCTCTTGCTATTTAAGATATTCACTTGCAACTCAGCATGTGTTAATCATTAGAAGAGCTATCCATACTATCAAGGGGGACAACTCTAAGTTGTATTTATGTTAGAATTAAGTCACCTTTTGTACCTAGATTATCTTGCATTATCCAGCACCTTCAGCCAAATATTGGCATCCCATGTGGTGCTCTGTTTCGTAGTTGAATCAAACTATCGTTGCAATCAGTTAGCATCATTACTCTATTAACAAACACCCTTAACATGCGGAATAAAACCTTGACAAAATCGTCCACAAATCAAAAGTTTAAGAATGAAAATCAGGTGGTATAGACTAAGATCAGACTGCACCGATGTAGAGGCATATCTTGGTCTATGTATTCTACCAAAACATGAACATTCCCGTCTAGCATGACAAGGCTGAAGTATTCCTGAATATTGTTCTGAAATGAGGAAAAAGTTCAAGCCACAAATATGAAATTGACATCCTGCTGAAAGAAATGTGTCAAAAAGCAAAGATACCATGTTGATATATTGTATGATGTCTGTCAAACAATTGGTTGATTTTGGTACATTTCTAGCTTGTAGGACCCTTTAACAGATATCTAAATAAGAGAGAGTAAAGCCTGTCTGGAATCATTATTTCTCAATTAATCCCTATGTTGTGGATACTCAGTTTAATTGTCTCAATGTGATCATTTCAGTGAGTACCCACAATATAGGGTTTGTTGAAGTATTGTTCATACTGTTCAATCTAAATTAACCCTTTCCTGTTTTACAAAATTTTGGACCTGTCCAAATTCAAAGGTTTTGCAGACGAAAATTTAAAGTGGATTTAATTTGAAAAGTAACCATTCTGTAGGGTAGAAAATAGTGTAGAAAAAGAAGAAATTGCTTGTCAGAAGCAATTTCTTCTTTTTTCACAATGTTTTCTCAATCAAAAAATCACAGGCACGTAAAAAGCAGGGATTAAACAGCAAAAGGTTAAAAAAATAAAAACTTTTACAATCTGTCCCTCTGCTTTTTCAAAATAAACCCATATGTATTTTTAATTTGGTGTCTTTAGATAATTGTGCTTTTATGCAGTATTCTCCCCATAGGTCATTTTCTGAAGAGAAAGCAGTTGTTTTGTAATGATTTCTCACATCCAGTTTTCAGCCACATGGTCTATTTTCATATGTGGCAACTGTCAAAGGTAGTTGCACCCTTTCTCATAATTCAACAATTTCAAGTAGCTTCAAATGATTAAGGGAACCTTGCATTTACATATGATTACATGCAAATGTTAACTAAAATATGGAAAATAGAAAATTAAAACTTATGTCAAAATCTGAGGTTTTAAGGTAGTGGACCAGTCATAGTTCTGCAACATTTTGAAAATTGTGATCTTTCACAATGTTGACCCAGATTTCCGAATAGAATCATTAGGAAGCCTTGATTAATACTCTTTAAGCAATTATGTCCGAAATGTTGCAGAACTATTATGGGTCCTCTACCTTAAGACTCTGAACTAACAGAATATAACAGGATTCATAGAAAATAAAAAGAAAGTTAAATTGTTAGATGAGAGGTCAATTGGTAAAGATGTTACAATGTTTCAACACTAATATCAATTGTGTTGAAAGCTCTTGGTTGTTTAGGCAACAGATAAACAGAAATGGATAGGACCATGTAAGATAACAGTTTATTTTAGAGATTATTTCACATTTGAATTTATGTATCAATTTATATTTCATTAATATCATTTCAAGAAGAATGCTTTGATGTAGCAAGGTTTGTGTAAACTAATTTAAGCCTTGGTCTTCTTCTGAATTTGTTTAAAATTCTTCAATAGATTCATAGTGATGAAAATTTGTGCGTTTGGAAGGTGGCAGTTGTAGCTAATAATTTCTTAGCCTGTTCATCCGAGATTCCATTCATATATTGATTGGGCAGCGCAAAGCAGTTGTAACTGCCTATATGTTTATAGGCAGTTACAACTTTTATGCTCTTATCTATCGCTTTCTGTCAATCAATTTATCTGGGCTCTAGGACCAAGCCAGATGAAACTTCATAAGTTAGCTTTTAGTGATATTGTATCAATTCATATTGAGAGATTTTGTTAAGAAAAAGGGGGCTGGTTAAATTTTGATACAAATCTTTTTTTCAAACTTGCAAGTGTTAGAAATGTCAAGATGAGGTTTAAATTCTTCTGTAATATTTGTTCTGCCAAAGTTGGATGCACAATGGTATCATTTCTTCAAGTATTAAGATTTCAGTCCATTGTATCAACATCCATCCCATTCTTTGGAACACATCTCGTACAAATATGGACAAAATTGAATAAAATGTTCACAGAGTGATCATAGGTAACTTTGTGCATATTGTCAAGGTTTAGTGGTGATCTGCCGAGTATCTATATGGTGGCATATAATGTGATTGGCTCTCTTCTTTCAGGTGGACTGTGATAGACAAAATGTTACGTATTACAAATATTGAAGCTAGTGATGCAGGGACATACACATGTATCGCAGAAAATGATGCAGGAATGGCCAGGGCTGTTGGACATCTACATGTCGAATGTAAGCAAAATGCTTATTTAAGATCATGTCCCTTTAATTAATATTAAAGCCTGTGATGATAGGAAGACCATTTTTGTGGCCCATCGTTTGTGAAGGGAACTGAAGGATTAGCACAAAGTGATTGTAAGTGCTTATATAAAGAATAATATGTTAGTGTCTAAAAATAACTATGTTATCTGGTTGAGGTCATGATCATTTCTCACAGCCGAGACAAGATAACATTAATATTTTAAGACACTTACATGTTATTTTATTTATCATACAATCATTTTTCAGCGCTGAGTTAAAGTTAACCCTTAAAAGTCAAAGAAATTAAATGAAAGTGTATGCAAATTGTTTCTAAAAATAGACTGACTGATATCATATTATGTTATCAGACAGGTGATATCAGGTCAATACAGGCTTCATTGCATGTTAAATATCTTTTAGCACCTACCATACTTTTGTGCTAACACTTCAACATCGGAAGGTAAGAAAGTATCCAGTCTTCTCTGTTTGTGGCTAGCTACTTGTTAAAAGAGATGTCAAAGAAAGACAATATAATGATTTCTTTGATTCATAAATAGTGATATTACAAAAAATTCTTTAAACAATTTACTGAGTTAGTCTTGAAAAGAGTTATCTGCCATCATTTTCTGTGTAAAAAAAATGATCGTGATCACACACTCAAACTTGTAAACATATACATTTGTTTTCCAGATACCCCAAGATTCCTTGTTCGACCGAGAGACCAAACTGTCGCTGCAGGCAGGACTGTCACACTTCAGTGTTCGGCTGTTGGAAATCCTTTACCGACAACCTTTTGGAAGTTAAAATCTCAAGCTGTAAGCGTCCTCTGTTTGATAAAATATTTTAAACTGGTGATATATTGTGTTTTATATAGCCATCTAAAAGATGCACATCATACCAAGTGCTTCTTAAGCTTTACCGTGCCAGAGATATGTAAATGTTTTAAAGCAACTAACAATGCTTTTGTACTTAAGTGTTTCTTCATAAGAAATTATTTATTTTGATTAAACTTAAATCATAATACATATATGATGTATATTTGCACATTGTTGACGGACTTTGAACTAGTATTCAGATATCTTCTGAAGGTGATTGCCTTGCAATATTTTACACAATATTTTACAATTTCATTCTCATCACAGGATTTGCTGTTTCAAAACAAGAACAAGGGAAGATTTTTTGTCGCAGAAGATGGAACATTACGCATCGAGAAAGTTCAGAAATCGGACGAGGGCTCATACTCATGTCATTCATTAAATACAAAAGGAGAAGCACAAGTATCAGCATTTATAACTGTTAGAGGTAAGTATTTCACATCTATGTGAGCCATAGCACAGTTGGTAGCCCATAAGGCTCCAAGGCTGTCAGGGCTCATGTTAGTGTTTGATATTTGGGAGTCATTGACTCCTCACCTAAGAAATTCTGGGGTCAAATCTGAATTTAAAGGGGTCAAAACAACAGAAAAGCAAACCATTAGTAGAATTTTTCATATTAAAGAGTCACTTTAACTGTTTCTTGTATCATGTAATGATATTAAACAATTAATTAATTTGTAGAACTTTAGAAAGTAATTTGTAAAAATCTTAGGTATAAAACCATGTTTTGACCCTTAGTAATTCCTCTCAAGGGGGTCAAATGACCCCCTTGTTAGAAATTTCTTGGGGTCAGATTAAGATATTTTCAGATTTTTGGGGGTCAAAACCCTGATTTAAGGGTCAAACACAAGCCCAGGTTGTGATGATGAAGTCCTGATTTGATCCCTGGCCATGGAAAATAACCTTTCAAATACTTGTCTTCTGCTAATGGGTTGATAACCAAAACTCTAGGTAGGAGCAGACGCTGGGGATTTGAAAAGCATGGAAGAACTTGTATGAGAAATGCCAGAAAACTATGGCTACAATGGACTGAAGTTACTTCTGCAGTTATAACACTTATTAAACACAATTCAGTAAATCAAATGCATGTTTTTTAGCCATACATGGTCAAACAATAACTTGTCTAAATTTTGAAATGTCTGAAAATGCAAATGACATCGAGTGTTCTCAAAAACCTAAGTGACATTCAGATTTAAAATTCTTTGTGATGTAAGAAGAGTTGTTGGGAGAAAGATGAAATCTTGTTGAGGCCTTATCATTAGAATGTAGTGTATAAGGGCTTTTAGGCAGGGCGTAGGTAATGGCTAATTTCATGGAATTTTATACAACTCTGGCAAAAGATGCTGGAGTCAATTTCCTAATGCTTGATAAACTGTTTAGATTATAACTGTCTGTACCAAGGTATTTAACTTCTCTCTCAATCTTCACCCTTGAGACAAACTAAAGAATGTAGAAATGCTTGAATTTGTAAAGAATTTGAGCTTGTTTGAGGTTTAAAAGAGATCATTTACTCAAGTTTAGTCTCAAGCCAATGGGAATATCCTTTCTGACACTGTTTTCCAGTAGGTGCATAATTATATGGATAACTGGGATGAATAACTGTAGGTTCTGAAAGGATTAAATGATAGTACAAGAGTGACAAATACAAGGAATCCATGGTTTAGAGCTCCAGCTGCTGCAATATGTCTGAAATACTGTTGAACTTGGGCTTTCTTTTGAATAAATCAATTATTAAAGCCAAACATAGGTAAATTTCAGGGATAAATGCAAAACTATTGTAAGTGCCTGTAAATTTATAGACACTTGCAATAAATTTGTTCCAACCAATTGCAGTATTTTTAGTCAGTAAAAATAAGCTGTTCTTCAATCCATTTTTTTTTCTTCTTTTTCTAGCATAAAACATTGGCTTATTACTGAGAATCTTTATCAATAAACATGTTTGTACCAAGCTATTTAACTTTTCCCCCATTTATATAAGCAGTTAATATTGAGTTCTAATCTCACAATAACCTTGCTTGCACTCAGGTACTTTACTTTTTCTGACATCAAATTAGCTACTAATACATATTAACAGAATATTTATGGATATTACTGATTTATTTGTTGAAGTATAGAATACAAAAAAGTAATATTTTTTGCTGGCTTAGTGATAGCATTGGTTTAATGTTTCAATTACAAAAGAAGTTAGATGTTGTCATGCATAATACAACCCTCTCCTAGTACATGTTGAATCAAAGGGCTTAAAAAATCAAAATGTTGATCAAAATATTCATTCTGACTGTTATATGAGCTGTAAATATTCTGTGGTCAACATGATAAGGGTCAAAAATTGAAACTTGCATTAGTTTTGCATTAAAGCTTTGATTTGTTCATCTTTACCAGACGACCCATGTTTACATTTAGTTTGACAGGAGATTTCTTGTTTTCAAGATTTATAGTCTTGGAGATTGGCAGTTTTGTGTTTAATTTCATTAAAATAGCTTCAATTTGTTTAAAAACATCTTCAAATAGCGTCAATCAACGTACACGATGTCTATCAAATGGTTTCCAGGGAATATCTTGAATGTATTTATGTTGCTTGAAACTGAATGCACCAAGATTCCTGAACTCTTTGCTGTTTAATCCCTGCTTTTTACGTGCCTGTGATTTTATGATTGTGAAAACATTGTGAAAAAAGAAGAAATTCCACACCATTTTCTACCCTACTGAATGGTTATTTTTCAAACTAAATCCACTTTAAATTTTCGTCTGCAAAACCTTTGAATTTGGACAGGTCTAAAATTTTGTAAAACAGGAAAGGGTTAACTCTTTTTGATTAAATACTTGGTTACAAAATTTGGACTGTTACAAATTCAAGGAAGCAGATGACAAAGCATTGGTCAAATTTCATTTAAATTTATTTGAGATACATATATCTTGGTGAAAATTTGAAAAAAAAAAAAAAGTATTTTGGAAATTATGGGGAAAATATTTACTCTTGGTCTCTTTAGTCTGTTTATTTTGGAACTTGGACATGTAGCAACACCTGAATACAAGATACAAAAAATCTTGTGAACATGTATAAATTGTACCTCTCTTTGCCTGTAGGAAACATACAAAGGGCGTACCATTTCTTAAACATTTTACAAACACTTTCATCTTAAGCACTGGGCAGGCTACCTGTGTTTCAGAGCTATAGCTAGAAGGGGTATTTTGGATTTTACATTAAAATATTTTAACAATACTAGCATAAAGTCTAACTTCTAAGGTGTGTTAGGGTTTCATAAAGAAATAAAGATTTTAAAATGATTTTATATCTCTCTTTTCTGTACCTCTTTATAAGAGAATATGTTGAATAAACATAACGAGTTTTGTTGATCATGATGTGAAATAGATAAATGGGACAAAAACTTGAGCTTGTCTTTCAGAAAAATTCTCTTTTTCAATAATTACTTCATTTTCGAGCAATTTAACGCATGAGATATAGAGGCAGCTGTAGGTGTTTGTAAAACGTTTAAACGCTAATTGAGAAAAAATGTTTCTAGGACTTTGGAAATTAGAAAACAGTCTTCTCGTAGTTCATTATGACAAACTTGTTTTCCAGAGTGACTCAAATGATTCATATTTTGATGTGTGTGAGTCTCTGCTGAGCTCATTTACTTTAGAAAGACAAAAGAGAAAGCTTAATGGTCTTTTCAAAGATTTATACTTAAGTCATAATTAGCATGAAATTAAAATTTCCTTACATTTTTTATCGTACAAATTTCATAAAGAATCCCTTTAGATTAATTTTTATGATCAGCTAGTCAACAGATTTACAGAAAAGTATTGTAAATTCCTGTAGACATATATTTTCCGTGCTCTTCTTTTCATAAAGTGCATGACTAACTTACGATGAGCGTGGATATATTTCGTTATTTTCTCAATCAAAATTAGTAAAATCCATTGTATTTTGAAATATCGCTGTAAAACTATTGTAAGTGCCTATAAGTTTATAGTATAGTAATATAGTTCACTGACTGCCGCACAGACCGTTTTCCAAACATTTTGTGAATCATAAGAATTAAATGCGCCATAATTTTCACAAAGATAAAAAATCTGGTGAAGTGTTAGAATTAAATGCATTGTAATTTTCACACATATTTTTTTATTGTTCAAAGAGAGATGAAGTGGGTGTTTAAGTAGTTCTCTCATGATTCTATTTGATGTTGTTATAGATTGTTATGTGTTTAATATAAATAAATTAGGATTTTAGGTTAACTAATTGCTTTCAATTGCTCTAATTCTGTTTTCTGTTTCTACTTGGCATTTTGGTTCTTTCTGCAAGCTTAGTGTTATTTCTTTTCATATATATACTTCATATCAAACCTTTAACTTTTATTTTATTTGATACTTATGTCTTGATGCATGCTTGAACATTACTTATTTTTCTTTACTAATATTGAGGGTTTGAGTGCAAAATTATTGTAATACTTGTAGGTTCTTACAATAGTTCTGGCCGGAATCATAGCACAGTGTGATAGTGCATCGGACTATCATTCAAAAGGTTCTGGGTTCAATCAAAGACAGTGGCACTCAATCTTTCTGACTATCAATTTGGGGTTCATTGCAAGACTGTACTAAGTGCCTGTACATTTTATAGGCACTTAGTACAATCTTGTACTGAACACTCATCTCCCACAAATGGGCAGGGATCATTTTTGGGTGATATATTGAGAGATTCTCTCATTTCTCTGTCAGAAATCTCATTGAAATTTGCTTAATGAGAGAAAAATTACAAAGCAAAATTGAAAAATAAACTGAAGAATTTTGTTGGCTCAGCACAAAACAGTTGTAACTGCCTATAATTATATAGGCAGTTACAACTGTTTTGGGCTGAGCAATTGATTTGTCAAAATTTTTCACCAAAAATTTCTGAATTTCTCATAAGATTCAAGTAATTGAGATATTTTTGCATAAGCACTTCTGAGCCAGAATTATCCCTGAATGGGTTGATAATTCTAAATTGTAGACCTATGTGGGATGGCAGCTGGAGTCTAGGAAAGGATGGTTTGAGAAATAACAGGAATCCATTCGTAGATGCTCCAGCTAATGCGATATGACTAAAGGATTGTTAAAAGTTTGGCGTTAAACCTCATACAAACAAAATACAATAGTTTTGCCCTAGCCTCAGGCATTTTTCCTTTATATGACTTGTGGTTCTATCTTACCCTTCCTGATGCTGACTGTTTAGTTTTTGTGAGCCTGCTATTAGTTATAGTGTATGCAGTGAATATTGGTTCAGTTAAAGAAATTGTAATAAAAATTAGTTCGAAAAAAAAAATTTGAAAAGTAACATTCAGTGGCATATATGGAGGGGTCTTGAGGGGTTCAAACAAATACCTTTCTGTAGCTTTCTTATTTCGTTATCATAAAGAAATTCAATCAAAATTGTGAAATACTTGAAGAACCAACCCCTCTATTTATATATTCGAACTCCCTTTACAGAAATTCTTGATCCACCACAGACATTTCAACTATAGCAGATGATTTGCAACATATTGTTCATTCTCTTCCTTTCATTCTTTTCTTCTATTGTATGGAAATAAATGTATCAAATAGGAAGAACTACAGAAAGAGGAGTATATGAGATTTAGATCAACATGTTTGGATAATTCCTATGTTGTGGGTACTCATTGGAATTGTCTTGTTAAGACCATTCAAATGAGTACCAATAACACAGGGTTTGATTGAGTAATAAAGATTTGAGACTGGCTTTACCCTCTTTTATCTGTACCTCTGAATAAGTTTAAATGGCTTTTAGCTTTCAAAAAAAGGGTAACACTTTCTTGAATGTTGAAACCTTTTGATTTTACAGTTCCATGTCAAAATAACATGTTTATAAATCTTAAATGAATAAAGACTTCTAAAATCATACACATATTTATTTCCATATATGTATACAGTATTTGTTTTCCCTTATTTTACCTGCATGTGTTGTGTTCCCCTCCCTGCACCCCTTTTTCCTTAACTTTTCTTCATTTCTCGCTAATTTTCAGAACATGGTGACTTAATTTTTCCAGAGCATGACTTCAGACCGCCCCCTGTGATCCGATTTGCCCCACAGAATCAGACCCTTGGACAGGATGGTATTGCGTTGTTACGATGTCAAGCGATCGGTAGTCCAAAACCGTCAATCCGGTGGTACAAACATGGCAGACCGTTACAGATGGACGATGCTCGATACACACTGCTGAATTCAGGAACTTTACAGATATCAAGTAAATAGAAATGATACAGTATTATGACTCTCTTTAAACTTTAACTTTGATGCCTTTATAATTTTGATAACTAACAGTAATACAGTCGAATCTGTGTACAGCAGCCAGTAAAGGGAGAGGGCCAAATTGGCTGCTGTACACAGATTGGCTTTCTGTTCACAGTATCCTTCGGGCGGCCATTTTGTTGTACCACTTTTGTTTAGCTCATTACCAGATCGCAAAACTATAGACTTCTCCAAATTCTGAGCAATTCCAAAGTTTCATTTAATGAGTTTGTCATTAAAATAATAAGGAATCATACCATTAACATAAAAAAATATTGTGAAAACGAATGATTCATATTCATCGAGAATTTCTTGTTTGCGTTTAGCCACGGTTTGGACCTGCGTACGACCTACGCCGAACTCATTGGCAATAATCCTGGAAGAACACCCAGATTCAAGCATGCGTATCACTTTCACACGATCCTCTAGAGAGAGAGGAATTTACGTTTAGAAAGCAACATTATGGCGAAAATTGATATCGAAAGCTGGTTTTCATCCATTTCAAAGGCCTCATGAAATCAGTTTGCTAAATATGTAAACAACCTGTAATGCTCAAGATCATTTTATTTAAAGAGACCGGACAACCGATAAATTCCATATCCTTTAATTAATTATCATCATTTAAGTAGATCAAATAAATAATAATGGCCAATTACACGTCATTTAATTGACAACAATGGATTAAATTGACAATTGGTTATTTATAACTTGTACATTACGATAAAGCGACTTCCGCTGTTTACTATAGTAGTGATTATCGGTTTTTTCGAACACGACTAATTAAGTCAGGTGTTTTGTCAGATGACCGTTGCATAGGTGTGATATACAGTTCGAATTAGACCAATTAAGGTGACCGCCGGCCGCATTTCAGGAGATCACGCTATTCACAGTGCAATTAAAGAAGGAATTTGCTCGGGGGGAAATCGAGTGGCTGCTGTCGGCAGATTGGCCGCTGTACATAGTTGGCCGCTCACGCAGATTTGACTGTACTTTGATTGGATAGATTAACAAAATACAAACTTTTGAATTTTGTAAAAGTGTTCCATTGAACCATTACACAGACATGCAAAATATGACTGGTCAAAAATTGATAAGGTTTCAGGGGTTCAGATAGCAGGGGGTAGCACATGTCTTAAATCTTTATTTCCATATGAATCTCTTTGTTGTGGGTACTCTTTTGAATCGTCTCTGCAAGATGATTCCAATGAATGATCCCAAAGTAGGGTTTGTGCAGGGACTAGTGAAATATTCAAATAGAAAGTCCATAATACTCCTCTTTCTGCAACTCAGGGATGGAAAAAAGCTAATAAAATGGTGAACTTTGAAAAAAGATACAATTTCGAACTAAAAACATTTGTCAAATATAATTGAGAATTTTATTTCACTATTTTCTACCAATGTTTCCCATAGCAAAATTTGTTGAGCACTTCAAATTACGTTGTTTTTTTTTGAAAATGTGATAAGCTTCCATAATAAAATGAAAACGTAATTTTTGTATTTCAGGTTTGAAAGTTGTGGACACTGGGTCCTATTCCTGTAATGCCATCAGTGAAACAGGGGAAACTACTGCTAAAGCTTATTTGACAGTTAGAAGTAAGGAGTTATTTCCCTTGTCTTCATATTTCTCCATCATTGGAACTATTTGGGCGAAAAAAAGATTTAGTAGATATTTTAAAGCTAAAAAGAGAAGTTATTGCTGCTCAGATAAGCTGTTTTGATATGTTCAAGATGTTCTCTAATACCATATTTCTTCTAATAAGAGTGCTGTCCCAAATATAAGCATCCCCTACACTGATTAATAAGAAACTCCCATTTCAATTGATCAAAATTGCCTGAATTAAAAAAAAAAAAAATCACTTTCTAATTTAAGATTAATTTCCTCTAAACAATCATTTAGATGATTGTCTAGAGGAAATTAATCTGAAATTAAAAGTCGGAAGGCAAAAAGGCATCATCTTTATCAACATTTTATTCACTAAATGGGTACTAAATCACACCAATCAATTTACGTTTAGTTTACTAGATTAGCCCTTACTTTGATTTTCTTGTATGGTAATAGGTAATAATAATAAATTTTCAGGTCAACCGCTTAAAGAATCAGAAACAGGTATCGGACCGCCGGACATCAGCAGACTGCCACGCCCTCCAGAGAAACCCGTCATCAGTGATGTCACAGATACAAGTTTAAGGTTGTCATGGCAACAAAGCTGGGATGAAGTAGATGCTTATCAAGTGGAATATTTTGCCTATGGTTATTCAGAGGTATTTTAGAGATTCAAACATTTTAGTGATTGTTTCTTTCAAACCAAATTAGCTCAAATTCTTGACAATTTTGAAGAAAGGAGTAGAAAATACAATTGAAAGCTTCTTATCAACATCATTTTTGAATCAAAAAAAGTTGTTGAAAGGGGGGGGGACACATCTTAAAATCCATGTCATGGTGGTCAAAAACTTTTCAGAACAGCTTTAGTGTTTGATGGTAATAACATAGGAAGGAATATTTTAAAGTCTTTATTTAGTTCAGGGATTTTTGTCTTAAACAATTTTGGCCTCTCTAGGGCAAATAACTTGTCATGACCAAGCTCAGATTGTATATATCATTAGGGTTGAGCTTTGTTTATGCCAAATCAGGAATATTCATATCTCATGTATGTGATCATGGACATAATGTGAAATGTAGCATGTGTCTTTTTTTTTCAGACTTGGGAGACAATAAGAAAGCCTTTCACCAACTCAGATGTTCAGATAAATGGACTGGTTCCAAACACCACCTATATTTTCCTGGTTAGGTCCATCAACCAGAATGGCATGGGAGGTCCCAGTCCACTTTCAGATCTCATCAGAACTTTAGGTATGTGACTGATCAATCCAAGGTTTCCTGCTCAGGTCTTTACATACTGATGGCATTAGAGGCCCAGTCTTATTTCATGTCTTTGTAGATCTTGTTGTGGGGAATCACTATTTGTCTTTGATAGATTCAACACAAATAGCAAGTCAGTTTTGAAATGAGCCTGTGTGTGATATTTCCAATAATTTGATATGTGCATGAATTGCAAATATTAAGAATTCTAGACAGTCACAAAGTGCAATTAGAAGATTTTTTGTCTGTCAAAATATACTTTAGGACCTTTTATATCTATAGAGAGCAAAGTGAAGACTCAGGACAGACTGTGCAGTTGCATAGGCTGGCTAGAGTCTTTTCTTGGCTCACATTTGAAATTGTTGGCAATGTCATGCACTGGCTCAAATATTAACCACAATTTGTCTCAAGAGTCTTTTAGTTGGCCCAGAGCCTTTTCTAGATAATAAAGTTTTACTTCAGTGTAACACAATTAAAATGCTGACTGAACAGTCTTTACATAACTATCTGAAGACCATTGTGGTTAGTTAAACTATAGCTTTGTAAAGAAGATTTTTTTGGTCATGCACGTTTACTGCCACAACGTGGCCGAATTTTAACGCTTGACCCATGACTTAAAGGTCTGCAGGCCTCCTAGTGAAACCTTTAAAACCTTTAAAAACCTTTAATTTCATAGCAAACATTTAAAACCTTTACATTTCCCCAGAAAACCTTTAAAACAGCAAAATGGCCTGTAATTCTCACTCAAAACCTTTATATTTGCTCTGACTAGTTGCCTTTCGAGCTTAAAGCAAGTGATGGCTTTTGTTCTGCATTTTCCCTTCTTTTATGTGTAGTTAAACAATGCCGCTTTTGTTTCTTTCATCTTGAGTTTTCACACATTAAAGAAGGTATGTATTATATTGTATAATTCAAACAGTATATAACATCAAAAAATGACTTTTGATATGACTGTGGGTTTAATAAAGAAATGAGAACTTCGACTAAAATAGCCTTAATTTACTCTATATTTTTTCATATTTTACACTAAAAGGTATTTATTTTCATACATTGGAGCCTTTATATAAACCTTTATTTTTGTTTTGGCCTGCTAGGAGGCCTGGGTCTGCGATATAAGCAGTCTGTGGTTCAAGCCCAACAGTTTGCTTTGCTGTGTTTATAGCCATCCCCAGTCTACCTAGCGAAATTCGGAAGAAATGGGTTTAAGAGCATCTTAGGTTTGGGCACAATTAAATTAAAATGAATTAGTATTAACTAAGCACACTTAACTCAGTGGCCTAGTGGAAAATGCACTCGACCCGTGACCTTGAGGTCCATGGTTCGAGCCCCACTGTCCCTGGGGTGTGTTTATGGGCAAAACACATAATAGCCAGCCCCAGTTCACCCAGCTGTAAAATTTGGTAGCAGTGAGTTTAGAGAGAGCGATTCTACATACTGATCAACTAAGCTTAAGCTTTCATCGCAATGGAACTAAATAAATTAGTATAAACTAAGCACACTTGATCTTTTCACAGAAAAACAGTTGCCCAACTATCCCAAGCCAGTGATAGATCTACCAAGACAGACAGTAGAGACGCGGATTCAGGAGGTAGAAGTACGCCTGGTGAAGGGAGAGGCTGTCAATGCCAGTGCAATACGAGTGGTCTGGCAGGTATGGACGGGGATATACAATTATAAAATGACTCTTAACAGGACATTACCAAAAAGTTTCCAATTCTTTTTTGCTAAGAGAGTAAGCATCTTGAAAATCCAGCCAATGTTTACTTGCTGATTGTTTTAAGATCATAAAGTCAGTATTTCGATATGTATATTTAATTCTGCAACATGTCATGAACATGCTTCATTGGAGCAAAGAAAGTAACATCTGATCAACAATTGACAATATTGTTTGAAATATGAATGTAGTTTGGAACTTTTTGTTGCTCCATTCTTAACCCTGTAAGTGCACTATCTAGATTTATCTAAGAATCATATTTCAGAAATATCTTCAGAAAAGGAGAATTGGCTTGTTACAAACAAATTCTAATTTATGACAATGACGTAATTTGAAAACTGCGTAACTACAGCTTGGTTTAAGCTTTCGAATTACCTCGACAATATGATAAGGAAACTTCGATAGAGGAATCATTAATTTCTTATGATGTTCAATTTCTTATCCTATGACATAGGCTTTCGCATGTCACTGTTTTGATTAGAAAAAATGTAGATTAAACTGTTATCATTGAAATTCTATCTCAAGAGACTTTTTATATTTAAACATACTTACAGGTTCCGGATGAGTACAGTGTTGTTGATGGGTTTGTGATCCAGTATCGTCACATACAGAATATGGGAGATCGTAACAACCAGCGATATGGGGCCATGCAGCGTAGAACACTTCCATACCGACCCCTGTATTATACTATTAATGGTCTACACAGTTACGAATATTACGAGATCTGCGTCATGGCTTCCAGCAGTGATTTGGTCTCGCCTTGTAGTCAGCCAATGAAAATACAGTCGGGTGAATCAGGTATGAAACAAAGAAAAGTCACACTCCAAATGTAGAATTTGATTTTATGCCCCATATCAATAAGCCTAGGCAAACTGTCGAACTTAACATTGATCTATAACTCCAAAATTATTGAAAGTAGAATGTAGCTTTTTTCACCCATGGGTGTGGATATACAAATTTTCTCTACTTGTCCCTAAACAAGTAAAAAGATCATTTTCTACTTGTCGAGGATCAAAATGAACTTGTCTGCTAAAAGTGAAAACAATGATTTTGAGAAAATATTGCTTTTGATGCAGAAATTGCTGAAACACAGCATTTTCTTCATCAAAAACAATGTTTTTCTACCCCTTGATATAAAAATAATGATAAATTGTCTCTTAGATCAAGTTAGTTCCATTCCAAATTTTCCCTTGTGTTTACTTGTCCACAGACAATTGGCCAAGAAAAATGTTCACAAGGAGAAAAGCCAGAGTCTGACAAGTCGGACAATGAGAATTCCACACCCCTGCCACCAATATCCAAGTGATCAAAATTATCTCTAGGAGAACATCCCCCCCCCCATCTCCAACCAATTCACTGGGAGGGCTGTTAAGCCTGACTTGTATACATTCTCTCAGTATGGTGTTAAGTGTGCTTGTATGGTAACTTATATTTTTGATTATTTCAGTTCCATCCAGTCCCCCTGTCAACATTATTCTACGTAGAGAGAGTGACACACAGATATTTTTAGAATGGTCACCACCCGATATTGAGGAACGAAAAGGAGAAATTGTGGCTTATCAGGTATAATATTGTGGACACAATTCGAAAACCTTATATCTACAGCTTATTAATATATCCTTTTTTTGTTGCCACCAGTCTACCTCTATGGGATTTACAGAAAGACATAGTTTGGTGTCTATATTGAAAAGGCTTCTTTAAAAGCATTAGAGTTTGATAAAGCATGTCAAAGTTACATATAAAAAGCAAAAGCTTACTTTCAACAAGTTTTAGTTAGGACATTTAAGTTCCATAATAATTTGTAAGAGAATCAGTGAATTTTAGAACAACCAAAATATTATATATAGAAATTTACGGAACTCTTTCTTGTAAATTCACAAGATTTTACATCCTGAAATTATATCCCCAAAATTAGGTTTGGAGGGGTAAATAGGGGTTAGCTTGTCTCTTGATCCGTCTGCCAGTCAGTCAGTCTGTCTGTAGTATTTTCCTGTCTGCTCTATTTCACAACAACTAATGGGCAGATTTCATACAAACTTTACAGATGTAGTCAGTATTGGGCAGAGACATGCAAGTGATACTTTGGTTATGATTACAGATGTAGTCAGTATTGGGCAGAGACATGCAAGTGATACTTTGGTTATGATTCATTGACTTTTGACAGAGTTATCTTTGATGGAAATTCCCTTTTCATTTTTAACAAGCACTTGTAGGAGGGTATGAGTCAGCTTTGCGACAATCCAGTTAAATTTTGATAGACCATTCAAAAATTAAAAGAAAAGGCGGAATATTGTGATTCAAATTATCAAGGGCATATCTACCATTGCGCACACTATGCAAGTGCATAAAAGAAATAAATACTCTTTCGAAAAGTTGTGTTGACAATTGATCATAACATCAAAACTACAGCATATTCAAGCTGTTGTTACAATGTTTTGATTATTCACCATGTCTCAAATCATAGAAAAGGGGAGCCGACAGAGGACATTCATTATTTGTCACAGACCACATATCGCCTTTATCCTATATATTCTATGTTGGTCTCTTCTGAGTGCGTATAAATTTCAAAATACTAGTTACGCCTATGTTATGATTTCCATAAAGTCATACATTTTATCCTTTTCGTTGTAGATCCGGTGCTTTAGTGAGGATGGTAGTCACAATTGTAGTCGCAGTACAAACGGCACAACAACTAGTCTTCGAATTGAACATCTCATCTCTGGTGTGAATTATAACATAGAAATGGCTGCTCTGACTGAAAAGGGGGTGGGGAAATGGAGCATGGTTTACTCAGTTGGTATGTATCTCCTGTCAAAAGTCTGAACATATTATGATGATTGTGACTGTATGCTTAAAGTTTAGTTGATCAGGTGTCTGGTCTGCAGGCGGTGTCCACTTCTTTGTCCTGAGTATAAATCTCTCAACTTATGTCTGATTGACTTGAAACTTGACAGTTATATTCTCTCATGATTACAGAATACTGTGCACAAGAACTGTACCTCTACATATCTTACTTTTTGAGTTATTTCTTTTTGTTGTTATTCATACCTCAACATCTAGCAGTGTAACTGGCGTGTCTTGTGACAATTTGCCATCTTGTTGAAGACCTGTGAGTCTTCAAGGCTACCCCTAACTACTTCTTAGTGAATTCTTTTAATTCATGTGAATCAGTGGGTCATCGCAACACTATTTTAAGTGTCTATAAATATTAAAGGCACCTACATTGTCTTGCCCTTAACACTCAAAATAGTCATGTATTGGAAGATCATGTGACTTTAACAATATGATGGAAAAATGTTATGAATGTTGTATTATAGTTTCATTTGCAAAATATATTATTTATCTTTTAAAAGTTCAAAATGAAACATGAATAAAACAATAAAGAATTATATTTTCATATTCTTCTAGTACGTTTTTCAACAAGTTGACATTATCCAGAAGGAGTTGTTTTTTAGGTTGCTTTTCACCATGAGGAGTTACTTGGCTTGCTTTGTGCATAATTATTATCAATATCATACATTTTTCCCCCCAGCAGGTCCTCAACAAGTTGACATCACTAAGGAGGCGTGGTTTATTGGGTTAATAGTTGCTATAGGGAGTGTCCTATGGCTTGCTCTCTGCATCTTTACAATATGGCTGTGCAGGAACAAGAAACGGCAGAAGAAACTGAAGGAACAGGAATGGTACTCGTCTGGAACTACTAGATCTCTACAGAAAAATAGCGAAAGGTAAATGGAGTATTTCTTAAAGGGAATTTCATGTCAAACATAGATAAATGAGCCAGTGCTTGATAATTACAACAATTTCACATGTGCATATAGAAAAGCCTCCAGTCATCCATTGTATCCAAACAGTTTGACCAGAGTCTTAACTGTATACTCAGCAGATAGATTTTGTTTTAAACCCTCAGTCAGGGAATTTTCTTATTGCTTTGAGTGATAGTTTAGGCTGTTCAATGCTTAAGTCTCACACATGTCTGAAATTGTTGGAAATGACACACACATGCTCATTTAATATTAATCTTAGACTTTCCAATTTTTCAAAGCAACTTGTTTCAGACAGCACATACATGTATACAAGCTGGGCACATATTGAAATGATTCCTTATGTAGGTATAGCTATAATGAAGTGGTAAGTTTTGTGATATATAGAGGATAATTGTTTGTTTCAGTGTAAGATTGATTTATATTCATTGAGAGAACAACAATAGCTATATTTTCACGAGTGGTGGAGCCACAAGTGAAGTATAGCTTTTGTTGTTCATGAAATGAAATATTAATCGATCTTACTCGAAAAACAAACATTTATTCTATGTCTTTATTGCAAAAATGAGACAAAATGTGAAATTTCTTGGACATATTTTCGTAAAGCCTGTCATTTTGCGAGTGATTGCTATGCAACATTCATTGTGAGGTCACTTATTTTGGCCCACATAGATGACGTTAGATAGGATGAAATGCACAAAAGCAAGGTTTAAGTTTTTGATAATTTCACTGCTTGTGCGGTGAGATTATCAAGTGATAATCTACTGTTATTTCTCGATAAACCACCAAAAAGCATTAAAGAAAGCAATTTATCCATTACACTAAAGTTGTTTTTAAAAAGAATGTTTCTTTAGAATGGCACAGTAAAATTTCTTTACACTATTGAGTCAATCTAAACGGCAGCACATAACCCTGTCATTCCATAGATTAACAAGTATAATATCGGCCCTGCATTCAGGATGACAAAAGGGTGCAAACTGCTTGAACATTATACCCTGCTTTGCATGCTAGTTCACATGCAAAGCAGGGTATAATTTGCGAACAGTATACACTGTTTTGTCATCCTGAATGTAGGGTTGGTATGATTACAATGCTTTACCAAGTGTCCAAGTCTAGTTAGTCAAATTTAAATTTGTGTTTTGTATTATAGAAATGGAAGTGTGGTTAGAAAAGGATATGGTGTTAAAGACAGCAGCTTTCAAACTAGCACAGGTTAGTTGGTTGTTTGGGATTTTCTAACTGTTTCCCATAAAAATTGTTCCTCTTGTTATACCTCAATCCAAAGACTGAATACATTATGTGTGGTGTCCACTTCTTTATCTGAGCATAACTCTGTCACTTTATGTCTGACTGACTTAAAACTTGTCTGTTATGTTCCTCTCATGATCATGGAGTACAGTGCACAAGTATAACTATAGCTAATTTGATTTTTGAGTTATTTCCTGTTGTTGTCTTCAATACATCCAGTAGTGAAAAAAATTGCCACCTTGTTGTAATATGCCAGATTGTCTCCAAACTTTCATAGAATAGTTAAATAGGTAAATAATAATAGGAATCCTTCTTGTATAAAATCATTTAGCACAATACTGACTTGTTATTATAGAATTCAATATGGTTGTTGAAATCAGATAAAAAATAAACACTGTTATGTATGATTAATAAGTGTTTGTTCATTTGTCAATGTTTGTATATATATGACCTGTCATGCCAAAAGGAACCATTTTCAAAGTCTTGGGAAACAAAAACATTTACACTCAATCTTGCATGGGTCTGGTCACCACTTTCATTAAGTGGTTGTTATCAAACAGCCAAAGTAAAAAATCTAATGCAAAATGGATTGTATTATTGATAAGATATTGTTGTAACTGAGTCCCATGTACCGTTGTTAGAATCTCCTCAATGAGAATTTGACATTTCTACATGTTTGATTTTGTTGACCAGATTCTGGATTACCACCTGAGTTCAGCACACTGTTGACCCAGACCAGACCGGAGGACGAGCCACCAGAGGGAATGTACAACCACCCAGAGATGAAAACTTTCTATCAGAAATCAGGGCCCGTAACTCCATATGCAACAACAACACTCCTGCAGGCACAGAATGCTCGTAAACAGGTAAATATCATGCGCGGATTGAGTGATTGGGACACGGCGGTTAGATTATATTTGTTTGCCTACCAAGGAATTTTGTTAGAAATTACTTAAGATACATCCCCCACCTAAAGAGTAAAAAATCAAGTAAGTTTTATTTGTTTATTGAATATTGAGTTATCAGCGCAAAACTATTATAAGTAGCTAAATGAAGGCACATAATGGTACTATAGGTTTTGCCCTGATAACCAAAGTCGAGTCAAAATCATGTATGAAAACTTTATGTTACTAGCATTTTTCCCTATTCTAACTATTGTTTTCTTCTTAAAGATTTATTGTAAAAGGTTTGATTTGTTTTAAGGGAGGGAGAATGATTTATTAAATCACGTGCTCTAAAATTTTTAACAATTTGATAAAAGATGTAATGGACATGAGTAATTGTTTTGCATTACAGAGTTCTGAGCAGATGTTTCGGCCAATAACCCAAGGCTATCATCAACAGAGTGGTGGATCTGGAGACTCAAACACAGACAGGTCAAATACCACAGGTAATTATAAATGTCCTTTAAAAGGGTAGTTTAATTGACATTCTTACAGAACATAGATTTTAATGTTTTGCTCAATCTTTAAATTAAGGTTAGGCTCCAAACTAAAAGGCAATTGTTGGTAATGATGCTGCCCTTCAACACCAGAGAAAAGGAAGAAAAGGAAATATTTTGTCAGTTTTGTTTTTAAAACAATACCTTGTTACTTTAGCTCTAAGCAAGCTGTGAACTTTAAGATTTAAGCCTTGCCATAATGTTCACAGCATATTCTTTCTATACATTTAGCAAAAATGTTCAAGCTCACCTTAGCCTACATAATCTGGTTTGTACATGTACTTTTGATTGTATGCATAACTTGAGCCAAACTTGTTGATATTTACCACAAATTGCCTTATATCAAAATAAATGTAAGATACTTAAATTGTTATTTAAAACGTGACGAGAGTGACCTTTTCTGTATTTCATAGTATTGAAAATGGGGAAAAGTGAAAAGAAAAGTTTCTGAAAGCAATTAAATAAAACAGTACTAATATTAAACTAATTAATTGACACTGTTAACATAGAAAAAATTAAAACTACTCTGGTGAGCTCTCACAATAAGATTATTATTCACAAAGTGTTTAATTTTGAAACTATACAGATGTGTCAATCGAATCTCGAGATCACACCGTTGGATCAGGTGACAGCGGTCATATGTCAGGTACAAATATGAGGGAATCATGCGTCATGTAAACGGAAATGCTATCCTGTATCCCTTTGCAGCCTCTATCTTTATTCACAAATATCAGAGCCTTACACAAATAAGAGACAACAAAGTCAAGTTACTGTAATCTACTTTATTTTGGTGGTTCTGAATAGACTTGTATCCAGATGCACAGATTAGAGGGGGAAACTCCAGCCTATAATCTTTATTTCTCAATTAAACCCTATAATGTGGGTACTCATTTGAATTGTCTCGTCGAGACAATTCCAATGATTACACACAAGATAGGGTTTGAACAAGGATAAGTGAGTTATCTAAATTTGAAACCCAAAGTACCCTCTTTATCTGTAGCTCTGCTTATGTCTTTGAAAAAGTCTAATTCGCAACAATGTAAAGTCTTCTGATCATCATTCAAAGTTTAGTGAAAATCTATTGTAAATCCCTATTCAAAGAAACTTAACATGGTTTTGATCTGACCTACAGATTATATGAATAATTTGAATTATTAAAAGGCTCTTGTATTCAAGTCTATTGACAGAATGTGAAAATATATATCAGAGTGGTAATTTAACTACTGTGAAATAGAAAATACCAGAATTTCGTTTTACTGATCAAAGTGGACACAAAATCCACCCTGGTAATGAGGCCAATGTATATTTGAAAAAAAAAAAAAAAATTAAGTTAAATTTCCTTCAAAATTGATTTAAAGAGGCAATTTCTTCTTTTTAGGTAAACAATTTTCAATTTGATCTTCCTAATTTTTTGAGTAAGGTGATTATTTGAAGTACAGTAGTTAAGTAGCACTCTGAAAAAGTAATTTTCCATGAAGGGTTTTTATTAATCAGGGCTCAATTTTCACATGTTAGGTTAGTTTTTCTCATGACAATTGGTAAAATTTAAATGTAATATTCCTAGCATATTTTCTCTTTGATTTTATAATTTAACAGTATCTGATCATATTTTTTTTTTTACCATACTGTTATTCTGATGGTTGAAAGTTTGAAGCCCTGGTTATTTGATGAAAACTCCCATCTAAATATCATTTCACTGCTACCTTATGAATATATGATAAACCATTTTAGTATGTAACCTATCATGCAAAAATAGGCAGCTTTTAGACAATTTCTTTAACCCTTTCCTGTTTTACAAAATTTTGGACCTGTCCAAATTCAAAGGTTTTGCAGACGAAAATTTAAAGTGGATTTAATTTGAAAAATAACCATTCTGTAGGGTAGAAAATAGTGCGGAAAAAGAAGAAATTGCTTGTCAGAAGCAATTTCTTCTTTTTTCACAATGTTTTCTCAATCATAAAATCACAGGCATGTAAAAAGCAGGGATTAAACAGCAAAGGGTTTTAAGAATAGTAGAAAAAGGGAGATAATTTAAGCCATGAGTCAACATAAAACTTTTGTAAGTGCACAAAAGATGTTTTTGCACTAAACAAAACTTTTGTGACGACCCCCCTGGATTTGCTTTACAAAAATTGAATGCATACACTATGACTGATAGTGTTTGCCCTAGCCAGCAGGAAAATAATGTTTGTTTGTCGAAGATGTTAACTTTTTGCATGACAGGTCACATGATTTTATATCTTCATTTTAAATCACATGCATTTTAGAAATTGTGAGCACATCCTGTCATAAATCATTCACCATCATATAGTAACATGGCATCGGAGAAAATGTTTTTACATCATTTGCACTCAAATAATTTTTCATCTCGTTATTACTGACCACCATTTGAAAATCGATCACATGTATCAATGTCTAATCATGTATAATTACCCCTTGTCATGCTGAATAAAAATCTTGTCAAAATTGCATTGAAATCAAAGCGCTGAAAACACTGGAAGTCTTGATTGCAAGGCAGCATTTCTTTTGAAAATATCATTATTTAGACTTTTCTGATTTTGAAAGGAAAACCAGGTGGTATATACTAAGATCAGTCTGCACATGTGTGCAGGCTGATCTTTGTATTTACCTCCGGCCAAAGCAGGAATATTCCGGGTTCAGCATGACAAAGGGTTAACAATACATTTAGGAAAATTGTGAAATTGACATGGATGGAATGAGAGACTCTTGAGTGATATGAATATTTAAGATAGATTTGTGTGCTTTCACCAACCTATCAGATATTTCCAATTCAAGCTAGCAGATGAAATTGTTTAACTATTAGATTACTGTTAATTAATTTTGGAGCATTTCCTATCAATTTTGAGTAAAAATGGAGTGTTTTGAATGTCTTAGATGGAGTGTTGACCCTTTTTAGGACGATTTTGGAAGGGTTGATTGTCAATTTCATGATGTTCATAACTTTACACAGTCTTTGCAAATCATATGTATTTTTCATCATTGTAAATTACATGTATTGATATATCATCATAACTGTGCATAAAAACAACAACAACAACAAAAACAGAGACCAAAAACTGCATTCAAGTGTTTTTTTAGGATATTAAATACCAATTTAGAATCTTAAATTTTAGTTATTGAGTCATACATTTTAGCAAAATTATTGTTCATTGTAAAATTACTGGAATGCTGAATTAATCAGAAAAGGTGATGATTTTTTTTATCTTAATAGATAGATATCTCAAGGTCATTAAAAGTATGGAATATTTTAGGGTGTGGTATCGCATATTTTTTGGAATAACTGCATGACAGTATGGAAATGATCAGGGTCTGATGTCATAAAACTTTTCTCAAATGCTCAACTGAGAATTTTCTGAAATTTTAACTTTAGATGGAAGCTTCAATTCTATTGTAATAATACTTTAATTGATGTATATAACAACTTTTTAAAAATATCTTTTATGTTCAAATGTTTATTTGAATTCTAAGTTTGAGAAAATTTTCAGTTTAGAATGAGAAAAGTTTTATAAACCTGGACCCTGATTTGAAAATCTCTTATGCAAGGATTGGTGATTTGGTATAAGTCTACTTTCATATAAGTTTGCATAAAATTAAAGCCTTGTATAGTGAATGTTATTTTACTTTAAAAAAAAAAAAAACCCTTCAAAATTAAAACGCAATTTTATCTGTGACACATTAGATTATTTAGCAGACCCTGGGAATAGCCTTTCTTTGATCTAAAGTATAAATGACTTAAATCAAGGATTGCTGTTCTTAAGAACTTTTGTTTGCGTGGCGATTGATCTTCTTACCTCAAATTTAAGTAAACAAGATGCAGAATCTGATTTATTGAAGTTTTTCAAGCACTCAAGACAATTTATCTTAAAATTAAAGAGTCACTTTGTTAGAAACAGGAGAAAACAGACTGAATAATACGTTTCTTCTACAAAACATGTCTTAACCCTTGTCAAGCTGAACCGGGAATATACCTGCTTTGGCAGGAGGTATAGACAAAGATCAGTCTGCACATATGTGCAGTCTTATCTTAGTCCATACCACCTGTTTTACATTTTTTAAACCAGAAAAGATTAGAAATGATATTTTCAAAATAAATGTTGACCCAAGTAAGGGCATCAGGCACTTTCAGCTCTTTGATTGTAATGTAATTTTGATTTGAAACAATATATTCAGCATGAGAATGTTAAGATAAATTCAATGTGATAAAGGTTATGGCTTGTTGTACTCAACTTTGAATAGCTGTCTTTATCACTGGATGGATAATGTGTATAAAATGAATCTGTTTTGTAATTTCAGATGAGAATGGGATGCTTCTAAAACAACATAGGAAAGGATGTCGTCCAGGTGTTCCCAATAACCAGGCCAACATAAACTGGACAGAAGTTCTACCTCCCCCACCCACCCATCCTCCCAGCGACGCTGAATATCTACAGGAGGACCAACTGTACTCGGAAATCCCGGAGGAGCGTGCACGAAGTCCAATGTCACCCGTGTCAATTTCGCAGATGTCAGCGTGTTCTTGTCCAGTGTCTCATACACACCAAATACCCGGTTACAACGTACAAATGTATGACAGTAAATGTAATCCGTGTAATTCGTTACGTAATTTTGATAATCGACCATACTCTCCCCAACAGATTCTTCAGTTACAGCGTCAGCATGGTTATATACCAAACACTTCAAGGACATTGGGAAATCCCCACCATCAGCATTCATTGAATACTCAACTTGGTGGGGCACCCATTTATTTACAGGGATATTCACAGCCCTGGGATTGCAGGCCCTTACCCAGAGGCCCTTTTGAGTATGATTACGCCCAGCTGCCCCGCAGCGAGGGCTATAACTACACTGAGCCTATACAAGATGGACTCATAGAACACGGAACCCTTAAGGGACGCGATAAAAACAAAAATATACAAACCCCTTATGGGCCCCACATAGGAGATTATTACCCACGAGATATCCCGGAGATCCCAGGGGGCCCCCCGGGGAACTATTGTGAGGGACCATGTCGGTCCCAAATCGAAGCTTTAAATAACATTAAAAATAGCTTTAACATGGTTGATAGTGACAATTTACCGTGTTTTGAAGGATATAAGATTGTTGAATCCCCTCCTAGTAGTGCTAGTGAATATAAAGTGATTGGTGATGCGGGGACCCAGAGTGGGGATTCTGGAAAAGGTGATCGTAGGCTAGGAGTGAAAGGTCGATCTGCATCTGAAGGGAATGACCTTCGAGATAGACATCTGACGATGCCCCCAAAGATGTATTCTGATGGATTGGAGAATACACCCAGACCTCAACTGTATCATTCAAGGTAACAATCATATTTTTGGTGTAACTACTTCAGGGTTTTTTAAGGGACCGTGTTTGGCAAGTCCGAGATCCACAAATAAGTACCTGGGACCCTCAAAACTATCTGATGTGAGTCGCCTGGACCCTCTTGGTATCAACTTCAGAAGAGAATTGTAGACTGTTTTGAAGTCTTCAGTTCTGACCTGAAAAAGAGCCCCAGATGTTCATATAATACACTCAACACCATCTTTATGTTTAAAAAGTGAATAACTGTTAATTGAAATAAAAACATAATTATGGCTATAAAGAAATAGTCTTCATATAAATCAGAGATTCCCAAACAAATTTTCGTCTTCCATGTCTAGCATTTTGGCTTCCAGCTTACCTATTGTACCAAACCCTGGTAATGCTGAATTAAACTGTGGAAAAAATGCATTGAAATCAAAGTGCTATAAGTAATGTTTCCACTTATTGCATGTGGATAAATATTTATTTTGAATATACAAATGTTAAAGTCTCCTTTGTCATTAAGTAAAATTATGTGATAAAGAAAAGAACAGACTGCACATTATGTGCTGGCTGATCTTTGTCTATACTTCCCATTAAAGCAGGAATTATATTCTGGGCTCAACATGACAGGCTTTAACCCTTTGCTGTTTAATCCCTGCTTTTTACGTGCCTGTGATTTTATGATTGAGAAAATATTGTGAAAAAAGAAGAAATTGCTTCTGACAAGCAATTTCTTCTTTTTTGACACTATTTTCTACCCTAGTGAATGGTTATTTTTTAAATTAAATCCACTTTAAATTTTCGTCTGCAAAACCTTTGAATTTGGACAGATCCAAAATTTTGTAAAAATAGGAAAGGGTTAAAGTCACTCCCTCCATCAATACAATTGGGAATCATGTGACAGAATTTTACCATATTCACAATCACATGTGAAAAAACACCAGGAATTGGCTAAATATGGTAGATCTTGCGAAAATTTAATGATAAAAAATGTATTGATGACCAAGTAAATCTCTACTTGGTCAGTAACTTTTTTATCTTCAGATTTTTAAAAGGTTTTTCACATCCAGCAAATTCCTGACACTTCTCTGCTTCAAACCGAATGCAAATAGGTCACATGTAAACAGAATAAGTGACTGTTTTCTTCAATTGTTGGGTCACATGATTCCCCACTGTGATAAAGAGTTTTGTGAATTGATTTTTGTATAATTGCAATTAAGACATTATATAACTGTTTGTTACAGATCAGAGACTTCACCACCTGGACATTCAATGATCTGCAGAGAGGAAAGTCGGGCTACAGAATCTCCGATATCAGAAGATCCAGATTACGCGGAGGAGTCCGAGAATTGTGTTGAACATGGTAATGAAAGAGGTAAGAGGCTTTAACTATTTTTAGAGAAGGAACATTTTGATTGGATCAAGTAGAATTTGGTTACAAAGTGGTGTTAAGTAATTTTGATGTCAGTTGATTTATATACTATCTGAGTATAACAGAGGTATAAGAGGTTAGAGGCTTTAACTATTTTAAAGGGAGGAAAATTTTGAATGAAACAAGTAGAATTTGGTTACAAAGTAGTCTTAAGTAATTTTGGTGTCAGTTGATTTTTATACCTTCTGAGTCTAACAGAGGTATAAGAAGTTAGAAGCTTTAACCATTTTTAAGGGAAGAAAATTTTGAATGAACCAAGTAGAATATGGTTACCAAGTAGTCTTAAGTAATTTTGGTGTCAGTTGATTTATATAACTTCTGAGTCTAACAGAGGTATAAGAAGTTAGAAGCTTTAACCATTTTTAAGGGAAGAAAATTTTGAATGAACCAAGTAGAATATGGTTACCAAGTAGTCTTAAGTAATTTTGGTGTCAGTTGATTTATATAACTTCTGAGTCTAACAGAGGTATAAGAAGTTAGAAGCTTTAACCATTTTTAAGGGAAGAAAATTTTGAATGAACCAAGTAGAATATGGTTACCAAGTAGTCTTAAGTAATTTTGGTGTCAGTTGATTTATATAACTTCTGAGTCTAACAGAGGTATAAGAAGTTAGAAGCTTTAACCATTTTTAAGGGAAGAAAATTTTGAATGAACCAAGTAGAATATGGTTACCAAGTAGTCTTAAGTAATTTTGGTGTCAGTTGATTTTTATACCTTCTGAGTCTAACAGAGGTATAAGAGGTTTGAGGCTTCAACTGAGTCTAACAGAGGTATTGGCAAATTTAGATATAAGCATTATAAGTACATCTTTCTTTACAAGTGATTGCACAACAGTGTTTTGATAGATAGTCTTTCACACTTTGATAGTCAGTGGCACAAAGTGATCAAAAGCCTGAATATTTCTGGTCAGAATTAATCGGCATGATAACTTAAATGAATTGTCAGTGCAATGGATTGTTCCCTGAAAAATCTCGGTATTAAGGTAGTGGACCCGCAAAAGTTTTGCAACGTCTCAGAAGTAATGAACTTTAACAGTGTTAACCGAGGTTTCCTAATGAAAATCATTAGGAAACCTTGGTCAACACTGTGAAAAAATATAGGTTCCGAAATATTGCGGAACTATTACGGGTCCACTACCTTAATAAGAATCCATTAATTTTCGAAGGTTATCTATTTTTAGATTCCATGCTGGCAAACTGGGAAAGTATGGAAGACTGTAGTAGTGTACATTCCAGTTCCAGTAATGTGTCAGAGGGTAGTGGTGGACAGTTTTTAAATGAGGAAGATTTTGCAAGCGCTGTGGCACGCGCTGCGGAGTTGTCAGGTCTGATGGTGGACGGTACGACTGTCAGTAGTCCTAGTCATAAACCAGGTATGTCATCTTACATCTTGTTAAAAAAAAAGTATAAAAATGTGTATGATTGTTTGTTTCAATGTTATAAAGATTTTTCTGAAGAGATCAACAAAAACATTATTTTAACAAGTGGTTCCACCGCTCCAAAAAATAAAGCTTTTGTGGTTCACAAAATTTGAGATTATTTGATCTTTCACTCACACACACACACACAAGAAAAAGACACGATAATTCTATTTCTTTTATGCAAAAATGAGACAAATTCTCTTAAAAAGTACCATTTTGCTTGTTTAGAATTACCAAATTTATAACTGTGGATACACCTTATCTAGACTTTTGTGAGAAAAGCCATCATCTTTGACCTTTACCATACTATATGTCTAACCCTTTGATGAAACTCAATAATTTTGTAATCTGAGATAGTCTGTTGTAATTTAAATGCTAAAAACATAAGTTATCTACTTTTTGTTTAGATTTTTTTTTTGACAGATTAACATGAGATTGGTGTCAGTTTGATAAATAACAGCATTTATTTACATCATCTATATTTTAGTAAAAAAGACAAAGCGTCATCACCGTCAAGCCCGGCCTCCAAGTCCTGGTTACAGTACGGACAGTAATTACGGAACTGCTGATCTAGTTCATAAATCATACCCCAAGTCACGACGACGGAAATCGGCAAATGATCATGGTAAATCCCAACTCAAGGGAAATAACTCTACTAACACTACTAACAAGGGAGATGACTCTAGCATGGATATTAATGGTCAGTTATATCCCCGAATCTTTAAACAAATTACTGGAATTTAAATATTCAAATTGTGTGAAAATAGATGAAAAAATGCTTACAATCTTTTTATCTATGGCAATATGTTTCACCCAAGTTACTGTTATGCCCCCACATTTAGAGACGGGGAACATATTATTTTACCAATGTCTGTCTGTTTGTCTGCAAATTTTTTTTTACTTTTTTGACTTTAACTCTTCATAAAGCTGTGTTTACCTAACAGCTAATGGGGGCATATCATCAAGGTCAAGGTCAATATTTTCAACCAAATAATCCCTTTTTATAAAACCGAACCCAAAATCTTTATCTGAACTCAACATACATGCTCATGTTTGGCACAAAGTATCTCTCAGATTTTATCAAGGTAAAATTACTGAAAAAATTAAAGTCTTACAAGCATAAATGTTAAATGAAGATATCTTGTACCTTATAGAGTACCAACTAATTAAAACTTATTCTATAACAAGCAAAGAATAAATTTTCAATATTATTTGATAAGAAAAGTTGAAAAAGATTGAAATCACCATCCCTTTCCTTGTTTTTAGATTGCAAAATTGTTTGCAAACATTGAATATCGATACCCTGCTTTGAATGTTAGTGTATGTGCTAAGTGGGGTACCATTTCTTAAATGTTCTGCAAACATTTTCAAGTTGAACAAAGGACATGCAAAGTGGGGTACCATTTCTTAAATGTTCTGCAAACATTTTCAAGTTGAACACAGGACACATTTTATCCCTGTTTTCCTCATTTCAGATCAGTCCAATCCTCCAAGTTCCCAGAATGCTCCCTCCATATCTGCCAAACCAGTTCCCTCCCTTTATAAATCCAAGCCACTAGAGGGCTCTGCCTCAAGTAATGTTCATGTACAGAGAAGTCCAGAAAAAGTTGGAATGTTCAAGTTTAGTGAGGATGTAAGTCTTGGTGACGTTACAATCTATTTATAATATGACCTACGTTGTGGGAGTGAAATAAACCTGTTGAGGATTTTTGATATTACACGGGTGTTATTATACTAGTGGAATAACTATGCAAATGAGCTCAGAGCGAATAGCAATGCTATTTTGAAACTGACGTCATAATGTATATATTGTGACGTCAGTTTAAAACGGCGTTAAAAGTTTCGCGGAAAATTGAAATGTTAAATTTCAAGAATTTTGACAATTTCTGGGAAAATTCGGGTCATAATATAAATAGAATATCAAATTTGTGCTCATTGAATACCGAATTTATTGAATTCGTCATCTAACACAGATAAAAACTAGGCACAGCCTCGTTTTTATCTGTTTATAGATGACTCGTTTAATAAATTTGGTATTCAATGACCACTCATTCAATTTCCTCTATTTACATATTCTAATGTCTTTTTAAAATGATCAACAAGACTTGATTTCACACAAAAACACTGGGTTGTGTATGTTTTATCCCCATATTTGTTTGTGCTTAAATCCATCTGATTTTGTCAAGATCATAATTCTTTAATTTATTAATGAATAGATCTAAAGCTTTGTAATGTTGACTTATGATTAATTTTTTTGTGAGAAGTTTATTGAAACGGGCTCTTTGAGACCAACAACAAGGTTTTAGTGAAAAACTGTTCAGTGCAAATGTTAATTCGTTTGCAATCAATCCCACTTTTGACACTCAAGAAGTAAGAAATGATATGAAAACATTATGGATAAAAATATTGCTTGTTACAACCAATTTCTTTGTTATACAATCTTGTCAGGCTTCTAAATTTATGTTAACACCTACATATGAAATTGTAGGAAATGTCTCATACAGGGTAATATTTAAGCAGGAATTTGTGTAAAATAATTTTGAGCATTTTCTTTCTCCAATTCCAGATACCTGTAGTATGATGGACTATCTTTCAACTCGAGCAACATTTGTTTGATGAATGACGCCAAAACAGAAAGTTGATATTGACAAAATGGAGCCTGAATGTGTTTATGTGGTGTAATTAAATGACTAGCCCAGTTCGGTCTGGTAGGCAAATAGGATGAACAATGAAAATAGAGTGACTGTTGAACAGAGAAAGTGCTATGATGTTACCATTAACTTGTGCAATTTTAGTTGAAATAGTAGATCTAATTATTAAAAATGTTGTTGTTGAATAATTGTGTTACTGCTGGCTTGTTCATCATATTGTGCACAACATTTGATGATGTCATAGTTAACAGTGCACATCAATTAGTGATGTGATTTTTGTGCAATTTCTGTACAACTAGGCTGGTTGTCCTCCAAGAAGACTTTTTATTTTGTTGTGAGTTATTAAGAATTTTTCTACATAATGGCTCAAGTCTGTGAAGACTTGTGATCCGGTGTGTGAGATTTCCAACAATTTAAATATGCGCAAAGCAAAGACTCTGGCAAGCATGTGAATACACACAGTCTGACAAGAGTCCTCACTATGCGTTTAGTAGATAGATAAGATTTCAAAGAGACCATCAGGTAACTTATATTTACAGTTTGTGGCTTTTTTACGCTGCTCAGTGTATGAACCTAACAAACATTTCAAATTGTTGGAAATGTCACGCACAGACTCATATATTTTAAAGAAGTAGACTTGGAGAATATGATGGCAAAGTAACTCTAACAGTAAAAGTGCTTAAAAGGGTTTATGAAGATGGTAAATTACATACAATTTATGTACATCTAGGCTGGTTGTCCTTCAAAAATTATTTTCTGTATTATTATGAGTTGTTAAAAATTTTTCTATTGTGTTTCTTAAACCTCTTCCTAGACTTAGAAGATTTAGATTGGGCAAAATTGAAAAGAGTTTCAGATGGCAATTTAAAATGAAAGTAATTCAAAAAGAAGTGTATGAAAATCTGGAAGTACTCAAACGAAGCAGTGGTAACAAGGTTTTGTTAGCCCACTAGTGATAAAATGCTGATAATACCAAATTGGGCAATCAAATATTGTTACTACATATTGATGGGTCAGTACAACACTACTTTAAGTGCCTATATATTCATAGGCAATTAAAATAGTGTTGCACTGACCTATAGATATGAATTAATCTGTTTTAAACAGTCTTCAATTCTTTTCTGAAGTTTATTCCGAAAGGAACATATCTATATCCATTACATTGTGTTGCTAGCTTATCCAAATAGTAATTTCAATATATGCATAAAATATGAGAAAAGTTTAAATAACACAGTCTGTATTAAAAGCGGAGATTCCTAAACTTTAAGAGAGGAATGTATGTAAAGGTAGAACTTTTTTCATTGGCCACAACATCAATGCCCTGTTTTTGAAAATAATGTAAATGACAGGGGCATTTGTGTTTTAACAAACTCATCTTTTTTCTTGAGCTTTAAATTCCATAGAAATCCAATTAAAAGCATGGCTTTAAAATTTCTCTGTATTATGTTTAATGTTTTATGTTAAATTTCCTGGCTATGTCAGTGATTTGCAAAAATTAAGGAAGTCTTTAAAGATCTATCTTATTACCCAACAATACTTATGTTTATAATCACTAGGTTGATATATTTTAATCTCTGAGAGGGTTTCCTAAAAGTTATCCCTTTGCTGTTTAATCCCTGTTTTTAATGTGCCTGTGGTTTTATGATTGAGAAAACATTGTGAAAAAAGAAGAAATTGCTTCTGACAAGCAATTTCTTCTATTTCCACACTTTTTTCTACCCTATTGGATGATTATTTTGTTTGGTCTGCAAAACCTTTGAATTTGGACAGGCCCAAAATTTTGTAAAACAGGAAAGGTATAAATCTAGCTCATTTAGTAATGTGATCAATTATATTTATCTTTCTTAAATGCTTTTTACCTTGCCTGGGATGAAAGTCTTGGAAGAGCTTTTGTCATACCTTCAGATGTCTACATCACCGTCGGTGTCGGCCTTAGGTTTTATCAATCCTAGAAGCTTTATATTTAACATAAACACTCATTAGGGTATAGGCTTTCATTTAAGACAAGCATCAATGTCAAAATGACATTGAGACAGTGACCTTGACCCTTTTGAAAATATTTTAACCAAAAGCTTTAACCAAAAAAAACTTTAACCAAAAAACTTAAACTTTGCTTCCATTTTTTGAATGCTTTACCTAGGGATATCATTACTTCATATACACACTCACCAGGTGCTAGGCTTTTATCAGAGACAAAGTACCTAGATGTTTTGACCTTGACCTTTGATGGACTTAGAAAAACTGTAACAGAAAAAACTTTAACCTTGCTTATATTTTTGGAATGATTTTACCTAGGGACATCATTACTTCATATACACAGTCACTAGCAAATAGGCTTTCACTGGTTACCAAGGTCCTTGACTTTTGACTTTGACCTTGACCTTTTATGGACTTAGAAAAACTTTAACCAAAAACTTTAACCAAAAACGTTTAACCTTGCTTACATTTTCTGATTGTTTACTTAGGGATATCATTACTTCATAAACACACTCACTAGGTGATAGGATTTCCAAACCCAGGGCAGGTATGCTGGAAAGTGGATATTGTCATCTAAACTTTATTCATTAATCAATTTGAATCATGTCTACAACTCTAATATTTAACCCTTTTATGTAAAATAACTGGTTTTAAAACCCAATGGTTATAAGATATTATGTTGGGTATTGTGAGAATTAAAGAAACTGTTTGGTTCTCTAAATAACTGTTTTAGGTAAACTGTTTTGTTCAGAGTTTTTCTTTTCTGAAAATTAATAAAATTTTTAGACTTTAATGATTATCTTTTTAGTTGACAAAGTTTTCGTTGTTTTTTTTTTCTGTTTTGTAGATTGTTTACTTTTAATTTATGGCTATGAAACAGTATGTATAATGTACATAGTGTAAATAATTCAGAGTAAAATGATTCTATCCTGTTCTTTTGTCAATTACTAGTCACATGATAAATATTGATGTCATGTGATAAGGTCACATGGTTGTCATGTGACTGATAAATATAAATTATAATTTGTCGTTAAATGCATAATCATTTTCAAGTTGCTATAAATGTCCATTGATATTAAAATGTTCTAAAACTGTGAAACTGACTTCTTCTTTTAAAACCTGCATATCTTCTAAGTTCACATGAGCACAAAATTCTCTTGAGAGCTTTAACCTTTTTATGATGTTAATGATATATTTGTTGTAAACTAAGCTTTTGCAGACAGTATAGACTAAGATTAGACTGCACAGAGGTGCAGTCAATTCTTAGTCTACACTACCTGCTTTTAACATAATAACATGGGGATAAAACCTCAAGCCAGGGTTGCATGAAATATCCTAAATGTTAGCAATTAATTTGATTCAAAAGTACAACAAGTACATATAATTTTTAGCTCACCTGAGCAAAATGAGCTATTGTGATCACCCTCCATCAGGTGTGGGTCTGTCGTCCGGCTTCTGTCAATAATTTCTTGAAAACACATCTCTTAAACTTCTAAATAACACTTAATTTTCCAGAATTGAAATCGATGGAAATTCTGGTTGCCATGACAATCAAGGGTATATTTTTATGAAAAAAAAAATCTTTTAAATTCTGTTTCTGATGAACCAACAGCCCTACAGCCTTGAAATTTAGCTCATAGACCTTAATTAAAAAAGCTCAATTCATGACTGTTAGGCCACCACATACAGAGCACCAGGGAGAGGTGGGTTAGGATTCTGATCAAATTAGATACCTTCAAAATTCTTCTAAAACAGGTCCGGGTACTTTCTTTTAAACTAGAACCCTAACGACCTTTTAATTTGGCATAGATTATGGGATGATAGACCTTTATGAAAATAGCATCGCTGTTGGGCAGTCAGGATCAGAGCATAGGGGGTGAGGGGATAGGGCTAAGGGACCATACATAAAAAATCTTTATAATTCATCTTCTGAACAAGGTGGCTAAAAGCCTTTATATTTCGTATGGATCATCGGTTCATATAGGCCTTTATGTAAATAGCTTCTCATATTAATACAGTGTGATTAGGTTTTTAGTTTCATATCTCCGTGAAATTTACAAATATTCTCTTCATCTCTTAATCCAAATTCAGCACGATAATGGTAATGGATCACCCTATGTAATTTGTTATGCAATTATCATATGCATTCTGCTTCATATCCAGTTGCGAATCCAGCGGGGTTCGGGGATTAAAAAGCCTCGTGTTATACCTAGATGCATTGTTTTTCAATTTCTTTTGAAAAATCTATCAAAGTTTGGTGTATATGGGAAAATGACAGAAAACGTCGTATGTGCAGACCTTTTAACCCATTACCAGTCAACAAAATTATAGAAGGATCCAAAGTCATAGAAGATGCGTGTAAAAATTTTAAGATGGTGAAATTTAGAAAAAAAAGTTGCCTATCAGGAATAAAATAGAATTAAATAAATAGCCTTTTGGGATTGGAACATCTTGATGATGGATTATTAACCCAATCCCACACAACCACGTATTTTGACACCCATCTTGAAAAAAAGTTTTTGAATCAATGAACATGAAGAAAAAAATGCTTGTAACAAGCAATTTTCTTTCCGCTATACATGTATAAAGTTTCAGTTACAAAACAGACATACAAAAAAACACTACGCAAAAAATAGCTCGGGGTTTGCCTCAGCTGATTTATTTGTTTGTTTAAATGGGTTTTACGCCGCTTTCAACAATTTCGCAGTTATATCGTGGCCGCCGGAGCACCGAACAATGGATCCCAGGTATTTCTTTCACCTATACTACCATTACATCCTTTCCTAGCCTCCAACTGCTATCTCATAGGTTTACGATTATCTACCCATTGGTGAGAGACAAACGTCGGAAAGGATATTTGCCGCCACCGGGGATCGAACCCACGACATCCAGATTGGAAGTCTTATGCCTAACCAACTGCGCCATGGTGGCTGTTTTTGCCTCAGCCGAGCAGGCTAAGTATATCTTGAGAAAAGAAGAAGCTGCACAAGATTTCATGCAAATGCTCTCTCGCTAGCTTGTCAAAATGTGGGATTGTGCAATTGCCGATGTAGGGTTTCGAACATACAAATTCCGACAAGGTTTTAAGGGGCGCAGGTTTTGCGAGTCGGGTCTCATAAGAAAGTAGCCAGGACTCTCGAAAAATATCTGGTGTAAGTCCGTAAATCCATCTTGAAATCAACATCAGAAATTGATGGAAGACTGTTAGTTTACTACATTTAAAGCAGGGACTGTGATACCTCAAGAGATTGCCTTTTGAACTTTTTTTTGTGATTCCGTACAAAAATTCGGGGTTCGTTTTCCTACTATTTCCAAATTTTGATTAATTTTCCACGAGACAATGAAATAAATATGCCTCAGAGGGAGATTCATTTGAACCCTCAGAACCCATTCTGGATCCGTTACTATTATGCCGATATGAATTAAAACAATGCCACTTCCATAACGGACTGGAAAGGGTTCACCATTTGCATGTAGAAGGTCGAAGGTTAACACTTACCTGTTTAACAAAATTTTGGACCTGTCGAAATTTAAAATGGATTTAATTTGATAAATTACCATTCTGTAGGGTAGAAAATAGTGTGGAAAAAGAAGAAATTGCTTGTCAGAAGGAATTTCTTCTTTTTTCACAATGTTTTCTCAATCATAAAATCACAGGCACGTAAAAAGCAGGGATTAAACAGCAAAGAAGAAAAAAATAAGAATTTTTTTCAAGATTGAGGAAGGTTAACTGACCCTTCTCATGCTGTACCCAAAAGCGTTGACTGACAGTAAAACCTAAGATAAACCCGCACAAATATGCAGTCTGGTCTCAGCCTACACTATCTGCTTTCTATTTAATCATTGTTGAAAACAATTAAGCCAGACTAGTCGGAATGTCGCCTAAAATGGCTATTTAGTTTGAAACTGAGTTTCAATTCTGCAGGATAAGGGTTAAGAGCGATTGATTTTGTATACGGAATTTGCAAATTTTGCAAACTTATGTTAAATTTAAAGATGGAGGTCTTACTGGCCTGTAGCATTTACTAACAAGGGTTATTAATTGAGATATTACTAAGAAGGTAAGGTAGAATGAACATGTGTCTTTCGTATAATCACTCAGAGGTCAAATGTTCTGTTCACGGTCAGCTCAAGCAGCCCCCACCCCGCCATCCCTGCGTTTAGAATGACGAAGTATTTATCCGCGAATGTCGCGTTTATATCACGCATCAATTAGATACGCTTTATAGCGTGTTGTAGAGCACCATTTCTTTTCCGCTCGATTGTGTTTCGTTATTCTGAATAAAGGGCTGTCCTACGTGTAGAATAGCAAAATTTTGCAGTTTGCTAATTATACCCCGCTTTGCACGCAAGTGTACGTGCAAATCGGGGTATAATATTGCAAACAGTTTGTACCGTTTTATCATTCTGAGCGCAGTGTTGGTTTCACCGAGTTGTTCCCTTTTCTTTTCAAATTATGGACAATGATCATGAGCAGAATTAGTTCACTATATAGGTATTGAATGGATTGATAATCGTAGACCTATGTGGGATAGCAGCTGGAGGCTAGGAAAGGATGTAATGATAGTACTGGTGTAAGATATACCAGGAATCCATTGTTAGGTGCTCCAGCCGCCGCGATATAACTGATAGATTATTGGCATCGGCGTAAAACCCCATGCACGCCATATTCCTTCTGTAAACAAATCTTCGGCAGACGATCTAGACTAGTATTAACCTGCACAGACATTCAGTCTGATCCTATAAGCTTAAATTACCTGCTTTGTACGGAATTATCGGAGAAAAACTAGCAGGACTGGTTAAAATGTCCGAAAATTGACTTTTTTAAAAACAAAGATAAAATAAAAAGTAAACAAATAGAAAAGTTTAAGGACTACGCCTTGACAGGGACTTTGTCCCGTTGTAAACTATATATTTACGGTGTGGGTGGTTGGTGGTGGCGAGTGTATGTATGCGTGCTGGGGAGGGGGCATCGTTTTTGATATCTCATGAATATATCTCCCTTCCGCTTTTGTATAAATCATCTCGGAATTGGTTCACATAACTACAGATTATTTCAAGCTGTAGTTACTCCTTGTTCAACTATCAATGACAAAACAAACTTTACACCCCATCCTTTACGGTTACTGAATATGGATTTTATCCCAATGGCCAAGGCCACCTCGACTTGTTCACGCTTACTTAAAAATATTCTCTCATCCAAATTGTTCGTGTTCTGATGATTGCAATCCGACTTGATCTTGATCCAACTGGAAAATGTCTAGTCAAGAAATTCGAATAGCTGTTTTTTCTAGCTGAACATTTTCAACGAAAAAGTGAGAAAACAGACAAACAGATGATAAAGATTCAGAGAGCGAAAGAGAGAGAGAGAGAGAGAGAGAGAGGGAGAGAGAGAGAGAGAGAGAGAGAGAGAGAGAGATGGGTGGAGATAGAAAGAAAGACGGGGATGGAGAGAGATTGAAAGAAAGGAAGAGAGAGAGAGAGATGGAGAGGGGAGAGAGAGAGAGAGATGGAGGGGGGGAAAGAGAGAGAGAGAGAGAACATAAGCATCACGCATCCTTTATATTCCTTCACATTTCTTGTTGTTGCTCCTTTACGGTCAGAGTCGATTAAGGCTGGACTTCACCCTCAAGAGAAAAGATCTATTCATTTTCGGTTCACCAGTGTTCTTTTCCAGGCCGATCTTGTATCTTTTTGTAGGTTTCACGTCCAGCCAGTCAGTCCGGGATTATCCATAGCCGGTAGTTCCATGTTTGTTGTGTGTTGTACAAGTCTAGCAGCCAAGTTCATTTGGCACACTGTGTATATTTCCATGCAGAAGAATCATCCGCCAGAGACCATCAGCCATCTTATGACAATCATTTTGACGATTCACACATCCGATTGCCGGTAGTTCCATGTTCGAAGCCCTTCTATTCAAGCACTAAATATTCACAAACCGTCTGATCGTTCTTCTATTTCTGTTTATTTCCGGGTTTGTTGAACCCTCCGTCAGAGACCAACAGCCAAGATACTAGAGAAATCTCTTAATATGTAAATAACACGAGATGCCACCAAGTATCCGAGCTGTGGTCCCTGGGCTACCTCACCCACCCCTTAGCACATAGTCCTGTGTTGGCGGGGCCGCTTGGGTGAGACCCTAGAACCGGGAACGGTACTCGGAACACGAACATTCCGAGAGGTGTCGAAGTAAGCGTGAACAAGTCAGAGGTGATTTTGTTCCATTGACAGAATCCACTTCCAGTCTGCCATAGCTTCCGTCCTCCAGGTCGTGGGTCGAAGCCCACTGCAGCCTGGTGGCTTTCACTACAGCTTCCAAAAGCGGGGGTGTTCGCTCCGACAAATATGTCGTCCGACTTGGTTTATATAGTATTATGAGCGGAAAGAGTGCGTCATGTTACTATTAAAAGAATTTACAGTACTTGTACCGAACCGTACCATTCTAAACAATTATTTGACGAGATACCATAGCTGTGTATTTGCAACTTAAAACAAAACAAATAAATTAAAATAATAAACCACAAGAATTCATCACACGCGCAAATAATGAGTGCTTGTATTTTAGTATTTTTGCTGCGGGTATGACTAGACATTTTGTGATGTTGCAAACATTTCGATGTGATCAGTGTATTTCTTTTTTTCTAATGGTCCTTTTGGCTTTTGGAATGTAATGAATTTTGATGAAGGCAGGGACAGTACATTAGAACAAGTCGCAGATTTTTTTCTTCTTTCTTATACGGTCTTAAGTTCCAGTTCTCTTTTCAGTGATGGGTACTTCCTGGCTCTTTATCTCTTTAGTTTATTTGATGAATTGTAAAGCTCTGTTTTGACATTTTTTCTAACTCAACAGTTACGTTTGGCATTGGACTAACAGGGTATATATAGTTTAATATTTGGCCTAAATGACATGTATAATGTTTATGCAATTATTTGTATATGCTTTAAATTAAGTGTTGGTGGAAAATCTTAGAGATAGGTTAAGATATTTGATCGTTCAAGTCCTCCTTGTGTCGCATACAATTTCTTTAAACATATTTTCCTCCTAAACTGACAGGCCATACTGATAATACTTATCAGGAATGTTCATTATGTGAAGCTCTGTCAAAATTGTTCAAATAACTGAAACCCACTCTGAAACTCTAACAACTAGTTTGTGAGATAAAGAAATTAAAAAAACTATAAGACTCCCAAATTTCAATCCTGGGATTTCATGGGTTCGATTACTGGCGGCGAAACAATTTTCCCGAGGTTTGTCTCTCACCATTGGGTTAATTGTTTCAAACCTTTGTGGGAAAGCAGCTTGGGGCTAAGAAATTGATGTAATAGTTGTTACTGTGCGAGAAATACCGGGAAACCATCTTTAGGTGAAACACGCTGAAAAATATTAAAATAAGCGTTAAACCCCATTAAAACATATATGGAATCTACCATTAGGTGCTCCAGCCGCAATGATAAGACTGTAGGATTGTGAAAAATGACTAAAGCCCCAAACAATTAAATAAACAAATCCAACGAAACGAAAAGCACGCAAGAAGTTGTAACATCTGTTAACTGTTTAGTCGTACTCGTTTACATTTTAAGCGCGACTATTTTATTTTACATAGGTTATGTCTTGACCTAAATTATTCAACTTCTTTGAAAAAGAATTTTATTTTCAAGAGGCATTACAAAGCTTGTTCTATTTATATATAACTAAATGGTCAGTTATGCAATCCCGCTTAATTAGAAAAGGCGAACAAATATAGAAAAAAGTGGCTTTCACAAATGGCTCCTCGCGTTTCTAGAGTCGCCGACCAGCTACCTTTCTCTTTAATTGTATGGTATTTTTTTTCTTAATAAAACCTCCACAAATTTAAAGTTTATATTGATAGTTTTTTTTCCTATATCACAGTTGGTAGCGCAACGGACTGTCAATCTAGAGGTCCATCGTTCCATCCCAAACGACGACACTCATCCATTCCGACTATTTGTCTTCCATCAATGGGTCGACTATATAGTAGACCTATGTGGGATAGCAGCTGGAGGCTAGGGAAGGATGTGATAGTCGTATTGGCATGAGAAATTCAAGGAATCCATTGCTAGGTGCTCCACCCACCGTGATAATGCTGCAAGATTATTGAAAGCGGCGTAAAATCTATTCAAACAAACAAGCAAACAAATATATCACATTCGAAATGGAACGCTCGAACGAAAGTACTGTACCTGTGAATTTCCGATTGTTGTGAAATACAGGTATAAATTGCCAATTCCTTCATGAATAAACCTGTCGACTCTAATCGATAACATAATGCCAACTACATACGAAGATCCTGTAGCTACATCTAATTCCCTTAGTGGATACGCCATTTTTGTAACAAACCGACAGTATAAGTAAACCCCAATAAATACGAATGTAGCCCTTATCCAGCAGAATTTAAATTTTGTTTCAAACTAATATTGTTTCAAACTAATTGCAAAATTTTGTACATTTCAACCGTTCTTTCTCACGTTTTTCCAGATTGACAGAAAGTTTAGGCTAAGATCAGGCTGCACGTATGTGTAGACTGGTCCTAGGCTACACTGTGTGCCAAAGCTTTGTGTACTTGATGAATACGCTGCAAATGAACCAAACTTTCTCAAGTTTCCACATTGACAGAAAGTTTAGGTTAAGACAAGACTGCACGTATGTGCAGACTGGTCTTAGGCTATAATATCTACAAAACCTTTGTGTACTTGATGAATACGCTGCGAACAGCATGAAAATGAATATCAGAATAAGCCGGAACGAGATAATCAAAATATTTGTTTTCTTTCACATTTTAAAATAAGAGCAGTCAAACAAAATGGGAGCATCAGGTGTGTGTATAAAATATCCGTTCAAAGCAGACCGCGTAGACCGAGCCAGGTCAGACAGCTCGTGAACAGTGCAGACAGTGCTAAGGTCACTTAAAAAATGCTTTTATATGAGCCTGTGCCTGACATTTCCAACAATTTCAAACGTGTGCAAGGTGCAATCATTTGTTAGCCTAGACAACCACCCAATGCAATAGAAATATTCTCTGACTTTCTGAAGAGGGGTTTAGACCATATCAACCCATAGAGCGCATAGTTTAAACTCCGACCAGGCTGTGCGGGATCACAGGCTAAGTGGAGTCTTTGCTTTGCACACTTTTGAAATTGTTGGAAATGTCACGCACAGGCTCATATAAAACACCAATTCGCTCTTCTCGTGCCGGGTCACTGTTATGTTATTCTTAAAAAAATAAGAAATCCAACCGAACCTTCGGATCTAGCACTTTATTTCACAGGGTAAAACGATAAAAAGGGTAATACTTATATATCAGCAATATTTGAATTTTAAACGTAATACATGTATACACCATTTTATCAAAATATTATATCAAAGTCTATCTCCATTTCAAATGATTACGCTGATAATTTGTTAAAGATATAGAGGTAAGATATTATCCCTCCGGCCCCGCCTGGTCAATTAAAACTACTTCAAGGGTAGGCTGCATGTATGCCTTGGCCTGTTCCGATGCCTTTCGCAGCGAAGGCGGGCCCCCAGTTGTTGTATCCTTGCACTAACCCCTGTACAACAACGAGCTGAGGTTACAGTGTTTTGGTCCCCTACTGACGACATTATAAATGGTCCGCGAAAATTTATCGTACGTGCCTATAAATGTATCGGCTCTTACGATATCTTTACGCTGACGTGTCGATAAGGCCTACAAAATTAGTAGTAATCGTATTTCTAGGTTTTAGCGGCAGTACATGCAGCTAGAGGCTCGGGTATATTTCTATTCTAGGAATGCATTTTATGCGCTTTTTGTTATTATGAAGGATAAATTAACGTGCTCTGTGTAAAGCACCGTCTCACTGGACCTCGGTTTAACGTCTCATCCGAAAGACAATTAGTTTTGTTAGTGTGCCAGCCCGGGAATCGAACCCACGCGGTCGAACTTCAATGGTTTGAAGTCCGGTGCTCTACCAACTGAGCTAATCGGGCTGACCTAAAAGAAAGATCTACCGAGGAAAGGGCCAATCTGACGCGTCAGCACTATTTGATTTTATACAATACATTTAACCAAGCGTTCTGGCTTTAGACATTAATTTTGAGAAATACATTCACCGAACGGGAAAGTGGGAAGGAGAGAGGGACAATGTTTGCGTTTTTTTGAGAGAGACAGCGGGAGAAAGAGAGAGAGAGAGAGAGAGAGAGAGAGAGAGAGAGAGAGAGAGAGAGAGAGAGAGAGAGAGAGAGGGGGGGGAGAAAGGAGAGTTGATTTACCAAATTAAAGAATATTCATATTGTTAGGTGTTAGGTCTTCGTTACTATAAACTGACACAACCCTTTTCTTTTGAAAGAGGATTACACATTATCCAAAGATTTGAATACATTTGATATTACAAGCTTTTGAAGTTTGATTGTTTCCTTTCAACAACTGTAATCCGTCTTTAGTAACTAATTGTCAAAAAGAAAACCACCAAATCATAATCTATATATACCTCATTTCAAGTTATCTTTGCAAGATTGAGCGGGACCAATGCACTTGTTCAGTGTCTAGTGAGATCAAAGATGCAATTACGGAGCTGTTTGATAATGACGTCAACTGAACGTTTTGATGAAAGTATTCGTGCTGTACAGTGTGCTTTTCTCGAGTCATATTATCAACTTCAGAAATAATACGAATTCATGAAAATTAATCGATGGTTTCCGAAGGCTTTTCATACAGGCATTCGAAGTTTTCTTCAGAGCAATCATCTGCTTAGATCCGATTACATGTGCAATCTCCTACTGAATCCGTTGTTAGCTAACTTAACTACCTCCTCTCACTAGTCCGAAGTTTTATTCCCGTATTTGCCTTTCGTTTCACGAAATGTTTTGAAATTATTTAATTTCAAACAAGTCGGTTAGTTTTAAGGTCGTTTTTAAATTTCCATTTATTTTGTCAACATACATGTCAAACCGGTTTGGTTGCTTTTCAAAAAAGATGTTAGGTATGGTGCAACCTCACACCATAATATTGTGAATTATTTTCTGCGAGTTATTTCAAATTATAGCTTTTTAATTCAATGATCTGTAATAAAAAAACTATATATTCATCATTCTGTGAAATAGAAATTGATTTATTGCTAAACAACCTTACATGTATATAAACTTTTTATGTCCATTTATGTTGTGATAACACACCATACCTTACACAAAACTACGCGTTTACAAAATTAGAATGACATATATGACATATATGACATATGTGTTTAAAAAAATAAGTCAAAATTAATTGCTTGCATAACTACGTTTTATGCCCGAATTTCATACCAACGGTTGTAGTACTACCTGAATAGTACTTTAGTCTGTACTTTGTTAAAATATGGGACAATTTTATCCAACCGTCATGCAGTTGCTTGTTCTGTACAAAATGACCCTTTTCAACAATGTTTTGACCATACCGCTATATCTACGACAGTCTTATGTTGCTCAACTGCTTGTGCTTTTCAATAGCTTCATTTTGGTATATAGTATACCTAAACATGCTTTTTTTTCTTGGCAAATGAAGTGCCCTTAAAATTGGGTCTCAAACACTTTACATGAACCTTAATCGAGGTTTCCTAATGATTTTCATTAGGAAACCTCGATTAATATTGTGAAAGAACATGTGGCCCGAACTGTTGTCGAATTATAACGGATCCACTACCTGTAGATATGACAAAAATCTTAACGTAAGACAAAAAGGAGTTATATATCTCGCTTCTTTTTGTCCCACGTTTCTTAAGCACTCGAGTACAGTTTCTCCAATAACGAATACATATTCTCCAATACCGGCGTCAACGTGATATGAATGCAAAAAATGGTACACGTTTACTAAAATAAAATGGAACACTTCGCCAAAAGTACTGTAGTTTTTATCGATATTTTGTTTTTAGTAACATGACGTCATAATCCTGTTTAGGTAGTATATAAACGGTGTTCCTTCACGACGAGGTCGGAGCGCACACCCCCACTTTTGGAAGCTGTAGTGAAAGCCATCAGGCAGCAGTGGGCTTCGACCCACGACCTGGTGACGGAAGCTATGGCGGACTGGAAGTGGATTCTGTCCATGGGGAAATAAAACTAACACTTGTTCACGCTTACTTCGACACCTCTCGGAATGTTCGTGTTCTGAGTACCGTTCCCGGTTCTAGGGTCTCACCCAAGCGGCCCCGCCAACACAGGACTATGTGCTAAGGGGTGGGTGAGGTAGCCCAGGGACCACAGCTCGGATACTTTGTGGTATCTCGTATTATTTACTTGTTAAGAGATTTCTCTAGTATCTTGGCTGTTGGTCTCTGATGGAGGGTTCAACAAACCCGGATAGACCCGGTAACTGAAGAATATTAACTGCTGACTCGTGGAGCTTCGAACATGGAACTGCCGGCAATCGGAGTGTGAATCAACAAGCTTGTTGTAGGTCTCTGATGGAGGATTCAACAAACCTGCCTACATGAAACTGCCGTAAATGTGACTAGTCACCAAGGAAAATAACTTCACAGGCATCATGACCAAAAAGACAGGATGGAGTTTTTAATCGATGTGCATAAAGAATGGATATCATGTGTTTGCCTACTTAGTTCTCTTTCGCTGGTCTATCTATCTTGCTTCATTACACCTTCCTACTTCTGATGTCTTTAATAACCTAAGCATTTTTTTCTTTTCACTACTCTATCTAGCCACCTTAAAATGTGAGCCAGGTGCGTGACATTTCCAATAATATAAATCTATGCAACGTGAAGACTTGGATCAGCCTGTGCAAAAGCACAGTCTGGTCAGAGTCTTTACTGTGTGTTCAAAAGATAGCCCCTTTATCTTGTTGTCTTCTCACAATATTTTACTATTTGCAGTGCCGTTCTCAGTGGCTGTTTAAATTTTTCAATGTCTGTCTATATTGTTGGAAATTCACGCACAGGATCATACATCGAGGGTTTAGCGCAAGACTGTGCTAAGTGGAGCTTCGAACATGGAACTGCCGGCAATCGGAGTGTGAATCTGTGCTAAGTGTACACTTAGTACAGTCTTGCACTGAAATCTCGCTATTCTCTTCATAATCATTTTCCTTTCTACCCTACTTATTTCAGCGCAGCATAACAGGATACAGGATTTATACAGTTTACTCAGTACACGACATACTACATGAGAGTTATATTAAAGGAGTAAGAGTGAACAAGTTATAAAGTATCATTTCTCCATGCGTACAGAAGTCACCGTCAGTCATCATCTCCGGAATTATCGGGAAACGAGTTTCTCCGGACTGGAGAAAGTCGTAAGCACTTACTGGGTAGCTCCGTCAGAAATAAACATACCTTAAACTGGTGAAACGGTACGTAGAATCCCGAAAAGATGAAAACCAATCGACCTGTACTCCCATTTCAATGATTAGTCTGTCCGAAATAATATTTCTAATACAACATCGGTCATGTTATTAAAAAGTTAGTAACTGAGAGGTTGAGAAAGGTTACGGACAGACAGACATATGTGACCCGTCACGCGAAAAGGGGCTATCTGGGTAGTGCGTAAAGTGTCGACCCTAGTCAGACTGCGCGGACTGCGAGGGACTGACTAGAGTCGAAACTTTTTGCATCGTGCTTATTTTCTGGTTCTAGAATGATCAAGCTACCTTCCAGTGAAAGAATTTTTGAAATGCGACTTCGGGTTGACCTTTAGTGGACCAAATATCTTTTTCAATTATTCTTTTTATAGAATTCCCGGATGGTCCCTTTTCGCGTGACGGGGTCACATATATGATTGGAGACATAGACAGGACAGACAAACAAACTTAGATAGATATATCGGCATACAGAACACACAGACAGACAAACAAACATACACAGACAAACAGAGAGATAGACAGACAGACTGTTTAACTGTCAGATAGATCAATTGATAGATCGACAAAGAGACGAACAACAGAGAGACAGAGTGTGAGAAAGAAAAATACTTGACCGAGAGAGAGAAAGAGAGAGGAGAGAGAGAGAGGAGAGAGGAGAGAGAGAGAGGAGAGAGAGAAGAGAGGAGAGAGAGAGAGAGAGAGAGAGAGAGAGAGAGAGAGAGAGAGGAGAGAGAGAGAGAGAGAGAGAGAGAGAGAGAGAGAGGGAAGAAAGAGAGAGAGCGAGCTAGAGAGATGGGGACAGAGAGAGGGAAAGAGGGATGGAGAGAGAGAGGGGGGATGGAGAGAGAGATAGAGAGAGAGAGAGAGAGAGAGGGAGAGAGAGAGAGAGAGAGAGAGAGAGAGAGAGAGAGAGAGAGAGCGAGAGAGAGAGAGAGAGAGAGAGAGAGAGAGAGGAGAGAGAGAGAGAGAGAGAGGGAGAGAGAGAGAGGGAGTGCTTCTCTGATAACCTATGCTCTCCCCGACCTAAGGTCAGAAGAACTACATAGCGATTGAGTGTTGTCCGTCCATTCGTCTGTGCGACCAATTAACTTTTCTTGTTTACGCGATAAAGTCCTAAAATTAAATCGCATTCCCTTGAAGCTTTTACAGGGTGTTTGAATCGTCACAAGGATTCGTTTTCGAAAATGGGAATGATCCGTCAGGAAACACGGGGAAAGAGGTTAAAATACCATGGTTCTGAATCCACAAAAGACAACCTGTATGCTGACAGGGAGTAATAATAGACTTAGAAACACTCAAAATCTCAATCTACATACATCCGATAGTGTAATAGAAAATGTTCCAACGCAAAAATTGTTAGGAGTGTATATAGATAAAAACACTGTCTTGGAAAACACATGTGGAAAATACCTGTGCGAAATTGTCATCTAAAATACATTTACTCAAACGAATAAAATATTTTTTGACACCGGAAATGCAGCAGAGTTTTTATAATTCGTATATAACACCATATTTTGATTACGGTTGTATAACATGGAGTCAAAGCAATTCTTCTTTTATGAATAGATTAACAAAAGTCCAAAAAAGAGCAGCACGATTGATTCTCAATAAGCCAACAAGGTCTTGTTCCAAAGATAATTTAGTCTCTCTAAAATGGCTAACTTTCAAGACTCGTTGTGTATACTTCACCGTTTTGATGGTCTATAAAACTATTAACGGATTAACTCCATCATACATGTCGAATCTTTTCAATCTAAGCTGGAACCGGTTTTACACACTAAGATCCGAAACAAATAATGAAATTACTCATAAGTATATTTCAAAAAACCGAGTATATCAAAAAATCATTTTCTGTATGTGGTATGAAATACTGGATTTCAATTCCGTTAAGCATTAGATCCATTACTAACATAGCTAGATTCAAAAAAAGCCTAAAAAGCTATTTGATTACTGTGAATGACTTTTCTTAATATTGCTACAAAACAACCACTGGATTATTTCTTTTATAATTTTTTAATCAGCGTGTGTGTCCAAATTCCTGTGTATGAGTATGTACATGTGTGTAATTTTCGTCTGTGTGTGTGTGTGTGTTTTTGAGTGTGTGTGTGTGTGTGTGTGCTTGCACGCGGTGTGTGTGTGCATGCGCGTGTCGGTGTACATCTGCTTGTGTGTGTGATTAATGTAAGAATGACTATTTCTTGAATTTCACGGTTAACCGAAGGCCTTATTGAAAATAAGTAAATCACTGTACTATTGTTTTATGTACTATGTTTTCTTAATAAGCTACCTTCGCTAAATAAAGTTATTATTATTATTATTATTATTATTCTCTTATTATTTTTTATTCTTTTAAACGTTTAGAGCAGTTGAAAAGCGTTCGATTGATAAAGGTTTAAAGTATTTAATAAATGAGAAGAATATGTTATCGGAATGTGATTATCTTTCGATTACTTTTAAGGTAGTGGATCCGTTCTAGTTTCAGAACTCTTTATCTTTCACAATTACGGGTAAACCGAGGTTTCCTAATTAACTCATTAGGAAACCTCGATTAACTGTTAAAGTTAATGACTTCCATAACGTTGCGGAACTAATACGGGTCCACTACCTTTATACAATCGTTCGATAAAATGTAAATGTACATACATACGTATATGTATGTGTAAAATTACCTGGTTGACTATACAGCCTTTATTAGAGATTCGCCTATTTAAAAGGTCTATATTTATTAGATCGGCAGAACCGTAGACTGGTGACAGTCTCTTAAATAGAGGTATACATGAAAAAAGAAAGATAGAAATAATGTTTCATGTCTATAAGCCTCAAATTAGGGTAAAAGGGCCTAAAAGACATCTGTTGTAATTATTTTCAAATCAGAAAAATGTATACTTACTCCAGAGTTTCAGATAAAAGAAAATGAACTCATTAATATGTGTGTGTTGGATTGTGGTTTAAAAAGGTCATGCATCTTGTTTACTTCTGGGACTGAATGCCAGTCTAGCAGAACCGTTACTCTGGTTCTAAGCTTAAAAGTCATTTCTGAAATAATGTTATAAACGGTTTAACAGAGGGTACCCCCCCCCCCCCCCCCCACACACACCAACTCACCCCCCACCCACCCCCGAACACACACACACACGCACACACTAAAAGGTGATTGCCAGCCTAGCATTCAGGATGGCAAAATGGTGCAAACTTTTTGTAAATATTACCCCGCTTTTTTGCACATGCACTTACGTGAAAAACTAAGTAAAATTGTCTTACAGTTTTCACCATTTTGATATCCTGAATGCAGGGTTTATCAGACTGTGCGCTCCGGCGTAGAATGATCAGGGTCCACATTTTTGTAATTAATAGTTTCCTTAATCTTGAATCATTATTCTACTTACCTAATACTACAATATAATTATTATGCGCAGTCAAGCTTTTAGTTGATCTTTGCTTGATCCAATTCCTGCTAAAATATTTTCCTCTTGTTAAATGTATAGGGTAAATATTTAATTTTCTTCGTTATGATCCCTAGCAACAAAACAAATAAGCAAATTGAATCAATACTTCACTTTCGGTCTCCACAAGACGCAGATATATAAGCTTGTGCGTGACATTTCCAACAATTTGAAATGTGCGTGAGGTTCAAACATTGAGCAGCATAGACAGCCACCTACTGTAAAGATATTGTTACCCGTACTACTTAACACATAGTGAAGACTCTAGTCAGACTGTGCGGATGCACAGGCTGGTCAGAGTCTTTGCTATGTACACTTATAATACGTACTTAGTGTTTTGTATGAGAAAAAATATCTAACGAGGTTGGGAGAATTGATCATTGTCGAGGCTTTGCCGAGACAATTATCAATTATCTCAACCGAGTTAGCTATTTTTTCTCATACAAAACACTAAGTACATATTATATTTATTTTTAAAACCTCTATTTGCCTACTTTTCGTGGATGTTCCTAACAGAAATGCAAGTTTCTAAAAATAACCGCATTATATCATTGTTCTAAAAATAACTATGTGATATCACAAAAAATATCATACGGGATGTTAACAACACGGATATTTGTATAGTTATAAAATAAATGTATATGGTATTGTTAGAAATCTCACGCATATGCTCATAGTTCAACATGGGCGTGTCATTTCCAAGGATTTCAAATGTGCAGAAAGCTAAGCCCTAGGCCAGCCAGTGCAGCAGCACAATCCGTCAAGATTCTTCGCTATCCCTCTGTAGATAGATAATTAATGTTTTAAGATAGCGGACCCGTTATAGTTCCGCAACGTTTCGGAACTTACGAAATCCTAGTGTGTTCACCAAGGTTTCCTAATAATTTCATTACGAAACCTCAATTAACATTGTGAAAGATCGTGAGTTCTGAGATGTTGTTGAACTATTACGGGTACTCCACCTTCAAACTCAATAAAGCAATCGAATCTTCATTTTGCACCTTTGGCTGTCTATATGCTGCTTAAGGTTTACCTGTTTTTATTTGGTCCAGCCCCCAAAAACGTTAGCCTATATTGTACTGATTAAAGGTTGCGAAAATGACAGTTAGGTTCACGGACACAGATATGTTTTATTCGATACCAGCTTCTTCCGTTTAGAAAGAGGGACAGCGGACTGATGAAAGCGAAAATATAAATCACGAAAGAAATACTTGTAGCAAAGGATAACAAGGAAAACGAAAGAACTTTCAACCGAGGTTCAAATCTGCAAGTCTCGCAATTTGAGGGAAAAACAACTTTGTAATTAATCTTGGAGATAAGAAAAACGCTTTAAAATACACATGATCAAATTCATAAAAATTCAGGGGAAAGAAACACTTTAACACAGAATATCATCCCACTTTGCTCTTATCTCCCTTCCCTTGTCGCTAATTGAAACGGCTTTAGTTTGTTTGGATAGGGGGGTTAACGCTACTTTTAATATCATTTATGGCATATTTCGGCGGTTTTAGTACTTAACAATGGATTCCTGGCTTATTTTGCAGCAGAATTCATCATTTCCTAGCATCTTAAGCTGCTATCCAACGTAGGTTGACGATGATATCCACCCATTGGTGAAAAACAAACATAGGCGTATCCAGGACTTTGAAATTTAAACACCCTCAGAAGGCGACAACCAAAGAAAATTTTGATTAAGGCGATATGTGGACTGTGACAGAAGATGCATTCCCTCTGTGCGCTCCCTTTGTATGATTTGAGCTTCGGTGAATAATCAAAACATCGTCAGAGAACAACAGCTTGAGCAAGCTGTAGTTTCGATGTTATGATCATTCATTAATGATAATTTGAACAGAGGACTATTCCTAGTACGCACATGCGTAAATTGCGTAATGGGAGATACGCCCTTGACAAATGTCGGAAAGGATGTGGGTAAACTAAATCCTTCTTTTGATATGTTCGAGGACGTTATAAAAAATCTCTAAATAGGTCGATTATATGGAGTATCGTAGTTTGATGTCGATAAGGACCACAGGGTATAACGTGCCACGCCGACACCAGAAGGTTCATGGACACCTGATCGATTTTTTCGATACGGAACTAACGGTAGGGCAAGTTTTTGACTGATTTGTAAACCAAAATAATCATTTTCATTTCAATTTTTAGTATCACTGTCGAGATAAATGGTTCTTCTTTTAGGAAATAAAAGGGAAGGGTAACAACTAAGCAAAATGAGCGAGTTCTAGCCCTAGGAGTGAGTGACTTTGCTCGTTTTTAGGTTTGTCATTATTTTTTTTTTGTCAAACACCCTGAGTATTCTTAATTTCCTGTGATTGTCTAAGAGCATTTATGTGTCCTCTACATGCATACCAAATTTCTCGGCGAAAGATCCACATAAAGCGAAGATATTCGTACTTTTATTGGCCTGGGTAGCGGAAAATATGATAACTAGACACCCCCTGAATTTTTTTCGATTGGAAATCGACACCAGAATTTGTGATAGGGGGTGTCTAGTTATCATATTTTCCGCTACCCAGGCCAATAAAAGTACGAATATCTTCGCTTTATGTGGATCTTTCGCCGAGAAATTTGGTATGCATGTAGAGGACACATAAATGCTCTTAGACAATCACAGGAAATTAAGAATACTCAGGGTGTTTGACAAAAAATTAATGACAAACCTAAAAAACAAGCAAAGTCACTCACTCCTAGGGCTAGAACTCGCTCATTTGGCTTAGTTTTTACCCTCTATTTTTATTTCCTAAAAGAAGAACCATTTATCTCGACAGTGATACTAAAAATTGAAATGAAAATGATTATTTCGGTTTATAAATCAGTCAAAAAGATGCTCCACCGTTAGTTCCGTATCGAAAAAAATCGATCAGGTGTCCACGAACCTTCTGGTGTCGGCGTGGCACGTTATACCCTGTGAGGACGAAAACGATGCATTCTAATGGTACATTTTAGGCTATCTCAGAATCAGAATCGAATAATGTAAACGGCCAATAAAGCTTGGTCTTCCCCCTCCCAACACTTTCACCTTGGCTAAATAAAGATATGTTTTTGTCACAATTATTTCTGCTCTGTTTAGTATTAATCTTGGATTGAAATGTAACTTGACTTCACTATACACATTTATGGAATGTTCTTATATAATTCAGGTTCTAGGGGTGTTGAAAATGGGTTTTCATGGCTTTTATTTAACTTCGTTTATACCGTCCATTCATATACTGAGCGACTTTGAAAAACGCAATACTTTAAAACATCACTAAAATAAGAAAAAAAAAAATAAAAAAAAAATAAGTGAAGAGACTCGGACATACATATAATCATTTTGTTACCTTAACAAGTTACATGTACCTTTAGTCCAACATCAATGCAATTTGAGACAATCGCTTGTATTCCCAATACGGTGACAATCGGTATAGGAGTATAAGAAAAAGTTTAATAGTATAACTATATCTATTTTACTGGGAAGCATACATTGGAAGCCCTTAATATTAAGGGAAAAAACTTCTATAAAGGACCGAATAAAGATGTCAATAATTTCTTTTGCTTCATTGAAATTCCATATTTCTTTAAAAAATTAATGGAATGGCATGCGTTTTTAGATAACAAATAAATCAATTGCTTTCAGAAAATTCATTTGTCCAAAAATGATAACTTCAAATAAAGGGTGCAATTTTCAAAGAAATTAAAAGGCAAGAACTAAAAAGCACTAAATGTTATTGGTACCTATTTTCACACGGCTCTGGCAAAAAAAAAAGTAATAATGATAAATAAAAATAAGCACGATGACCCCATTTTTTCTTCTCAATAGTTTAAATAAAACATTTAGATCTTTCTAAAAAATCAGGTTTAAACAAAAGTTGATTAGTAGGAAAAAACTGAGCGAACTACCTTAACAAAGCTTAGTAAGCAGCATGTTTTTTTTACCAAGAAGATGAATATACAAGGTACATACTAAACTAACTGAATAAATACAGCATGACAAAGGTTAAATCTAATCCCAGGAAAGGTACAAATATTATTGACATTAATCAGACCAATCGGAATGTGCAGACTGACATGGGTCAAAAAGATTCGCTCTGAGTACATTGACTAAATATGGATCGAGCATTCTTTCTGCATGCTTTATCGTCTTATATTTAAAATCAGAAGTTGACACGTGCTCAACGCGTCAAATATTTTATTAATTTCTATGGGTAGTAAATGGCCCCTTTTTACCAAATGACGATGAATCTTTCTTAACATTAATAGTCGTCGATTAAGATGGATTTGTAGAAAGGTATGTCAATTTCATTTTTGTACACCCAATAAAAATAAATGTACATCGAAATTTCTCCTCATTATTTGTTCAAATCTTATGTACAGATCTCGCGGATAACATTGTTCTTCTGCAGTCTACCACAAGATAAATTAACTTAAGTCGTTTACTTAAAGATTAGTGCATTCTGATTGGCTCAAAAGTTGGTTTTAATCCTTAATGAAAACAATCTTTAGTACACAGCTATATTTTGTAAGCTTCCGCACAAAATGGTCCCGTTACAAATTTGCTTTTAATTAATAAATCCGAACAGTTTTCTTTGATATATCAAATTACGATTTGTGAAGAGGGTATACATTAAATCTATAGAAGTATAAAACCAAAAACCTAATCACACTAATGTATGAATTCGCTTCGTGTATTTATACAGTGCGATTAGGTTTCTAGTTTCATACCTAAATGAAATCAACACATAGTCTCTTCATCTCTTAAATGAAAGAATCCGCGAATATGATACTTGTCAACACACACGTGGTATTTAATGTAGTGGACCCGTAATAGTTCTGCAACGTTTTGGATGTAATGAACTTTAAAAGTGTTAACCGAGGTTTCCTAATGATTTTCATTAGGAAACCTCGGTCAACATAGTGAAAGTTCATGAGTTCCGAAATGTTGCGGAACAATTACGGATCCGCTCCCTTAATTTGGTTTAAAGGGGGCATTCATCAGCAGGATTAAGATCTTATTCTTTGCCTAATTTGAAAAAAAATATATCAAAATGTAACTATTTATTACATTTGTGCGACGAAAATTGATCAAATCGGCAAATTTTCTAGTCGTTTCACCAATTCAATTTTTTTACAGCTTTCGGAAATAATCATCGGTTATTATTTTCATCGTCATTTTGAGATGTAAGGTTATGTAATGTCCATTACTTCATGCAATTGAATATACTTTGTGGCATGTAATTATTAAATAAATAGAGGATATTAAATGAATGGTCATGGAATACTGAATTTATCAAACCAGTAATCTATAAACAGATAAAAACGAGGCTACGCCGAGTTTTTATCTGTTTATAGATGACGAGTTTAATAAATTCTGTATTTCGTTAGCACAAATTTTATATTCTATTTATAATATGACCCGAATTTCTGCGAGAAATCGTCAAAAATCTTGAAATTCAAAGTTTCTATTTTCCGCGAAACTTATTACGCCGTTTAAAACTGACGTCACAATAAACACATTATGACGTCATTTTCGCGGTTACAAAATTGCGTTGCTATTCGCTCTGAGCTCATTTGCATAGTTATTACCCTAATGTAAACGTAGAAGGGGTTTTAGTTTTAATATTATTTGCATAGGAGTATGTATCCATTTAAATATTTACACCTTCACACAAGAAATTCACCCAAATACAGGCGGAAACTCTTGTCGTCGCGCGGTGTACGTCGTAGGTGTCCGTTCAAGAGAGTTGCCTTCATCTATGACACTTATAAGAAACCATTAATAAATATCAAATACAAAAAGACCATTCACTTTTTTCTGAACACCTTTATCTTGGCCCATCATCCATCATAAATAATATATTAATGGGCAAAAGTCTTGGCCTGTTACGCGAAATAGCAAATAAGATACAATCTTTAATTATGAGAAATAGAACAAGTATATATCTGTGACGTTATTCTAGACTAGACGGTTAAGCCTTCCAATCTACGTTTGTGTGAAACTTTGATATTCGGTCTAAAAATAAACTGACGTTATAACAATGACATTAGATGGTCTAATTACGACTTGGTCTAATCCAGGCGAGGAAAAAACTGAATGAACAAAAATCATGCATAATTGTACACAGTATCCATCTTAATGACGTCGCACATAGATTTTTTTCTAAAAAAAGGGGTAAATATAATGATGTTTCAACTGTTCTGACTAACGACGTTTATGGCCATCACGTGACGTCGTACGAAGCACCTCCGTTTTAGTTATACAAAATTTCTTAATTCAGCCAAACCTCGACGCAAGGCGATTGATTTCTCAGTTTGAATTTAAATATGAATCATTGATAGACCAACCTACGCATTAAAGCAGAAATTAAGGCTTTTCGATAATCATATTACGCTTCATTCTGCGCAAGACGCAGCCTCTTCACGCTGTAAAGCGGTTTGAACGTCGGAAGAAATCCACGATCAGAAAAATAGCGAGCGCTAAAGCAGATTATCTGCTTATGACCGAACAGGAAATAAACCGGAACGGTGGTTACCATAGACAATAATTTTTGCAAACACTACTTAATTTGGAAAATCTCAGAAGGCTTCCAATAATTTCATTGATTCTCATACGCCAAATACGTGAAATAAGGTAATTTCCTAGACGGTTAGCGCTTACCGTCTAATCAATACTGGCGGCAAAATACCATACGAAACTTAACTTATTTGTTTGCATCTATACATGTAAAATTTCATTAAGACGTGGCATTTCACTCTGTGCCATTACCTTGGGTACTACTCAAAATTTTCTAGGAATGAAAGCCCATGTATTTTCCTTATTCTAGCTAATACAAGTTATATCCAATCTTCTTGCTGAAGAAATAAACCGATATAATTTCAAAGATCACATGTTTCCAATTGTTGTGGAACTATTATGGGTCCACTACCTTAAAGTTTGAAAAAAATGGCTACCGTGGTCTAAGCCGAGATTTAGCCTATGCCTAGTGAACTTTTTACGTTGATGGCTACCGATCTTCAGTGGCTAGGATTATGAGACATACAAATAGAGGTTCGTTTTCCAAGTACACATATATCACAATTTTATCCATTTTCCTGCTATGTTAAAGTTTTGTGCGAACATATTTTCTTTTCTTTTGGACAGTTCAACAGAGTCTTGCCCAAGTCTGTGCAGACTGATATTAGTCTCTAGGCTTACTGTCTGCCAAAACTTTGTTCACAATAAGAATAGATCTATGTCGTGAACCGCAGAAGCGGGGTTGGTTGAAATTCTGCATGAAAATGAAATACTTTCAGAGAAGCCTTCCTTTGAACCCCGCCCCGAAACTTCTCTGAATCCGCCACTGATCTCCTACATGTTATTGCATCCAGACCGGGAGCCCATTTTACTATACCTCTTACAGAATAAAAATAAAAAATAAACACAAGTCCCAATCACAAATATTATCTGTTTTTTTTTGCTGAACGAAATTTTCGTTCACCAGTGTTATTTACCGTGTATGGAAAATCCTGTAGGATCTTAATAGGTTTTAAATAAAGCAGTACCTCTTTAGATACAATTTAGTATCTCTAGATACTTCTCTCTACAAAATCACTATTTATTTCGTTAAATGCATGATACTAGCATTCTTCATCAAGTGAAGATAATGAAAATTACCCTTTAAAAACACAAAATTATCTTGGAATGTCTATACGAGCGAATTTTTGATCGGCGTAAGATTCTCGAGACTTGAGAGCAAAAACAAAGTTTGTGTCTGTACACTGTATAGACAGATACTATGTTTTGGATTTAAACCTTCGCTATTGCAACTTGTAGTAATTTGCCGGAAATGCGTGTTTATTGAGGTCGTGAACTCTTGAACTTCTACACACGTGATTGGCCATACCACACGTGATGACCTACTACGATTTTACCTGCATTCTTATGAATGAAGTCTTTGCTAATAAGTTACGAAAGGTCAAGTTTACAAACGAATGGAATGTTCCTGCCGTATTTCTCCTATTAAACACGCCCGAGCGCGATGAAAAACGTCGTGGAGGCGCTATTATTTCAGACTCTTACTTGATTAAAAAAAATACGTACTTTGGTACCTAAGAGAAGCAAACTGTTAACATGTTCGTAATTATCGATTGAAATACGTACGCTACCCAATACGCTTTTCTATTTATCTATTAAGGCTATAGATTTAAAAAAAATAAAATAAAATGTTAGCTAATGAATTGTAATTCTGTCATTTAAAGTCATCTATCGAAATACGGTCACCCTCGACCATTAATTGCAGCTTTCAAAAGCAAGTGATTGTGTAAGCAGAAGCCGAGATTATTATTATTGTTATTATTTGTACAAGATAGGAAGTTCCAGACGATGCAATATTCAATGTTCCGCTACCGATGGACAAAGCGGTCTAATAAATCATTACCTATTCACGTATGAAATAAATAATCCTGTATTAAATTCTAAAATTTCGTGATGTGTAAATGCAAGTGTTTCGTAGTGAAAATACAACACGTCTGGAGCTAGCTGGGTCACAGCGTATCGGCACCCTTTGAAGTCCCCAGATTCTTGCAAGCGGCGACGTCGCTTTTGAAATAAGTCACCCACGAGATTTTACGGGGGTTTTCCTATTTTATCAGTATGAACTGTGACTAGGATTTAATCATTTGACTCGGATATTTTGTATATTTGCGGAAGGTGAAATGATTTCAGAAATATTTTCGTAACAACGAAAGGGGATTTTGTTCGCATGCGACTTATGAAGAATAACGAGAAACAGTTTTAATTTTGTGCCTGCGCGATTTAGGACGCGCTAGTTTTTCAGATGTTGAACGATCTTTTAATGACGCAACCAGCCTTATCCTGATAGGAATTTAAGATAGTTAACCCACAATCTATTGAACATTACGTCGTGGAGTAGCAGCTATTGAAATTAAATTCGAGACCGGATTTTTCACCACGGACCGTGGACGGTTGGATGTTGTTGATCGTATAGTCAAGGGCCTGGGAATCGTATTTATGGGGAGCGCGTTTATTAGGGAGGGTGCGTCTAAAAGGTGAATACGGTATATTTAGTCCAAATTCTCACTGAAACATAAACACGCACCACTTGACCGTGACCAACCTTGATATGAAGTATAATTTAACCCATTGCATACTTGTGTAATGTAAATATCTTCGGTAACGGGTATTTTTGTATCATATTACCCAAATCCCATTCCCTGTTTTTTTTGTTTTTTTTTTTTGTTTTGTTTTGTTTTCGTTTCAAACAAGGCCGGGAAACAGGGGATATAGCAATCTCGGTACCATTTTTTTGTTAATATATGAATGTCGTAAATAGATAAATAAATAAAAGAATCAAATGAACAAATATCCCAACACGATAGACCTAATTTTAAATTTTAAAATCGATTGGATTTTTTTTTCAAAGTACTTGACATCGTAACTACAACTGTATAGTAGCGCTTCTATCCCTCGGATGGCTCTAGAATTTCCTCAATACAATCTTTTATCTATTTGTTTTGCCGTAAGTATGTAAAATATTACAAAAAAACGAAATTTGGATTGTGAATCAATCGCCTGTGGACTGGAACACCTTTACCTTAACATGGAAATTGGTATTTCTCGCACCAGAACTATAATTAGCATACATCCGTACGTAGCTGCCATCTTCTACCCTCTTAGGTTTACGATTATCCGCCGTTTGGTAGGAGCAATAGAATTTAAACAACGACTATATTTGGACAATTCATTAGCTGTACAAAATACCTTCCTACATAGATTTTATCGGATTGTTTTTTTTTTTTTTTTTTGTTGTTGTTGTTTTTTTTTTAAATTATTTTTTACACAATTGCATCAGATAACTATTCTTTCACAAGACTGAATATTACCGAAAGAGACCAAAACCCTGTAATTACAATTACGAAACAGCGGTCTTTTAATTCGGAGGATGGGGGGACCCCATTCAGGTCGTACCAGAGCCATAGCGGATAACGTTTAAAAGTCAATATTCAGAGAGACTGCTGTTTAATCTTCTAAAATATGGGTTCCGCATGTGGAAATTGAATTACCTTTCTGACTGCTATTTTTTGAGTTAAGAAAAGAATCATTAGTCTAGACGCTATAGTTGTCTGTTTCCTTTTCTCTAGGCTTATCGCTATCTGTCAATCGGTCTGTCTCTGTCTGTCACTCTCTCTTCCTTTCTTTTCCTCTCTTTCTCTTTCTTTGAATTTAGAATTTTGACGAGACACTTTCCCTTGATTATTTTTTACATTTATAATTTCTCTTTTCTCAACGAATTCAATATATCACTTTAGAATGCCAACAGATTCGTTCACCATCAGTACTTTCAGTGCTTTGATTTCATTCGTTGTTAGATTCTGCCTTGCAATATCTCGTCGGAACCGTCTTTAAAACGACGATTCTATTGAGATGTAGCATCGCGTCAACCCGATTAGCTCAGTTGGTAGAGCACCGGACATCAAAACCATTGAAGTTCGACCGTGAGGGTTCGACTCCAGGCTGGCACTGTACGAGACGTTAAACCGAGGTAACAATGAGACCGTGCTTTATACCGAGCATGTTAACCACGGCGGATCTCAGCAGTAGTTTCGTCATGTATCCTCGCACGATCCCTCGTAACAACTAACCGTCTTCTGGGGGCGTCGCTCATATGGGCATATGCTACGGTAGCGACTTAGATAAACGAAAAAATACATCACGGGGACATTTCCATTTTAGGACGCGGTTTTATTGACCCAAATCTTACCCCTGATATTTCGGGCAGCATGAATAGAAGTCTGATTAGTACTCGGCTTTGCGCGTGCTTTAATAGTAATGAACATCAAACGGTATTGAAAGTACATGAAGTATATACTTTGTTAATTGATAAAATTTGTCAGTTATTGATATTTAAGCATTTTTCAATAGAGGTCAAATTCGGGTCAAATAAACCATGGTACATGTAGACTATATCCTCTGTGACGTTATCTCACAACTTTAATATTTCACTTACGCATAAAATCATAGAAATCGTAGGCCTAAGATGTTTATTAAAACAGGCCCCAGATAGAGAAATGTTCAAGAGTAGCAAACCTCTTTCTATTTCCGTAACAAGAGCGTAACTCACATTATGCAAAATACGCAAGTGCGTAAAAGTAATAATCCTCTAATGATTAATATCGTTGATGAATGATCATAACATCAAAAAACTACAGCTTATTCAAGCTGTAGTTACGATGTTTTTAATATCACAGTCCACATATCGCCTTTATCCTAAATACTTTTGGGTTGTCGCCTACTGAGTTCATATGGATTTTAATGTCCTAGATACGCCTTTGCGTAACGTTTTCCATTCGCATTATGAGAAGTTACGCCAACATTCACAAATCGTCTGCAAAAATGCGCAACATTGCGGAGTGGGACCAGTCAGTCAAAATGAAGCGGAAACCAGCCGTTCCGGGAAAACTAGGAAGTGAATAAAGTGCTCCTAACTTTTGTAATGATTGTGTCGTAATCTTGAGATGTAAAGTGTGTTGACATGATGACATTCCAATCTTTGGAACTCATTGAATCTAACTGAGGTAATAAGTTAACAATCTTTCTTTTGGTTATTCAAATTCATGCTTCAATTACCTGTTCACGTTGAGAAAATCAAAACGAAAGTAGAAAATAAACCATGTGGTAAGTTGGTTTCTTCCCCGAAAATGAAATTTTCATTTTAATCCGCAAGACGATCATGCAGTTTTGGCTAAAATTATAAGGTTTGTCTGTATAAAACACCTTTTGATAAGGAGGGATTGCTTTTGAGAAGCAGTTTCTCCTTTTCTTACAATGTTTCTACTACATTAATCATTAAATAGCTAAGTATAAGTCTCTTAAATACCTTTGAATGGTGCTAATTTTGTGACAGCGTGTACATAACAGGGGTCTGTATCACATGCAATCGTTTCATAAGCATGGTTTTGTCATACAGGTTATGAGACAATTGCCTTTAATGTGCTATATGGTCTAGTCCAGCATTTATTTATTTGTTCCTTGGGAGCACCTCTTCTTTACTAGATTGATATTGACATCTGAATTTCAGTTAAAGAGATGTATTACTGAGGGGTTTAGGTAAACATTAGCCAAAAGGGGTCCAAAGGACTCAATAGGTTCTTTTTTATAGGATCCTTTCTTAGGCTGACTGGTTGTTTTAACTAATTTTAGATATAGTTTATTAATTGCTTTTAAGCAACAATATTTTCAACTACCTTTTCACTCGTTAAATATGAAAGAAGTGACAGATATTTTAACCTTTGGGAATGAACTTAGAAAAGAATTGAGGACTGTTTACAACAGTCTTAATTTTTTTCTAGGTTGATTCCTGCTGGATCTTTTCCGAACCCATGATCAACATGTGCAGAATGGCAAGACTTTTAAAAGTAAACCTAGGAGGCCAGAAATTAAGGTAGTTCTCACTTTCCCTTTGATAAGTTGATGGTCTTACTGGTATTTTTCTTGTTCACCATGAAGGTTTGGTTCAAATAATTTGTTGGACAAGTATCTGCATTAAAAAAATGATAAACAATATTGAGAGAAAGGAAGAAATAACTTTCAACAAGCCTTTATTGTCTTTTCACAAGCATTTATTTTATTTTCCCTGAATTAATTTGATCCTTTTATGGTGATTTGGGAGCATTTGAATCCTAAAATCAATTAAGAATCAAAGCACTGAAAGTACTGATGGTGGACGTTTCTGTTGGCATACTAGAGTGATTCCTCCATTTGTGGAGAAAAGAGAAATTTTACATGTAAAATTACGATAAAAGGAAAATGACCTGACCCAACTTCGCATCTTGCTTCAGATATACGTTTCTCAACATATATTGTCGATCGTCAACAAAGTCCTGTAATTACAAGGTTTCGATAACTTTCGGAATTATTCCCTGTGTAGTTTAAACAGTGATTCTCCGATCCATTTGTTATAAAAGGAAAGAAATGACAATTAGACGTTATTATTCTTATTTTGTAATGCTTATTAGTTCTCCGTAATCTCATTATTAAAATTATGGTGTTATCTGCTTAAACTAGAAAGCTATGAATGGCTTGGGTCGCTCCACGGGCTTGAAATTCTTGTAAAAGAAAAAGAAAGGTTTTGACTAGATTTTTAGATATTTTTGATTCTTCTGATGTTGAAAATGATTTTCAGAGTTTCATATATTTCATCTAATGACAATAATTTTGGCTACATGATAAAGGGGTCGCCCAAGGATCATACCAATGAAGTTTGATTGATATCCACCCATAACATTCTGAGAAAATGATTTTCAAAGATTACACAAAATAACATATTGAGAAATTACCTCTGCCCATAAAATACAAATTTTTCACCCAATCACAGTAATTTTTGGTAGACTCATAAAGGGTAACTCAAAAAAGATCATTCCGGTGAAATATGGTTGAAAACCATCAGTTACATTCTGAGAAAATGATTTTCAAAGTTTCGACTAAATAACATATAGAAAAATGACCTCCGCCCATAAAATACACATTATTCTACCGATCACAATAATTTTTTATAGACTGATAAAAGGCCACTCAAGGATCAATCATGTAAAATTTAATTGGTATCCATCAATTAGAATCTGAGAAAACCCACTTTTAACCATATTTGGAAATAAGCCACGCCCATTAATTCCATGTTTGTCATTGGATCTAAATTTCTTGAACAACTTTGAAAGAGGATCACCCTAGGATCATTCCTGTGAAGTTTGATAGAAATTCATCCAGTAGTTTCTGAGGAGAAGATTTTTAAAGAAAAAGTTTACGACCGGACGGACGACGGACACAACGCCATGACAATAGCCCCAGTGGCCTTCGGCCAGTGGAGATAAAAATTCTATAAAAGGATATTAATTGATTGTTCCGCGATTTTCATTCTCAAAGAAAAGAAAGGGTAAGTGTTCATATAAACGCGTAAAAAATTGCAGACACTCGTCTCGAGTTTGGCTTTCGTGTGTTGAAATGTAAAGTAAAGCTCCTTTGCATAAACCTTTATCGCATGGCCTGAATGCTTTACTTTACCTGCTCAGACTGTATCCGTATTCATGTGTATACCGATATTTCCATTAATTTGCCTTTGTTTAATATACATTAGTAGTGTCAGGGGAGGTTGCCATTCCAGTAATTTCATTTCATGAGTGACCTCCCATTGACCATTGGGAAATAAGGGGCAAATTACTCACTCTGTCAGAAAAGTAGTTCTACGCAAGCAAAAAATTCACCCGATCTCAGAATTGAATATGATTTTACACTTAAAAGATGTCTTTGAGGTTGCAACAAGTTACGTAGACTCCTTGTTTCACTCCATTTTTGAAATGCAAAGTTGTCAGACGGTAACAATTCTTCAAAAAGAGTAAATTGAATCTTAATGAGTACTACTGTTTTGAAAACCTATTAACATCTGACAGGATTGTTCAAACGTGGTATTAACACTGGTGAACGTAAACGTCCACCAAAAATGGTCAAAAAAATGTTAGAATCTACCCCACCTTTAATATGGTGATTTGGGAGCATTTGAATCCTAAAATCAATTAAGAAAAATGGTCAAAAAAATGTTAGAATCTACCCCACCTTTAATAAACGATTTTTTGCTTAATTTAGCAAATATTGCTAAGATGTTTTAAAGTATCGTGGATTATTAAGGCTTGTTGATGAAATCATGGCATAATGATAGGGCTGATTATAACCATCAATTTTCCCTTCTATATTTCCTATGAGAAAGGAAATAGCAGGTAAATTAAATTTATTGACATACATGTAATTCATTAACACAAATACATGTATTGTTTTATTCTCTTCTTAGGCAAATTAGTTACAAGAACAAAAATAAGTGTATGTATGATTATTTGGTGATGGATGTTCAAAAGTACTGGTAACCAAAGTGGCAAAAATCATAAAATACATTGAAATCTATGTTGATTTTTTTCTCAAATTATGTTAAAGGTACACTCTAAGAAATATATTCATTTAAACAAAATTGGAACATAAGTCACCAATGATATCAAACTCCTCTTTTTATTTCTATAGTCAGCGGTCCAGATAAGAAGGGGTTAAGCCAGTCTAAAATCTTTATTTCACAATGAAACCCTTTGTTGTGGGTACTCATTTGAATAATCTCAATGAGACTTTTCAAATATGTACCAACAACATAGGATTTGGGTTTAGAATAGTGAAATATTTAAATTTGAAAACCAAAATACCCTCACTATCTGTAGCTCTGAATAGTACATGAGCTGATGTCTGCAGTCTCTTTGAATTCCTGAATTTCAAGCTGTCCTAAATTTTGTGGTGACAGTACATGCCAGGTCCTATGGTTGTGGAGTTATAGGTGGACTGGTGTTTATTTAAAACTGTCAAAATTTCTTTTTTGAAAATTGAAAGTTCTTATAATTCTATGCTTGAGATAAATATGACTGTCAATAACTTGCAAATGATTTCTATTTTGGTCATATAAAGTTATAAAGGTTAAATGCTTCCTATTATTAATGATATAAAGTAACAATGTTCAAGTAGCTTGAGTGTTTTTTTACTCTTTTCTAGGTGAATACTGTCTATTCATTAACCCTTTCCTGTTTTACAAAATTTTGGACCTGTCCAAATTCAAAGGTTTTGCAGACGAAAATTAAAAGTGGATTTAAATTGAAAAATAACCATTCAGTAGGGTAGAAAATAGTGTGGAAAAAGAAGAAATTGCTTGTCAGAAGCAATTTCTTCTTTTTTCACAATGTTTTCTCAATTATAAAATCACAGGCACGTAAAAAGCAGAGATTAAACAGCAAAGGGTTAAGTGACCACAGAGGTGACCAACAATGGTCTCTAATGGGAATGATTGCTTAATACAATATTTAAGAGATGATTTGAGTATTTGTTGATTTCATGGAGGTATAAAACTTAAATCCTAATCGCACTGTATCAATATGTGAAGCGGATTCACACATGAGTGTGATTAGGTTTTTCATTTTCATACCACCATGTTATAAAAAAAAATACTCTCTTCATATCTTATGATTTAATATCATAAAGAAAAAAATGAAATAAAATTTCTCCATTATCAGACTGTTTTCTTGCAGGACTATGTTGTGTGTAGGCTGTAAAAAGGACTGGGTACTCAAAATTGATTTCATTGAGGATCAAAACCATTTTTTCAGGGAATCAGAATGCATGTAAAATGATGGAAGCCTAAATTGCAGTGCTTGCTAGAGCAATTTGGAATGTTTTCTGAATCCAATGATGCTTGTAACGGCTTTTTTTTAACAGAGCTGCTGGACTTTAAGTCCATGTGCTTTTCTACTTGATGAAATATTGTAGAAAAAGAAGAAATTGCTCGCAAAGAGCAATTTAATCTTTTTCCACAATATTTCCTGTTAGGAGCGACTCTCAATATACATAATTATCATTTAGGGTCAGTGCTTCTTCATTATATTTAAGTTTGGCTTCATTTGAAATTACACACACTTATTCTTTGTGGAAAAATTTACTCCAAGTTATTTTTCAAATGAGTATAAATTCACAGTGGTAAGAATCATGTATATGGCAGTCTATTTCTAAGAACTTAGAACCCCAGTGCTATATAACACACAACAAGAGCACAGTCTATGGGTGCCTACGCTCAGCTTTCAGGTGCTGGATAATGGAAAAAAATCTTAAGTCGAAAAAGGGTCATATTTGGCACAAATCGCATCTTCTAGGGCTGTCCTCCTTGATATTATAGGTTGTACTTTTGACTGTGAACATGCATGCCAAGTTACAAGTGAATGCCTTCAGTAGAACAAGAGGTATCACAAAATAACAAAGTTTTTGCATGTTGACGACGACATCTGCACCAAGGCTATGGCAATACCTTTGGTTTTCTCACAAACAGCCAAGCTAATAAGAAAAAAATAGATGAAGAAAAGCATTTATTAACAAAATCTTCACCTGTGCATTTCCTAGCAATGCCTGAAAACAACTTATGAAAGGAGAAATTGAAATGTAGATCTTTATTAATTTTCTAGGAAGATGTTTTATTTTACTCTCCTGGTAGCCATTGGCTTATCCACTGCAGCTATTTGCCCGAAACAAAAACAGACAGGTGAGTAGAGTTTCATTTATCATCATCATTAAAACTTCTTACAAAGAAAACGTTTTTGCTCTAGAAATTATTGTTATTAGACCCTTGGTTAACTGAAAAATGTGTATTATTCAACCAGTCTCTTAAGGAACCACTTTAATACATGTTTTACTGTATTAAAATAAAGCATAACAAAACAATTAGTTAACCATTTATTTGACTTTAGAACTTCACTATCTCATATAAGAATGAAATTACAGGGAAATTTGTTTTAAGCGACCATAAACAGACAACCAAATTGAGGGCATGAAAGGTAATGCTCCCTTATAACATGTTTTATTCACAAATACGAAACATGATTTTGTTTAGATGTATATTATTTGGATAATCTCAATAATCATTTGTTGTTGAAACTCAATAGAATCGTCTCATTGAGACAATTCTTGTTAGTTTTAACAACATAGGAATCATTTACAATGATTTTTATACCAGTGATATCTACTTTTTCAGATATTTCGATTTTGAGAAGGGGATTTTGAATACAGTCCCCTTAATAAATATGGTCGCTTTATAGACATGGTTGGTCGAGCAAAATTGACTGTTGTTTAAAAAGAAGTATTCCTTGTTAAAAGATCAAATTAGAAACCAAACAATTCTTTAATATGCAGTGCATGCAATCAAATTCTATAATGTGACCCTTCATACAAAAGGGGACCATCTGGGTAGAGCGTAAAGTGTCAATCCTAGTCAGATTGTGCATACTGACTAGGATTGAAACTTTTTGAATTGTGCTCATTTTTTCAAAATGAAAATAATAAATCTTCCTTCATGCGAAAGAATTTTTGAAATGCTACCTCTGGTTGACCTGTTCAAGAAACAATCGTGTTCAAATGTTAATATTTATTTTGCAGAGTTTCGAGATGGTCCGTTTTCCTGTGACAGGTCACAAATTAGAAAAAATGTGTCATATTTTATCAATTGTTTTCTTCTTAACAGATGTTCCCAAATTCACAAAGAAACTGGGAAATGAAGACATGGTGCGTCTGCACAATTCAATAGCCATTCTTTGCTGTTCTGAAGGTTACCGGAACATCACATGGTACAGGTTGGAGGGTTCTGATTGGATATCGTGGCCTCCAGGAGGAAGTGGGAGCTCAGCTGCCCCAACAACAGAGGAAAATAATCAGGTCTTGAGAATAAATCGAGCTGTAATGGCTGATAACACAAGTTTCCGATGTGATCTACATAAAGATGGACAAGTTGTGAAACAACATATCATGCAGCTTATTGTTGTTCGTAAGTTACAATTTCTCAAGCAGTAATTACATGCTAATGACAGGTCAGGCTTGTTGGTGGAATGTTTATCTAGATCAACTTGTATCCTGGTGAGAGTGGTTTTGAGTCCCATCAGAGGTGGAAGTGTATTTGGGCAGGACACTTCGCAGACAAAGCCCCAGTCCAACCAGCTGTAATAATGGGTATAGGGGTACAATCCGAGAGCTACTGAGAGAGGGGTTTTTGGATTTCAATTGCAAATATTTCATTAGTCCTTACATAAACCCTATGTTGTGGGTACTCATTTGAAACGTCTTGCTGAGGCGTTTCAAATGAGTACCCACATCATATGTTTTTACTGAGAAAGGTATATTTCAGACTAGATTTAACCCCTCTGAACCTCCACCCCTGAATCATTTGGCTTTATCTCTGTGTGCATGATAAGGTCAGGTATGAGTCTATTGACCCTTATTGAGTTATCTTTGAGTTTAAGAATTAAAGAGAATTATATTGACAATTGATATTACATCAATATCTTTAATGCTTTTTGGTGTTTTATCAAGAAATTACAGTTTATCAATTTTGATAAACTGCCTAACCGTTGAATAATCAAAAACTTTAACTATGCTCTCTTTCAATTCACCCTATCTGACATCATCAAATAAGTGACATCATCATGAATATTGCATAGCAATCACATGCTAAAAGACTGGTGTTACAAAAATTTGTCCAAAAATTTTCCCTTTTATTTGCATCAAAATAATAAAATAATTGTTTGTTTTTCTTGATTGATTGTCAACAACAAAATCTAAGTGAAAATAAAGCTGTGTTGTTCACTCAATGAAATATAAATCATTTTTACACTGAAACAAGTAATTTTTCTCTTTTTATACCCCCCACAACGAAGTTATGGGGGGTATACTGGAATCAGGTTTTGTCTGTCTGTCTGTCCGTAGACATAATTTTGTGTCCTCTTCTCCTCCCACAGTTTTGGACCAATTTTGCTGAAATTTTATCAGGTTGTTTCCTATCATATGAAGTTGTGCACCTGCAATTTTCATCCAGATCAGGTCATTAGTTTGAGAGTTATGCCACTTTGAACTTTTTAAGGAGGGGGGTACATTTTTCTAATTTTGTGTCCTCTTCTCCTCCCACAGTTTTGGATCAAGTTTGCTGAAATTTTATCAGGATGTTTCCCATCATAATAAGTTGTGCACCTGCAATTTTCATCCTGATCCAGTCATTAGTTTTAGAGTTATGCCATTTTGAACTTTCTATGGAAGGGGGGGGGGGGGTAGTCAAAATTTAAAATTGCAAAACTCAGTAACCATAAGGGGAGTAACCAAATTGGGTAATTAATCCTATCATATGAAGTTGTGCACCTGCAATTTTCATTGTTTTGGGGTGACAAAGGTCAAAGGTCAAGGTCACAGTAAATTTTTGTTCAATTTTCGTTTCCGGACTCTAAATCGAGAACCAAGCGACCTAGAATCATGAAACTCTATGTAAATGTTACTTATGACTCAAGGAAGTACCCTATTGTTTTTAGGTCTCATATTTCAAAGGTCAAGGTCACATTAAATTTTTGTTCAGTTTTCGCTTCCGGACTCTAATTCAAGAACCAAGGGATCTAGAATCATGAAACTTCATGCAATTGCTGTATATGACCTCAATATTTGTTACAAACACATCTTGCACTTAAAGCACTTACATTTTGACAAAGTGCTGGTGGGGGGTATATGTCCTCTCTGCCACAGTTCTAGTTAAATACTAAGCTTGTTTAAAGCACATCTCCTGCTGTCATCATAGCACAATTGGTAGTACGTCAGACTGTCAATCTAGAGGCCCTGGTTTTGATCCCAAACAGCAGAACTCATCCTGTCTGACTATTTTTCTCCCACCAATGGGTTGATAATTTTTCACCTATGTGGGATAGTAAATAGAGGCTAGGAAAGAATGTAATGGTAGTATTGGTGTGAGAAATTGTAAGGTGCTCCAGCCGCAATGATATAACTGAAAGATTGTTGAAAGCGGCGTTAAAAAACCCATTAAAGAATACTCCTACATTCTATGAAGAATTTGAAAAGAATATTGCACGAACAATGAGTACTAGTGTTAAGCAAATATTTTTTTTGGATATTCCAAGGTCAAGGTCACAGCCAAAGATATAATGACAAAGTTGACCATGTCACTCAGGGTCCGCCTTTCTACATAAAAACAATTATTGTTAATACATTTACAAGCAATTGATTTAGTGATATTGAATGAGTGGTCATTGAACTAGTGTAGTAACACCCATATAATATCAAGAATATTCAACAGGGTTGTTTCACTCCCGGGAAGTAGGTCATATTATATATTTCAATTACAGGATGTGCTGATATGGCCAGAGGTCCAATTCCCACAGACCCTTTCACCCAGAATGCAACAATTTCCAATTTTGGAGAGAACGTAACATTTTCATGTACAGGATTCTTTGGTTGTAATAATGATCTTCGAATTGCTACCTGGTTTGTGAAGAACGAAAGCAATTTACCAGTGACAAGTGAAAGATACGTGAAAACAGATTACCATGGGTAGGTTACTCAGGGTTTTAGTCTGATATCAACACAATGAGGTCCAAAGGACTCAACTTACTGTATACGGCTTAATATTGGCGGTGTAAACATTTTGCCGTTTTTCAATTTTGATTTATTGCCGGTGATCTGTCAAGGTCATTTTGCAACATATATATTGAACATTTCTGAAAACAGCAGTGGTGGAGGTATTTGTGCTTAACAAACACAATTTGTTTTTTTTTTGTCATTTGATTCCCCAGGTCTATTCCAATGATTTCACAAGTATATGAAGCTACCTAAGAAATCTCAATGGCAGACTGATTCCAAAATTGTGCATTACAGTGCCAATACCTTAAGGGTAGAAAACATAGAAATCATTGTACAAAATGAAGAAAATACTGTTAAAAGTATTTTCTTCATTTTGTACAATGATTTCTGAAGCCAATTTATCGAGGAGTATCAAACAGTAGAATTGTGTAATAGGTTCATTATCCCATTCAAAATATTGCTTGATCTTTCCATTAACTTGGAAGTGTTTTACACATAAGTGTAGTAATTTCAGGTCTCTTTTTAGGTAATTGTCAGAGCCTAGCATTACTTTGGTCAATAGGTTTGAAGAAAAGCAAATTTCTTCAATGCTCTCTGATTGTATATGGGAATCTTTTGGGCACCTATCATTTGATAGCAAAACACAGTGAAATATGTTCAAAAGATAATATGCAAAGTTTGAATCTATATTTTTTAGATCTTGCATTATTCAATGTCATTGTGACCTCATGTAAACCAATATGAGAAAGGGAGAGCTTTCATAGCTTATTTAACCTGAATTCTATATTATAGAATTGCTAAGGATCCCCAATTGTCAATAACCCTTATCATACTACGGTAAAATAAAAACCTTGTAAAATTGCCATGAATTCAAAGTACTGAAGGTACCACATTTACAAACTGGATCTAGTAGTCTGATTTCATTTTCAAAATATAATCTTTAAACTTTTCTTGTTTATGAAAGAAAATCAGATGGTATAGGCTAGGTCAGACTTTGAATATGTGCAGAACGATCTTAATCTATACCCCCTGCAAAATAAGGAATATTCTAGGTCAACATGATATTGATTAAGTATAAAGACCAAGAATTCTTTTTCAGAAACTATGATTCCACGATAATTGGGTCTGACTTGACTGTTTACGATGTGCAGCCTGTAGATTTAAAGAGAACATTTATTTGTGAGCTTGCCAGTTCCCAGATTTTTCAGGGGACATACAAAACATCAGCCAAGATATTCAAGAAAGGTATGTTAAAATTTGACAACTATAAAAACAAAAGCTTTAAATTTGCTCCTGCACAATTAGTAACTTTGAATTAAAAAAGACAAAACATATTTGAAAAGAAGGATTGTTGGTCATAAGAGAAAACAACCTCTCATGCAGTTATAAATCTACCAAATCGATGGCTTAGCACAAAACAGTTGTAAATGCCTGTAAACATATAGGCAGTTGCAACTGTTTTGCGCTGAGCCATCAAAATGTATCAGTCATTTCTTTATAAAAGATTTTAACTGCTTTAAAATAGAAGACTTTGCTTTAAATTACAACAGAAGAACAAGAGTACTGCTGTCATACTAAAATTTTAGGGCGTAGACCAAAAGTAGTTTTGAAATTTTTTGAAAGTTATGAACTAAAATCATGTCTAAGACTCCGTTTTTAGCTCCACTGGCCAGAGGCCAGCAGGCTATTGTCATGGTGAAGTGTCCACTGTGTGTCCACGCATAGACTTTCTTTTTAACGTCTTCTCTTCCAAAACAATTGGGTGGATTTTAACAAAATTTGGTACATGTAAAATGATTCTTTATTTGAATTGTGTAAGAATTTTATATTGACCCCTGAATGTGGGTGTGGCAGGGTGGGGCTTATTTTCACTTTAAAATCTTTAAAAATCTCCTCCCAAATTGTACGGCCAATTTCAATGAAACTTGGCATTGAAATTCCTTGGGTGACGCTTTACTTAAACTGTTGAAAAAGGTATTTACCCTGAAAATTGGGTGTGGCAGGGACAGGCTTATTTTCATTATAAAATCTTTAAAAATCTTCTCCTCCAAAATTGTTTGGCAAGAGTGTTCCTTAGGTGTACCTGTAATTAAATTGTTGATGGGCCAATAAATATGGGTGTGGCCAATGGTCATGGCCAATTTTCACTTTGAAATCTAAAAACTCCTCCTCCCAAACCAATGGATGGATTTTAACAAAACTTGGTAAAATGATTCTTGGGTGACCCTTTACCTAAATTAGTCAAGCAATTTTGATTGATCCCCAAATATGGGCATGACAGGGCTTATTTTCACTTCAAAATCTTTAAAAATCTTCTACTCCCAAACAATTGGGCCAATCTTCATGATACTGGACATGGATGTTCCTTGGGTGACCCTTTTCAGTGTTGCAATCAGGCCACACAATTGTGTAGAATAGCATTTCCTCAACAACTATGCAAATGTGAATGAAACCTTGCCAGAAAGTTACTTAGGTGAGATTGACTGGACCGAATAAGATTCAGGTAAGTGGTTAATGGCAATTCTGGCCCTCTTGTTTCTGTATGTTGGAAGACATAGCAATTCTTTGCTTAGGGTATTTTACGTCCAACTTTGGTCAATCGTAAATGTGAATTTCTTAAAAGTAGTAAAATAGATATTGTAAAAGAACAAGTGAAAAAGACATAATTTACTTCTAGTAGAATCTGTTTTCAAACATTCTAAATTCTAATTTTGTGTAAAAGTTATGAATAATTATTTAAGGCATCATTTTACCATTTTCTTACAAATTTCTATTTTATCCAATACTATTCCTTCTTTGCGCAGGGGCTTGGCCAGGTGAAAAATCAGTAAAAAAACCCTGCATGATTCTAGAATTGTCTGGATCAATTCGAGAATTGACAGACTAAGTAGGAATTGCTACTTTGCACAGGACTCTTCTGGAATTGTACAGATTCTTACTTTGCGCCAAACTTACACATTATACTTTCACATGTGCATGCTTGCCTTGAGAAAATATATTAACTGCTACCCTAAATAATGCAGGATTTTTGTTTTGCTCCTCCCAGTTGCTGGCATGTTCCAGAAGTAGAGCTTACCTACTAGCTTAAAGCACTGGGTATCCCCTTACTGTACATAATGTACAGTCATATTTTCCAAGTTAGGATAAATTCATTGTTTGAAGCATTCAATGTTTGTTTTTAGCTCCACTGGCTGAAAGCCACTGGGGCTATTGTCATGACGTTGTGTCCGTCGTGCGTCCGTCCGTCCGTGCGTGCTTGCGTGTGTGCGTCCGGTCGTAAACTTTTCTTTTAAAATCTTCTCCTCAGAAACTACTGGATGGATTTCAACCAAACTTCACAGAAATGATCCTTGGGTGACCCTCTTTCAAAGTTGTTCAAGAAATTTTGATCCAATGAAAAACATGGATTTAATTGGCGTGGCTAATATCCAAATATGGTAAAAAGTGAATTTTCTCAGATTCTAATCAATGGATACCAATCAAATTTTACATGAATGATCCTTGGATGACCCTTTATCAGTCTATAAAAAATCATTGTGATCGGTGGAAAATGTGCATTTTATGGGCGGAGGTCATTTCTCTATATGTTATATAGTGGAAACTTTGAAAATCATTTTCTCAGAATGTAACAGATAGATATCAACCAAATTTCACTGGAATGATCCTTGAGTGACCCTTTATCAGTCTACAAAAAATGATTGGATGAAAAATATGCATTTTATGGGTGGAGGTCATTTCTCTATATGTTATATAGTGTAAACTTTGTAAATCATTTTCTCAGAATGTAATTGATGGATATCAACCAAATTTCACTGGCATGATTCTTGAGTGATCCTTTATCAGTGTACCAAAAATTATTTTGATTGGATGAAAAATATGCAATTTATGGGCGGAGGTCATTTCTCAATATGTTATATAGTGGAAATTTTGAAAATCATTTTCTCAGAATGTAACCAATGGATATCAACCAAATTTCACTGGAATGATCCTTAAGTGACCCTTTATCAGTCCACCAAAAAATATTGTGATCGGATGAAACATATTTATTTTATGGGTAGAGGTCAATTCTCAATATGTTAAATAGTGGAAACTATGAAAAACATTTTCTCAGAATGTAACCGATGGATATCAATCAAACATTATTGGTATGATCTTTGGGTGACCCATTATCATGCAGCCAAAAATTATTTTAATTTGATTAAAAATATGTCTTTTAATAGCAGAGGTCATTTCTCTATCTGTTATATAGTTGAAACTTTGGAAATCATTTTCAACATCAGTAGAACCCCCAAATATCTAAAAAATCTAGTCAAAACATTTATTTGCTTTTACAAGAATTTCAAGCCTGTGGAGCGACTCAAGCCATCCATGGCTTTCTAGTTTATTATTCCATTTATCATTTGTCTAGGGGTTATATCAAGTTAAAAAGCTTAAAGCCTATATTTCACTGTATTCTTTTGAACTTGAGCCTAAACAACTGAGGCCAGTTAAATGAAATAGAATATGAGCATGGTCACATGATGAGCAACAGTCTGTGAACAATTTGTACAGTTCTGTTTATAATGATTGTGAATTTTATTTATATGCAAGAGTTGTTTATGGATAGACATAGATACTCACAGTCAGATGGATGGACAGGAACCATACCATTGATTGTCAAGACAAAGGTTTGCATATCATGGGTTTAGTGCAACACTATTGTAAGTGCCTATAAATATATAGGCACTTACAATAGTGTTGCCTTATCCCCTTGATTTAAGAGAAAATGATGACAGTCTGAATATTTTATTTGCCAAACCCTATATTGTGGGTACTCATTAGAATAATCTTGTTGTGACAAATTTATTGAGTACTCACAACACAGAGTTTAAATGACAAATAAGGAAATATTTCATTATGAAATACAAAATCATTTCCTTTATTTGGAACCTCTTATTTATTATACGCTCATCTGTTACTAGAACCACCAGTGAAGGTACCTTTACGGAAATGGATCGCAGTTACAGCAGGAAGTGTCGTTGGTCTAGTTGGTCTCATGATTATTGTTGTCGCGGGTATCAATAAATGTTACGGTCCTAGGGTGATTTGGTACCTAAAGAATCATCTACCAAACTTCCAGCCACTGCCTGAAAGAGGTCAGTTACAATAGCAAAACCAACAAACTCATTGAGACTGGTAAAACTATTTGAAAATCAGAGACCGAAATTATGAACCATTCTCATGCTCAAGTGAGAACTTTTTCAAATTTCAACTTAAGCTTTTATTGAAATACTGTTTAAAATGTATGAACATAAAAGATAATAAGTTGTTAGAGCTAACAATTGTAACAATTTACAATTCTACCATAACAAACTATAAGACTTAAATTTTGATTTAAGCAATAGAAACAGGAAGGGCTATGGTTTAAGGGGACGGGATTATTAACATATGAGCCTGTGCATGACATTTCCAACAATATGAAATTTTAGTGAGATGCTAACGTTGAGTAGCATAGAAAGCCACATACTGTAAATATAAAGTTAACTGATGGTCTACTGATACTATGAGACCTTATCTATCTACTTAACGCATAGCAAAGACAATGGCCAGACTATGCAGATGCACAGGCTGGTCAGAGTCTTAGCTATGCGCTGAAATCAAATTGTTGGAAATCTCACGCACAGGCTTTTAGCATAGGTTCGATTCCAGGACTTGCATGATTCACATCGAGAAAGTTGAAAAAACAAAACCGGCGGCTCTCAGCAGTAGTTTTAACCAATATTCTTTCTTCCCTGTGTACTTGTAAAAAAATTAACAGTCTTCTGTGGCCTCGTTCATATAAGTATATGCAGCGGCAGAGACTTGTCCTAAGTTAAGGATACGAAAGCGGTATTGAGTAACATATACAGCCTATTACTGTGGATATAAAATTACCTGATGGTCCACTGATACTATGAGACCTTATCTATCTACTTAACCCATAGCGAAGACACTGGCCAGACTATGCAGATGCACAGACTGGTCAGAGTCCTTGCTTTGCACATATTTTTAATTGTTGGAAATCTCACGCACATGTTCATTTATAATTAGCTGATGTGTTTTCAATAAAACTTGTGAAATGGTTATCAAAGTTGTCTTTGAACAATATCATCTTTTGATTGAAGGTGTTAAAATATGACACAATGATATCAAACTAAAATAGCTAACATCCTACAATGAATTGCTTTCAGGGAACATGGAATATAATGCACTACTTTTTCATGCGGATGATGACACCAGAAAGGCACATGAGGTTCGAGAAAAGCTTCAACAAAAAGGCTTTGAAATATTTTTGTCTGACGATATTGGTGGAAATAAATGTAAGTAAAATTCTCTTGAAAATTGTAAAATTTAATTTTGGTTTAGTCGAGTCATCCATTAGATTCATACACTCTCATTGGCCCCCCAAAAAATGGTTTTGTTCCTTTACAAAAAGATTTTTGGGTATGCAGCTATTTTATAAGCTTGCTCACAAAGTAGTGCCTGACAAATCTGTTCAATTAACAGCAAACATTTACATTTTCAGCTCCTTTGGACATAGTCCAGAGGGACTATTGTTGTGGCCTGGTATATATCATGTGTTTGTCCATCTATGAGTCTGTCTGTTTATCTGTTTACTTTTACTTTAACACCTTCTCCAGTGAAACTATGAGGCAGAATACAAACAAATTTCACTGGAATGATGCATAGGACATGTTGTTTCCAATTTCTTCTTTAAATCCTGATCAAGCTGTAGAGTCACCGAGACAGGGCCCGATATGGGAAAATTTAAAACAATCTTCTTCTCTGAATCTACTGGACGGAATTCATCAAAATTTCATGGGAATGATGCTAAGGTCATGCTCTTTCAGATTCGTTCTTTTGATCATGGTCAGGCTGATAACATGGTTTTCAAAGGCTATTGTGCCAAGAAGACTTATTTAAGCAATATTAGACCATCATTGCCCTCTTGTTAAAATGATGGGCATGAAAAATAGATTATCTGGTGAAAACTTTATTTTGATTTATCAATCAGGGCTGTCTAACAAAATATAGGTTGCCTAATCAATTTATTGACTTATACTTACAGAGCAATGTGTATTGTAAACAATGTTCTGGCAATCATGCCTATCCTTTTTTCAAGTTTGTGAATTAAATATCAGACATTTGGATTTCCCAAGAGCAATTTGATTTTTCTTTTTATACGCCGCCGGAGGCGGACGTATATTGGCGTCATCTTCTCTGTCTGTCCTTCCGTCCGTCCATCCGTCCATCCATCCGTCTGTCCGTTTGTACGTCCGTCGGTCCAAATTTCTTGTCAACGCAACTCCTCCTAAGTTTCTGGCTGGATTTTCTTGAAACTTGGTCAATGTTATCACCTCAATGGGTAGATGTGCATGAACGAAGGATTTTATGGTTTGTTGATTTTTGCCTGAGTTATGCCCCTTAAAACTCAGTCTCTGGGTCCACTTTTCTTGTCAACGCAACTCCTCCTAAGTTTCTGGCTGGATCTTCTTGAAACTTGGTCAATGTTTTCACCTCAATTGGTAGATGTGCATGAAGGAAGGATTTTATGGTATGTTGATTTTTGCCTGAGTTATGCCCCTTAAAAACTTAGACTCTGGGGTTTATTGCCTCAGTTATGCCCCCTTAAAATGTAGTCTCTGGGGCTTATTGAAATTGCAGCCTTGTGAATGCAACTCTTCCTAAGTTTCTGGCTGGATCTAAATGAAACTTGGTGGATGTTATATCTGAAATTGGTAGATGAGCATGAAGTAAGGATTTCATGGTTCATTCATTTTACCCTAAATTATGCCCCCTTAAAACTTAGTATCTAGGGCTTATTGAAATTGCAGCCTTTTGAATGCAACTCCTCCTTACTTTTTGTCTTTATTTAAATGAAACTTGGTCAATGTCATCACCATAATTTGTAGATGTACATGGATCAAAGATTTTATGGCTCATTTATTTCCCTGAATTATGCCCAATTAAAACTTAGTGTCTGGGGCTTATTGAAATTGCAGCCCTGTGAAGGCAACTCCTCCTAACTTTATGTCTTGATTTAAATGAAACTTGGTCATTTTGAATTTGGTTCTGTCAAAATAAGTAGTGTCTACAATTATTTTCGTGAAACAGCAGCAAAGTGGCGGCGTATTTTGTGATGATGGCACTCTTGTTTGCCTTGGCAGTTCAGTTTGATATCTGATTCTATTTAATTAATCTGAGGTAAATAGGAATAACAGTCGAGAGGTCAGTGTAATTCTATTTTAAGTGCCTATATATTTGAAGGCAGTTACAATAGTATTGTACTGATCACATGATTTATTGCTTTATTAGTTGACAAGTAATGTTCACTTTAGAACAAAGGATAGTTTTATAAGAAACCAAAAATTAAATGTGACCATTATTTAATTTCAGTTCTAGGAGTCTATGAAGAAAAATTGAAGAAAAGTTTGAAGATTGTGTTTCTTTACTCTGACAATCTGAAGGATGATAACTTTGCCCACTTTTTGCTACAGTCATTGATCATTTCTGGAAGAGACAAAGACATCATTTTCCTGGTTTTGGATGAATTTCTTCCTAAAAATATAAAAGATTCTACAGATGCTGCTAGAAAACCCAATCAGGAAAACGAAATTACTGATAATGATACTTTATTAGAAAATAATGATCCACCAATTCATAATGGTGAAGCAAATGTTAATGATTTAGAACAAGATGGAGAAAATGATGATGTTAATTGTTACAAGAGGAAGGAATTAAGTTTTTGGAAAAGTCTTCCTCACTGGAATGTACCAAATGAAGATGCATCAGAAAGACAGAATAAAAACTTTATTTGCTGGCTCCAGAAAGAGATACCCAAGTTTGACGATCAGGTTAAGGAGGAAAAGATTCAGAAAAGGTCAAAGACTAATCGTAAACGAAGGACATCATCTGGTCGAAGTCTTCTACGCAGTCAGACAGATGATGGGCTGATGCCTCCTAATTCACCAAGAGACACTGTTTTCGATGAGCAGTGTAATAACAATGATACTGTACAACGCCAGGAGCTAGACCAGGCAAATATTATTGTCACAAGCATTGAAGATATAGATGAAACTCATGTAAAACATGCCATTCCAAAAATTACAGATACAAATCATGGTAAAGGGAACTCTTTTTATTATGGGTTAAATCCTGAAAATCGACAATATCTTGAACAAAAACAAAACATTGAAGGTGTTTCTGTGTGCTCTACCGTAGGTGTTTTTGACAGTGCTGATGAAACTTTAGTAAAATGTATTGATACTGGTGACAATACAGATAATATAGAAACAACAGACTATGAAGGCAATGTTCGACTAAAGGATGAAGGTTTTACTGCCTCAGGTTCATCTGGGGCTAGCGAACTAATGTCCTCCCTCTCTGGAAGCTTTGAACAAAATCAAAATAATATACAGAGTCAAGTTTTAGATAAACAGCATGAAGAAAAACAGAATTCTGCTTTGGTAAACCGTTCAAAATTAGGCCCAATAACTATGCCTGATCGGTTTTCTTCAGGGGAGAGTGGATATGGTGAAAGCCCAGAAAAAAGCTTGTCACCTGGTATTAATGAAGTGTTCTCGGGTAAACACTGAATAATAGGTAACACTGTAACAACTATTACAAAGCAAGGGTGTACCTCCCATTACGCACATTACGCAATAATACGCGTAAAAGAAATAAATCTTGTTTCGAAAAATGCTGTTGATGAATAATCATTGCATCAAAACTACAGCTTATTGAAGCTGTAGTTATGATGTTTTGATTATTAAGCACGCTCATATCTGGAGGATATTCATCATTTGTCACAGACAAAATGTCACCTTAATCCTTTATATTCTTTGGTGGTCGCCTTCTGAGTGCGTATACATTTCAAAATTTTAGTTCCGCCTATGCATAGCACTGTCTTCAAGTAAACAGACCCAGTGTCTATTCTAACATTCATAAAGTAGGGGGGGGGGGGGTTGTTGTAAACAGGCGAATTGCCTAAAAAGATTTTTTGCTCTTTCTCTATGTAAAAATATCCCCCATCAGCATCAAAAATAGGGATGGGGCAAACCCTTACAAACCAGACAGCCTAGAGCATTACCTTATGGTAATGTACAAAAATATTTGACTAGGAACAAATTGAACCCTGGCTTTTGATAGGTGGATATTGCATACAATGACAAACATTCCAGGGATCATCTTCAATTCTAATTATTTCTGAAAGTACCTTTGGAGTATTTGTATTTATGAAATAGTTATATTTTTGCGTTGATGTGTCCATGAATGAGGTCTGATGTAGGAGGAGTTATATGCAAAAGGTAAAATCCAAGGGCAGAACCCAAGGATTTAGCTTTGCATATAACTCCCCCCCCATCAGACGTTATTCATGGACACATCAACGCAAAAATGATATTATATCCATTATTACACAATCAAAATTCTGAAATTTGCCTTATTACTCTTTTTTTTTTTTTGGTTTAAAACAGTCAAATTACATTTTTCTGGATGTAAAAATAATGAATAATTAATAATATTGACGGGAGAATTTCACAGAAGACGTAGCTGGTCATTTAGCACGCGGGGTAATTGACATTAAAAGAAACACCATTTCTGCTTAAGATGATGTATGATGTCATAAATAAGCATAGCTCTGGGTGTACCCAGTAAAATACATGCCATACGAATTTCATTGCAATTGAAGTTATATGTAATTCTCCTGTTTCATATATGTGTTTTACGCCATCTTGTTATAATATATATATATAATACCTACTTAGTGTTTTGTATGAAAAAAAATATCTAATGAGGTTGGGAGAATTGATAATGAGACAATTATTTATTCTCACTACTGAGTTAGATATTTTTTCTTACAATACACTAAGTATGTATTATATTTATCTTATAACCTCTATTTGTATTATTTTTGTCGATGTTTCTAACTGAAATGCAAGTTTCTAAAAATAACTGCATTATATCATTGTTCAAAAAATAATTATGTGATATCATAAAAAATATCGTACGGGATGTTATCAGACAGATATTTGTAAAGTTATAAGATAAAATAAATTATTCCAAAGTTCCACTTGCCTTCTGCTGTATATTCAGCTTTGCGTTCAGAATGCAAAAACGTTTGTAAACGTTTGGAAATTATACACTACTTTGCATGGAGCACACATACAGCTCTTGGATCATACAACTGCCTCGAAGATTGACGTAAATACATGTATGTTCGTTCAATTTTTTTTAAATATGAATTATTCACGGGCATTGTCCATGTGTAAACTTTTCTTTGTTTTTATATACATTTGTATTTGTTTTCTGAAAATCTATGGATTTTTAGACTTTTCTCAATAAGACGATTCTATTGAACAAAAATAGCAAAGGATTTATTTACAATGATTTTGTAGAGCAATACCATCATCCCTTTGAGAAATTTTGATGTGAAAAATGATTTTAAAAACTTCGCTTAAAACATGTGTCGCTTGGGAAGTTGGTTGTCACAGAGGTCAAAAGGCTTGGCCAACTCTCCACCAATTGGCATACGTGTTTAACTTAATTGTAAACAGTGTTTTAGACTCTTAGCTTGTTATTTATTTTTAATATATGTACTTGTTTATCAACTTTGTTTTATATTTTTGTACTAATATACACAACTTCTCTTTAAAACTGTTGTTGACTTACTTTTAGCTTAACTTGCTGAAGGCCAGGGAGCATTTCGTCTTGGCTGTGTGTCTTTTCTCTAAACATCTTTTCTGGAGATGCTAAAACCAGTGGAGCGATACAGGCCCTCTTATACCTCTGGTTTTAATACCGCCTGCCGACCACAGCGTGTTCATGTATTAAGGCTGTTTGTCGATTAAAAGTCGTGTAACTCTCGTGGTAGACTGGCCGCAGTCGTTTTTGTTAGCATAGCATTTTCAGAAAATCTTTTTTTTGTAGTCTATTACAAGTCTCTTTAATCCAAGTTCATATTAACAAGTGCTGAACAAAAACTTCTTCTTTTTAGAGACAGGGGACTTAATTGTAAGATTTGTAATGATTAAATTCCCTTTGAAAAACCACTGTAAGAAGATTCTGGCGGCCAGACTACTCTCGTGGCTGATTTGGCCAGCTCTGTTCTTCGTGTTAACCCTTTCCTGTTTTACAAAAAGGTTTGGACCTGTCCAAATTCAAAGGTTTTGCAGACAAAAATTTAAAGTGGATTTAAGTTGAAAAATAGCCATTCAGTAGGGTAGAAAATAGTGTGGAAAAAGAATAAATTGCTTGTCAGAAGCAATTTCTTCTTTTTTCACAATGTTTTCTCAATCATAAAATCACAGGCACGTAAAAAGCAGGGATTAACAGCAAAGGGTTAACATATGATAGTCGTCTTGACACATATTACATACCTGTGCTTTCATTTTTACTCTGGTAAAAAAGATGCCGAATAACAACACATATTCAACCTTTTGTGAATGCACTGAATCATTTTTTCTTGTATAGGAGAGAAGAAAATACGCAAAATTTAGTACTTCTTTTAGCATAAAATCCTGATTCGAGAATATTCTGGATTTTTAGCTCACCTGAGCACATTGTGCTCAAGGTGAGCTTTTGTGATCGTTGAATGTCCGCCGTCCGTCGTGCGTCGTCCGTCGTCCTCCGTCAACAATTTCAGTGTTTACACTCTAGAGGCCACAAATATGATCCAATCTTCATGAAACTTGGTCAGAATGTTGGTCAGGTCACAAGGATTAACCCTATTGAAAATGGAAAGGATCCATGCCATATCATGGGAAAAGGGGCCTTAAAGACAATTTTCTTGTTTACACTCTAGAGGCCACAAATATGGTCCAATCCTCATGAAACTTGGTCAGAATGATTGTTAGGTCACAAGGATGAAGCCTATCGAAAATGGGAAGGATCCGTTTTATATCACAGGAAAAGGGGCCTTAATGACAATTTTCTTGTTAACACTCTAGAGGCCACAAATATGGTCCAATCTTCATGAAACTCGTTCAGAATGTTTGTCAGGTCACAAGGATGAACCCTATTGAAAATGGGAAGGATGATCCCTATCAAAAATGGGAAGGATCCATTCCATATCACGGGAAAAGGGGCCTTAATGACAATTTTCTTGTTTACACTCTAGAGGCCACAAATATGGTCCAATCTTCATGGAACTTGGTCAGAATGTTTGTCAGGTCACAAGGATGAATCCTATCGAAAATGGGAAGGATCCGTTCCATATCACAGGAAAAGGGGCCTTAATGACAATTTTCTTGTTAACACTCTAGAGGCCACAAATATGGTCCAATCTTCATGAAACTTGGTCAGAATGTTTGTCTGGTCACAAGGATGAATCCTATTGAAAATGGGAAGGATCCATGCCATATCACGGGAAAAGGGGCCTTAAAGACAATTTGCTTGTTTATACTCTAGAGGCCACAAATATGGTCCAATCCTCATGAAACTAGGTCAGAATGATTGTTAGGTCACAAGGATGAACCCTATCGAATCAAATTGTTTACACTCTAGAGGCCACGTATATGGCTCAATCTTCATGAAACTTGGACAGAATGTTTGTCAGGTCACAAGGACAATCCCTTGTGAAAATGGGAAGGATCCATGTCATATCACGGGAAAAGGGGCCTTAATGACAATTTTCTTGTTTACTCTCTGGAGGCCACAAATACCGTCCAATCTTCATGAAACTTGGTCAGAATGTTTGTCAGGTCAAAAGGATGAACCCTATTGAAAATGGGAAGGATCAGTGCCATTTCACAGAAAAAAAAAATATGACCTTTGATTGAAATTTGCTTATTAAATGAGACAAAGATACGAAGGTGAGCGATATAGGACCATCATGGTCCTCTTGTTAATCTTTATGGACTCTTCTGAACATGTTTCGACGGGTCAGTGCAAGCTATTGTAAGTGCCTGTATATTTATAGACACTTACAATGATTTTGCAGTGACCCGTCGAATAGTCACGGAAAGTCATAGCGGCTCAATGCAGGAGTAGTAAATCTGACTTGTCAATCAATAATTGTTGACTGCGGGGAAATATTGTAAGACCCGTCGCGCGAAAAGGGGCGATCTTGGATGTGCGAAATGTGATGTTGGAGGTCAGACTCTGCAAACTGACGAGGGTCAGCTCTTCTCGAAACAAGATTGAAATTCTGATATAATCACTATCTAGATACGAACAATGATTAACCTCTGCTGAATCAAATTTTGTTTTCAAATTCTTATTTCACAAAGTCTCTATTAGCAGTCGACAAAATAAGTCGTAAGTCAAAACCACAAATCTGACCTGCTTTCATTCATTGATAGATTCTGGCTTGCAATATCTCATTTGAACCGTATTTAGAAGACGATTCCAATGATGATGCACGGCAGAATTCCATATGTACTTACTACTGCAGAAGAAACTTTAATTTTTGACTAATGTAAAAAATGATAGTAAGATGTTTAGTAAAACAAACCCCAGGACACGCCTCATTCATTTTGTTTTTTTTCCTGCGTCACATACCGATACGGTAATAAGATATATTATTAAAAGGCTTAATTAAATGCACTCACTTTTGCTAAGCACGTTATACTTTTCGGTTTTAGGATACAGTTGTTGACTCATGTTTATGATTATTGCCGAAAAAATATTGAAAAGTTATCTTGCCAAATTATAATCCAATATAATTACCCTGGCAGGGCGGAGCCTAAGTTTCGGTTCATTGTATTCAAGGTTAAGTTAAATAAGATCAGCTTTCATCCATAATTACCTAGTTTAAAAGATATTCTTTAATGCTTTTCGGTGGTTTATCGAGAAATAATGGTAGATTATCACTTGATAAACTCACCACAAAAGCAGTGAAATTATTAAAACTTATACCCCGTTTTTGTGCATTTCATCCTATCTGACGTCATCTATGCGGGGCGAAATAAGTGACGTCACAATGAACGTTGCATAGCAATCACGTGCAAAATGACGCGCTTTACGAAAATATGTCCTAGAAGTTTCATATTTTGTCTCATTTTTGCATTAAAGAAATAGAATAATCGTTTGTTTTTCGAGTAAGATCGATTGATATTTCATTTCGTGAAAAGCAAAAGCTATATTTTCACTCGTGGCTCTGCCACTCGTAAAAATATAGCTTTTGTTGTTCACTCAATGAAATATAAATCTATCTTACACTGAACCAAACAATTATCCTCTATGTCAACATTCTTTGAAGTTACGAGGATTTGGTTATCCAACGATGAAATGTGCTCACCTTCCCCTAGCATGTTTCTTCTTTTGATTTTAAGATATATTTATTAACACGGGTTCAAACCAATTTGGGGTTATCTTTTGAAATAATCTAAACTATTGAAAAGCGAAATAGCCTAATTACGTCACGGCTAAGCCAAACCCTGCCATTTAAATAATGAAGTTAAATACGTCACGACTAAGCCACTCTTTGCCAGTTGAATTTAAACGCATAATACGCCATGGCTAAGCCACGCGCTTTCAGTTGAACAATAACGCAGAATATGTCGAGGTTAAGCCATGTCCTGTCGCTAGAATAATTAAGCAAAACCATACAGGCTGAATAAAAACGCAGAAAACGTCACGGTTAAGCAATTTCAAACCAGTTGAATAATCACAGAATAAGGTATGGTTTCGACGCGCCATGCTAGTTGAATAATATTGCAGAAAACGGTATGTTTAAGCCACGCCATGCCAGTTGAAAAATGATGCAGAATACGCCACGGTTAAGCCACACCATGCCAGTTAAATAATAACGCAGAATACCTCACGACTAAGGCCCGCCCTGCCAGTTGGCAATCACGCAGAATAACTCGTTGGCAATATTAATCATGGAAAAGGAGGCTCTGTCTACACTTCTGGACGAATTTTTCTAAGACTCCCTAAAATGTTCTCTATAAAATGTTCGTCTATGTGTTGGCCATATGATGATGCACCATTGAAAAATGTGCCGTTATTTTATTTTTTAACCGCACAAGAGCTCCAGATGAATGGGTGCGATGACAATGTGCATTTGCTATTTTTCATTCAAAACATACGTTGTTGGTATTCATGTAAACCGTCTCTCAGAGACGATTCGAAAGGGTATCCACAACTAAGGATTTGGATGACGAATATTGAACTATTTCATTCTGAAATCGAAATTAAGCTCGTTTTCGGGAGAGCTATAGATTCAGTCGTTTTTACGGTTCAGAAATAGAAAGAGTTGTCTGGTAAAGTGTTAATGAGCCTGAACTGACATCTTGACCCCGATGTATCAACATCCATCAGAATAACTGATTAAAAATAACATTAGCGAATTGATCGGATCGATCTATCTCTTTAACACTCCTCGTATTTAATAGTTCACCAGTGAAAGACGTGACTTTTAAACTGTGACCCGTTACGCGAAAAGGGACCATCTGGGAACTCTTTACAATAAATATTTGAAAAAGAGATTGGGTCCAGTATAGAACAACCAGAGGTCGTTTTTTTTCACTGGATGGTAGATTATTCATTTTAGTTTCAGAAAATAAGCAAAGTGCGAAAAGTTTTTAGACTCTAGTCAGTCTGTGTAATGCGCGCAGTCTGATTAGGGTCGACATTTTACGTACTACCCACATGGTCCCTTTTCGCTTGACGTGTCACGAATGTAAATGTGTCATGCTTTAAGGGGGCGTTAAGCCTATTTCACCGATTTATAAGAATTCTAATAAATGTTATTTCCATATGTGACACGTTAGGCAAAAGGGACCTTCTACGCGTATAGAGTGTCGACCCAAGTCAGACTGCGCGGATTGAGCAATCTGAAAAAAATATGTGACCCGTCACGCAAAAGCAGATCATCTAGGTACAGTTTAGAACATCGTGAAATTGACAAGATGAATGAATTTGAAATGTAATTGTGGAGCGAGTTCTGAGTGAAATGTCAGGGTGGTAATCCAATATGGCTAATTTTGTTCAAGATGAACAAAATTAGCGATAATTATTACCCTCCCCCTTTTAAAATGGATATACGTATTTTTTTTCTGTGTCTTCGTGGACCCGGCAATCCTACACTCAGCCAATCGTAGAATGATTTGATCGTTTTGAACGATCCCGAGATGTTTATTAATGATTTTGAAGCGTTTTTGATCGATTTGAGCGAATGTTTGGAATGCATGATTGGAGTGTAGAGCGGGCGAGTTAAAATGGTTTTAATCGGAATGGGAGTCAATTTAACGATGTAACTAACTGTAAGTGTGTTATGCTTAAAGGTGCCGTCAAGCATCCTTCACTGATTTTTCAGAATGCTAATACATACATGTCTATATAATGTAGTGACACGTTACGCAATAGGGACCTTCTAAGCGTATAGAATGTCGACCCTTGTCAGATTGGGCAATCTTACAAGGATCGAAAGGTTTCGCATTCGGTTGATTTTCTGAATCCAGAATGATCATTCTGCCATAAAAACAATGTATTTTAGAAACACGAGTTTTGCTTGACCAGTACTGGAACGAATCTCTTTTTCAAATATGTGATTTGTCACCTAAAAAGGGATCATCTAGGTAGTGAATAGTGTGTCGACCCAAGTAAGTCTGCGCGGATTGCGCAGACTGACTATGGTCAAAACTTTTCGCACCGAACTAATCTTCAGACTTCAGAATAATTGATATACCTTCCTGTGAAATAATTCTTGAAATGAGACATCTGGTTGGCCTGTTCTATAACCAATCTCTTTTTCAAATATTTATTTTATCGAATTTCAAGACGATCTCGTTCTACCCACGTGACAGGTCACATGTCTATTTTGCCGAGTTCTCAGATGTGTCTTTTTTGCGTGAATGATCACATTTATTACCGGAGCAATGATTCTGATCAATCAGAAATTGTCAAATTTGGGTTCCGGAAAAGAATAAATGGAATGTTGAAAGATTTTATTTGGATAAGACTTCAAGTTTGCAAAGGTTCACTAGGTTTAGTCTAAAATGCGGTTTTAGCTCCTGAGTAGTAATGGACGATACTTCAGGGACTGGTCCCTGAAGTATCGTCCAGATTTTGGGCAGGCTATTTGTGCATTTGGACTTAGTCTTTTTCACAGAAATGTGAACTTAGGCTTGTGGGGAATATGAGTGTGGACTTAGTCTTTTGTACGAAATATGTGAACTTAGGTTTGTGGGTAATATGCGTGTGGACTTAGTCTTTTTAGGAGAAATGCGGGTTGGTTTGTGAGTAATGTGCATGTGGACTTAGTCCTTATCTTACCGTCCAAAGACGGAAAGATAGGGACTTGTTATAGGGATTTTGTCTTTGAAATAAGTGGTTGAATGTATTGTGAAAGTGAGGAATGCAAAAGGACTTTGACAATTTGCGAAAGAAAATGAATTCTTTCTTGGTGTTGGGTGGTCCTGAAAAGGACCGTTTTTGTTGGTTGATAGTTCTGCTATTCATCTCAGCACTTCTTTTTGGTCTTTGGTTTCTTGAAGTTATCGATGTTTTTGCCGTAGGCACCCATCCCTGACATTGTAGGAATTTTGTATCCCCTCTCTTTTTCTGAACAATGTCTTTTACTTGGACGAACATTTTCCGTTGATGATGATGATCTCTTGGTGGATGAAGTGTGTGACGATTGCTTCTTTTTCATCACAGTCATAATACTATCTACGAGTTTGTGAAAGTTCGTTTGTTCAAAGTCAAATTCAACTGGAATCTTCAGCGGTGTTGGTTTGAATGTGACTGGAGATGATGATTTTGACACAATTTTTGAACATTTTGGTTAAGAATCTGTATTCTCTCCGTCAGTGACTTGAAATCCAAAAAAGATTTGTTGAAGGTATTCAGCTCCGCAATAATTTTTATCATGATAGCTTCTTGTCGCGAATTCATGGTTTTCAATTCAGCGAGGATGTTTTGAAGAACAACATCATTTGTACTCACTGGTTGGAAATTCTGTTGGATTGTTGATGAATTCTCCTGAGGTCCAAGTATCTGACAACTCTGCGATCCAAATGTTGAATCCATGGCTGATGCTAGCAAATCATCGTGTGTGATATTTGCCTGAGACATGATTTCTTGTAAATTGAAATCTGAATTCATTTTTGCGTGTGTTCGCTTCGGAGGTTGACGAACGACTGATGAAGTTTTATACTGTTAGCCTACAGTGTAGGGCGCGCGGACCTTGGCGAAAGCACCTTTACTTTGACAAGTAAAATGGACGTCGAGATGGGAATTTGTGTTTTCTCAGTGTTGATTTTTCTCAAATTTCTTCTTTATGATGAAGAAAATGTAAATATTTTCTATCTCAAACGTTTTGTCAACCTATTCTTTTATCATTTCCATTAAGTTGTTCGCACAGTTATTGAACGTGAGGAAAAATTCGCAAAAACCTTTGAAATTGACGGTGAATTTCTGCTGTAGATCCAATGTTTTTTCCTTTGTTTTCTACTTGAAACTGATTTTATTTTTATTTTGATGACTGGTAATGTTAGCTGAGATGTACTACTTGTCATTTTTATCATTTTCGACTGAAAAAGAGTTGAAATCTTATCATTATTCAATCTTAACGCGACTTTTTGAAACACGCTGATTTAAAACCGGTTGCCTATCGCTTTAAAATGTAAAACTCCGATATGAAACGGGTATCGGTGTACATGTCAGATAAAAATCGATATTTAATGTAGATGGGTGGATTAAACTCGCAAGTGAAGCAATGTTTTACTTAACTTAGCGTATTGTTGAATTTATTTGAAAATGCGATATTGGGTCTATGAAATCTTGTATCTACATTCTGAATACTTTATACGGGTTATGTTCGGTGTATTTTAAATGTGACAATTTGAGAAATGGATGCATTCTTGCAATATGGTTGGCCCTGAAAAGGGCCGTTTATTCTAGAGGAAAGAGATTCTAACCCCAGTATTCTTCCTCCCTGTAAATACCGGGAATGTTCGGATGAACTCTTTCTCTCCTTGGCTGGCCGATGGGCTCCAAGAACTCGTTCACTACCCAGTCATCTGCCATCTTTGGTGCCCAAACCCCGGCCTCCCATCTTGCTTTGTACCGGATTTGCTCAAGAAGCAAAACCTGCGATGGTGGCGGGTGGCTAATGTAGATCACGGCAAATGATCGGATGTTTTCAGAGTCCATGTTTCAGTTTCAGAGAATGAATTTCTTTTTGAGAACTGACGTCTTTTTATACCCGAAAGAGAGCGCGTACCCGGGAGGAAGCACTTGAATTCTCTCAAAGTCATTTGAAGGTTATTATGTTCGTTTTATCTATATAGGTCAGTGGGTCAGTAGGTTAGTAGGTCATCTCAAACAGTATTTAAATGCAGTTTTCCATACATTTTTTCATCTTGTAAGATGAATTCTGTATTTGATTTCTTTCGACGCATCTTTAAGAAAATGAAGAAAGAGAAAGTCGATGATGAACTGAAGCAAAGAAACCAGGCTTTGTATGAATTTATGTTGCGGCGTGGATATAATTTCTATACGAAGAAGAAGTTAGTAAAGATGGGAAATTTATATCCTGATCTTTCAACCTTCAAACCACCAACTGAACATTCCGGGTGGAAAGAAAGAATGATGGAGTTGTATCCAACCATGCCTTCCTTTCATGTGAAAGATAGGAAAATGTACCCTGATCTTTCGGAGTTCATGCCACCTACTGAATGTAGTGAATGGAAAAGGGGGATGGTACAATTATATCCAAGTTTAACTTCTTTTCATTGAAATGATGTTGAACTTGGAGAAATCAAAAGGTCCTTTTAAGGACCATCCAATTGTCTTGAAAGTTTTTAACTTTTCTGCAAATTGGGGTGGATGGTGAAAAATAAAAAGGAGGCAATGTTTTTTAAAATTTATTCAAATACAAAACAAATGAAACATGAATGAAACATGAAATGGTAATATGACAAGCAATCATTATTTAATTCAAGAACAAAAATGTCTATGTACATTTAAATGTCTCTTCTATAGAATGCCTTTAAAATGTCTATTTGTTTAAGTTCCTTAGTTTTGCTAGTGTAGGACAAATGTCTTTCTCCGGGTGATCGCTGGTCTTACAGAAGAAACAGTTTTGATTCTCCTTATTCATGATGATAGTGTCCGATTTGATATCTTTTAGGTTTGATATCTCTTCACTAACCACTTTTTCCTGAGAACAGATTTTCTCAGTCTGACTCTCTGTTTCGTTTTTCACATTGACAATTGTATGATCGTCATTTTTCTGGATGTCATTTACTTCATGGTTATTAATATCCTGTTGAACATGAGCAGTTTGAGTTTCCACTGAACATTTGTTTTTTAGTGTATTTGTTGGTCCGAACTTTTGCACAGTGTTTTTTCTATCAACCCTTAAACAGTATCTGTTGTGTTCATTACAGTGTGATAGGAATGCGCCAACGTATTCCATATTGTCCAGATCTGGTGTTCGATCGTTTCTTCTTGAGATCATGATGTCGTGGGTTATTGGATTCACATATACGAAAGCATAGTAAGACTCCTTCCTCGTCTTCTCAGGACAATCTTTCGCAAAGTGACCCTTTTCGTGACAGATGAAACAAAATTCAGGTCTTTTCATCCCCGGAGCATATATCTCATCTATGGTAAGTGTATCAAATACATTCTGTTTTGTAATCCGATATTCATCATTGCTGAACTGGTAAGACATGAACATACCAACGTATGGTCCAATATGTTGGATTTGGTAGTCTGCTGGTATGTTGGTTATTTCGTATTCATGGGTGTAGGGGTTAACATACACCTGCATACGTTTTCTGTTCTTAATCTTTTTCACAACTTCTGACACAATGTCATAACAATTCATGTTCTTAGCTAATTCAGACATGTCTTCTCTCTACAAAGATTTGTGAGTGAATGATGAAATAACATGAAAGCTACGTGGTATTTATACAGTTATGAACTGGTGAGTCATGAATACCCTATAAAAGCTGTGATTTGTTTCATTTCGATATCAGTTCTTTGTGAACACCCGAAAGAGAAATCATGTCAAAACGAAAAAGGGAAGATGATAATGATGAATGGATTCCACTTCATAGACGTAAGTGGAAAAGAATTAAACTTTTGGAATACAGTGACTCAGAGTCTAATGAGTCAGACAAAGCAAGTGAGTCGGAAAAAGATGTTCCGATACAAGATGATACTGATTCATCTGATGATAAATTTTGGATACCAAAAAAGAAAAAGGTGAAACCTATTGAATCGGATGATGAAGAAGAAGAAAAATCGCCTGGATCTATGAGAGAAAAATACAAGCTGTCCAAAGTAATAAATAAGAAGTCCAGGTTATTTAGAACTGGCTCACATGTTGTGTCAGTGACATTTAAAGAATTTGATGAAATTTCACCTCAACAACTTGGAACTTTGTTTGATGATATTACAACCCAACTGAGCGAGACACTTGATACTGAACCAGATGACAAAATCAGAGTTACCATCAACCACCCCGCTTTAGATATGGGGATACATATACCTTTCATGGATGTGCGTGATTTAAATGGTGAAATATTCTTAAGTGAGATTGAAAAAGTCATGCAGTCAAATACTGAATTCAAGGTAGATGATGGTGAAATGAAATTAGATGTTACACACACACGATTACCAAGTGGCGGAGAAAAAAGAAAGGTAGTTGAACTTGATACGAAAGTATTTGCAAAGAAGAAAAAATCAATTGTTGAAATTAAAAATGTAGAAGACAGTATGTGTTTTGCAAGGGCAGTTGTCGTTGGAAAACATTATGTTAACCGAGATGATAGTGATGAATGGAAAAGAAAATGGGATTTTATTAAACGTTCAAACAAAACATTGCAAAAGGATGTAGCTGAACGTTTACTGATGGAAGTAGGAATTTCTCCTAACAAACCATGTGGAGTTGATGAGTACAAGCTGGTCCAGACCTATTTGTACGAGCAGAACTATGTGATCAAAGTCCATCAACAACATTCTAAAGTGGAAATGACATTTCAACATCCAGTAGTGTACCAGGATAGCAAAGTGATACATTTGTATTACCATCAAGGACATTATGACTTTATCACAAGTATGACAGGGTTTCTATCCTGTGGCTATTATTGTGAATTTTGTGATATTGGATATGATCATAGAGAGTCGCATTACTGTGAGTACATTTGTTCAGCTTGTTTCACATCCCCACGTTGTGATATTTACAACATAGAATTTTACTGTAATGGTTGCAAAAGAAAGTTTTTTGGTCAAGAATGCTTTGATAATCATAGAAGAATTGAAGGTAAAAAGAAAAAATCCATATGTAATCTGGTAAAACTTTGCAGTAAATGCAAGCAACAATACAATGTTAGAACAAATAATCATGTTTGCAAAGGTATGAAAAGGTGTCGTTACTGCAAAAAGGTTACTTATTCTGATCATCGTTGTCATATTCAGCCTTACGAAAGTAAGATACAGAAAGGTGACAATGGTGATAGAGAATTTAAAAAAGAAAAAAAGTCTTGCAAGGATGATCAAAGTGATGATGATGTGGATGATGATGATGTAGGTGATATAAAGAATAAACCATTGTTTATTTTCTATGATTTTGAATGCAAGCAAGATACTGGTCTACATATTCCGAACTATTGCATAGCACAGAGAGCTTGTGATGAATGCATAGATAAGTCACTTGATTATCACTGTTCAACATGCAGTGAGTTTGCCGAAGGAAGGGAGGTTATATTTCAAGGTGATAGCACTCTGACTGATTTTTGTAAATGGCTTTTCTCCAAGCAGCACAAGGGTATGACTGCTATAGCTCACAATGCAAAAGGATACGATGCCCAATTTATCTTGAATGAAATAATAAGAATTGGGAATCAACCCCCATCTCTGATCATGAATGGTAACAGTATCATGAAATTGGAGTTGAATGGAGTTCGTTTGATCGACTCCTATAACTTCATGAACTTTCGTCTTGGTAAATTCCCTGATACGTTTGGTCTGGAAGAAATGAAAAAGGGGTTTTTTCCTCATCTTGCCAACACTGATCAGTTTTGGGACTATGATGGTCCATATCTTGATACCTCCTATTACATGTGTGACTCTATGTCTCCAGAATTAAGAAAAGAGTTCATGAAATGGTATAATGAAAAGGTTACAAACAAAGAAACTTTCAATTTTCAAAAAGAAATGGAGTCCTACTGTCGTTCAGATGTTGATATCCTCAGAAGGGGTTGTGGTCATTTCAGGAAAGTGTTTATTGAGTACGGAGGTATTGATCCATTACTGGAAGCTATAACAATAGCTGATGCATGTAACAAGGTCTGGAGAAGTAGATATTTGCCTAAAGGTCAAATTGCAATTATTTCAAGTAAGGATTCCTCCAGGCGTCGTTTCTCTATGAAAGCCATTCGTTGGCTCCAAAGTATTGCAAATGAAAAGGGCATCTTTATCCAGCATGCCCGGAATTTGGGAGAATTTGAGATCAAGTCTTTATCTGTTGATGGATTTCATGCAGAAACCAACACAGTGTACGAATTTCTTGGTGATCTATGGCACGGTTGTCCAGTCTGCTACCCAAACCGTTTACAAACCAACCCAATTAATGGTTTTACAATGCAAACTTTGTATAACGATACAATGGCCCGTCTACAATATCTAAAGAGGTTAGGCTATAAAGTTGAATACATTTGGGAACATGAGTTTGATGCAAGAGTAAAAAAAGACAAAGATTATCGTGAAGTAATCAATGGTTTATTCCCATACTCTGACCCAATAGATCCAAGGGACGGACTGTATGGCGGGCGTTGTAATGCAGTCAAGATTGCTCATGAGATAGACGAATCAAGTGAAAAAGAAATTAAGTACATTGACATTTGCTCTTTGTATCCTTATGTATGCAAGTATAAATCCTACCCTGTTGGTCACCCGAAAGTCCTGACAAGTGAAAGCATTGACATTCAAAACATTAGGCAGTATGAAGGTCTTGTCAAATGTAAGGTGTTGCCACCTGATGATTTGCTTCACCCCATTTTACCCGTACATTGTAATAACAAAATGATGTTTCCACTATGTAGAACATGTGCGGAAGAAAGTTCACAGACTTGTTCTCACAATGAAAACGAGAGAGCGTTGATAGGAACATGGGTCACAGTTGAATTGTTCAAGGCTTTGGACTGTGGCTACAGATTACTTCATGTCTTTGAAGTTTGGCACTTTGAATCTCTCTCCAATAATTTCTTTAGGGGGTATGTTGACAACTTTTTAAAAATCAAACAAGAAGCCAGTGGTTATCCTGAATGGTGTAAATCCCAAGCTGACAAAGATACATTTATTCGGGAATATGAAACAGATGAAGGAATCAGTCTGGACCCATGGAACAGCCAATGTCATTGTCGGATCATATGTTACGGCCTATGCTAGACTTGAATTATATAGCATCCTAGAAAAACTGAATGATAGAGTGTTGTACTTTGACACTGATAGTTGCATGTACATTCATGACCCACAGTTATGGAATCCACCTATTATCAATAGTAGATTGGGGAAATGGACCGATGAAGAACCCAACTCAAAAATTGTTAAGTTCAGAGGGTTGGGCCCAAAAAACTATGCATATCAATTGGTTACCAAAGATGGTGATATTGAAAGTAAATGTAAAGTCAAGGGTATAACCTTTGACTACAAAACTTGCAAGTTGGTCAATTTTGATGCATTCACAAAATGTATGCAGGATCGAAGTACTGAAATTAAGATAACCTATGACTGTAGAATCAGGAGACATAGAGATAGAAAAGTCACTAGTGAAGCACAAACAAAAACATTTAGATCAGTATATACAAAGAGAGTAATGGTCAATGATATAGATACTGTCCCGTTTGGACATGAAAGTATTAGGGTATAAAAACAATAAAAACTTTTAGAGGGATATCATTTCTTGTGAACAAGCTGAACACTGTACATAAAGATATTGATTTTGTCTCTTAGAAAACAATGTTTGTTTTAGTTCATTTGGTATTGTACTTAACACATGATTTTGTAAGACAAAAACTGATTAGGAATGAACTAGAAAAAGAGATTTTACGATTATTACATCTTATAAACAATTCTATCAATGAGAAAAAATGATTAAAGAACTGTAAGATGATAACATTTCTGCCATCTATTATTTACTATTTATCTACGGTAAATTTCAAAATGTTGCCTTATCAACTTCCACTGCCAATTGAGTTACGTGAAAAGATCTACAAGATATTCATCGGATATCATACAATGGATAAAGATATACAAGAAAGAATGAAAGTTGTTTGTATATCAATGTGGATTCGAAAGATGAAAAATGGAATCACGAGAGGACAGCCTGCAATAGAATTGTTTAAAATGAGAGAATATATACAGGAGATGATAAACGATACACAGTTCGACGATAGTGAAATAAAAGTGTTGACAAGTGTCTTACTTAATAACTTCTACTTTTGGAGGGATAGAGATACATATCAGTGGACATTTAAAACACCAATGCTGAATGGGAGAACATGTAGTGAATTCATTGAGAAACTTAAAAGAAAAGCTAAGCAATTTAACTTTTACATGATGTATAAAAAGACATGGATTGATCATGTGAATTATCGAACTACTCCAACTACTGTTGAAGAAGTTGAAGCAATAGAGGGATTCATTATATTTGACAGAGATGTTAGCAAAGAAATAGTGTCCTCCACAGTTTCATCCTGTATAGTGCTTCCTGTCAATGAAGTGGATTACAAACCGGATAGTAATACATTCTTCTTTCCATTTGAATTAGGAAATCGTGAAGTAGGAAAGACAAGTATTATAGTATCCGAATCAATATTGAATCATTATTGGACATGGATAAGTGGACTTAAAGGTGGATTTAATCATAACTAAAGAACTGTTTAAAAACTTGTTGATGATTTTGTTTTTTAAAAAATGAAAGTTGTGAATTTTCAAAAAAACTTTTTTGAAAATATTTTTGAAAAAATATTTTTTAAAAAAATATTTTTTTAAAAAAATATTTTTTTAAAAAAAAGTTTTTTGAAAATAAAAAATGAAATTGTAAATATGATATTGTAAAAAATGTTGTAAAAGAATGTTTTATGTTTCAAAAATGTTAAAGAATAAAAGTTATAAAATGAATATATCTTTGTCATTTTATTTCTATCCATTGAATGGTAAGGACGTAAGAAATGGATGTAGATATTCTCTCCCTCTTGTTTAACCATCCTGTAATATTTTCATTTCTGGTCCAAGTGGATGTGGTAAAACAGAATTCGTTCACAAACTGATTGATTATCGTGAAGACTTATTCGACATTGCACCAAAAAGAATTACTTGGTGTTATAAAGAATGGCAAAATGCATACAGTATCATAAAAGAAAAATTTGATTTCATTACTTTCATTGACGGAATACCTGAAGATGAAAATGAAATTGTAAGTGATACATCTATACCACATTTGGTAATATTTGATGATATGTTAGGAGAAAAGGATGAAGAGAAAATCAAATTATGGTTTACTAGAAAAGGTCATCATCGTAATGCAAGTGTCATCTATATAACACAAAACATGTTTTCACAGTCAAAATCAAGTAGAACCATTAGTTTGAATTCAAGATACATGATACTTTTTCGCAATGAACGTGATAATAACCAAATAAAGACTCTAGCAAATCAAATGCAAGCCCCACACTTGATTCCTGCGTACAATGATGCAACATCCTTGCCTCATGGTTATTTGGTCATTGATTTTCATTCTCGAACTCAAAAAGTATTGAGATTAAGAACTGATATATTTCATAGATGGTATACAAAGAATGAAGATCAAGGTCCAATTATTTATTCACCTGTATAAATGGGTGAACTTGTGATCATTCAAGTCCAGTCTTTTGATCTAAGTCATTGAGTGAACATGGCCTTACCAAGAACATCTACATCAGTGATTCATGCTTTACAGAACTTAAGTCGACAGACAAACAAGTATGAAAGAGAAGCGTTATTGAATGCTGGTTTAAAGGAAATATTGAAATGGTTTTCTTTGGCAGCACAAAATATCATTGGAAATAGAATCAAGCTACCAAAGCAAACTGTTACATATATGAATAAACATAGAGATGATGTAGCTAAGCTTGCAGATCCAAATATTAATGAACAAGTAAAACGTAAAATCATATTGAAACCAGGTGGTGGTGGTTTTCTTGGTGGTGTAATAATAAGAAGTCTCCTAAGATGGGATGGAGAAAGAACTGCAAGAAAATTTGGTCATGATAAAAAATCTGTTAAAAGAAAATCTCCTAAGAAAAATTCTGTTAAAAGAAAATCTCCAAAGAAAAAAGTTGTAAAAAGAAAATCTCCTAAGAAAAAATCTGTGAAAAGAAAATCTCCAAAGAAAAAAGTTGTGAAAAGAAAAAAGAAAAATTCTCCAAAGAAATCAAAAAACAAATTCTCGATTGATGAAAGGTTCATTACAATGAGAAGATCACATAGACCTTTTTCAAAAATGTCATCAACAAATGTTACACCAAATGTTTCCCCCATTTCATCAATTCATTCACCACGAACACCGATACATATGTCTCCACCTTCATTCTTATCAAGTTCTATGTCTCCGAATTCATCTGTCCGTTTTTCAACCCCGATCTCAAGTTCAACCTCTGATTCAAGTTATGGCAGTGATTTCATTACACCACAACGTATGGCAAAATCAAGTCAGCAGAAACTTAAAAAAAGAAAATATGGAATTGCACCCTTTTCACCCTTAACAACTTTGGATATGAGAACTGTATCTTCTCCAGCTAGAATAGCTCTTACAGCATTACGAGAAAAATTTTCTACCTAATAAATACTTTTGATATTCCACGTTCTTTATCATTTTTGATTTATCTGAAGAAGTGGTAACATGGTGAAAAAACTAAGAAAAGTTCCTTTAATTAGGAAACATGGTCATATGGTCATGGCATTAATGAAATCTTCACCGAAGCTAAGAAAAAAATTAGTTAAAGAATTATCATCTCCAGTGATAAGATGTATATCAGAATGTTGTCACAATGTTTTAAAAGGCAATGTACACCTAACAGATGCTCAGAAGAAGAAGTTGTATTCAAACCGTCAACATCTTCGAAATCTTGCTTCAAAATCAGTGTCTGTAAAAAAGAAGAAACGCATTTTGAATCAGAAGGGTGGATTTCTCCCATTGTTAGGGTCTGCATTAATACCATTATTAGGTAAAGCTGTCATAGGAGGGATTGGTGGTGCAATTAAAGCTTTATAATCATAGGATAAAAAAATGTCAGTAAGAAAAATGGTCATTGTTCCTTTCCAAGTACTTAATGATTTGAAGCAATGGAGAGATGAACAAAGTCAAAAACCTATTTTACCACAAAATCCACAAGTAACCAATGTTTCCCACCTTTATAAGGATATGAAAAATACATTAGAAAGAACTGATATTTCTGAAACAGACAAAGTATAAACGTATGGAGAAACATTGTTCAAACTACAAAATTCATTTGAAAAAGTGAAAAATCCAACATTACCCCAATCTTCAAAAAATCAAGAAGCGGATCCAAGAACAGAATCAATGAATGTTTCATTACATGATCGTATCTTAGAAAGTGTACCTAAAACCATGCAGAGAAAAGCTAAGCTTCTGTTAAATTTTCTAAGAGATAATGATAACATTTCATGGGATAATCAAGGTGTTGTAACATATAAAGGAAAACCTATCCCAGGTTCAAATATCATTGATCTCATAAATGATTCATTACGTAAGAGAAAAGGAATTGAACCTAGAGGTTGGGAAGTATTCTCTAAAGCTTTACATGAAAGCAATGTTCCACAAGAAGTAGTCGGAAACATGTCAAGATGGCAATGGATGCAAAAATATCAGCCTGAAAGTGAATCTAGTGAATCAGAAATAAGTTTTAGTACACCCTTTAAAACCCCAGTCAGAAGTTTAGTAAGATCTCCAACCAAAATGAAAACCATAAAGAAGAGAACATTAAGCCACTTAAGAAAAATGTCACCATATGCCACGACTCATGAAAGAGAAAAAAGAAAAGATCTTTACACTCAACAACTTTTAAGCCCTATAAAAAAAGATTCAATTTCTAAAAGTCTTCAGTCATGGGAGGCATACTGAAGCGTAAGTCCAAAGAAGCACTGTTAAGAAAATTATATTATGGATTAAATAAAAATAAAGTTGCATATTCAAGCATAAAAGAATTATACAAAGCAGCGAAGTCCACTTTGAAAACCATATCATATCAAGATGTTAAAAAATGGTTACAAGGGGAATCAACATACACCTTACATAAACCTATTCGAAGAAAATTTCAAAGACGTAAAACAATTGTTGCAGGAATCGATCACCAATGGCAAGCTGATTTAGCAGACATGCAACAATTTTCAAATCAAAATAATGGGTTTAGATATTTACTTTGTGTTATTGATGTCTTTTCAAAATTTGCATGGGTAGTACCTATCAAGAATAAGATGGGGAAAACATTGATAAATGTATTTCAGTCCATCCTTAAATCACGAAAACCTCTATCATTACAAACAGATAAAGGAAGTGAGTTCAAAAACAAAGACTTTCAAACGTTTTTGAAAAAGAAAAAGATCCATTATTTCACTACAGATAATCCAGAGACTAAAGCAAGTATTGTGGAAAGATTTCAACGTACGTTGAAAACTAGAATGTGGAAATATTTCACTCATGAAAAAACACGAAGATACATTGATGTTCTTCAAAACTTTGTGAATAATTATAACAATACTTTTCACAGGAGTATAAAAGCAAATCCATCAGATGTTAATCATTCTAATGAAGCAAAAATTTCAGAGAACTTATATGCAAAAAGTGAAACAAAAGTAATTAAGAAGATAAAAAAGAAACCAAAATTAAAGAAAGGTGATCGTGTTCGTATCAATAAAACAAAACATACATTTGAGAAAGGATATCTTCCAAATTGGACACAAGAATTATTTGAAATCACTCATGTAAATTCAAAAACATCTCCAATCACATATAAAATTAAAGATTTAGCAAATGAACCTATCCTTGGGTCATTTTATGAACAAGAATTGCAACTTATAAAAGATGATGAAGTTTATGAAATAGATTCAGTTCTTGATAAGCGAACAAGACGTGAAGGTAAAAAAATAATCAAAGAAATTAAAGTCAGTTGGAAAGGTTATCCTAAAAAATTTCAGAGTTGGATACCAGAATCATACTTAACGTGATTTGAAAAAACTTATAAAAACATAAGTAATTATCATGCAATCTCAGTTGGAATCTGGAGGTGACAGTGTCAGTCAGTCAACTCCTTTCACATGTTTTGGAAATCGTGTCCCTAAAAATCAGTTCACTTATGTATCACAAATAATAGTCATTTATGCCATTATTGCTACATCTATAGTACATCTTAGTATTCAAAGTGATAATCGTGAATTGTGGTTAATTCTTCTCAGTAGTTCTTTAGGCTACATTCTACCATCACCCGGATTAAAATTCACAAAACAGAATAAACATTCAGCATTTGATTTCATTGATGGTAAAAAATGAATTCCTTCTACATAACTTTGCCTAGTGATAGTTCTTTGAACTATTTTCCTTCAAACACACAATGTTGTTTTAAAGTGAAATTACCTAAAACTGTTCATATTGATAAAGAAGATTGGGAAGTTGGACTTGCACAATTGATAACACCAAGTCAATTTCTAAATATAAGTGAAGAAGAAGCCAGGTTTGATATCATCACGGCAGATACTAGTATTTACAAAAAAATATCTGAAGAAAATAAAAGAAATCCCAATCCATTAGAAATTACTGTCCTTAAAGTCAATTCAACAGGACATGCTGTAAAATGGGCAATCAAATTTCGTTTCACACCTGGGTCTTACATCTCGCCATCTCATGTGTTAGATGTAGTCAATGAATGCATTGATGATGAAATTGGAAAAGTGCTTCATGATAGTAGTGCAACTATTCACGTTGGATATTCTGAATCATCAAAACGTCCAAAGTTTGAATTCAGAAATATTAATAAAACTGGAATTAAATTCAATAAATCACTATTTCAAAAACTTGGTGGTGATCCTTTGTTTGATGGAAAAACAATTTACAAAGGTCGAAGTGTTTTTGAAATGTTTAAATATTCACCAAACATTGATGCAGGATATAATCATTTATTTGTATATTCAGACATTGTTGAATATTCCATTGTTGGTGATACATTAGTTCCAATACTTCGAGTTGTACCTTTTAAAACATCTAATTCCATTGAAAATGATAATGGAAGTCAACATATCAATCATGAAATTATTGCTCCACGTTATTTCCCAGTTTCAAAATCAGATTTTGATTCCATTCACATTAATATAACAGGTGATTCTGGTCATCCTATTCAGTTTGTCATTGGCAAGACAATAGTAAAGTTGCATTTTCGTAAGCGCAAAGAAAATCAAAAATAAAAAACATGGTGCCTGTTTATAGAGGTGTTCAACATCAATATGGTTTTGGCTTAGGGTCTTTGTTTAAATCTGCATTAAGATCAGTAACACCACTAATAAAACCTATGGTTAAATCAGGACTACATGCAATAAAAGATGAAGGTATTAAACAAGGATTAGGAATAACACAAGACATTTTAGTACATCGTAAAAAGCCAAAGAAAGTTCTCATGTCACGGGGAAAACAATCCTTGAAACATTTGACTAACAAGTTGTTATCGAGTATAAATGAAAAGAAATCAAGCAAAGCACATCATTCTCATTCTCGATCTCGTCGTGGTAAGATCACGTCAAAGAAACACCCAACTAACAAAAGGTCAGCCAGACCATTAGATATTTTTGATTAACATTATTGTTTGAATCCAAAAAGAAAAAAGATGATGCAAAGTGGATCAGTGATCGTAGTGAGTGTAGTAAAACTGAGTTAGATGTATTATCAGTACCTCCTACCATGACAAGTATGCAGGAATCTCAGTGGGTTGAACATTTTCCTGTTGCATCAATTGCAAATGATTCACCAATAGAATTTATGATTCCACCTCAAACAGAGTTTTGGACGGATTTATCACAGTCCTTTCTGTATGTTAAATTTAAAATTATCCAAGCAGCAGATGATTCACCTTTAGCAGATGGTGCTAACATTGCACCAGTAAATAATTTCTTACATAGTATGTTCAGTAACATAGATCTATACCTGAATAACAAACTGATAACCAGTGGATCAAATAATTATCCATACAGAGCCTACATTGAAAACCTTTTGTCATATAGTCCAGAAAGTAAGAAAACTCATTTGAGAGCAGGAGAACTCTGGATTAAAGACACAGCAGGACATATGAACGATGCTCAAACCGCCGGAAATAACGAAGGGATTAAACAACGAATAACGGCTATTGCAGCAAGTAAGACAGTGGAATTATTTGGACGTGTTCATCTAGATGTTTTTCTCCAGGAAAAATATCTTCCAAATGGAGTGGAAATCAGACTAAGATTAAATAAGTCACGTCCAGAATTTTGCATTATTCAACATGCAGGTGAACCCAAAGTTAAAATTCAGTTTGAATCAGTAAGTTTCCATGTTAGAAATGTTGAATTGTCACCAGTAGTTGCAAATAATCTAAACCAACTCATTGCACAGAATAATATGAAAATCCCTATTCGTAGAGTAGAAGTCAAAACATTTTCAATCACTAACGGTACTCTATCAAAAGTGGAAGATCATTTGTTCCAAGGCCAGTTACCAAAACGTGTTTTTATTGGAATGGTAACAAATGGAGCCTTCAATGGATCTTATACATCAAACCCATTCAACTTTTCTCATTTCAACGTAAGAAAAATAGCCGTATCATGCAATGGACACAGTATTCATGGTAAACCATTTGAACCTGACTTCACAAATGGACTAACACTGAGATCATATCTGTCTTTGTTCAATGCCACAAAATCCATTGGTGCTGACAAATCATTTGGTATAACAAAAGAGGAATATGATGCTGGTTTCGCTCTTTGGGGTTTTGATCTCACAGCAGATCAAGGTAGTGAAGAAGGACAGTTGCATCCTATAAAAACTGGAGGCTTGAGAATAGAACTTCAGTTTGGATCTAACCTTGCTAGAGTCATCAACGTTATTGTTTTCGCTGAATTCGATAATCAAATCGAAATCAACAGTCTTAGAGAAGTTATCACTGATTACTAAAAATCATGCTTGGATACCAGTACGCCATAAAACTCAGAGAAGAAGCAGAGAAAGTGAAATATTCATCAAACATTGAATCAGTTCGTAAAAATGACATTCACAACAGTTTTCAAAAGTGTATGGTGGATCAACTGCAAGAACTTATCAATGAAGAAGTTCATAACAATTGTAACGGGTGTCAAATAGATCATCCGAGCCAGATAGAACACCCTGTTTGCTTATTCATGAGTAGAGAAGAACATACAGACTTGTTCATTGAGCAAGCAATGCTTAAAGTAAATCCATACAAAATAATGCAGGCATGGTATCCACAACTTGAAGAATTAGAACTAAACGAACAAGAATCAGTAGAAGCCTATCGACTATGGCAAAGTATAAAGAAGAACATTTTGTGCGGATTCACAGATACATGGCTAGAACGTTGGAGTGAGAAAGTAAAGCAGTCTTGGGATCAATAATGTACACCAGTGAAATTCAACATATCTTGGATCGTGGAGTGTGGATTAAAAATCTCAATGGAAGAGTGTGTGCAAAGGATTTATTACCAAAGCGAAAACCTTCACATGTGAAGGCTTATATCATCAATACAGCAGATTCATACAACTCAGGAGAACATTGGGTAGCAGTTATATTCTATCCAAATGGTAAAGCAATGTACTTTGACTCATACGGTCTTCCACCACTTCATAGGGAAATATCTCATTTTATCCAAAATAATTCACGTTCATGGACTTATAATAATCAACCTATTCAAAGCATCCTTGGAAAAGTTTGTGGACACTATTGTATTTTTGCCTTGGATGGGGTAGCAAGAGGATACAACTTTAAAAAACTTCTAAGAAAGACATTCAGCACAAGGAACTTACACAAAAATGACAGAGTAGTCACATCGTGGTTCATACAGACATTTAGCAGAATTGTATAGACATTTTGTAATATAAAATTGATTGTAAATATGTTCATGATTGTTCATTTTTGTTCTTAGTTCACAGTTCATTGTTCAATAAAATATAGAAAATGTAAATATTTGTGTTTTGTTGTCGTTTAATATTCCATCCTTCTCATGATTGTTCATGATAAAGGTAAAAGAATCGGATTCATGATAAAGAATAATGAGTAATATCGTATTTTCATGCTTGGAGAAAACACAAATTTCAATCTTGGCATCCATTTCTTCAATTCAAAGTAGAGGTGCTTCCAGCAAGGTCCGCGTCGTCAATATAAATACATAGCAGATTTTTCACTCTTTAACATTCTAGATCATGGAACCGATTCGTAGAGAACTCACCGATATAGCAAAGGAATTGCTGAACATTGCTGAGCGACTGTATCGCGTGCAGGGAATGATTAGAGATACTCAAATCATTTCTCCACAAGAAAATGCCATTGAGCAGACACCAACGAATAATCTGCAAGATGTCATTTACTTGGATAGACCCATCTTGGGTAGGACAACAGAACAACTAAACAGAGCACTACCTGATGTCATCTACATGGGTACTCAATTTAGGAGAAGAGTGGTATGGAATGGAGAATCATTGGTCATAAAGAAAAGAATGAGGAGACATTGTCCAATTTGCAATGCACGATTTGGATGCAGCCACTACTAAAGAGATCATAACTATCAACCAACAAAAACGGTCCTTTTTAGGACCACCCAACACCAAGAAAGAATTCATTTTCTTTCGCAAATTGTCAAAGTCCTTTTACATTCCTCACTTTCACAATACATTCAACCACTTATTTCAAAGACAAAATCCCTATAACAAGTCCCTATCTTTCCGTCTTTGGACGGTAAGATGGGGACAGAGTCCACATGCACATTACTCACAAACCAAGCCGCATTTCTCCTAAAAAGACTAAGTCCACACGCATATTACCCACAAACCTAAGTTCACATGTTTCGTACAAAAGACTAAGTCCACACTCATATTCCCCACAAGCCTAAGTTCACATTTCTGTGAAAAAGACTAAGTCCAAATGCACAAATAGCCTGCCCAAAATCTGGACGATACTTCAGGGACCAGTCCCTGAAGTATCGTCCATTACTACTCTCCTGGAAAATATCTAATTATCCACATAGCGCTGTGTCAGTCGTTTCGTCCTCCATACATGCGTGCATGCATCCGCTTCCTTTAAACGTCTTCTTTGTACAATTAGACGAGAGGTAATATAATTTATCATGCAATTCAGCCTATATTGACCTGATATAACCTGCCTGAAAGCAAAAAATGATATCAGGCAGTCCATTTTTAGAAACAATCTCAGTATTCCTGATATTAACCAGAATCACTTTAACCTAAATTTCTTTGGATTAAAGGTTTCATAAAATTTCAAGCCCTGAAAAATGCTTGCATTATTTATAGAATAACATATAAGTGTCTTGTAATGTCGATGTTGTCAGGTCATTGTCTCATCATGATAAATTCTCTCTGCCTCGACCTGATAACATTTATATTTTACTACACCAACATATCATTTTCTACATTTTGGGCATTTTATCCAAAGTCTTTTAAAAGTTTATGAACTTGGATAACTGCCTTGCCTTCTAGATGACAAAACGGAGCAAATAGACTGTACCGTTTTGGTCTCCTAAACGCAGTCAGGGTTGTATCCAGCTGATCAAAAGCTATGGTCACATTTTAAATCTAAAATAAAGGCCGACCACAAGGTCAATTTAAAAAAAATCTCTATTTGTATATTTATAGCAACAGTTCCAAAATCAATAAATGAAGATAGTAGTTCAAAGATTAAGTTCACGACTAGTCATTAGAGGAAAGGTAATTTCCATTTAACCCTTGTCATGCTGAATAAATTTTGGCTAAAAATTTTCATCAAAATCAAAGGGCAAAAAGTACTGAAAGTACAGACAGTAGGTCAATTTTTATTTGTGAAAAACTAAATCTATTGAAAATTCTGGTTTGAACATGAGAAACATGTGGTGTAGACTAACACCAGACTGCACATATGTGCAGGCTGATGTTTGTGTATAGCTCCTACCAAAGCAGGGAAATCCGGGTTTTAACATTTTTTAACATAAATCTAGCCCAGACATACTAATGATTAAAGGTCTTGTTATTAAAAAGTGAACTTTAATGAATATTACATCATTTTAAAGGAAAAAATTGAGCCTTTCAGCTGGACTTAGGCGGTTTGAAGATCATTAATTTTTCATTTTGTGAACAACAAAAGCTTTATTGTCACTCTCATGAAAATACAGCTTTTGTTGTTTACGCAATTAAACAAATAATTATCCTCTACACCATGAGCTCTGATACATATAGTTACATGAGCGTCAGAAGACCTCCTATCCCTCATACTGAACAAACTCGTAGAAACTTTGATTATACAATAAAACTTGCATTAAGCGACCACTAAGGGGACCATTAAAAAGCGATCGCTTATGGAAATGGTCTCTTAATACAATAATTAATGATAAAAAGACGTATTTTTTTTATAGAATATACAGATTGTAACAATATTCTAACTAAATCTTAGGATGTTCGAACCCATCAGAATCGTCTCAATGAGGCGATTCTAATGGGTTCTAACGTCATAATATTTAACGAAAAACAATTTTCGTTAAAGAATGTCCACTTTTTCTGAAATTTTACTTATGGCGAAGGGACTTTTTTAGATGGTCGCTTAATAAAAGTGGTCGCTTAATAGACTTGGTCGCTCGAGCAAGATTGACTGTATTTTCTATAGTATCAGGAACAGTTATAACATTTATATTTCATTTTAAATTAATGTATATATTTTTTCTTAATTTTAGCGCTCTAATTTACACTTAACAGACTTTACAGAATGTCACAAACCCCTTTTTGGGTGACAAGTCACATTTTAACAGCATTTAAGACTTTAATGTACTACAAAACGGCGAGTAATTACCCATGTATAGTATATCTTTCGTATATGAGAGGGCAAAAAAGTGAGATGTTCCACAAGTTACTGTACAGTTAATAAGAGGGCAAAAAAGTAAAATGTTCCACAAGTTAATGTACAGTTAATAACATCGTTAAATTGACAAGACGAATGATTTGAATGAAATTGAATGAGTATGTAGAGCGAATCTTGAGTAAAATTCATGGTAGGTAAACCAATATCGCTAATTTTGTTCAGGGTGAACAAAATTAGCGATATTAATTACCTCCTTTTAATAAAATATACATACAGGTTAAATGAATAGCTTTCAATGTCTTAAAGAACCTGTCATACACTTACAAAATTGAATTATGTCAGTGAAATCGTGGATTTTTTCTATCTATTATTATTTTGAATGTACGCTAAAATCTTATAGTTTTTAGAGATTTTGGAGCGTTTTTGAATGTTTGAGTGAGTGATTTGAATAAAATGAATGGAGTGCTGAATGAGCGATTAAGAATGGTTTTGACTGGAATGACAGCCGATTTCAAGATTTTACTAACTGTAAAACAAAATTCTACAAATTGTATTATAACAACAGAAGTGTACTACTTTAACTCTAGATGAACGTTATAATTTGTAGACATCGGCGTCGTGTAGCCGAGATAATCAACGAATATCTGAGCACACGCCATTACATCCGATATGGATTACGATTTCAAAACGACGTTCAATGAAGCCTGTACTGACCTGATATTGCCTGCCTGGTAACCTTGAATGACATCAGGCAGTCTATTTAGATAAGAAAAAATGCATGTGAATAATCTTAAGCAGAACCACATTACATAAATTTCTTTGATTTCCATGATTATAAAATTAAACACGAATGTTCCCGCTACTGCTATTTCTCAGAAACCGTTGTTTGATACAATATAGTGATCAACTGTAAAATAAAATTCATTTCTGTGATCAACAGCAAATCTGAGTTAAATTTGGTAATCTACACCAAAACTAAATTCAATATAAAGCTTAAATTTTCCAAATATTTGACCTTGTTAAATAACCTTGCCCTTGACAGGTGACCTTGACCTTTGTACCAATAGAAATGTCTTATCACAAGCAATGTTCATGCGAAACGTGAAGGCTCCCTTCCTTTCCAATCAAAAGATATGGCCGTTGTTATTTTTTATTTATTTATTTATTTTTTTTTGGGGGGGGGGGGGGGAGGGGGAGTATAAACGGACAAACAGACAGGTCACAAACAATATGCCACCGCGTCGATAGATCGGGGGCATGAAAATGATGACATGAAAAATTGAAAAATAGAAGTTCAATTCCCTTCTCTTCTAAACAGATCTTTACAGTTAACAACATCGTGAAATTGATAAGGTGGATGATATTGGAATCATTTTGACTGAAATTGGTTGTGCGAGAGGAGAGATTTTTGAGTGTAATCAAAGGGAGGTAATCTAATATCGATAAATTTGCACTGGATGAACAAAATTAGCGACATTTATTACCCCCCTTTAATACATATGAATACAAATTCTATAAATATCTGTATATTTCTCCAAAAAGCAATCAGGCGCTCATTGTTTCATTTATTTCACTTAAATCAGCATTTTTTTCTAGTTATATCTATCTTGATTGTATTTGTTGATCTTATCTTTTGGTAATTTCGAGCGTTTTTGAATGGTTTGAGTGAGTATTTGGAATGGAACGTATGAATGGAGCGCTGAGTAAGCGATGCAGAATGGTTTTGGTCGAGATGAATGTCAATTTGACGATGTTTTTAACTGTAATCCTTTTGGTCGTATTTCGGATAAAATAAACCCCGAGATAAAAGATATAGTGTGGTTCCTTATGCACGAAAAAGGGCTCCCGTAGGAATTTCGTGCTGAAATTGATTTTTTGGTTTTAATTGATTGTTTAGGGGTCAAGTAATCACAAACTATGCGGGTCCAAATTTTCCGAGCCCATTCCCTGATTTTATGGACTCTCAAAGGAGCCCATATAAGCAAAATAGGTATTTTCCTAAAAGAGGGCTCATGAGATGTGAATTTTTTTTCCTTAAATGATTTCTTTTGTTTGACTGTGTAATTAGTGTGGATTGGAAAAAAAACGAAAATCCATGTTTTAAAAGCTTTTTTCACCATTTTATGGGCTCTCACTGAGCCCAAAATAGCCATTTTGGTGTTTTTATATAAGTGGGTTAAGGGAAAAAAACTTGTTTGTTTTGATGTGATTTCTTAAGCCCGGTTTGGTAATAATTATGGGTTGGCTTGGAATACCTGCATGTCCATGTTCTCTAGGGTAATTTTGGAATTTGTGCGGGCTCTCATAATAGCCCATACGAGCCGATTGGGGTGTTTTTCTTAAATAAGATTTACAAAAAATGACACTCCTTTGACCTTTCTTTTCAAATCACGTTCAATACCTAGCATTGGTTAGTGTTGATGTATATCATTTTTAAGATTTTAACTTATGATATGCTTTTTGATTGGCTTTAAAATGAGCCCATATGAACAGATTTAGGAGTTTTCCAAACTCGTGATTTTTGAAAAAATATAGCCCTTTTTATGGTGCCTTCTTGTACCACAAATGGTACAAATGTATATGAATCAATTTTTTAAAAACCTATACAGTTAAAACATAGTGAAATTGACATAGTGAATGATTGTGGAATTATATCGAAATGAAATTGAATGAGTGGGAGGAGCGCGTTTTGAATGACTTTTAAGGGAGGTAACATGGAATCGCTAATTACATTCAAAATATCAATTACCTCCCTTTAAATGTTTTGAGAATGAATGGATGGAGCGTAGAATGAATGATTTAGGATGATCTTGTTAGGAATATCTTTCAATTTCACGATGTTCTTAATTGTACCTGGTGCTTTGGCGCTAAATGAAGCCCATAACGAAGGGTGTGTGTGTGTGCGTGCGTGTCTGTGTGCGCGTGCGCATGTGTGTGTGTTTTGGTGTTTGCATAATGCAAATATACGACGAGAGATTAAAATAGAAAACGACATATTTCGTAAAATATGTTTGTTTTCAATGTTGCTCCCTCGTACCACAAATGGTATCAATGATCTCTTTGGGTCGGAAATATTCTGTTTAAATTTCCTAACCAATTACATTACTTTTATCGATTATATGAACCCTTAATAAGCCCATATGAGTCAACATGGTCACTTTGCCAACAATTTGGCTCAAGAAAAGATTTCTGAAGAATGGTATTTCTGAAGCCATATGAGTTAATGGCTGCGGGTCTCGGTAAAACAAATGTGAATCAATTTTTCAAAGCTCATACCTATTTCATTGGCGCCCAATGAAGCCCTTAAGAGCATTTATCGACATTCTGTAAATATACGATGGGTAAATATGTTTTTATTCAATGTTGTATTTTTGCTTTGACATTTATAAGTTTCCACGAATAAAAATCACGACGTCTAATTTTTGCTAGTTTATCCGCTTAACTCTTTCAAATTGTCGTTACTGCCCTTTAACGTCTTGAGTAAAGTATACATGTACATGTATATAGTGCATAGTTCGCTTATGCGTATAAATTTAGAACTGTATCAAACAACAAGTTCATCAATTAAGAGTAAGAGTTATAGATGTATGCAACAGCCTTCTTCCTTTGAAATTTCTATCAAAGACACACAATTGCTGTTGATAGGAGGTTTAAACTCACAGATTATTGAGTCCTTACGAATTGCCATTCTTTTAAATATTCTCAAGCATTCGCAGACAAAACGCCTGCATCAGTTAACTACATGTCCCTATTTACAGACACTCTTATTGAAATGTCTATTAGTATATATCTCATCTGTTCTGATAAAATTTGCTGCATTTTTTAAAACAAAATAGTGAATCTTCCTAAAAATCAAGTAAAAGAGGGGATACTCAGATGCATGCATATGGTTTGCAACGCTTATTACAAACAAATTCTTGTAACATTTTGTTACTAACATAATAGCTATATTATCTTTTATCTATTTTTTGTTAAATTTTTCATAGAAATCAGTTGCCGAAAATTCATGTCATTTACAACAACTCTATCATTTCAACTCGTTTTACCATGTTATAATCTCTAAACAGGTGCATTTATGTATATAAAAGAAACATCATGGACTAGACCAAATTATAGGATCCCGTCATTTAATGAAATGCACGATATTGTATGTCTTTCAAATTGCATCGAATTAAGAGTAATTTGTGTACATGTAATCTTGCATATTTTAACTATATCTTGCTGCATCGGGAATGTACGTTTGGTAGAGAACATCATTGGGCATGGCCATCTGATTCTTGTTTTAATTTTGCAACCTACCCAGTGCAAACGAAAGCCCTTGAAAAATGTCCCTATTCAATGGATGCATGTAGGTATTGAGGGCTCGTTATGGCTAAAGGAGGGACTTTCTTGCTGACCACATGTATATACTAAAAAGGCGATGTATATCAAGATAATGATTACCGGTATTTACTATGTTTTTTCTATGGTAGATATGCCTTCAAAGAAATAAAAAAAAGTTTTCTTAAGTGTATAGGTTGAAATTTATATGAAACAACCATTAGATTAGATATGAACAGACATTGTTATTAACGCTTCAATTGCAAAACTCCTGCAGTGTAGCGTTCCGGTAACAGCTATGCTAGTTAAAATCTAAAGAAACAAATTTTGACCAGCTAGTTTTCTTTGGTTATACAAGCGAAGAAGTAAATGCTTTTAAGAAATCACCAACGATTAACATGTTGTTTTGGTATGGAAGACGTGTGAAACGTGCACAGTGACAAGGAAAATTTCCTAGACAGAATAATAGTGATTGTTTTTTTACCAGTCATTTTGAAATAAGACCCACAAGAACAGCTCGATAACATCGAAAACTTTAAAACTCGGTTTATTAATGAGACTTGTTAAGAATCACACATGGGTATGGCACAAACAACAACTCATAAAAAATTGTAGCTCGGCAAGGTCAGAGACGGACCAGTCTTTTTATATCCATTTTCATGTATAATGTTTCATTTTTCGCATGTTTCGATGAAGTTCCCCAATTGATAAATGCTTCGAAATTTACCATTGAAAGAATGGAACAAACAGAAGGAATTGCATGCGTAAATAGTTGACTCAAAATTTAAGAATAATCTTTTAGGCTTTATTTTTTCAGAATGGAATTCCGCTAAATTCAGGAATTTCTGTCCCTTTTTTGCCTTACAAGTTCGAATCGTTTTATTGTAGAGTTTTTTACACGATAAAGTCATAATTTCTGATTAATTTAAAAAAAATCAAAAATCGCTTTTCCCAATCTGTGAAAAAGCAGCTTTGATTAATATAGCAAGTTTGATATAGTTGACCGGGGTTTCATATTTTAGGTTTTTCGACTACAATGCTTTTAGACTTGTGTAAGAAAGCTTCAAACTATAGAGTAGTTCCTTCAAATATTTGGAGGATATTCAAACCTGTACATATGGGCTTCACCAAGCGCGAATAATCATGTGTGGGCTTTGGATATTTGGTTCATTTTCTTAATTCTACCCTCATCATAACCCTACTTAATTTAATGAGGCTCCAGAAATGTTTAAGACAAGAAATTGATTTTCTCCCAACCATTATTAGGCATAGTGTCCGTGTTGGTTCATATAAGCTCATTAAGATCCAGTTAAATTGATTAAACATCTCGTTGTTGGTTTAGAGAATTTCCATCGACATTTTGTTTCAACCATTAAAGAATCATTTGCAGCAATTTTGGTACCCGTGAACACCATAAGAAGTGCCGCTGTTCTTTAAACGCAACTTCGGAAACTCAATGTTCGGCTCCTATCGGATCCTTTGCAAGCCTATCAAAAGGACTATTAGACTTCAAATATGGGCTTATTGCTTATTATACCAAAGCTATCTTTAATACAATAACGTGCTGAAAGTAATCGGAGAACGGTTCAACCGCAATGAAAATAACCTTTTTTTTTGTGACCCTTATTCAAAAAAGCACCCAAATCCGTTCGAATGGGCTATTTTGCCGGAGAGCCCATAAAATCCTGAAATGGTTATAGAGAACATACACTTGCAAGTATTACAATGCCAAACAACACTTCATACCAAGCATAGCTTAAAAAATCATCTCTAAACAAAGAAAATTTTTTCCTTAACCCATTTATAGGAAACAGTCAAAATTGCTATTTTGGGCTCTGTGAGAGCCCAAAAACAGTGGAAAAGCTTTTGAAATATTGGTAACTGTATTTTCTAAAATGTTCTAACACTAAATACATTGTTAACCTAAAGAAAACATGTAAGATGAACAAAAAAAACGCATTTCCTGAACCTAGTATTAGGAAAATACCCATTTGGCCCATATGGGCTCCTTTGAGAGCCCATAAAATCGGGGAACAGACTCAAAAAAATTGGACCCGCATAGTTTCCGATTGCTTGACCCATAAACAATCAATTAAAGCCAAAAAATCAATTTCAGCACGAAAATCCTATGGGATTACATAAGGCACCGCACTAATACACAGTGTGACATATTATCGTCGAAAAAATGCAAATTTTGGCAATAATCTTGACTATGCGCTATATAGATAGAAAGAGAGGATAAGAGTTTGTTTCAGTGTTAGATCGATTTATATTTCATTGAGTGAACAACAAAATCTATATTTTCACGAGTGGCATAGCCACGAGTGAAAATTTAGCCTTTGTTGTTCATGAAATGAAATATTAATCGATCTGACTCGAAAAACAAACGATTATTCTATTTCTTTATCGAAAAAATAAGACAAAATATGGAATTTGTAGGACATATTTTTGTAAAGCGCGTCATTTTGCACGTGATTGCTATGCAACGTTCATTGTGACGTCACTTATTTCGCCCCGCATAGATGACGTCAGATAGGGTGAAATGCACAAAAAAAGGGTATAAGTTTTTGATAATATCACTGCTTTTGCTGTGAGATCAAGAGATTATCTACCGTTATTTCTCGATAAACCACCAAGAAGTATAAAAGAAAAGTTCTTAATCCATCTTCATGCAGTCAGCATATATTATTAGTTATACGGTTTCTTGCCGGGGTATATGACGATTTATTCCCGGCTGAAAAAATGATGTCACCCGAGCCGTAGGCGAGGGTTGACATCATTTTTACTGCCGGGAATAAATCGTCATATACCCAGGCAAGAAACCGTATTACGAATTTATTATACTTCAAAGTTTTAGGGCTAAATATCTGCTCTTGCCTTTTTTAGTCGTTCGTATAAACCGATTTCTTTTAAACCACCAATATCCCTTAATGCGCCCCTATGAAAAGTAAACATGTACAAAATGACGTCATATATAGTTGTGACGTCACACTACTACACTCTGCGCTATTGTGATATGGAAGCGTTTGTTGGCTGAAACTGCGAGAAACTTGGCACTTTAAATGGACAGATTTGTACAAATTTTAGGTATTTATTGACATCTATATGATTTTTTATTTGCACATTATTAACTGACATCCTTTTCAACTGTATCCTAGTGTGTATATTCGGGTCGTGTTATCAGCAAAGCGAGAGAAACATGGCTGCCATTACCGTTTCGATTTTTTGTCTATGTTCACGTCGAGGCGCCTTAAGGAAACATTAGAGGTAATACCGGAGCGGCCGTAGCTATCAATGTTTGTCAGGTCAGCATTAACCAATGAAAATGCTAGAATTTTCTTTGCAGTATAATAAATTATTTTTGTATTGTGTCGTTGTCAACGCTACCCAACGTTTGTACCTCGCGTAGACGTGAACTTGTTGGAAATGTCACGCACTGGCTCATATGTCATTTACAACTACTGACTGACTAATGACCATACTTTCGATGCATTGAAATGTTCTTTATTAAGTGTCGACTAATCGTGTGAATAAAGGATTTCGAAACTATTTGTATTCTGTTGTTGGGCTTGCTGTTGGGGCATAATGAAGAGCTAGATCCACAGTGAATTGGCCATGTATTTTAAAGGATTTCTGAGCCAACTGTTGAGGGGATAACAAGCTAGCAAGCTAGCTCAATAGTGTTGAGATAACCATTTATGAGTAATCATGTTGTCGAACTGTACGTTGAGCTGAAATATCAATTCAACAAACAATTGTAATAATTATTTGCTTTTGAGCTTGCTTTTGTGCACAATAGCACAAATGTCAAACTTGCTCAACAGAAAATGGGCTATGCATTTGCAAGAATTTCTGTTGTTGAGCTTGCTTTTGATCAAGAATGTCGATCTGGCTCAACAGTGAATGGGCTATGCATTTGTGTGAATTTCTGCTGTTGACCTTCCCTTTTAGCTGTAAGGTCAAATAAGCTCAGCAGTAAATCGGCTGTGCAATTGTCAGAATTTCTGTTGTTGAGCTTGTTAGAAGCAAGAATGTCGATATTGCTAAATAGTGAATGGGCTAAGCATTTGTATAAAGATCTGGGGCCCGTTTTACTAAACATCTTACGATCATTTTTTGCGTAAGTCAAAAATTGAAATTGCTTCTACAGAAGTAACTAACTATAGAATTCTGCCATGCATCATCTCATTGGAATCGTCTTCTAAAGACGATTCCGATGAGATATTGCAAGGCAGAATCTAATAATGAATGAAAACAGCGATTTGCGATTTTGACTTACGATCATTTTTTTCGTAAGACGTTAAGTAAAACGGGCCCCTGTTGCTTAGTTTGCTTTTTTAGCATGAATGTTAAGCTGGCTCAGCAAGCAGTTGTCGTAACAGTTTTACTGTTACCGGCTTTTAAGCTGGAATATCGATACAGATCCCCATGTGTTGAACTTAATGTCGATTTTTGATCGTTCAGTCCACTTCAAAGACTCCCAAGAAGAATTTAAAGCACAGTGGTCAATCAGAATACGGAATAGGCATCGGGAATAATAAGGGCACAGACATTCCCAAAGGAAGTGGTGGCAAAGCGTAAACGATTAGCAGTGAAAATGAGAGAGTATAAAAAGAGGGGTAAAAAGGCGTGGCTCTCTTATGACACATTATTCGTAGAGGGAAAGCCAGTATATGACAATTAGCAGTGCGCCGATTGTCACAACACGATATTGTATTTTTGTTTGAATCTTGGACTGACAAAGACAGTGATATAGATTTTTCAGGTTATATTTCCCACAATTTTTACAGGAAATTTAAAAATCGTAGAGCGAAACGTAATAGTGGTGGCGTAGTTATATACTTCAAAGAACATCTTAAAAATGGTATAGAAATCATACGAAATCACCACGATAGGGTTATTTGGCTTAGATTGGACAATTTTTTTTTTGGCTTAGAGAAAGATATTTATGTCTGTGGAGTGTATATATGGGGTGAAGATTCACCTGCTTATAACTTTGTGCATGTAGATTTTTTCGATTTGATAGAAAATGATATAAACGATTTTGATGATAAAGGTATGTTGTATATTGTAGGAGATTGGAACAGTCGAGTTGGTCACCGAAATGATTTCATAGCTTTTGACAGAAATGACCCTTTTTTTGATGACGATGAATACACGCCCGATTATTACATGCCCCGGTCTTCAATAGACGGTGTTTGTAATAGTTACGGTACACGATTACTTGATCTTTGTAAGTCCACGGGATTCCGCTTTGTAAATGGCCGGTTATCAAATGATCTTCACGGGTCTTATACGTTTGCTAATTATAACAGTTCTTCCACTATTGATTATTTAATAGCCAAACCGGACTCATTTTCAAATTTAAATGATTTTTCTGTCAGTCAATTTAACTATATTAGTGATCATGCTTACTTGTCGTTTTCTGTAAAATGTCGAATATTGCAAGAAATGCGTAGAGACATTCATGGTGTTAGATACGCATGGGATGATGAGAAAAACAGGATTTCCGAGCTGGAATAATATCCAAATTAACTTACTTAAACCATTTAGTTTCTTCTCTAGATATACATAATAAGGATAATATAAACGAAACTTTGCATAATTTTTCGTCGGTCATTTCGAATGTAGGTGATAAATTATTTTCTTGTGAATTTTCTTACACTAACCATAGTGGGGTGTTTACTGAAAATCAACTAACGCATGACGCGGAATGGTTTGACCGTGATTGTAGGAATGCACGAGCATCGTATATAAATGCAAGAAAAAAATTCCATAGGCTAAAATCCGCAGAAAGTAAAAAGAGATTCTGTGAACTGAAAAATGAATACAAAAAACTTTGCAAGAAAAAGAAAAGGGAATTCGAAAAATTGAAAGTAGAAAAATTGTGCGCACTTGAAAACGAGAAACCGAAACAGTTTTGGAAATATTTTAAAAGAAAAAGTAAAAATGATAACGACATCAAATTAGAAGATTTTAAAGAATTTTTCTCTTCCCTTGGCACAGATATTTTCGATTCCATGAACGAAGAAGCCGATGAGTTTTGTAGAAATCATAATTTCGAATGTGAAACGTCAGCCTTTGAGGAATTGAATACACCCATTACTATTTCTGAAATATTGAAAGCTGTAAAAAGCTTAAAACGAGGTAAAGCAATGGGGATCGATAATATCATGAATGAGTATATCATTGAAAGTATAGATATTTTATCGTCGCATATTTGTGACCTTTTTAATGCAATTTTCGATTCTGGCTATTTTCCAGAAGAGTGAGCTGAGGGTATTATTATACCGTTATTCAAGAAGGGCTCTCGTGACGATGTAAATAATTACAGAGGTATAACTCTCCTAAGCTGTTTTTCAAAACTTTTCACAACTGTATTGAATAACAGAATAAATGATTTCTGCGAAAATAACAATATTATTTCCGACGCCCAGTTTGGATTCAAAAAGGGTGTTTCAACAACCGACGCTTCTTTTGTTTTGATGAGTATCATTCAAAAATTCTTGAATGAAAATAAACGTCTTTATTGCACTTTTGTGGACTTGAAAAAATGTTTCGATTCGATTAATAGAAATGTATTATGGATGAAATTATACAAAAATGGAGTTCAGGGAAAACTATTAAACATAATTAAAAACATGTATTCCAAAGTTAAATCTTGCGTACGAAATAACAACCAAACGTCAACCACTTTTGAATATTTAGTCGGATTACGTCAAGGAGAAATTATGTCGCCGATTTTAGTTTCTTTATTTTTAGAAGACTTAGAACTATATCTTCAGGGAAATATAGATTCCGGCATTTGTATTGATGATTTGACAATTATTATTCTATTATTTGCAGATGACATGGTTATCTTCGGAAAATCTCCTGCAGAGCTTCAAAATCATATGGATATGCTTCAAATATATTGTTCTGAATGGGGTCTCGAAGTCAACGTAGAAAAAACAAAAACAATGGTTTTTAGAAAAAGGGGAAAACTTCTTGCAAACGAAAAATGGTTCTATAATGGTAATCTGATAGAAACTGTCGACGATTTTAATTATTTGGGTACAGTTTTCCACTATACAGGAGGGTTTTCTCAAAACACTGAGTATATAGCGGGCAAATCATTAAAGGCTTTAAATGCGTTACTTAATAACTGTCTCAAATTCAAATTACCGGTAAATACACTATGTCAACTTTTTGATGCATTTGTTTCTCCAATTCTGAATTACTCGTGCGAAATTTTCACAAACACAAGGGCCAAAGACCTAGAAAGAATTCATCTTAAATTTTGCAAGCGAATATTGAACGTCAGAAAAAATACGAGTTCAATGGCAGTTTATGGCGAGTTAGGTAGATTCCCTTTATACACCAATAGAAATATTCGAATTATGAAATATTGGTTTAAACTATTAAAATCAGATAATATTATCTTGCAAAAACTTTATTTAGAAGGGCTGAAGTGCCTTAACAATGGAGGTAAAAATTGGATATACAATGTAAAAAAGATTTTAGATGATTTTGGTTTTTCGTATGTTTTTAATAATCCAGCTATTTACACAGAAAAATATTTCCTGTCGCTTCTCAAAGAAAGAATGTTGGACTGTTTTAAACAAGAGTGGAATCACAAAACAAACAACAGTAGTGTCCTAATGATCTATAAACATATAAAAACTACGTTTGGTCGTAAGTTGTATTTGGATTCCTTACCTCCAAAAATGCGTTTATACATTAGCAAAATCAGGCTGTCATCACATTCTCTTAAAATTCATTCAGGTCGCTTTTCTCAAAATAATATCCCACGAAACCAAAGATTTTGCACCCTATGTGACAAAAACGATATCGAAGACGAATATCACTTTATTTTAGTATGTCCTCGGTTTGCGTGTTTGCGTCGAAGATATATTGATTTAAAGTTTCATAGAAAACCCAGTATGGATAAGTTTATTTCACTTTTTACAAGCAAAAACACTTCTATCTTGAAGCAATTATCAATTTTTATTAAACTTGCATTAAACGAACGATTAAATCTGGTATAAAACACATTTCCTTCCACTATACTGTATTTTTTAAGTTCTTATGATGTAATTTAGATTTGTTATCTTTTTTTGTACATCCTCTGAACATGAATTTACATGAATTTAAATGAATCCTGAGAAACTAACTTACAGAGAGAGAGAGAGTGAGAGGGGGGGAAAGTTGGAGAGAGAGAAAGAGAGAGAGAGAGAGAGAGAGAGAGAGAGTGAGAGGGGGGGGGGGGGCTTTGACCTAAATGCATGTATTATATATGTTTGTATTTTTGACCATGTACTATGTACTTGTCTAAATAAAGTATGTTCTGTTCTGTTCTGTTCATAAAAGCGCTTTGTTTCGCACCTATGACGCAACAAGCAACAACGCTCACATATAACGTTCGCACTTATGACGTTAAGGTAACCAAAATCAACGAAAACGTTAAAAACAGGGCATTTCATGATTTGATAACAAAACGCCGTGTTTGGTTTGCTGCGTTTTGTCATCAAAGCTTAGTATACCTAAATGATCTGCAAAGACGAAGGTAAAACATTAATGATTTTTTCCCTCAAGCGTTTTAACCTCTATAAACAGATATACCTGAAAATGGCCCAAAGTTACTACACTTACGCCAGAGGCAATTATCCAGTGAACGGAAAATTCGGAGCAATGTCTCGAAAGCACAACTGTTGTACTTCAAGATCGTGCGTTTCTAATATAGAGGATATTGAATGAGTTGTCATTGAATACTGAATTTATTAAACGATTCATCTATAAACAGATAAAAACGAGGCTGCGCCGAGTTTTTATCTGTTTTAGATGACGAGTTTTTTTTAAATTTTTCTGAGTACAAATTTTATATTCTGTTTATAATATGACCCGAATTTTAGCGAAAAATCGTCAATATTCTTGGAATTCAACGTTTTAATTTTCCGCGAAACTTATAACGCCGTTTAAAAATGGCGTTAAAAAAAATAGATAATGGCGACATTTTCTCGGTTACAAAATAGCGTTACTATTCGCTCTGAGCTCATTTGCTTAATATCCACTAGTGTAATAACACCCGTGTAATATCAAAAATATTCAACGGGATTATTTCACTCCGGCGACGTCGGTCATTTCATAATCTTAAATCTCACACCACTCAGCTATTTTCCACACAGTCTTACCAGAGACTTCACTATGCGATTTATATAGATAAGGTCTCAAAGTTTCTGCAGACAGATAGCAAAACTTCTAATTACGCTATGTAACTATCCGGGCTTCTAAATGTTTGCACCCCGTGCAGGTGGCAAATTGTTGAAATGTCATGCACAGGCTCATTTGTCATATTGTAACCTATTGGTAGTCATTTGTTTAAAATGTAATTCTTTTTCATGTTAAAGCAGTCAGATGTGGCATACTCTGGAGGAAGAATGGGTTCAAATTTACATCTTGGTGAGTTAAACAAAAGGTCAAAGATAAGTACCTTGCTTTACAAAATGGACACTATTTAAGGGAATTTCAATTTTTTGTCTCTGAAATTCTTAGAAATTATTCCGAAAAAATGACAAACTTCAATGACTTTTTCTATGTCGTATAAAAAATTGATAAAGAAATTGGCCCTATGAGTGTCTTGATTCTAACCCGAGCATAAAATTTTAGAAATATCTCACTCACCACCTTTCTTTTTGGATCAGGCGTACTTCCGTTCATATCTTGATAATTTCTCAAATACTTTCCGATTCGATATCAATCGCGAGCACATCTCCCATTCGGAACACCGCTTGGACTTTTCCGTAAACTGGAAAGTACTTCTGACGTAAGAGTAGAAATATTTTGTAATTATCTAGGTTATTCGGCTTCGTGTGGTACTTTGGTTAATTCGCTTGAAGAAGAGCAAATTACTTCAACGCTTTCAGATTGTCCGTGGAGATCTTTTTGTCATGTTATAATTTGAAAGCAAAACGCAGCAAATTACTACGTTTTGTTTTCAAATTATAATACGCCCAATTTTAACCTTACATTTTTTTTCGCAACGCCATCTTCAGTAATGTTTGTGACCCCCAACCACCCCCCACCCCCGAAATAACTTATCGTCTTACTCGTATATCTGCATTTCAAACTTAATTAGAAAGACACAAAAGAGCAAATCGTTTAAGAGCGACTTAAATGAATTCCCTATCACTATTCGACTACTATTCGTTTCAAATAGTTAACAAACATTACCTTTTCTCAAAAACAAAATGGCTGTTTAGAAATTCATATCAGAATAACTGCGTGATCAACTCATTTCTTGATACGGGTCACGTGGACCCAATTCAACTTTGCTAGAAAGTGCAGACTGTCACGTACGAAAAAGTACGTGATTAAATAAAGAAACCTGTCATTTAATTACTCTAAAACGGTTTCGGATTTTATTTTGCCAAACCCGCTTTCAAAAGTTTTTTCTTGTAGTTAAAACCCTGCGGCGTGGACACATACCATTGACTTCCATCTTAAACCAGTATTTATAACATTCTATCTTATATATATTACTCAATATTACGAAAGGATCACTTTTTTCAATTGAATATTTTTGTATCGTGATCAATTTATACAAGTTTTTTTTATGTTCAGAGAACGTCCGTGTGTTACGTATTCAGATCTTTTAAAAGAATGATTGTCTGGATGCTTCTTAAAAAGAAAGGCTTGACCAAATGACATAACGGTGAAAAATCAACAATTTCGATATTATCATGAAAAGAGAAATTTTGTTTGTCCAAAAATGTAAAAAATTCTGTACACTTCAATAGCGATTGTGATGTCCTCGGGCTTCGATTTAGGCCTGACAACGCCCGTGTATACTAATTATAAGCCTCTTTATCTTATATTTTGGAATTTGATCCCATCCTTCAAGAAGAGCATGCCTGGGCTCCTGTACCGATCCCTGTTGCATCGGACGTGATGAAACAGATGTCTGTAACATGTCCCAAGCATGCTCTATAGGATTTAGATCCAGGGATCTAGCTGGTCATTCCATACGGACGATTGTGGCTTGCTCGATATATTGAGAGCACTTAATCCCCGCGAAAACCATGATTGAGCCCCCGCCAAACCGATCATGTTCTGCCACACACAAACTGGAATTAAACGCTTATTTGGCATCCTCTAGACCCTCTGACGTTTGTCGGTAAAGTCCTTACAAAACCTGGACTCGTCTGCAAAAAAGAAGGGGGGCCAGTCATTTCGTGTCCAGTTCAAATGACACCCGAGTACATGCTAAACGCATATGCAAGTCAAATCGGGTTAATGGAGTACGGACTGCAGGTCGTCTTGACCTCGAGCCAGCATCATGCAACCAATTTCTGATGTTTTGGGTACTTACTCGCACACCAGTAGCGTTCTGGAAGTCATTACGTATCGTTGTTGCATTGTCAAATCGATGACGCCGTGCCTAAACCATCCAAAATCAGCCTTGAATCTCATTGGTTGAGCGTTTGACACCCAGCCTGCAAATGCTTAACATTACCAGTCGTCATAAACCGATTCTACATTCGGAAAATAACGCTCAGGAACACACCAAGGGCACTAGCAACGAGTCTTTGAGAAAACCCAGAAATAAACATGCCAATGCCACTATTTATCTTGCTTGACTAAGATGTCACATGAAACGCATGTCGGCGTGGAAACTGAATGTAAAATTTTCGATAACTTTGTTAAGAGCTCGAGAATGTACCAACGTGCTTAAAGATACATGGTTGAATGAAACACCTTTTAGGGGGTATGCCTTTTCACAAGCTCCTCGTGCATAGTTTACATGCCGAATCTACTTTTTAAATCGGACTGCGAAGCAGTCGATTTATAAATACCGTTTTTTCAGAAATCCAGTCTGTTTGACCCACTACATTTTTACCATTATCTTCTGAGCAATGTGCTCAAACCAAATTAAGTGTTTTCAAACACCGAAGAAACGGCCTTTTCAGTCACAATCTACAAACTTTTTTTATCTTATTTACTTTTCGACAAATAGAGAAGAGGCTAATACAAAATTTGATGTAATTTTCGCTTTTAGTAATTACCAGTTAGTATTTTCAGTGTTTAAAACAAGATTTTCGGTTGAGCAAAGGAGTTGAAACGTACAATAGGTTAACTGTATAATAAATTTGTAGCACTTACAATATTACTGCTCTGATGTTTTTCTCGAACGGTCATTTACCAGTTGTAGGGCTGACAACCAATCAAATTCTGTTATAATTATCACTCGGTGAAAACGCGTAAATTCAGACCACGTGGTAGATGCAAATGGACATCGTCTGCTCGCAATGTGTCAATTAAGTTGTTTGTCATTGGTCAATAGTCATCTGCACTCAAACAGGGAGCATGGGAAGTTTACTTTTTGTTCGCGTGGAATGAGTACTGTTGACTATGTGTTAACAAATAGAAATAATTTTGTAATTTTGAAATATTTGCTTTCAATGAGCACTCTGATCACGCTCCAATCCTATTTTCAATAAATTCAATTTTGAGTATGAAGAAAAAATATTCAACAACAAATAAACCGACAAAAACATACGATAAACTGATATAGGATATTCTGCGTAATAAATGAACTGGCAGGGCGGGGTTTAACCGTGACGTAATTTGGCGAGTTTACTTTTCAATAGTTTGAGTTCTTTCAAATTTAAGTCAGTAATCATCGTTAACGCTTGCAAATAACTGTATCCTAAAACCTAAAGGATTCACGTGCTTTGAGAGAGAGAACACATTTCATCGTTTGGTTACCAAGGCCTCGTAACTTCAGCTTGATTAAGCTGAAGTTACGAGGATTTGGTTATCAATCTACGATTTAAGGTCTCGAGTTATTCATGTCGACTCTCTTTAGAAGTAGGTTATTTTAGATAAAAGCTGATTTCCCTTAACCTCAATTGCAACGACCCATTACTTAGGCTCCGCCCTGCCAGGGCATTAATCATGGATAATAGCAGTAAGAGCGATCTATTTTTAGAACAACTCACGAATAATCATAGGGTAAGTTCATATCGGACTCGGTTTCGACCCGAGTTAACCGGGTTTCCATCAGAACGACCTCGGTTCCGACACTAGTGATGTCATTTTAACATTTCAACCTCGATGCTTCTGATCCTGGGTCAGGCCGGTGTTACTTGGGTTCCAAAATGGCGTCGAAAATAGTGCACAACAATTCGATTACACAAAACAAATATTCTCTTTTACTTTAAAAGGCAAATACTTTTTTCTTATTTTATAAAGTATTTTGCACGAGTTTATCACATTTCTAAATTGTCATGGTTAATTAATTATGGTAGCGGTAAATGTGAAGTTTTTTCACTACCACCAGTATGTAATTCCGTTCACATGAATGCCCTTTCTGCGCATGCATATTACAGTCAATTTTAGATTATAACATCATCTAACGCGACTCCCGGGCTGCCATTTGAATTTCCCCATAGAGTGCTGCTAGATTTAATCGATTGGTCAGAAACCAAAGATATAAATAGCATAGTTGTCGATTTCATGTGTTTCTTGAGGGAAAATGCATTTATAGTATTTGGGAAAACCCAATGCTTAAATACAAACATGTTGGTAATCAAAATTGTAAATAGTTTAATGAAAAATGTTTGTTGCTAAACAGGCTTTTAAACTCTATAGAGAGAGGAATAATATTAACAGACAAGCTTTTAGCTTGGCGCGTGCTCATTATAACAACGTAAAAAATCTGCTAAGAAATAATTTAGACTAGCAGAGGGCTATCAAATCAGCAAACTTTCAAGATCGGACCCACGAGGTTGGATGAGCTAGCGATGTCCTCGAAAAGATGGAGTGTTAAGACAAAAAACTCACAAATTGGGCAAAGATTTTACCAACTTTTATTGTCCAAATTTGAGCCCTTTTGATTGGCGAACTATTGCACTATCCCAACCTCTCAATGATGTCCGATTTACAGTGCTGACAGCACTTTGATTGGTTACAGGGTCATCAAGTCCGAATATTTTCCTTTCTTCGTGTAAAAGAAAAATAAATTGGGTCAATATATTTACCACAAAGTATCCTTAAAGTAAAAAGTAATCTTTAGCAAATTTTGAGTAGTTTAATTTTATCAAGCAATGAAGCCTGTAATGATCTGATCACCTGTCTGATAACAAAACATGATATCAGGCAGCATATATTTAGAAACAATTTGCATAGACTTTCGCCTGAATTTCTACGAATTTTTAGGGTTTATTTTGATTAAACGATGAAAAATGATTGCATGATAATAGAATAATATGCAAGTGTCTTAAAATATCAATGTTATCTGGTCTCGGCTGCGAAAAATTATCATGACTTAGCAAAGCCTCGTCATTATAAATTCTCCAAACCTCGACCAAATAGCAATGATAGTTTAAGACAATAACTTTTCATTCTCTATATACAAGCTTCTCTTCCCACAAAGGTGCACTGCTTATTATTAGGCCATTAGACAAGTGGAAAGTTACATGTACAATAACTTGAAAATAGACAAGGTGAATGATTTTGGAATGGTTTTTGAATGAAACTGAATGAGTGCGATGAGTTATTTTTTTATTCAAATTAAAGGGAGGTTATCCAATATCGCCAATTTTGTCCAAGATGAACAAAATTAGAGATAATATCACCTCTCTCTAATAAAATTTGCACACAGGTTCTATAAAACAATTGCTATTTCTTCTTAAACGAAGCAGACGCTTACATTGTCATTTATGCCAATGAAATTGCATTTCTTTCTAGATATATCTTTTTTGAATGTAGTTGTTGTAGTTGTTGATCTTATCTTGGAGCGTCATTGAATGGTTTGAGTGAGTGTTTGGAATGAATGAATGGATTTTGATTGAGTTGAATGGCAATTTTGCGAAATAACTAACTGTATTAGGTGGTCAGATGTATTTTTGGATTAAAGTATTATTCAAAGATAATTACAAAGTTTGCTAGCAATAGCACCACCCCTGTGTTTAATATTTTAAAAAAAGCGTCTTCGAACGTTCAAAGAAATTACAAGTATACGTCGGGTTACCATTCCTCGAACATCGATTTAACCTTGAGCGGAGGTCATATTTTTCTCGTACATTATAATTCGTTAAGCAAAGTCATCAGTTTTTGACATTAAGGTGGCCATTACCAAAGACAAAAAGTCGATTTGTAATAATGTGTTAAAATTAATTATTGTACGGGTAATGAGGCATGTTCAAAGGATCGATACATCAACTTATATGAGCAATGGTCCTAATTCTCGTATAAAAATCGGGTCAACGTGCACTGGTCGTCAGAGGTGCCAAATATAACCTGTCCCGCCTAACTAACATCTCAAAAATAAGGTAAGAACTATTCTATTGTAGTTTCATTTGCCAAGATCATATGTATTAAATTGGTTAAAGGTATGGGTTCTAGGGAAAAAAGTACATTATATATTCTTTTGTTCGATTTTGTAAAAGAAGGAGATAAAAGAATACAACGACAACATAAAAAAAGGGGGCGGGGAGAATTTGGGGAAAAATCGAAGATACAATTTCAATTCAATAATTATTTCTCTCTTGTCAGGGCTAATAAAGACATTGCCAAAAATTGAATGAAAACAAAGAGGTTTAAATCCCTGCAAGCAATTATGGTGAGTCAATATTCATTGTGAAAATATGAATGTTGAACTTTCCTGATTTATATTTATTGTCTATAACTTATTGCTTAAGCAGGAATATTACGGGTTAAGCTTGACATTGGAATTTTCTTGGGCTTGTCAGTACTTTATGTTTGATTAAAGGCAAACATTAAATAGAAATCATCTCAGAAACTAGTCGTTGGGCATTAATATGTTAAAGCATTAGAGCATGAGTGTATATCTTTTATTGATCTCTCTCAGATTCCATTGAGATTTGGTCAGACAAACGTACAAAGCGGGGTGCCATTTTTTCCGCATGCGGCCGGTTTCCATAAAGTGAAACTGTTTTGAGCGTCCTTTGTGGAGTCAAAAGCTTTAGCTACTCTTTCCTTTTTCCCGAAATTTGGTTAAGAGTAGTCTAGATTAAACAAAAAAGAAAAAAAAATGCGGAAGAAAATGAATAGAAGGCGTAGTCTGAAACGAAACCATCATTTGTGGAGAAAAAAGAAAAAGCTTTTCACAAGCTAGTTCTTTTTTTCTCATCTTTCTTTTCTACAACGTGGAAAAAAAATGAAATACCAATTCTTTCATTACATTTCCGAAGAGTATTGCACGGCGTGTGCTACCTTCTAAATTGCATTTTTATTTCATTTAAATGCGAAAGGATCAATTTGGCATCTGAATCATTAGACTACGAAGAAGGTCCGAACAGACAAATGTATGGAATGGCGGGAACGTGTATCAACGACATCTAGTGTCTATATATAGAGAATAGATGGTTGGTGACTTGAGATGGAAAAGTTTATCGGGCTCGGCTGCGGAATTTATCTGGTGAGCCGGAGGCGAACCGGATAAATTCCGCAGCCGAGCCCGATCACGTGACCAAGTGACATGATAAAGCCGTCAAGTGATCAAGTGACCTGATATCAACAAGTTTATCATATCCCCTTTTATCAGGCAATATATATAGCTAGTGACAGGATAAATCACGTTATGATGTTACGTTTTTTACGTCGTTTAAGACTTTAATGTCATCATTTCGAGGTCACGTACACGCTTCTGCACGTTCCTCCGGAATGATGATTTTAAGTAATCTTCGCCGACTTATAAACCACTAGCTCTATCTATACTAACTTTTTCACTCGAATATATCGCTATTGAAATGACATTGAAATGTCTACTTTTAGCCCCTGTAGAGTTTCTATACCTTGGTTTATTTGACCCGAATTTAACCTATGTGGCAAAAAATGCTTAAATAACAATTGCTGACGTATTGTATCAATTAACAAAATATATTTTACATTCAATACCGTTTGTTATTCATTCCTATGAAAGCAAGTGCAAAGCCGAGTAGGAATAATCAAATGATTAAATGAGACTTACCTTAGTAAGGTGAAATTTGGTCATGATTTCATTCATCACCAAATTCCCTCTAGGCTCACACAGATTATTCGCGGCACCTGACAGCCATGGGATCTCATATTTTAGCGTATGTTTCGAAACGCAATAGGTTTAAGAAATTAGATTTGTAGGGTGGTTGTGGGTGGGCGTGTGAGCCTGGAGGGAATTTGGTGATGAATGAAATCATGACCAAATTTCACCTTACTAAGGCAAGTCTCATTTAATCATTTGATTTCATCCATCACATAATTCCCTCTCAGGCCTCACAGATTAGTTCAGAGTTAATTTCTTGAAATATTGCGTAGGCAATGCAGAACAAGCCTAGTTACGAGCGTATCTAAAACCTAAGCTCAGACAATATTTCTAACATTTGAACCACGAAAGCCCACTTATCACACATTTTAAAGATATATCATACACAATATAGATATTAACTATGTCCAATAACTCAACATTCCGTTGTATTATTATATCAAGCAATATTACTCTTCAGGTATAGAAATGTATTGCTGTTTGCAATAACATTTTTTCAAGTATCCATACACGAAACCATTCGTTTAATTAATTATCATTATTATTACTATTATTTTTTCATCAAAATATATTTCAGTGTACTGCAGTTTAATAAGGTTGTGTATTTCAAGCAAAGCACTACATCTATGTATTTAATGCCATTTATAATATCATGTTTATGGATGATTATTCCGATTTGATTAATTATATTTGATATTTGATTATCTCTTAAAGAGGAATATCTTTGCAGTAATTATAGGAAATGACCTTTATGTAGGCTATAAGGAATATAAACATTTATAAAGATTTTATTTTTTTTTCCTTTTATGAAAATGAGTACTGTAGCTTGGAAAACTATCCTGGTTCCGACTGATCCCTGGTTGCAACTAATAATTACTATTCCGCATTTGTAATATATGTATTAATTTGCTACAGCTCGATAATTTGTTTCAACTTCCAGTTCACAAGGTTTCAGAATTATTTCCCTATATCTTTTGGCATTGTATGATGATTAACTGCTCATGATGGAACAATGTCTTGCTAATTAGAAGATGCAAAAACGTAGCATTATTTGTCATACTACTTCCAACAAATGCCTGATTCGACATTAAAGTAAATGCAGGAATGTACACAGTCTGAAAGTTAAACTAATTGAAGTACCGGTTTGACGCTGTCAACTTTATGTGATCTGACTGTGTAATGAATAATTTCAAATAGTCTTGTAATCGTTCTGGATTCTGTGTTGCTCTATTGATGTATTGTAACACAAATTAAAGCACTTATTCCTACATGCATTGTTTGTCATCGTTCGCCTTGTAAAAGAGCAACCCATTTTACACTGACTGTATGTCACATGTATGCAATATCTTCATCACATACAATTGGTATTTTGGGTACAAATCAATGTATCCCTGAGAGGCGTGTTCTCAAATTTACCAGTATGTGTTTATATCTTAAATATACAAAATCCCGCTGTAAAAAATACATGTCGAGTAAGTTAAGCAGTATGAATAAGCAATATGAGGATCATATCCAGGAGTGTAGATGTACCTTACCCTCACTCCCCCCTCCCTCTTTCTCTGAGAGGTGAGCGGCCTTCTCATTTTGAGTGAGAAACTGCTATTTGTCGATTTCTTGTGTACATGTAAATATCTGAGTTTTCCTGTCATTCAAGATACATAGACGAGGTAGCCAGGCCATGCTGGACCTCAGTGCACAAGATTTCGAACGTTTCCAAAAGACAACAACTCTCTAAGCCAGTCCCTTGGCGTCAGCTAAAGAAATACCTTTGACGTTAAGCTATTGGTCAGGTGAGGGTCATAAGAACTGCCTGCTCAATTTATTTTGAGTGGGTTAGAGACATCCCCCCATTGCCAATTTTGAGAAATTAGTGAATATCAAAGATGGTCTGTCTATGAACCCTACCGATACTTTCTACATCAGATTTTTATTCACCTAAATAGGAGGGGTTAGATTGGGGTCAATAAAACCGCACTATACTACACTATCGCTTTGAACAAAAATGTCCTACTTTATTCGATTTTTTGACATAAAATTTGATGTCACATTAACAACTTTTCAGAATCGCAGCAAACTTTTTTATTTCAAATCTCTTACAAGAAGTTAACTCTTTCTAAAAATCGATGCTTATCAAGTTTTTAGGTGTATATATAATAACCCATATGACAGAAAGTCTGATTATGGAACAATCGGTTGTACACTGTAGCCTTGATCCTCGGGATCGATCGATAGACAGATCCTTGATTGATTATTTAATTGTTTATTTCAACCTATTATTTACCCAAATGATGCAGTAGAATTTTGTATAATCCAAGATTATTGCCCTGACAGGGCGGGGCCGAATGATCGGTTCGTTGCATTTAAGGTTAAGGTATATCAGCTTTTTTCTAAAAGAAAAAATACTCAGTTTAATAGACAGTTGAAATTCTTTAGAACCGAAAGTTGGCAACCAACCCTCGTAACTTCAGCTTGTACAAGCTGAAGTAACGAGGGTTTGGTAACACAACGATGAAATGTGTTCATTATCGCTCAGCACTTGTATCCTTTTGGTTTTAGGAAAAAGTTATTTACTCGCGTTCGCGACCATTTTCGGCTAATTTTAAAAAGAACCAAAACTTTTGAAAAGTCCACCTAAAAATCCACCTAATTACGTCAGGCTTAGCCACGCCCTGTCAGGTGAATAATAACGCAGTATATGTATATTTCCACAGGAAAATGCAGATCGTTGCCCTATTTCACCGACTCATAAATCACAATCTCTAGAACAACAACTTTTTCACTCAAGTATATCGCCAATGAAATGGCATTGAAATGTCTACTTTTAGCCCCCGTAGAGTTTCCACCGCACAATCCCGTTGAACAAAATTCCTACTTTATTTGATTTTTGACAAAAATAATAAAAAAAATTAAAAAATAATATGATATCAAATGAACAACTTTTCAAAATCGCGGCACATTTTGTGATTTCAAAACTCTTACAAGAAGTTATCTCGATTCAGCTTTGAGAGGTTTATAGTATAACCTATATGTCTGTAAGTCATAGAAGTCTGATAGTGGAACAATCGCCTGTGTACTTTGCCCTTGATGCTTAGGTCTATTTAAAGATAGATCCTTGACCTAATATTGATTGCTTGATCCAGTCTTTCATTTGCCTTTGCATTAGTACTTTGTATGTTTATTTCCACAGGAAGATGAAGATCGTTGCCCTATTTCTCCTCTCTCTTATTGCCCTTGTATCCTGTACTCCTCCCTATGGATATGGACCGGGATACAGACGAGGTGGATTTTTGGTTATAGCTGGAGGAGGTGGCGGTTATGGTAGGCCTTATCCCGGATATGGATATGGTTACGGCGGCGGTCTTTTAGGCTATGGATACGGCAGTCCTTTCGGGTATAGTGGTGGCTTTGGGTACGGAGGTGGCTATGGATACAGACCCTATCCAATAGGCGTTGGATACGGTGGTTATGGTTACGGAGGTTACGGAGGTAAACTTGGCTATGGAGGCGGCTATGCTGTCGGTTTTGGATACGGCAGAGGTTACGGTGGACATGGTTACGGGGGTATCCGAGGAGGTTATATAGGCATTGGATATGGCCGAGGTTATGGAGGTTATGGAGGAAAATTCGGATACGGGGGAGGTTACGGATACGGTGGAGGTTACGGATACGGAGGAGGTTACGGATACGGAGGAGGTTACGGATTTGGCAGAAAATTCGGCAGAGGTTACGGCAAGTATTACTAGGTAAGTCTCTTTTTTTTATCTTATCACACACTTACGGTGTCCTGAGTGCCATTCTAGGAGTACAGTTAATCACATCAATCATTCGTTCATCTATTCATTTATTCGTTCATTCATTCATTCAAAACACTGACTTCAATCACTCAAAAAAGGCTACGAAATAGTTTGAAAACGCATCAAATCGATCAAAACGATTTCAGTAAGTTACATCATGAAATTGACATTCACCTCACTCAAAACCATTCTAAATCGCTCACTCAGCGCTTCATTCATTCATTCATTCAAAACTCTTACTCAAACCACTCAAAAACGCTCAAATCCATTGTAAAATATATAATTAACAACTTCATTCAAAATAAATTTGATAGAGAAAAAATCGCGATTTCACTGACATAATTCAAATTGATAGCGTCTCATAGGTTCTTGAAGAAATAAGAAGCAATGTATAGAATTTGTAGGCTTTTTTTCATTAAAGGGAGGTTATTAATATCGAAAATTTTGTTCATCATGAACAAAATTTCCGATATAAGATTACCTCCCATTAAATTCACTCAAAAGTCGCTACACACTCATTCATTTTCATTCCAAATCATTCACCTTGTCAATTTAACGATGTTGAAAACGGCTATCACGAAGTTCTTAGCTGTTATGTTCATCATGCTTGAACACATAAAAATTCTTCAATTAAAAAGCCTTGTAGCAAGTTCTGATTGAAATAGTTTCCCCTTCTGACTTAACCAGTTGATTATCTACTGTATCTTCTTTATTACAATGATTTTAATATACTTCTACTACTTCTACTTCAACTACTACTACTACTTCTACTCCTACTCCTCCTCCTCCTCCTCCTCCTACTACTACTACCATTATTATTATTAATAATAAAAATAATGATGATGATTTCTTTTTGATTGTGTTTATGATTGATCGTCTCCTTTTCAAAATTTAAGCGTACATTTGAAACGGCATTGATTTTATGACGTACTGTTTTGATAATTTTAAAGGTAAAAGTTTCATAAGAAGTTTTTTAAAACTTTTCCAGGTACTCTGACAGAAACATTCCCACCCTTTCGACCCGGTCCTGAACAATGGAACAACGATACGAAGATACAGTTCAAATTTAGATTATTTTTAGATAATGTAGTAAAAGACACAGCATTCCAGAACTGAGTTATATTTTTCCTTAAAAATATTAAAAGAGCCTGTGCGTGACATTTCCAAAACTTTCAAAAGTGCGTCAAGCAAAGACTCTGGATAGCCTGTGCATCTGCACAGTCTGACCAGAGTCTTCTCTTTGCATTTTTTGTTCGAATTGTCACGCATAGGCTCAAATGCTATCCCATGTATCCCAACATCTGACATCCCGACTTTCTTTAAGGTAGTGGACCCGTAATAGTTACGCAATTTTTCAGAGGCAATGAACCCTAACAATGTTACCCGATGTTTCCTAAAGATTTCATTAGGAAACAAGGGGCAACGTTGTGAAAGATCATGAGTTCTAAAATGTTGCGGAACTACTACGGATCGTCTATCTAAACCCGCCAGCACTTTCAGTAATACAATTTTAACCAATTTCCAAATGAAAATTTGAGTTTGGTCAAAAACCTTCATACTCGAGGTTTTCACGCCGTAATTGCGATGTCATAGTGCACCTCAAACTCTCCTTTGGCGATTTTACTGCGCTTTTAAAACAGTGACGAATTACTTTCTTTCGCGATTTACTGAGAAACTATGAATGATATTCATATTACCATTCAGCTGATGAAATTATGTTTAAGCAATCAACAATGACCTTACGTCGTTCATTCACCTTTAGATGAAAGTGATTTGCAACCGGTATATGTTCGTAAATGATTTTGCACGACGTACTAATTTTGAAGATCATCATATGAACGCCGTAGGAGCGTATTAGAGACAGAAATTGCGAAGCTCGCAGTAAAGTCACCGTACAAGCGCCACTGCCTTGATTCGACATTTTCGATGATCTCTTATTTCTCTGTGCCGGCGTTGCCATAACGCTCAAAATTTAAAATTAAACCTCGCTTTGCGCGTGAACTTGCATGCAAAGCGGGGTTTAATTTAGAACGGTTTGCAGCATTTTGTCAGCCTTAACGCAGGGTTGGTTTCTTTGTGTGACCCGACTGAAAAACAACAACAACGGGACTCGCCCGAGTCGGAAATAAGTTGGCATGACCAAGGCCCAGAAGTACTGAGGTTAAAAGGTTAAAATAACATCACCAGTGTGGAAACCACTTTGCTATTGCACTTGGGTGTAGAGCGGGATAAAATTTGCAATAATTTTGCATTGATTGGTCATCCTGAAAGCAATTCAGGTTAACAAAGATCGATTATATTAATTACTGGTGAAAAGCAGATTAAAATGGCGATTGTTTCAATACGGATATTGTCAAAAACCGATATGAAAAGAAAAACAAAAAAACAAAAGAAAACGTTTTGGAGCATTGTTGGTAAATAAAAGCATCTTGTTTTTGGTGGACGTTTACGTTCATCCGATGTTACTACGTGAGAAAAAGCCAGTCAGATGTTAATAGCTTTTCAAAAAAGTAATACCAACTAGCGTTCAAGTTACTCTTTTTCAAGACTTGTTTCCGACAAGCAAATGTGCATTTTCGAAACGGCGTGATAGAAGGATTCTATATAATTTGTAAAATATCTAAATACCAATTTTGATTACGAAACGATTAGTCAATTTTTACCCATGACTTTAGACTTTCGCGCAAGAAAAATAAGGGTAATCCGGTGGTTCGCTATCGTATTTCCTCGTGGTCTAAGGCAGACAACAGCTAAATGGCTTTTTGACCAGATTTTGCCCCGACACTACTATGTGTGTAGATTATACTCATGCACTTTTCGCCGAGAAATTTGGTATGCGTGTAGAGGATACATAAATGCTCTTAGACAAACACAAACGATGAAGAAAAGTCAGGTTGTTTGACAAAAAATGGTGACAAACCTAAAAAAAACCCAAGCGAAGTCACTCACTCCTAGGGCTAGAACTCGCCAATTTTGCTTAGTTGTACCCTCTACTTTTATTTCCTATAAGAAAAACCATTTATCTCGACAGTGATTCTAAAACTTGAAATGAAAATGATTATTTTGGTTTACAAATCAGTCAAAAACTTGCTCCACCGTTAGTTTCGTATCGAAAAAATCGATCAGGTGACACGAACCTTCTGGTGTCGGCGTGGCACATTACACCCTGTGAATTTGAGGCTTTAAACGTGATCCAGGCCGTATACGAGTAAGGCCTAAAGGTAAGGATGTTGAAATTAGACTTGTCATTCTGTATACCGAAATTTAATAAACATTTTGTTGGAATTTCTGCGCGAATTGCTGCGGGCGGCCTCGACCTTTGGTTTGTTTATTGTTTCCGGTAGAAAATAAAATAAGAAAATCATAAAAGCATCGTTTTATCGGGATAGCTTAAATTAATTTCAATTTTTTAATCGTTCATATACAAAGGATTGGTTGAACAATTTTTTCAATACAATTTTTAACCCTTTTTCGGTCCTGCCAGTGAAATCACTCCGGGTGGCAAATGACACTGTTGTTTCGTTTGACAGTAGAATAAATAATACACATTACCGTACCGCTCGCTTCGCGCCCACGGCCTTTGGCCGTTCGCGAGCTCGGCTCGCTTTTACGTTTTAAGAAATTTCAAACGTAGGTAGGCAATATGTCATTCCTACTCATGATAAAGGAAATAGTACAAAAAAATTGATGAAGAATGTCTTTGAAAAATTTTTGGGAGGTGGCCACTGATATCCAAAAGTTTTCACGATTGTCGACCGATGAATAAATGACCAGCAAAGCACGATAAATAATTTATCGAGGGAATGGGCTTTATCTTCCGTTTCTTTTTTAGAATAATAAAAGTCAGTCTAAATTAAAGCTTTTTGTGTTGATACCGCAAGAAAAAAATAAATAGAATAAAATGAAACGAATTAGGCTTTATTGCATACTAAAGTGATTTTTTTAAATGAAGTTTGTTCAGTTCTTATATTATTGTATAATAACATGGACAGTAGTTTTTGTAAAGTTCTTGACAGTATATTTTATGATTATTGTAATTCTGGCTATGTCAGAATATTCATATCTGCCTCTGGTATTTTTTTTTAGGTTACTGGCATTGCACAAAGCATGGGATCTATTGGGTCATGAAGACACGAATTTTGTTTAAGCTGTGTGTGCTGAGTAGGTCATAACATATCACTAACAATATATTTTAACACTGGACTTAAAATGCAGTTTTTTCTTTATGAATTCAAACTCTTCTATGATGTACTTAGCCAATGATATCAAGAATAACTACAACATTTCAACAAAGAAGACAAAAAAATTATCAATAATTTTTATTTTTTTTATTAGATTCTTAGTTCGGTTTATCGTGACAATTGTTTGATTGGAAGCTAATCCGACAGAGAAAGACAAAAACTATTAGATCGCATGTTCAAGGACTAAATGAAATAAAATGCAAAAAAGTCGGTCGTTTTTCTCAATGCGTTTTTCTCTAAGTCTAAAAACGTGAAGATACATACACCCACAAATTTATTCAGTGATAATTTGATGTTAGGATTTTTCTAAAGCACACTCTGATATTTGCAAAGAAGTTTTGTCATGGAATGCTTGCGGTCATATAACTATACATGTTCACTTGTACAGAAAGCATTGCTTTTGAAGACTTATGATAATGTAAATGATAGTTTTTTTCAACATTTTCAAGATACTAAATTCGCTTACAAAACTTAATAACTTATTTGTGCTACAATGTACCTAACTTAATTTGTATAGGCTCTTTGTATAAGTAGACAAATGAACATGTCATACATACATTCATTGACTCAAGAATTTGTTCCCAATTACTTAAACCCGGTCTCTTTCGGTGAATACAAAATAAAAACCCGACAATTCAAAAATAACCTGAAAAACAACTTTTTTCTAAGTATTTCTAAGGTAACAATGTGGCGCTTTTGATCTTGATTAGAAAATAAAGATAATTATCCTGACTTTAATTTAGTAATCATCTAATTCTTTTAACGGTGAAAATCAGGAATATTTGTTTGATTGTATTTAGTTGAACCAAAAGAAAGGTCACCTTATCTTTTTAATTGGTGAATCATCTTTCAAATTGGGAAATATTCAACCCGTTTTCTTGAATAATGATATACCTTTTCGCTAGCTTTAAGTTGGAATTGCTTATTTCATTCTGAGATTGGCTCTTTTTTTCGTGGGGCTTTTCTTTTGTTTGTCTTAGCATATGAGGTAATCAAATTTCTTTTCCGTCGTGGAAAAAAGAAAAAATAAAGCAGATCATATTTATTTTTGGTATGGTTTTTGCCATTCTCGTGTGAGCATCAATGGAGACATGGTCGATTTATTTATCAAAATACGCATATGAGATTGCGACCATCTTGATTTTTTTATGGGTATCTTTAAACTGGCCATTCTTGGAGTGTATGAAATTCTAAGCTTGCACAAGGCAATGCTTTCATCGTTGTACTATGAGCTGAAATGAAAATACAACAAATTTAATGAATTATACTGATTATTACGGAGTAGTCAAAACTATGAAGATAGCTTTAGAATAATACAATTTTGCCCTTATATGGCTGCCCTAAAAAATATCAAAGAGAATTAGACTTCCCGCAATGACCGTAATAATCCATAGTGGATAGCCGTATTCACTGTTGTATGATGTGTATCTTCTATCTTTGTAGTCCTTCTTACAGATCAACAGATTTTAAAACTGGACTTGTCTTCATAAAACGTGTTTTAGCCTTTTTTTGTTTTCTATTTTCTCTCACTACTTAATGAATGGAAGACAGAGACAGAGAGTCGAATTTTCAATAAACACTGTTCGGACCCGATGGCAATTTAATTTTTATGCTTACATCTTGGAGAAAGCTGAAAGATTTTGGACGATTTTTGATCTTAAATCAAACAAAGATATGGAATTTTTAATTCTTTACTATTTAATGATTTATCAATGTCATAAAGTAAAAATATTGCGGATTCACTTTTTAACCATACTAAATGAGGTTCGGCGATCATTCCATGTTTCGGCCGCCGTTTCTAAAATTGCTAGATTCAAAGTGGCGGGACATGCTTTTAATACACAACATTCATTCAACATTCATTTGGTACTTTTTTCATCGTTCTATGAATAAAAAGAGAGAAATGATCGTCATTTCACATATCAATATACATGCTAGTTTATACAATTTTGATCTTTGAGCGGCCAGCTTGAATAGAACTGTTGAAGTGACCAGATTTATACTTAAATTAAAGAGGTATGATAAACCTGTAACTTGCTTCTTTTTAGTTGGCTCTCTAATGATCCACAGGTATCATATGACATATTTACTAAATGGTTAACGCATTGTGTTTTGCGGGTATTTTCTTTTGTCGGCGGCTATGCTCAAATTCTGCGACATACGAGTGACTAAACATACAATTAGTTCAATTTTACTTTATTAAACCTTCATTTGGTACTTATTTCGCAATTCTATGGCTGTTGAAAAGAAAGATATTGTCATTTCAATCACGAAACTGCTTGAAAATTGGAGACCATTGTGATCTTAAGCTGGTCATCTTGAAAAGGTCGACCTTTATGTGAACAAACTTTATCTCAGATTATAATCTCATGTTTGACTTTTCATTTGGTTCTGATATGATAATTTTGTGGTGGCTTTTCATTTGGTTCTGATATGATAATTTTGTGGTGGAATGAAGAACTGCTGATTTGCTTGTATGCATACTTGTGGATTGGAGGTCATTTTGTTTTTGGGTGACCATCTTGAAAATGAAAGAATTCAAGGTGGCCAGACTTGGAATTTGATCTACTAGGTCTGAAGAATATATGATGAAAATTTCATGCTTGTATCACAGGCTGAAGTATTTTGTCCATAATCCGCTGCACGATTTATTGTATAGTACAGAATTCTGTCCTCGTATTGCGATGCTATTTTTTTACACTATGAATGCTTTGTGCAAAAATTGAGACTATTAGACTGTATCTTATAACTATACAAATACCCGTATGATAACATCCCGTATGATATTTTTTATGATATCACATAGTTATTTTTAGAACATGATATAATGTGGTTATTTTTCGAAACTTGCATTTCAGATAGAAACACCGACGAAAACAAGACGAATATAGGTTATAAGATAAATATAATACATTCTTAGTGTATTGTATGAAAAAAATATCAAACTCGGTTGTGAGAATTAATAATTGTCTCGGCATAGCCTCGACAATGATCAATTCTCCCAACCTCGTTAGATATTTTTTTTCATATAATACACTAAGTATGTATTATATATGTATATACCAAGATCAACCTGTGCAGATGAGCAGTCTTATCTAAGAAAAGAAATAACATTGGGAGCAAAGTATAGTCCCCTTTTTATATGCCGCCGAAAATGGTCGTATATTGGTATCATTCTGTCCATCCGTAAGTCCGTCTTTCAACATATATGGTCGAATTGTATAAAACTTTCACAGACTGATGTTCCTAGTTACTTGACCTTGCGCATATTGTCGGGGTTTTGCGATATATCTGGCTGAATCACAGGAAAAGGGAGACTTTATACCCACAATATTGTGAACGCAATTTATCCTTCTACTGGTCGAATAAAAAGGAAAATAAATCAACGGAATATACTAAGTCAACTGACCTTAGAAGCAGGCATTGTGAATATTTCCGCATCATGGAAAGGGGGCCTTCAATTCATAAACCTTGTTTACGCACCTTTTCAGGGATGCACATATTTTTATGGTCGTAACTCCTCCTACATTTATGGTTTGATTTGGATGAAACTTTCACAGAATCTTCCTAGTTACCTACCTCATCTTGCCCATATTGTCTGAATTTTGAAATATCTTGCTGCGTCCTGGAAAAAGATGCCAAAATGCCAAAACCCATGCGAACTCAAGCCTTCTGCATTAAAGATCAGATTTCATTTTTTCCAAAGAATGTTCCAAATTACCCGACTATGCGCTAATGTAAAAGTTTTGTTATATTTTGCCGCATCATTGTAAAAGGGGCCTTACAACATTATGTCGGTTTCATACAGGCTCATGTATTCCGACTTGATTGGACCCAATTATTAATGCTCACCATACGAAGAGGGTTGTCTTCAGCTGTTTACGAAGATATGCGTCTGTATAAAACCAACAGAATTACTGTAACCCGCAAATAAATATTCGACTCCGTCGGGATTCGAACCCGGGACCTCTGTGTCCCAAATCAAGTGCTCTACCACGTCGCTATAAAAGCTAGCTTGTACGGCAAGGCAGTACAAACACCCCTTATACACAACCCGGCTACATACACCCCCTCGACAATTAAGATTCTTCCACGAATCTTCTCAATTCAACATCATCAACTACCTAATCACATTACCACCACATCATTTGGGTTATTTACGGTGGGCGCCAAATGTAACCCGCAAATAATTATTCGACTCCGTCGGGATTCGAACCCGGGACCTCTGTGTCCCAAAGCAAGTGCTCTACCACGTCGCTATAAAAGCTAGCTTGTACGGCAAGGCAGTACAAACACCCCTTATACACAACCCGGCTACATTACAAAGATAGGTACCCTGTCCTTCAAAAGTCACGAAATGCGCACTTTTTAAGGAATTTCAAAATGTCCAATTCAGAAATTCTCTGAAATAAATTATGAAAATGACTAATTCCGACGTCTTTTCTGTGCCAGATATAAAATTACTGAAGAGAATGACATTGTAACTGTTTGGCTTCTTACAAAAGCATAAAACGTTCGAATAAGCCCACCCACCAATGTTAAATCAGGGGTACCCTGAAATTCCAACCAAATTCGTCGTTTTCCTTAACGTTGTTCGGATCGAAATTGGTTATAATTTCTCCTTGAATTTTCTTTAATATTTGGACTAGCCCTCGTTTTAAATGCCAGATGAAAGAATTCTTTTTTATCAAAAACCAAGTGGCCGTATAGACGTTCGTTTCAGTGTAGAATGGGTGCGCGGATTTATGCGTCAATTTGTTACGGTATTAATATCGGTTGTTTACAAAACATAAAAAAGAAAGATTTAAGAAGTCAAAAGTTAATTGAATTAGCGATCAATAGTCATAAAAATTGTTTTTTGGATAATTATTGATCGATTGTGGTCGCATGAGTTCATATAAAATGACAGAATTACAAATAAGGATCTCAAAAGCCCATTGTTCCTGAAGAAATTCGGGTTTTCAGGTGGGCTGTAAAATAGGTAAGATTTTCCGTAATTCTATAAAATCGAATGAATACTTTCGTCTGACAAAAAATTACCTTTTCAATTTGTTGAAAGTTACCCCGCGTTAAGGACGCTAAACTATTTGCTAACTTTTTTTTAATAATGTCACCGTTTTGCACACATGTGCGCGTGCTAATCAGCAAGTCAAAAACAGACATTTCTAAAACGGTACGCGATCATAATTCAGAAAAATTGAAAAATAGTACCGGTTCTTCTGGAGATAGTACTCCACAAACTCAGCAAAGTGGCACACTAAAAATCAAAGCTATGACCGAAAACACAGAATCATATTCTCGCTAATACGTATCACGAATGGTTGTGAAAACTTGTTTAAAGCAGCTTCGCATAATCATTTATTATGATGAACACGATATATAACTTCCTTTTCAAACCGACACAAGATGCGATCACGTCGACAACCCGTTTGTTTGTTTGTTTGAATGGGTTAAACGCCGCTTTCAACAATCTCGCAGTTATATCGCGGCGGCCGGAGCACCTAACAATGGATTCCTGGTATTTCTTTCACTTGTACTACCATTACACCCTTTCCTAGCCTCCGACTGCTATTTCACGATTATCTACCTATTGGTGAGAGACAAACTTCGGAAAGGATATTTGCCGCCACCGGGGATCGAACCCACGACTTCCAGATCGGAAGTCCTAGGCCTAACCAACTGCGCTATGTTGGCGGCTCGACAACCCGTAATGCCTTAACTTGGAAGAAACATTTTCGATTATGAACGCAAATGTAACCCTTTCTTCTAATTCATTAAAAATAATTTGCATCTTTAGAATAAGTTATGCTTAGAAATTATGCGAAAGAAATTGAAAACTTTCCTGGTCTGGAAAGTGGGGTTTTAACTTTTAAGGAAATTAAGCAAATCAGTTTTTTTTTTCTTTTTGTTTTTATGAATGAAAGACTCGTCTTATTAATTATCTTAGCTCAACTGAGCAAATTTTTAAAATTGTTCAAAGTGAGCAATTCTTAGCAATCACGTACTACAGTTAACAACGTCGTGAAATTATTAAGTTGAATGATTTTAGAATGACTTAGAAATGAAATTAAATGAGTGCGATGAGTGAGTTTTGAGGGAAATTAAGAGATGTAATCCAATTTCCCTAATTTTGTTCAGCATGACCAAAATAAGCGATATCTATTACCTCCCTTTACTAAAATATGCATACAAGTTCTATAGATAGATTCATCAAGAACCAGTCAGACGCTTTCAATATCAATTATAAGAGAGGGTTCATTGTATATTTTAAAAGTATACTGGTTAAAATTATCCACCTCAAGCATTACTATCAATGAGGAAAAAAATATCAGGTTAAAATGTTGTTGAAAAGGGTATGTTTTGTATTTCAAAAGTATAATCCGCAATAACGAACTTAATGGCTTAATACATATGCGTTTAAATACTTTTTGTTGCATTCTTCGGCTGATCGTATAATATATAGATTAAAGAAAACATATATTCAACTTTTCTCCTGGTTTTGTCAAAATGTTAAACTGTCATTCTTTGTGTTATATGTATCTATTTTGTATCTTTAGCCGGTGGCCTTATATATGCTGAATTAATATTATGTTATGTTATGTTTGATAGCTGAGTGAGCGGGTAAGAAAGTTTTTGATTGAGTTTAATGTCAGTTTCATTATGTTACTAACTATAGTCCACCCTCGTCTTTCCGTCCGCAAATAATTTCCTCAAATATCTCCTCCTGAACCAATGGGCCAATCAAGCTTCAACTGGACAGGGATAATTCTCCTGTAAAATTCTACCAAAGTTGTTAAATGAATTTTATGATATGACCTAGGCTACGTCGCGGGAGTGAAATAACCCCGTTGAATATTTTTGATATTACACGGGTGTTATTACACTAGTGGAATAACTATGCAAATGAGCTATAAATAGACATTAACGTTACATTTTCGCTGTAAAAATGACGTCATAATTAATTTGCTGACGTCATTTCCCAAACGGCGTTATATGTTTCGCGGAATAAGTTGAATCGATAAATGTCGAAATTTCCTCGTTTTATCACAAAAAAACTGGTCATATCATAAATAGGAATATAAAATTTGTGCTCATAAAATACCGAATTTATTAAACTCGTCATCTATAAACAGATAAAAACTCGGCGCAGCCCCGTTTTTATCTGTTTATAGATGACTCGTTTAATTAATCCGGTATTCCATGACCACTCATTCAATATCCTCTATGTATTCAATAAAAAGACTTAGTACAGTCTTTCTCTTAACCATCGAAATGAGACTTCTAGTGATGGCCCTCTTCAAGTTATGTTAAGATAAATCCAAATTGGTATCCATACGGGTTCCGCCTACTATATAGAAACGTGGAAAAAGAATAAAGAAGCCCACAAACTATAAGGACTAAATGTTGGATATTTCGCATAAATATTTTTTTTTTTAAAATACTTCTGTACAAAATTACAAAAAGAGATACACATAAGACCCAATATTGGTCCCACTCTCGCACACCCAAGCATATATAGTTAAACTTGGAGAGGAAAAAATTAAAAGTGTTATCATACAAAATTCTTCTCATACACAACTCCAAGGCATAGCAAAGGTCATTGATGAAGCATCAAGTGAAATGGTCCTTTTAAAATGCCTTTAAGCTCCATTGGCCGAAAGCCAGCGGGGCTATTGTCTTGGTGGTGTCCGTCGTGCGTATATCCATGCCTAAGCTTTTATTTAAAAATCATGTCACTGTAAACCGATGGACAGATTTTAAGAAATCTGGCAGAAATGTCCCATCGGGTGACCCTCTTCTAAAGTTGTTCAAGAAATTTTAATTGATCTAATAATAAAGGCGTGACTGGGCGGGGCTTATTCTCACTATAAAATATCTTTAAATCTTCTCCCCATACCCACTGGCCCGATTGCAATGAAGTTTAGCATGAATGTTCCTCTAGTGTCCCCTTTTTGTTCAAGGAATTTGATTGACCCCCCCCACCCCCCCACCCCCCCCAAAAAAAAAGAAAAAAAGAAAAAACAAAAATTAATAAATAAAAATGGGCGTGGCAGGGCGGGGCTAATTTTCACTATAAAATGTTAAAAATCATTTCCTGCCGAACCATTGGCTTTATTTAAATGCAATTTTGCATGAATAATCATTGACTGTCCCCGTTCTTAAATTGTTCAAAAGATTAGGATTGACCCCTTAATAAGGGCGTGAAATAAAATCTTTAAAAACCTTCTCATCCCAAATCATTTGGTTATTTCGTTTAAACTTGTCACGAATGTTTCTAAGGTGACCCTTTATATAGATTGTAATGGACGCTCAAACATTGGAGTGGCAGGGTGGTGTTTCCTTTTTCTACGAAATCTTTAAAATCATTCTAGTCCTTAATCTTTTGCGTGATTTCAATAAATCTTGGCATGGATGTTCTTTGATTGACCCATTTCGTTAATTGTTCAAGAAAGTATTGACTCCTAAATATGGGCGTTGTAAAGCGGGGCTTATTTTCACTTTAGATTCTATAAAATTCTTAGAAAATTTAGAATTTAGAAATTTGATTGATCTACAAAATAAAGGCGTGTTGTAACAGGGCTTACTGTCACTTTAAAAATGTTCTCCTCCCAAACAGTTAGACCAATTTCAATCACTCTTGCAAGATAATGTTCCTTGGGTGAATCTCGTCTTTGCAGAATTTTAATTGACCCGTTATGGGTGTGACCTGGGGGCCTTCTGTTCACAAAATTTGATGTCATTCTCCTATGCTATATATTGTATAGTTTCATTGATAAAGGGTCATCTTGACATATCTATCTAATATATGAAATAAATGAAACCTCTCTTATTTAGAATATCAATGAATATATATTTTGAAAAAAGGCTTTCCATAAAAGGTTTAGCCTACACTAAAATCGACTTTTCCGTCCTTCTTTTGACCTCTTCACAAATTTCATTGCAAACTTCCATAATCGACTGAGTTTCTCATTGATAGATATTTGAAAGCCAGTGGAGCAACACAAGCCCTCTTTGGCCTCTTGTTAAAATTGCCTGTGATAAACCAAATACATATATTACGCCTCGACATACCGTATTGTACTAAAACAAAGAATCAAAGCGCTAAACGCGCTGAGGGCCTAGTTTATAAAGAGGCAAGGTGACATTTGTAGGCTTGCTCTCCAATATTATAACCTTTTTAGCAAGTTTTTTAAGGCGAGAAAAACCAAAGGTTCCATTTACCTATAGGGATCGTAGGCCACATTCCAAACTCACTTAAAGGAAAAATGTCGAACGGTATGCTCACTTTTTAGCCATGAGTCCGCCATAAACAACTAATTCCCAAGGAATAACTTACCACACCCGATATCGCTTTGCCGACAGGCACAACTCGCGTTTTTAGCTATGCTGGCTTTAGTTAACATACAAAATTTTGAGGAAGTCTCAAAGTTCAAATGAGTGCAAACTGTCTCTGGCAGCCTAACCACTAAATCAATGAATGCTTTCGCCGTTATAAGTAGTTTTCCCATAATGTTGCATACCTATATCTGCAGTTTCACCCTCCTCATACTTATTGCTTGTAAGGTTAAATCGGGCTTATGGTGAGCTGTGTGATCATTAGATATCCCTTGTACGTCGTTTGTCTTCAACCCTCTTTAATGTTTATATCATAGGGGCGATAATTCATTAATATTGGATAGTAATGTTTGTCAGGTCATAAAGATGAACCGTATGAATCAAAATTTGAAATATTCCATATCAAAACACGAGAAAAGGATACCTGTTGACACTTTCTTTGTTTCCACTCTAAGGGCCATACATTTAGCGCATTTATGATGAAACTTGTTCAGTATGTTATTCAAAATGATAAAACCTGATGAAAGAGCAAAGTTCATCTGAAAATACAAACGTAGGGACATGAAAATTTGGCTCACCCGTGATGAACAATGAAAAGAATACTTTTTATGTCAGAAGGGGAACTCAATTAGGAAATGAGAACATTTGAACAGAAAATAAGAAATAAAATCGGGATTTATGAGAAATTTTTCACACTCACGGTTGTACAGTGTTTTGGAATGTGGATTTCTAAGAATGTCACATGTATGCAAAGTAATGACTTAGCTTGACCAGAATTTTAACTATGCACACTACATTGTACGGTCACTTGGATGAACTATATTCAAATAAAATCTCATTCGAAAATATGCTTTTTATACGCCCGTCGTATTATGTTATCGCCTGCAACGTCTGTCTGTCCGTCAGTCCGTCTGTCTGTCCGTTAGCAAATTCGTGTCCGGTCCAAAACCTTCAAACTATAAGGCCTATGGTCTTGAAACATCACAGGTGTATAGATCTCATAGCTAGGGTGTGCAGAGCGCAAGAACCACACCTCTACCATTTGTAATTTTTGTTATTATAGTTTTGTGAATTTTAGATGGTAAGTCAGGCTTCCGATTAAGACCATCATGTTCCTTATGTTTGTCATAGGATCTCCCCACAGAGGTTTTTAATTCATGTTGCTTTTCTTACACATGTAACGTATTTTGTGTAGCGAACATAGATTATGTTCATTGATCTTGGGATTACAAGAATGACCTAATTTGATCTGATTTATATTTTCAGCTTATCCAAGTTCTATGCAGGAAAGATGAAAATTAAGGCTCTTATTCTGTTGACACTAATCGCATTGACAAATTGTACACCAATACTATATGGCGGTGGAATAAGCGGCTATGGCTACGACAGCTATGATGACGACGAAGACGATGGGTTTGGTGGATACGGCTATGGTCTCAGTAGTCTAGGAATAGGAGGTAGTGGGTTTGGTGGCCTGAGTTCACTTGGCGGAATTGGTTATAGTGGGCTTGGCGGCTACAGTTCACTTGGCGGACTTGGCGGCTACAGTTCACTTGGAGGACTAGGAGGCTACAGTTCACTTGGAGGACTAGGAGGCTACAGTTCACTTGGCGGAATAGGAGGTTACAGTTCGCTTGGCGGACTTGGCGGCTATAGTTCACTTGGAGGACTTGGTTATAGCGGGCTTGGCAGTTACAGTTCGCTTGGTGGACTTGGCGGCTACAGTTCGCTCGGAGGGCTTGGCGGCTACAGTTCACTTGGAGGACTAGGAGGCTACAGTTCACTTGGCGGACTTGGTTTTGGCGGGCTCGGTGGGTATAGTTCTTTTGGAGGACTTGGTTATAGCGGGCTGGGTGGATACAGTTCTCTTGGCGGACTGGGTGGATACGGCTATAGTCTTGGTGGTTACGGATACGGTAAAGGAGGATATGGTAAGAAATATAGGAGATATGGTAAATACGGTTACGGCGGAGGAAAATATAGGAGACGTTACGGAAAATACGGTGGGAAATATCGAAGAAGTTACGGAAAATATGGTGGGAAATATCGAAGGAGTTACGGAAAATACGGTGGGAAATATCGAAGAAGCTACGGAAAATATGGTGGTGGAAAATACAGAAGACGTTACGGAAAATACGGTTAATATTTGGTAAGTTTTCGGTTGCCTACCATCGCACTACAGGCATTGTGTAAATGATATTATTTCTTCCAAAACTGAACAGATATAAAGGTTATATCTATACCCTATATAGGAAGCACCGTTTATCTGTTATAGTTCCGCAATTAAGAGTGAGTGATCAAAGGTTAATTTTGTCCATACAGGTATAGACAAAATTGACCTTTGATCACTCACTTAAACTTGTGGATCTATAGATCTGTGAAACATAATGTTCACGTTATCCAAACACACTTCACGTAAAATTAATAACATCGTAAAATTGACTCTCATTCTTATCAAAAATATTCTAAATAGTTCATTTAGCGCTCCATTCATTTATTCCAAACACTCGCTCAATCCGCCGAAACGCCAAAAATCACTCAAAAAGAGAAGACCAACCACATTTCAAATGAAAAAAACTCACTCGAAAAATCCTGGATTTCACTGACTTGATTGAAATTTATAAGCGTTTGGTTGGTTCGTTATGACACAGAAAGCAATTAATAGATCAGGTAAGTTTATTTCTTTGATAAAAAGTACGTAAAGAATATTGCTAAATTTGTTAACCTGGCCGCCCTTTGACTTAATTCAAATTTTACTCATCGCACTCATTCTATTTTACTTCAGAATAATTCCAATATCATTAAGCTTGTTAATTTAACGATATTTTACATGCAACTTTTTTTACTCGTTAACACGAATCTCGAAAATAATTTTGTGACACGTCACGCGAAAAGGGACCATCTGGAAAGTGCGTAAAGTATCGACCCTAGTAAGACTGCGCGGTTTGCGCAGACTGACTAGGGTCGAAACTTTTCGCAATGGGCTTATTTTCTGAATCTAGAATGTTCAACCTACCTTCCAATGAAAGAATTTTTGAAATGCGACCTCTGGTTGACCAATGCTGGACCCAATCTCTTTTTCAAATATTCATTTTACAAAGTTCCAAGATGGCCCCTTTTGTTGTGACGGGTCACATTTACATAACAAAAGAAAATGGAGATGCGCTGGAAATGATTTCAATGAAACGAAAAAAGAAAAAAAAAAAAAAAAAAAAAAAAACCCAAAAAAAAACGCATTTGTATTTTAACTAAATATTTCGTGTTAAGTATCCTATATATCTCTTATTTCAGAGCTGGGGACGAAGTGACTGTTGAATCCACTCCGACTCGATCCTGTCCACGGAACCTCCTTTTTTAGACATGCATTTGTATTATCTATCCATTGTGTAAGGATTTTGGAATTAAATTGCATTCAAAGATTTACTTGCTATATATACCAGAAATGCTATGTTAGGTGCTCCAGCGACCAAAATATAACTGAATCAAAGCGCTAAAAGCGCTGAAGGCCTGGTTTATAAGGAGGTAAGGTGACATTTGAAGGCATGCACTCAAATTTCTGAATCTTTTTTGGCAAGGTTTTTTAGGCGAGGGAAACCAAGGGTTCCATTTACCTATAGGGATCGTAAGCCAATTCCGAACTCACTTCAAAGGAAAATGTCGAACGGTATGCACACTTTATAGCACTGAGTACGCAAAAAACAACTAATTCCCAAGGTAAAGATTACTACGCCCGATTTTTTATTTTATTTTTTCTAATTTAGATTAATCCATTACAAGACAATAAATGTTTAGACAGGTCAAAATTGTAAAGGGTTGCAGATTACATACAATATGTGGGCAAATTAGTAAAATTTGTAGCAGAAAGGGTAGATATTATTAGGGAGGAAGTGTTAGTTAGCAGCATTTTCTTCTTTTCCCTTTAAGCAAGGTCATCCATCAAGGTCAAATATAAAAGCTATGTATCTTTAAGACAGCGGTGATTTTGATAGTGATAAGTAAGAAAATATCTGGTATACATGATAAGGACAAGGTGAATGGTCAAGGTTATATTCCAGAAAATTGACCTCGTGTGTTGTTTCGTCTATTCAGTTCCCTCGCATTCAGTACTATCAGTACTTTGATTTTAGAACAGCGAAGTGATATGCAAGCACTGTGTTGAACACACAAAATTCTTCGTATCGCACAAAAGTTGATGACGTATACTAGACCTATTTTTTGAGCGCGCGTGAGCACAAAAAAGCTACGTAGTACACATGTTGTTTGGTTTTTGACTCGATTATCTTTTTCCTAGGAAATTTCTAGGATACAGGGCTATTTCCTATGGCCTGCTTAAGCAGGCCAAAAAATGGTTTAAAAAATCAACAGTTACTTGAAAATTCGTCATACAATTTGTGCATTTCAACAGATGGATTTCCCACACCAGTTCTTATTTTAACAATTAGATAGTAATTAAGGTTTTTTGCTTGGATTTGAGCTCTTTTGTGAAATTTCCAACAATCTGAGATGTGCATGAAATGCAAGGATTGACCTGCCTTTCAATTAACAACATCGAGATTTTGAAAAGACGAATGATTTTTGAATGATTTTGAAATAAAATTGCATGAGTGTGTGAAGCGAGTGTTGAGTGAAATTCAATGGAGGTAATCCAAAATCACTAATTTTGTTGAAGATGAACAAAATAGGCGATATTTATTACCTTCCTTTAATAAAATAGAATGGCTTTGATCGGAATAAGAGTCAATTTATTATGTGACTAACTATATCAGTTACACAATGCACTTTATGTTTTTTGTTGAAGCTGTTGTTGTTTTTATTTATGCACTTCTTTGTGCACAATGTTTTTGGAATTCCTCGCTTATGCTCATTCACTATTGTCCACTCATTGGTGGTGAGTAAATGCTTACAAGCATTTTGTCGCGCCCGGGAAAAAATGAAAACGGAATATAACTACAACAATAAGAAGAACAACATCAGAAGAACTCGGATTCGAAATTGTTAAAATTGTAAAATGGTCACTCTATATTAGGAATAATGCGAGAGTTTTTTCCGTGTCAGGCAGCTCAGTACGCGCAATCCGACCTGAATCGATGCCCTTTGTTTCCGGAACGCGTCATAATCTGTCAACTCTAATTCAAGGATCATCACACAGTCCTCAAATTTTTAAACGGTAGTGTTATAAGCGACCTCTTACGGGACCACCAAATATCTATTGTTAATGAGAATGGTCGCCCAGTATACGTCTTGTTTACCCATGTGAAACATAATTTTGATTGAATATTAATATAATTGAAAAAATTCTCAATTATTCTCTGTTGTTAAATCTCAAAAGAATCGCCTGATAGAGACAATTCTAATGAGGTTTCATAACCTGATATTCATTTACAAACTATTTTAGATTTTAATAAACGTGGTCGCTAGAGCAATATTGACTGATCTGCAAAATAAAAATTAATGGACACGAAATTGAAAGTTGGCGACATAAATGTCGTAACTACAGGTTACTTATGTATTACTTAACCCTTTCCTGTTTTACAAATTTGGACCTGTCCAAATTCAAAGGTTTTGCAGACGAAAATTTAAAGTGGATTTAATTTGAAAAATAACCATTCAGTAGGGTAGAAAATAGTGTGGAAAAAGAAGAAATTGCTTGTCAGAAGCAATTTCTTCTTTTTTCACAATGTTTTCTCAATTATAAAATCACAGACACGTAAAAAGCAGGGATTAAACAGCAAAGGGTTAAGGCGTTATGGTCAACCGTGCCTGAAAACTAATGAAACAAAATGGCAGGAAAAATGATAGAGTTCAACAAGCATATTAATGTGAATGAAAGTGTCGACACAGTCGTATACCCGGTACAGTGTAGTAAAATAGTGCCAAGTGTAGTAGCATGCAAGATGGCGGACGTAAACAACGATAAAGTGTAAGTATAAATTCCACGCGATAATGTTAACATTTAGACGGTTGTATCGATATTTTCTATAGGTAGTGCAGGTTACTTATCGAATATGTTAACTTCCTGTACAGAACCTGATATAATATAATTAAAATACTGTGACATATGCAAATGACTGTGATGGCCCAGTGGATACGCATGCTAGACTATCGACTGATTGTTACCAAAGCGCTCCCGGTTCGTATCCTGTAATCGGCACATTTTGTTATTGTTGGTTTTATTCGAGAATTTTTTTTTTTACATCATCAAATACACGCAGATAAATTTCCTTTCTATGTGTTTCTTTATATTTTAGATATGTATCATAGGATTAAACATACAGGATTATACCGTTCGGAGAAACCTTTATCGATTCTATGCGATAAAATATCGAATCATGAAACAATCGCCTTTGGTCTACAATTGTTTTGTCTATTGCATTCGGTTTATCAGCGTGAAATCTTTTTAATTTGGAATCTTCGAATAGTCAAATTGCAGTTTCAAGCTCTATCTAAAATGGCCTTTATATCCATCCCCACGGTGAAGTAAATATAGTATATATCTATTCAATCCAAAGAATATAAAAAGCCTTTGAAGAATTTTCAAAATTAGCACAACATTTAACAACTTTAAAAAAAAAAAAAAAAAAAAAAAAAAAAAAAATATGCCATTTCATGTATTAATTGAAAAAGTTAATTTTTAAGTCGCAATGCAGAATTGAACTCGGTCCGCTTGGTCAAAATTCTGTCGTCCTTATCCACTCGACTACGCCACTCCGATGAACTACTGCATGCTTTTTCAGTATAATAAACACAGCCAATCGACATGAACACTGTTTCAATAACATGGATTGATCCAGTGTTTATCTACAATATCGCGCTTATCGCGTGAGCATAATACTTTTTCAATCGCAAAAATACAGGTTAATTTAACTGATGGTGTTTAATTATAGAGATTGTGAATAACATGAAATGTCCGATTTTCTGATTTTCCCAATGATTTCTAGTGATGCCTACACAACTTGGATTCAATCGATAAAATTGGGTAATTAGCAAAAAACAAAATTGAAGCGGTAATCGCAAGACTCATTCCAGAATATTCGAATTATTACAAACAGAATCACCAATGTCCAACGACCTATCGCAAGCCCATACCCCAACAAAACATCCCGACTTTTGATAGCCCTGAAAAAAAACATTGTGGTAAGTGATATTTTTAGTTTTTAAGTTGGAATGCGGAGCAATTCCAACTTAGATTTAACAAAACCGCAAAATGAACACAAGATAATTTCATTTCGGGTTTTTTGAGAACACATATCACGTGAACAGGATGTGAATACACTTCGGCCTGTATATCTCAACTTGACAAAGACATACAGTTTATTTCATCAAAAAGTAATAATGCCGTACAATTACACAACTATTACTTTATGTATATTATTAACACGCTAATTTATGTATAAACGATATTTATTGAAAGTTGCGTACGAATATATAAGTATCACATGTTTGCATTACTATATTTGAAGATCATGTGATAAGTCAAGTCCAATAAGGTCAGCAATTGACAATAGCACTAGCCAATCACGTGATCTGCTTATTTGGTAAGGTCGCGATCTGTTTTCTCAGTATTGTGGCAACAGCACAGACCAATCACGTGATCTGCTTATTTGGTAAGGTCGCGATCTGTTTTCTCAGTATTGTGGCAACAGCACAGACCAATCACGTGATCTGCTTATTTGATAAGGTCGCGACCTGTTTTCGTAGAATAATGTTATAGCCTCTTTTAAAGGTATAGTTTCTCTTTCTGAACGACCTTATTAAACATTTAACTTTTGACAAGGTGTTATATTGTAAATTTCTGTCTAAGCTACGAAGTAAATACCTTTTCTCAAAGTGATGATACACTTTTAAAGTTAATAAATATTTTTTCAACATATTGTCGTTTGTTTTCCGTCATATTGCAGTTATCTACATGAATGTTTTATTGTAAAAACCCAATACTCATCCAATAAAACCCTTGGCACCACATCTTTAATTGAATTATGAATATCTTTGCATTCCATCACCAAGACAATTTGCCATTTGAAACAAACCAAGTAGTTCAACTTGTTTTCTTCACATTCTTACACATCAACACATTTAAGAGCACCATCATACAGTTAGTTACATCGTGAAATTGACATTCACCTCAATAAAAAACATTCTCAATCGCTCACTCACTGCTCCATTCATTCATTCCAAACACTCACTCAAACCAATCAAAACCAATCAAAAAAACACTCAAAGTTATTAAGAAAAATAAGATCAACATGTACATTCAAAATGAATTAAGCAAGAACCAAATCGCGATTTCACTGACATAAATTTAAAGCGTCTGATTAGTTCTTTACGAAATAGAAAGCTATTGATTGAACTTTTATGCATATTTTATATAGGTTTTATATATCGCTAATTTTGTTCACCCTGAACAAAATAAGCGATATTTGATTCCCTCCCTTAAATTTCACTCAAAACTCGCTCCGCATACTCATTCAACATCATGCTTAAATCATTCCACATTCGTTCACCTTATCAATTTCAGGAGCAAAATTATATTAATTTCATCATGTCTATCTCTCAGTCCATTGACCTTTTGCTTTCCGCTAGATAAACGGAGAAGCAATCGACCTACACAAATATTGCCCATGACCCAAAAAAATGCCCAATTGTTTTGGGGTCATACATGTCACGGTCATTAGTAAATTTTAACAGTAAACAGTTTCCATAACCCGAGAAAGTGCCCAATTTTAGAGTCACACAGGTCGAAATTACAATTGAAATTCGTCCAAAAATTGTATTGAGATTCCAACTCATGGAGTAAAAGACGTCCCTGAGAAAATAGCTTTTCATCATGGAAAAAATCACTTTTTGAGGTCCACTTTGCGACACTTCTAATTAAAAATGTAATTGATAACTCAAAATGGAGCAGAAGTTTATTGAAAAATAATATAAAAAACTGTTTTGAGCGTATAAGGTCGCCTGTGCGTCTTTTATTCGGCTGTATGGTCCGTATTATTTTCTTCCTTTTTAGCTCACCTTACCACAACGTGCTCAAGGGGAGCTTTAGGATCACCCTGACTCCGTCGTCCGTCGTGTGTCGTCAACTTTTTTAAAACTTCTTCTCCTAAACCGCTGGGCCAATTTCAATGAAATTTTGCCAGAATGTTCCCTAGGTGACCCTTTTCAAAATTGTCGCTATATTCTAATTGGCCAATAAATATGAGTATGGCAGGGCGGGGCTTATTTTGAGCCCAAAATCTTTGAACGACATCTCCTCCTGAACCACTGGGCAGATTTCAATGAAACTTTACAAGTATGTTCCTTTGATGACCTTCTTCAAATATTGTTGACAAAATTTTCATTAGCCCATAAATATGGGCGTGGCAGGGTAGGGCTAATTTTGAGTCTCCTCTGTAATGAATGGGTTGGCAGGGTCTATTATGACTGCTTATAATTCGAATAATGTCTCCTCTTCAACAATTAGGCAAGTTTGAATGAATCTTTGCCAGAAAGTTGCTTGGATAAGATCCACTGGACCATTCTGGCCCTCTTGTTATAATTTTTTCTTTCTTCAGATTCAGGCCTGCATAGCGATTAAGGGGTTTAAGCGTCTCTCGTTGTTGAAATACATTGATTTATATATGCCCGTCAAAAGACGAGACATATTATGTGATCACCTGTGGTGGGCGGGAGGCGTCAGCTTCGCTAGTAGCTTGAGGTCACCGTCTCTCGAACGCATTCTAACTTATCAGTACTTTCAGTACTTTGATTGTAAATGGTCAACGGTCCAGTGCAACAACATGCCGTTTTTTCATTGGTACAGTCGAGATACAAGATTTTGAGGAGATTTTTAACCAGTGAAGATACATTTTGAAAACTTTGTAGACACATGGTTTAGAACAAGCACGACGTTGGTAAATAATGACTTTGTCGTCATGTTTTGAAAGTAGCCGAATTATTACCTCGAATAGTGACATAAGAGAAACATTTAATACATTCATCCATTCTTTGAATTTAGAACTATTTAATTTTGCTTATAAAGTTTGGAAGCTGATCGTACTTGATTCTAGCATTGTGTGGGCTCTGTTACTTGGACGGTGACCTTTGACATTTCATGTTGGTCACAATGTCTGCCATTGAACACCATCAGTTAAATTAACCCGTTTTTTGCGATTGAAAATGTACTTACTTTTGATCGTTGTTTACGTCCGCCATATTGCATGCTTCTGCACTGGACACTTTTTACTACACTGTACCAGGTATACGACTGTGGTCGATTGGTCAATCGATTTCATGACTGGTAGCAGCAATCTTTTAATTATCACAATGGTCAATTTGAACTAATCTTATATATAAAAAAAAAAGAATAAAAGAAACTTCACATACTTCTTTGTCAGTTTTGAATGATTTACAGTGACTGTATTGGCATGTGCTAGTCGGGCTAACGATATAGACTACACAAACGCAGGATCTTGCGCGATTGAAGCGAGTCCGGACTGGTGCGTCCGTCACTTTCGGTTTTGGTCACATACCCAAAGCTACCGTAAGTTCATTTTTTGTGTTTTTGTTACTCAGTCAAACTCATTCCGAAGCATTGGCTACCCGGGACAGACAATTCACATTTAACAGCTTGGTTAAGAACTGCTGAGACCGGCTAGGACCGGTTGGGTAACGCGTCTGATTTTCATTCATTATGTCGTGCATTTGATCTCTTGCTCGACCGCCATTCATCCCATATTTAAAAATGTCATTGCGATTAGTTCCATTTGTCTCCGACAGAATGGGCGATTGATACGCCTCAGAGAGAAGGGCGACTGGTGGCTCTGAGAAAAATGTTCTAGCCGTGCCGCGAGAAAAGACAAGAAAACATGGATAGTTGCACCAGCCGTCGAAATTTTAGTTTAAACCTATTGAATGGGATGTTGTTTTTAAATCGGAGATTTATACCGTTTTCCAGAAATCCAGTCTGTTTGACCTACTACATTGTTACCTTTATCTTCTGAGCAATGTGTTCAAACCAAATTATGTGTTTTTAAACACTGAAGAAACGGCCTTTTCAGTCACAATCTACAAACTTTGTTTTTACTTATTTACTTTTCGACAAATAGAGAAGAGGCTAATACAAAATTTGATGTAATTTTCGCTTTTAGTAATTAACAGTTAGTATTTTCAGTGTTTATAACAAGATTTTCGGTTGAGTAAAGGAGTTGAAACGTACAATAGGTTAACTGTAAAATAAATTTGTAGCACTTACAATATTACTGCTCTGATTTTTTTCTCGAACGGTCATTTACCAGCTGTAGGGCTGACAACCAATCAAATTCTGTTATGATTATCACTCGGTCAAAACCCATGCGTAAATTCAGACCACGTGGTAGATGCAAATGGACATCGTCTGCTCGAAATGTGTCAATTAAGTTGTTTGTCATTGGTCAATGGTCGTCTGCACTCTGACAGGGAGAGTTGGAAGTCTACTGATGGAATGAGTACTGTTGACTATGTGTTAACATATAGAAATAATTTTGTAATTTTGAAATATTTGATTTCGATGAGCACTCTGATCACGCTCCAATCCTATTTTCAATAAATTCAAATTTGAGTATGAAGAAACATTATTCAACAACAAATAAACCGACAAAAACATACGATAAACTGATATAGGATAGCAGTAAGGGCGATCTATTTTTAGAATAACACATGAATAATCATAGAGTGCTGCTAGATTTAATCGATTGGTCAGAAACCAAAGATATAAATAGCATAGTTGGCGATTTCACGTGTTTCTTGAGGGAAAATGCATTTATAGTATTTGGTAAAACCCAATGCTTGAAAAACAAACATGTTGGTAATCAAAATTGTAGATAGTTTAATGAAAAATGTTTGTTGCTAAACAGGCTTTTAAACTCTAGAGAGAGGAATAATATTAACAGACAAGCTTTTAGCTTGGCTTTTGCTCATTATAACAACGTAAAAAAATCTGCTAAGAAATAATTTAGACTAGCAGAGGGCTATCGAATCAGCAAACTTTCAAAATCGGACCCACGAGGTTGGATGAGCTGGCGATGTCCTCGAAAAGATGGAGTGTTAAGACAAAAAACTCGCAAATTGGGCAAATATTTTACCAACTTTTATCGTCCAATTTGAGCCCTTTTGATTGGCGAACTATTGCACTATCCCAGCCTCTCAATGATGTCCGATTTACAGTGCTGACAGCACTTTGATTATTCCTAGCAATAGTAAATGAGATTTACACAAAATAAAATCACGATTTCGGTCCCTTAAGATGTATCGCTGTAATTGAAAGTCTGTGGTAACTAAACATTTGGTATGACATGTTGGGCTTGAAAAGAAGAATTGACACTTGTGGTATATTTTATTTATAAAAAAGTCATAAACATTACAGTGTTTCGACAACATTTCTGAGACGCTTATCTCATTTTGGCAAAGATGATGGAGCCCAGCATAAACACTCCCCCGTTTCCTGCTTCAACCGATGGCTCCAGTTCTTGAAGTCGTCTAGGTCAGAATGTATCTAGTCGCGAGTCTGTGGACGGAAGGATGCTTTTGGTGCCCGTACTATCCACAACTCGAAGTTAAGCCCAAGGGTGCAATTAAAAGTATGTAACCTCTGGTCTACAGACCCCGATTTCCAAACAAATTGTAGTATTTTGATAAGGCGTACTTCGCCAGTTTGCTGCGAATTGGAGCAAGTTTTCTAGGACAATCTTTGGATACCATCTTTCCCAACTGTCTACGTAAACAACTAGACCTCTGAGTTAAGGAGCCGAATTACGACGAAATACTACGATGTACCACTGAGGGCTACAGTTCTTGAAGTCGTCTAGAAAAGAACGAATCTAGCCGTGAGTCTGTGGGCGGAAGGATGCCTTTGGTGCCTGTACTTTTGACAACTCAGGGTTAAGCACAAGGCGAATTATTGCCGATTTACTACGAATTGAACCAAGTTTTCTCTGACAATCCTTGGATACCGCCGTTCCCGACTGACTACGAAACAAAACTAGGATGCAACCTATTTTACTACGATCTATTACGGCTTAGTTCCGAAGACCTCTGAGGTAAGGTACCTAATTGCGACGATATAGTACGATGTACAAAGAATAAGTGCGACATGTCCCGAGCGGTCCCGATCGACTACAAGTTTCATTTTTAACCAAGATAATGACCCGATTCCGAACGCTTATTTCATAATTTCGATATAAATAGAAAAACAGAAGCAACAATAACAACACCACAGGTACCATATTAACATTGAAGTGACAATTTCAAACAAAACAACAGAGGGGGAGGGTGATAATTTATAATCGCAGTCTTTTCTTACCTTTTTCATGAATTTTAGGAAATGTGTCCATGTGTCACAGCGTTTTGTCATCAAAATTTCAAAATTTCTTCTTTTAACCTTTCGTTGATTGTGAAGCCATCTTATGTGATGTTTGTGACGTCAAATAAACTCACGTGCGATATGACGCGCTTTCATTTCTGCGACCTCATTATTCCCGACGTACATTCCGATTGTAATGATTGAGTCGAGGTGCTCAAAATCCTCTGTTTTGGTCCCAATTAAGTTTAGTACATTAGGCATGCCAAATAACGCCGAATAACGCTGATTTGACTACTACGAACAACGACGATGTACATCGAGCCACGCCGATACGATTTTCGAGAAAAAAGTTGCCCATGTTTTATTTTTGTCCCGATTTATTTTTTTTGTCCTGATTTGATGCCGATTTCTTTTATAAAAACACTACGAGTCTCACGAAGCACGCCTTTGTTGATAATTTCGAAATCGGGGTCAAACCGGAGTTAGTGCCCAGACTTAGATTTGCTGAATCTTAGTGCCTCAACACTTAGCGTATATCTCCCGATTTACTACGAATTTGAACATTTTTTCTCCAACCATAATTGGACATGGCATTTTCTAAGACACATACGAAACAACCATAAGAAGCGATCCGATTGACTAAGATTTATCTCTATTTTATTCTAATTTACAAGTAAATCGAATTCAGGAGCCGAATTACTTCGGCGGAGACCGATTTCTTACTGTTAAGTTCTACGACGAACAAAGATTTAAATGCGGTGCGTTCCGATGGATGCCGCTCCCTTCTAAGTTTCAATCTATTCCAAGATTTTGTCCCGATTTCGAACACTGAGTGTATAACTCTGTAATTGATAGAAAAGTAGAACATCGGCATTATTCGGGTTCCATCGCTATTCTGTCCACAAATGACGCCGATTTGCCTACTACGAACAAGGACGAATTAATCGAGCCAAGCCGTTTTCGTACGATTTTTGAAATCAGGAAACACATTATGTACGCTGTTTTATTTTGCCCCGATTTGATGCCGATTTCAATCAGGGACACTTCGACAATTCCGGGGAACGCCGATTCTACTCCGGTTTTGAAAATTTCGTAACGATGTTGTTTTGTCTAGGCCCGCTGTGTGTTCATCACAATCGAATGTTTCTAGCCCAAGAATTGAAGGCCAAAGTCTTTTTGCTGTATCACTTTATCATTCCTTTTACACCATAGCACTCGTACGTATCCATCTGCAGTCTCCCGCACCTGCTTGTATTTTTTGACAGCATGCCGTTAAAAGATGGGATATGACTAAAGCCTAAACAGTGAATAAAAGTCAAACAGTTAACAATATCGTGAAATTGACAATGTGAATGATTTGGGTATGAATTTGAAATGAAATGGAATGTGTTAAAGGAGTGGGTTTTGAGTGAAATTAAAGGGAGGTAAACCGATACCGCTACTTTTGTTCAGAATGAACAAAATTAGCGATATCTATTACCTCTGTTTTTTAAAATATGCATGCAAGATCTATAAATAGCTTCCCGTTTGTTAAAGATCCGACCAGACGCTAACAATTTTAATTTTGTCAGAGAAGTCAATATTTTTGTCTATTTATATATCTATTTTGAATGTAGCTGTTGATTGTATACTACTTAGTAAATTTAGAGCGTTTTTGAGCGCTTTGAGTGAGTGTTGGGAATGAATGAGCTGATCGCTGAGTGAGCGAGTTAGATTGGTTTTGATGGGGGGGGGGGGGGGGGGGGGGGAGAACAGACATCCTAGTAAGCATTGCCCAAGGCCCCCAGTATGCGATGTCGTCCTAGACCCTACGCAGTCCGCTTATAGTGGCTTGATCGGGGACGGGCGCCCAGTTTTGTGAACCTTATTTTCTTTTTCCAAATTCATTTTGTTTTTCCCCTAATTCATTCGGCTGCTGTGTCGTCGCGGCAAGGGAAAAACAGGCACTCTAAGAGGGAAAGACCCGAGGTCCCTCCTACTATTTCTATTGTCTTTCTACGATATGATGGCACAGAAATGTCATTTGTTATATTTTCCCTAATGCAAATAGAACTTTCAATCTTTTAATATCTAAAATAAGCATATTTGTATCCATTATGACGCAGTCCTGTGAATATTGAACTAAGGCGTAAGTGGTTGGAATCCCACGAGAAGACTTGTTTTCTTATATTCTTTTTTTCCCCTCTAATCAATCTGTATCTCTTTTCATTTTTCAGTGAAAAAATAGATTTTTTTTAAATTCGAAATTAAAAATAGGAACACTTTCAGATCGAACGTCTAGGTATTTACTATTTTATAGGATTCGTTGTCTTAATAATTTTGGAAAGCATATACACAGTATGGAATTCATCAATTAGAAGAGAAGTACAATATGGTTAATAACAAGCTAAATTGCTAAGTAAAATAGAAAAAGAAAAGAAAGGAAGTTAGATATAAAACTGCAAAATATATATAGTAAGGTCATCAAGTCTATGAATTATCCCCCTCGCCATTGAGTCAGTTCACAATTGATATGTAAATTTTAATGCGGATTACAATACAACTCTTATTGAAACGGTTTGCTTTGTTTACATTTGAGATTATGTTGATATGCCACTAGATCGTTGTTTTGCTATATCTGGACAGTAATATTCTGTGTTATCAATGAACTGACAGGGCGTGGCTAAACTGTGACGTTTTTTGGCCAGTTTTCTTTTCAATAGTTCGGGTTCATTCAAAAGTAAGTCCGCAATTACCGTTTGTGCGTGCAAATAACTACCCTAAAACCGAAAGAATTGACGTGCTACTGGAAAGTGAATACGTTTCATCGTTTGGTTACCAAAGCCTCGTAACTTCAGCTTGGACAAGTTGAAGTTACGACGATTTGGTAACCAACCTATGATTTAAGGTCTCAAATTATTTATGTCGACCATTTATAGAAGTAAGTAGTTGTAAATAAAAGCTGATTTACCTTAACCTTAAGCACAACGACCCGTTACGTAGGCCCCGGCCTGCCAGGCCAAAAATCGTGGATAATACCATAAAAAAAGAGATGGATCGATAGAAGCCAGAGGCTTGCACATGGTCTGGGAACAGATATAAACAGGTTTAAAGTTATCTTGAAAGCATCGTAAAACCATGAACGTATATTGAAATTTTCGAGTTCAAAAGATTAAACTTTTTAGTTTGAAGATAGATTATCACATATTGCTTAAATTTACGTGGTCAACAAGGGGCTAATCCTTGAAAGCGTATACGGTAATAACGAGATGTTACTACGCCTCTTTCTTTTTGGGGCTCTCCTGGTTGTAAAGCAAACTTACGTGGTAATTTTAACCAGGATTTCATCGGTGTATGTCAATGTTCGATGCATCCTATTGATACGTACCCTGCGTTCAGGTTGACAAAACGGTGCAGAATGTTTGCAGGCAGTTTTCATCGTTTGTCATCCTGGTTGCAGGACAGGTCTTTGTGCTATTAAAATCCGGTCATGGTAAAAATTGTGTATCCTTGCTATAGACCCAAAATAAATAACTTAAGGTAAGGGTGGAAAAGTTAGACCGTACGTTCTTTTAAAATGACAAATCTTTTACAACCCTATGGTACTCACAGATACTGTTAAAAACATCGTGAAATTGACATTCATCTCGATCAAAACCATTCTAAATCGCCCACACAGCGTCAATTCATTTATTCCAAAGACTCACTCAAACCATTCGAAAACACTCCAAAATCACTAATAGGTAAGATCAACAACTTCAAACAAAATAGATATGGCTAAAAATGCGATTTAACTGAAATAAATGAATTTATGAGCGTCTAGTTGGTTCTTCAATATATATGAAGCCAATGGTAGAACCTGTATGCATATTTTATTAAAGGGAGGTAATTGATATCGCTAATTCTGTTAATCCGGAACAAAATTAGCGATGTTGAATTACCTCCCTATAATATCACTAAAAACTCGCCAATCCAATTTCACTCCGAAATCATCCCAAAATCACTTATTTTGTCAATTTCACCATGCTGTTAACTGTATATCTATCTAAAAAAGAGAAAGAAAAAAATCTTGAAACAATAATTAATTAAGGTAGTAATCGATAGTCATTAGTCGGCTTTTGGTAAATGCTGATGGATTAGGGCGGTTATATATAAAACAAAAATGTATCTAAAAGGTATCAATTGCCTTTACTTGTTTCTGTTACATCATAGTTTGAAGGCGTTTGTACGATTTAGGTAACTATTTTTGTCCTTGAAACTTTCAACAATGGAACTAATTTTAAATAACAGTTGGCTTGCAGGAAATTATGAAAAATAAACTTTTGTGTTTAGGTTATTCATGTAATGCAAGTTTTTTGACCGATAAATGATGAAGAAGATAAATGTTTAATTAAGTGTAAGATCCTTATGTCTGTTATTGAGTCAGCAAAGAAATCAAAGCTTTTTTAAACGAATAGTGTTCACGAAGAGAATAAATTTTTACTTTGCACAAAAAAGCACGAACGACTAAACTTATTTTCAATGCAAGAGTGATGCAAAATGTGAAGTGGCTGGATATATTGTCTTAAAGCGAACCTTAAAGAAAAATCCTTTGGAAAGCTTAAACAATGTCAATGTCTATTTGCTACAAAGGTTTTTGACTATATAATCATGTGGATGGTGGTTCTACTCTCGCAAAATGATGTTTTCGATTACTCAAATCAACAAGTTTTTCCACTTGCACATCTTGTAGGTTCGACAGTGTACAAAAACTTAACGATTTTTAGGTCGCAAGCTTCTCCCATATTACTTTATTAATGAACGTTTGTAATGGGAAATATGTGTTGTAACCCTTCCCTCAGTTTTGCTGAAAAAAGCGCTAATATCTCAAGGACCTATTGGAAACGTATTAAAGGATCGAAGTTGAAATTTTGAAGTCTCGCAAGCCTCTGTTGGACGAATTATTTCTCCTTGAAATTTGAATTCTGGACTATCTTCATTGTTCACATATATACCCATTACTTTGTGTTGCGAAATTGGTATCACAGTTTTACACCCATAGAATTTGAATTTTAAAGAAAACCATGCGATGCATCATTTAGCTTTGAGGTAATATACCCTCACATTTTGAAGGATTTTCTTCATTATCATTATCATATTTTATTTACAAAATATTTTTTACTCCTACCTATTCATTTTATTTTGCTTTAAATTCTCTAATATGATATCAGACAAAAGCATAACATACCATTGGTATTCAAAATTAATTATTTTGAGAGCCAGACTTAAAAAGATTAAAACAATTTGAATCAGTTATATTTATTTATCTATTTTTAGAAATTGATTATTTTGAAAGCCAGACTTAAAAAAATTAAAACAATTTGCATCAGTTATATAAATGTCTCGTTGATATGTTGACCATGAATTGAAATTTTCAGGCTTCATTGAGGCAAGTTGCTAGTTGAAAATTACATTTATTTCTACCCTTTACCCAAAGTTTTCATGAGTGAGTGAATAGCAAGTGTCTTATTTCAAAGAAAGCGCTTTGAAGGACAAAAAGTAACATTTATTTTAAAACGGAAGTTCCTTCAATTCAAAACTTCTTATATTTAATTGAGAACAAGTCCAAAATTCTGGATGTCAAAACGATAAACGGTTAAAACTGTTTGTCAACTGTACCCCGCTTGCACAATTTACCCAGTTAGCATATTTTTGACATTCTGAACGCACAGCTCGACATTTCCGTGGAATTATTCTGTAAGTTCTATGTATGAAAAAATCGCCTTATTTCAATTTCAATATTACTTCTACGTAAACTATCTTTATTCACACGTTAACATGGTCGGCAAAACTTAACTCACTAAACCAAAATAAAAGTTCTATACTATCTCTTAGGGGTGTATCAATCTCAACAGAAAGATGAAAACCTTACTTCTTCTTATCCTGATGGTTGCCCTGGTAACTTGTACCCCGAAGGGATTTGTTCGCATCACTCCTGGATTGCTGATACTGAGACGTCCGTATGGACATGGTTACGGCCATGGAGGGTATGGGAAATATGGAGGTTACGGCGGTTATGGCGGTAAAAATGGGTACGGCAGGCGGATTTATGGTGGTAAATACGGATACGGCAGACGGTTTTATGGGGGTAAATACGGATACGGAGGTTATGGTGGTTATGGCGGTAAATATGGATACGGTAGGCGGATTTACGGTGGTAAATATGGATACGGCAAATACGGACGGTGATTTGGCTTGAAATGGCAACAGGTTTGTTGATTCATTTTCTATGTTATATTATAGTTCAGCCAGTGCATGACATTTCCAACAATTTCATATGAGCACGAGGCACAAATTTTCAGCAGTCTAGACAAGTAAATTGCAAAATATGAACTCTCTCTGGTTGCCTAGTTATGCGGTCAGACCTTCTCAATCCACATAGCGTAAAGTAAAGTCTCTCGTCTGACTGTGCGGATGCATAGGTTGTCAAGAGTCCTTGCTTGGCGCACATATAAAATTCTTTGAAATGTCAGACACAGGCTGTTTTTGATTTCAAAGCAAGGCAGACATTGTGTCATAAGCTTAAAATGACATTTATTTTCTCGAATACTAGTAACTTCTAGTGGTTGATCGTAAATTGACATGTGAAAAGTCATGCAAAAATGATCACTCAGAAAAGTAAAATAATTATTTGAAGAAAGGGATTAATAACAGTAAAGGTCATTCGGGGCAGAATCTAAAGGAATATAGAATTTTGATTTTCAGAAAACCAGCGAATTGCGAAAAGTTCGGATTCCAGTCAGCCTGCATAAACCGCTAAATCTAATTACTCTAAATAAAGCATCCTGATATCACCTGCCCGATAAAATAAAATGGCCATAACCCGAAAGCCATTTTCATTGTTTGTTCAATGCTTGATGACATTAAGGACGAGTAAAAAAGAATCATATGTAAGTTTTTAGCCCCACTGGACATAGTCCACTGAAGCTATTGTCGAGGCCTGGTGTCCATCGTTAGTGCGTCCGTCCGTTAACTTTTTTTTAAACATCATCTTCTCTGAAATTACTTTGTAGTTTTCAAACAAACTCAACAGAAATGATCTTTTGGACATGTTCTTTCAGATTTTTATGTTAAATTTTGATCGGTCTGATAACATGGGTGATATTGTTTGTCGCGTCATCAATTAAATGTTTCCATATGATATAATATAAAAAATGTTCTTCTCTGAAACTGCTGGTCAGAATCCATATTTAACCTGGGTTTATAGGTGTAAAGTTGAGTTACGCGATCTCGACCGACTAGATTTTCTGCATAAAAGACGGTAGTTCGGGACCTTGTCTATATTATACATTGTGATAAAAAAAAAGTATAATAATTTTTTGTGGTCAAGTTTTGGTAAAATTATACTATCCCCACCCGCGTTGGCTACCTGTTTTTTTTTTCGGGTAACTTACCTTGTGACGAACTACAGATAGCAACATCGTGAAATTGACATTCATCCCAATTAAAACCATTCCTAATCGCTCACCCAGCGCTACAATAATTCATTCCAAACTCTCACTCAAACCAGTCAAAAACGCTCAACTCATTCAAAAGTATAGAATTAACAGGTCATTCAAATTAAATTTGGATAGCGAAAATCGCGGTTTCGCTGACATAGTTAAAATTGTAAGCGTCTTATAGGTCATTGAAGAAATAGGAAGCTATAATTAGAACTTGTATGAATTTTTTTATAAAAGGGAGGTAATCAATATCGTTAATTTTGTTCATCCTGAACAAAATTTGCGATATAGGATTACCTCCCAGTAAATTCACTCAAAACTCGCTTCTCACACTCAATTACCTCATTCAATTTCATCTCTAAATCATTCCAAATCATTTACATTATCAATTTCACGATGATGTTAACTGTACCATCACAACAGAAGGTGGCGGGTTGCCACCAGATACTCGTCTTGTATTGTCGAACCTTGTTTGAACCAGCGTCTACAAAAACACTGGCTTCCGAACATCTTGTAAAGAAATTTTCAAGCTTATATATAAATCGATGGAGATTATAAGTTAAGGATGTTCGCTCGGCTTTTTCCTTCTTCAAACTTTTTTTTAATCCGATTTTTTGGAAAGATCCATATGTTTTATTTCGTTTTTTGAAAATAAAAAATGGGGTCACCGTGATTATTTTTTTTCTCAGAGCTGTATACAAATTTAGTGCCCTTAAGTTCTTGCCTTTGAATTTCTTTGAAAAACTCATCATTGATTTGAAGTTATTATTTTTGGACAATGAATAAAATCATCTAAAAAAACCAAACCCATTCTACTAAATTAATAAAAAAATATTGAAATTTAATGAAGCAAAAGTTGAAAATTATTACATCTTTATTCGTTCCTAAATGGAATTATTTTTCCTTTAATATCGAGGGCTATTCATACATGCTTGTCTTTAAATCGTTTGTGTTCCGAGTGAGATCTATTTTTATTTCATTTCCTGAACAATAAAAGCTTTATTTTCACTCGTGGCTCCGCCACTTATGAAAATATAGCGTTTGTTGATCACTCAATGGATTATAAATTGATCTTACACTGAAAAAAAAAAGATTATCCTCTGTATCCCTGACTTTATGCAGCTGAATCTATAGCTCATATATAGAGAATAGATGATAGGTGACTTGAGATGGAAAAGTTTATCAACTTCAACTTCAAACTTCAACTTCAAATAACTTTATTAGGCATGTCGGCACTTGGTGTGCCTTTGGCCAAACAAACATTTACATAATAACAAATTTACATACATGGAATAATAGCATAATATTGTTATATCCATAATTCATATTTCAATATTAGACAAGAAAAAGTAATTTAATCGAAACGATTATTCAAAATATATTTTCGTACACTTTGTACGATGAAATTTCGTCACAATTTGAAAATGATTTTATGTGTTGTTCAAATTGTTACGAATTTCCATCGCTTCTGCTAAATATTTAGAAAGATTAATTTGCGTCTTTTTTCTTGAAGATGACATTAATTGAAGAAATAAAGGTAAATTAGGAAAGGAGCATTTAAGATATTTCAATCTATTTTCTCTATACCTAGAACAAACAAGAACGAAATGATATTCTGTTTCCAAAAGATTTTGGTTGCATAAATTACATTTTCTTTCTGATCTCATAGTGTTATTATATCTACCGGTTTGGATAGCTAGCCTGTGGTCAGATATTCTAAGTTTCGTGAGAAGAATTCTATGCTTATCGTTTTTAATATTGGTCAAATATGTTTCTATTTCAAATTCTTTCTTGAATTGTTTATAATAATATAATTTACTACAATTTGAAATGTTAGAAGACCATTTCTGAATAAACTGATCCCTTATTCGTCTTTGTATTAAAGGGAAATAATTAATATCGGTGTTTGTCTCAATCCAAATATTATTTAAACCCAAATTCTGTAACCGCGATTTAATTCTATAAACCCAACTGGATTTATTTGCAATCAATGCATTACAGCTTTCTAGATATGTATTTTTCAAAATGAGATTTTGAGTTCGGCGAAGTTTTAGCCAATATTTAATCGACCTTTCCAGGGCAATAATGGAAAGTGGGTATCTACCCAATTCTCCAAGAACAGCATCATTTGAGCTTTTTTTACTTACACCAAGAATTATCTTACAGAATTTAATGTGTAAAGAATCAGCTTGTTTATATTCATAAATCCCCCATACTTCTGAACTATACAAGATTATTGGTGCGACAATTCTGTCAAAAAGCAGTAATTTAGTTTTGATGTCCATTGGCACTTTCTTAAAAAGAGACAAAAGACCGTACATAGATTTCATAGCTTGATCATGCAGAGTTTGAATCGCAGGCACAAAATTGCCTGTTCGATAAAAATTAACGCCTAGGTAACAAAATTTGTCTACAATTTCTAATGTTTCACCATAAATTTTCCATTCAAAATTCTGCTCGCTTTTGCGTTTTTCAAATATACAAACTTTAGTTTTATTTACATTAATTTTCAGGCCCCACAAATCTGAATACATTTCTATATCATTTAATAATGATTGGAGGCTTTCTTTATTAGTGGTGAATACAGCAATATCGTCTGCAAATAAGAGTAAATAGAAACTAAGTGTATTAAGATCATTCAAAGTAAGATTATCAAAGTTAATTTTATCGCTTATATCATTTATAAAAAGTAAAAATAGTATCGGTGAAAGTGGCTCTCCCTGTTTCAATCCAAGCCCTATGTTGTAGCTATCGGAGAAACCCTTTTCTGTCGATATTTTAATGCATGCTGAAACATTACTGTAGATACTTTTTAACATTGTTACAAATTTTGTACTTATACCGATAGTAATTAGTTTAAGCCATAGCGCTTCCCTATGAATAGTATCGAAACACTTTTCATAGTCTATGAACGCACAATACAATTTATCTTTGTTTAGTAATTTTTTTTGAATAATATTATGTAGGATAAAAATACAATCAACAGTACTACATTTATCTCTGAAACCAAATTGAGAATCATTAAACACATTTTCTTCTTCGCACCAGCTATTAAGGCGATTACGCAAACAAAGTGAAAATATTTTAGCTAAAGTATTTATTAGCGTTATCCCTCTATAGTTGCCCGGGTCGGATTTGCTACCCTTTTTATGAATGGGCACCAAGACCCCTTTCGTCCATGACTCAGGATATGAACCCGATTCATAAATAATGTTAAAAATTCTTACAAGGTAGGGAGAAATGAAATCTTTTGCGTCAATGAAAAAGTCTACAGGAATATTATCAATACCCGGACTTTTATTTCTTTGTAACGAAGAAATAACTTTGCTAATTTCCTCCTGTGTAAAGGGTTTGTCTAGTGCGTCCAAATAAGTCACGTTACTAATGGGCGTGGCTACGTTATTGATATTGAAAGTAGAAGAAGTATTGTTCGATAGATTTGAAAAATACTCAAAAAACTCATCTTTTTTCAATATCGAACTTTGATCGCTAGCCGATTTAGCTTCATTAATAATTTTCCAGAAATTTCTAGCGTTGGTTTTGCTTAGATTTGCTATAATATCCTTTTGTTTCCTAAAATATTTCTGTTTTTCTTTTTTCGCGTTTTTTTATAAGAACTTCTATACATTAGAAATTCGTCAAGATTTATTTGCGACTTATCTTTTTTGTATTTTTGTTTGCTTTTCAAAAATTGATTTTTTGCCTGCTGGCAAATTTGGTTAAACCATTCAGGCTTTTTGTTACTTTTAAAAGAGTTTTTATTTTTATGTATTTTTTTACCAAAATTGTTCAAACAACTATTATATACAAAATTTGATAACCCATCTATACACTCATTTAATGAAACGTCATTATTTTCTAAACTCTTAATTATTGATTCGATCGAATCTTCATTGTTTGATAAATGCTGTAAGAAGATATCTTTATTTTGGTCATTCCATATTATCTTTTCGTAACTACAGTTCTCAATAGTTTTATTAATTAAGTTGAATTCCTTTAATTTAAACTTAAATGTTAAAGCACAGTGGTCAGAGAATTCACTGAGTTCTAATACATTAAAACCAGAGATAAAATCAAAATTAATATGGTTTGTGATTACATAGTCAACAGTACTTTTACCAATAATTCCATTTTTGACAGTAAAACACGTAAAATCACCCTTATCAAGTCTGCCATTTGCTATATGCAGGTCATGCTGTTTGCACAACGTTAATAATTTCTTACCAAAATTATTAATAGTCAAATCGCAAGCCTGTCGATCCTTCTCATAGCACTCAAACTCATCGCCTAGGACATCACTGAATCGATGTAGACCCAGACTATGTACATAGTCTGGCTCTGCACCGACACGGCTATTGAAGTCTCCGACAAGAATAATTTCACCTTGATTACTATATTGTAAAATGTCATCACTAATATTATCAAAAAAGTCAAATTGGAACAGTTCAGATTGTTCATTTTTATAAACCCGAGACAAGGAGTAGGGATTTATCTGGCGAGCCGGAGGCGAGCCGGATAAATTCCGCAGCCGAGCACGATAGACTTTTCCATCTCAAGTCACCTATCATCTATTCTATTTATCCTGTTACAATCTTTTTTAATCTTTTAAGTCTATTCGTTATTTATTTACGAAAATTTAATCCGGTCCCGATTTACAACTCCAATACTCAGCGATGGCCACAAAAGGAAGATCCGACAGGCCACGTGACCAAGTGACGTGATAAAGCTGTCACGTGATCAAGTGACCTGATATCGATAAGTTTATCATATCCCCTTTTATCAGGCAATATTTATAGCTAGTGACAGGATAAATTTATAATACGTACTTAGTGTTTTGTATGAAAAAAATATCTAACGAGGTTGGGAGGATTGATCATTGTCGAGGCTCTGCCGAGACAATGGTCAATTTTCACAGCCGAGTTTGATATTTTTTCATACAATACACTAAGTATATATTATATTTATCTTATTACCTATATTTGTCTTGATTTCGTAGATGTTTCAAAAAGAAATACAAGTTTCTTGAAAAATAACCACATTACATCATTTTTCTAAAAAAAACTATATGATATCATAAAAAAATATCATACGGTATGTTATCACACTGATATTTGTATAGTTATAAGATAAATGGCAACGAAGGATCGGATGACAAGACTGATGAAAAAGTTTTAATTCCGTTAATGCCTAGGTTAATCCGTATATTAAATTCTTTTAAGTCTTTTCACAAATTTGAGCACTTTATCGTTTGTGTACTTTTAAATTTCAGGTCCAATGCCTCAAGACTGATGATACTCTCCACATGAACAATGCAACAACTGATGACCGAACATTGACGGTGTTTAATCTTATCTTGTTTCTTCTTTAAAAAATCTTTTTTCTTTGATATCACTCAAAAAATATTTCGTGTTTTGCTTGACGAATAAAATTTTGGAAGATCAAACGGTCCGAATACGATCGTTAATGTTGATAATGTCATTGAATCAATCTTGTCCATACAGTTTAGAACACCGTGCAGTTGACATTTACCTCGATCAAAACCATTCAAAACCAGTCGCTGAGCGCCCCAAAACACTCAAAAACACTCCGAAGTCGTTTTAGGATGATCTTTCTGAATTAAAAAAGTATTTTGTACAGTGTGGTAACAGTAAAGGTACACTGCCGAATATGCAACATACCTCTGTGGAGAGATAAGTGGTACAAGGGTGTGATACGGTTCAATGCGGTTCGATACAGATACGCTGTCCCGGACGAATGTGCTACGTATGATAAACGACTTGCTATGGCTTGGGTACACATAAACACGTGTTGGTAAGGACCAATACGGGCCTATGAAATTTCCATTTTCTGATGACACCCCAAGTATTAAAATGCAATTTTAAAGGAAAGCATAGAAATTGTAATCAGCTAGAAGGTGCGGACAAATATGTGAACCGTCACGCGCAAAGGGACCATCTGGTTACTCCGTAAAAGTGATCAAAAAGATAATGGTCATAGCATATGTCAACAAAAGGTAGCAATTTATTTTTAATACAGGAAGGCATGGATCTTTCTCACTTCGCATATGCAGTCCGTGCAGACTGACTTTGTTAGACACTTAGCTTGCTATCAAGATGGTCCCTTTTTGCGTGATGCGTCCAATATCTTAATTGTCCGAATGAATCATCGGTAAATGTTGGTACGTGTCCAAAGTACATCCATGCTTTGCATCTGTCAATCTGTGATACAAGCTCCAAGGACGGATTTAAAAAAAATCAACGAAGGGCAACAAATTGAGAAAAAACTTGCTAAAGCTTGTTAAAGTTATTAGTCTTGTTCATCATACTGCGTAATCACGAGAGGAATATAACTGCAATGTTTAAAGTAAATCGGACTTAAGGCAGAGTTATGCTCCGGACATTGAACATTCAGTACAGTACTTATTTGTTGACTTGAACCTGGCCTTTAAGCTAGATATACACAATTATGCTCAAAAAATACAATTTCAATGATACTTTGACATTTTTGCCTAAAGACAGACGTTCCACTCAGTCCGTGAACCGATGTCGACATACCACCTACACTTTCATTTGATCCGATTCCGAATGCATCCGTAAGTGTTAGTCACGTATGTATAAACTTGCGATAAGTATATTTTTTATGACTTAATTTCAAGTTTTCAATATCTTATAAGTGTCGTTATCAATGGTTTTCTATCATGAAGTCAAATCGCCAATTAAACGGATAAATCAAAGTACAATCTTGACAGACGACTCATACATCGTGTCGTAAACTTAATACAAGCTATATATTTATCTATACAACATTTTGGACTCTTAAGGCCCGGTCCCACTACACTTACGGATGCATTCGGGATTTAAATGTTTGAAAATCTTTACATCCGTTGAAAAGACGCTTTGTATCTGTTTCTTACCCCGGCCATACGCTCTATATTCGCTCTGTCAGCCGAGCATCCGTTCTTTGTGATTTTATCCGCACAGAAAGTTTTGAGCCGCATAAAACTTGTTAAGCGGATAAACTTTCCGCCATGTACGATACAAATGCGAAACAATGCAACAAACGCTACGTATCCGATACCATCCGTTAAAATTCCGTTGTATCCTCAATCCATCTGCTACGCATCCTCGGAACTTTTATTATCCACTTTCAATTAAAACGTACAGAGGGCGCAATTATTAGGTATACGAAAAGTATATAAAAGGGAAGTCACACGGATATTTAAGTATGTAAGAGTATGCATCACGTAAAAATAAATGATCCGCGCTGTATCCATTTTATTTTCGCTCAGCGTATGTTGTGGGTACGTCCAATGCGAGATGCAACCGCTCTTTCCGTAAACGTCACTATTACACTCGATAACCTCTTCTCAGCTGTCATCCGCTCTTTCCCACATGGCTTCCGATGAACATCCACTCAACATCCTGGCTAAATACTTTACGCATCCGATAATTTCCGTTCCGCAAATCTTTGCAACTATTATCTAGTTGGACCGGGCCTTTAAGCAAAGTACCAATAGAAAATGAACACCTGCCCTGCGTTCGGGATCGCAAAACGGTGCGAGCAGTTTTCCTATTATTCTCCGCTTTGCACGCAAGTGTACGTGCAAAGCAGGGTAAAATTGGAAAAGTGTTTGCACCGTTTTGTGATCCTGACAGAGGACAGAATACAAAACTACTGAGTAATTCATAGAATCAGTTTCGAATTTTCTTTCACTAACATTCAAGCTTTATTCTGAAACCCAAATTAAAATCCACTGAAAACAGTTTCCCATCTTCAATATTTAATGACTTTATTAATCTTTTTATTGCTATTCTTCCATAACAATGGCTAATTGTAATCTAACAATTAGCCTGAATTATATGCTTTAACGTCATCACTGCTTCAGATTCCCGTTGCTGACAAGGGAAAGAATTTTATAAGCATAGCTTTCATTCTAATCCTTATTGATTTGTAATTTATATTATGTGACATGTTGTGACTATTCTTTAAATGAAACATATTTAAATTAAATTAACATTCAAGCTTTTCCGAGCACATGGTGCACAATTTTAGAGTTTATGTGACTGCAGATATAAATCGTCCAGTATTTGTTCAAGGCCTTTTCCTGAACCACTGGGCTAATCTTGGTGTAACATGGTAGATATATGTCTTGAGAGAAAGATGTACAAATAATTGAAATCCAGCTTCAACTCTGGTTACCCTTCTCACGTGATATTGATGCTTTGTATCATAGTGTTTGTTTGAATGGGGTTTTGCGCCGCTTTTAACATTATTTCAGTCATATCGCGGCGACTCGGACATCTAACAATGGATTTCTGATATTTCTCACACTAATACTACTTTAACATCCTTACCCAACCTCGAGCTACTATGTTACATAGATTTACGATTTTAACCCTTGGGGGAATACGAATAGACAGCAAGAATGAGTGTCGCCGTGGAGAATCAAACCTCGGACATTTTAAATGATATTCCGATGCGCTGTAAACTGCACTATGACGACGGTATGGTCTTTATTTAAACGACATAAACTGTTTCAGAATGTTTGAGTTGGATTGGGCCCAATCTCGGACCTCTTGGCTAGTGACGATACATTTTTGACGACGCACTTTGAACGACGGTGTCATTTAACGTAAAAAGGTACTGTAAGCAAGATATGCTCGAGAGCAAAATACTATAATCTCGAAAATAACAATTATTCTTTGCAAATAAATTGGTTTAACGCTGAATCTTAGAACGGCGAAAAGGACAATGCAGGTTCGAACCTCTGTCGGACCAATCACCGTTTCTAGTGCGTTACCGAATGCGTTTATTTCACAACTGAAATGTTCTGTATTAAAAATGACGTTACTGGCAGCGTTGGTTGGTTCAATTGTACCAACATAGCGTCAGTGAGCGATCAAAAACTCGTAACTCCAGATTATTCAAGCTGTAGTTAGGAGGTTTTGATCGCCAATCGACGACGTATTGATAGTAAATGGTCGTATCACATGGCAGTGGTATCGAAAAGCTGTCGTTTATTTCAACATATTGGGCCAACTTATTTCTGACCCTGGGCGGGTATTGTTGCCCGTAAAACCAGTGTATCTCTCAGAGAGCGGGTTACCAGCTCTAGACTGGTCAACATATCGACTATCAGAATAGCCTAGAATAGGCTATTCTGATTGTCGATAGTGAGACCAGTCTACGCCCGACCCGAAAGCGGGCCAGAAATAAGTTGGCCCCTAGATTTTGCAATCAAAACTGTTACGTAATGATAGATTACATACCCATATATGTTTATCTTCACGACTTTTTACTCATGACGTGACACCAGTAGTGGAGTTATTCTCATATTGTTTTGTCTAAAAGGAATATGCAAACTAACGGTTTGATCTGACTTTTTAACTTGGCTTTTTTTTCAGAGAAAACACGGGTTATTGATGAAGCTTTGGCACTCTCTTCGCCTGCGTGAAGTTCTGCATAACATGACATTTTGTTAATGATAAGAGAATTAATGAAGAGAGTATTTTTCATGGAGATTTTCACATACCAATAACTTTATAAACACCGTATGAATACGCTAAGCGGATTCATACAAAAGTTGGAATAGGTTTTTAGATTCATATCTCCGCGAAATAAAAACATGTTCTCTTCATATCTTAAGATTTAATATCATGGAGCAAAAATGTAAACTTTTCTTCAGAATTCAAATGATTTCTTTCAGTACTACTTTGAGCATAATGTTTCAAACAATATTGTTTTCATTGAGGAATGAAATCCATTTACTAGCCATTCGGAATGCACCAATCTTGATGGACACATCACAGATTTAATAATCACTATATTTATTGAGCTTAAACTCTTAAACTGTTGTATAAAGTAAATATTCATTTTCTTTTAGAAAATACCCATAAATGTGTGGGTCTGAAGTAATAAAGCTTATCATATGTATCCGTTCTTTAATTGCTATTGAGGGACGAAGATAGTATTTTTTTTATTTCATTGAGGTATGGAACTAAAAACTTAATCACACTGTATGAATACGCGAAGTTGCCATTTTGTTCGTTCTTTATCCCTGCATTCAATGGCCATATTATTCTTAATTTGTCTAGATTGGTAAAGTGGTCATTTTCTTCTATACTCAAGTTTTCATTACCATAAGAAAAACATCAAAGTGATTTCTTTTTTAATCACACTGGTTTCCTCACAATTTTAAAAACTCGTGAAAATTTCTAAACAAAGTTTCCACAGAGGAACCTCTTTATCAGGGAGGACCTTTAATTTGAGGACTAAATGGTCCTTCTGGCTAGCCACAAAAATAGTTATAGTTAACAACTTCGTGAAATTGACAATGTGGATGATTTTGAAATGAATTGTAAATGAAATTGAGTATAATTTCTAGCTATATCCTGTTTTAGTCAAGTTGTTGATCTTATCATTTGAGAAATTTTGGAGCATTTTTTTTAATGATTTTGATCAAGATTATTGTCAATTTCACGAGGTTTTAACTGTAAATGTATTCTTTACCATCTTATATAGATGACCCACCGCCTTCATATGAATCCGTGTGTCAGTATGGACTATTTCCACCTCAACAAGCGACTGCACCGCCTGAGTCTGACGAGAGTCAATATTGTTATTACAACCCACAAAGTAGGGACTCGGGAAACCAAATTGACAAGAAAAGCCTTCTAACTGGCACTTCAGGATTCGAGATTCTGAACAAAGGATCCCAATCTAGCAATATGGGATCCCAACCTGACAATATAAGATCACATCCCGACAATATAGGATCCCAACCTGATAATATAGGATCCCAACCTAACTACCCGTCTTCACACTACGAGTGTGGTGTTCCTACGATAATTCGGCCACCAGAACAATACACGGTCCATCAGTACAACCCTGTAACGGTAAGTAAATTATTACACGGACTAAGGTTATTATTATTATTCTTTATTTCTATCTTACCCAACGAAGAATTTACTTTAAATTCAATTTAAATTTGAATACTGGTTTAAACTCAACTTTCACTGAAAGGTAAACGTTACATATTGCAATTTGCCAAAATGGTCCGCTTTTCATGCTAAACAGTGTTCGATTTTTGGCGATAGCACAGCTTCATTATCAATAGCTTTGACAGGAGAAAACTATATTTGAAAGTCAATGAACATTGTGTCAAACCATTACTTCTATATTGGAGTGTGAAGTATGGTCATAAGATTTTATTGTAAATAAAGATAATTTAATTAGTTTCGAACATAGATATGATCTGCTACAACAAGAGAAAATCCAGGTTCGCTTTTTGAAATCAGTTGTGGGTGTAAACAAGTATGCAAGCAATAATGCTGTAAGATCAGAATTTGGAATCTTTATTTTGGCTGTATTCGGTTTGAAATATTCTTGTGGCACATCGGATTAATTTAAATCAGAATTTTCTTGCATACAAATCATATTTAGATAGTTGCTCCCTTCCTTAAGGTTTCGCAAATAAATTTGAATTGTTTATGATGGTTATTGGATTTGAACATGTTTGAAAAATTTTGGAACAATCACTTTACATTCTCCAAAAATAACTGAAAAATGCAAATTATAACTATCTAAAAGAACCTTATGTACATTATTGGAAAAAATGTATGTTTGATGATAGCATTAACAAACTCAGAACCTTAAGAACCCTTAAGATAAATTATGAGGGAGAAATGTATTTGCGCATAAAATGATTTGCCCAGAGAACAAAATACAGCATTTGCCAAATTTCGTATAGGAGCAAATAACCTCCAAATTGAAAAGGGTAGGCACCAAAAGAAACCTTTCATAGACAGAATTTGTCCTCTTTGTAAATCACAAGTTGAAACTGAAGCCCACTTCTTATTACAATGTCACTCTTTATCAGATAACAGGAAAAAATTCTTTGCTGAGGTAAAAGCCATTACACCTTCTTTTGAAATCATGAGTGATTATGAAAAATTAAGATACATTTTACAAATCAATTAAGGAAAGAGATAATTTAAGAGATAAAAAATAGCTGTAAACTGTTGAGTTTCCTCTTATTTCAGTGTGTATCTACATGAATACTATCATCCGTCAATTAATTCGGATACTTTAGTATGTACCTTGTATTTTCATTTCCTTGGTAAAGAAAACATGCTTTTTTACTTAACTTTGTTAAAGAAATTAAAGTGTAATTAATTTCATAATCCCCTTTAAGAATTTTGACCTCCTTTATTATGGAGATTAGAGCAGTTCTTCTTGTTCATTTTGTCATTGTTTTCTGCTAAAAAAAGGGAAAATGAAATTAATAAATAAATAGACGAATATGAAAATAAAATGTCATCAGGTGCTTCTTTAGGTCAAGATCACTCATAGATTTTTTTTAATCATTTTTTTTTGTTTTTAAACTTACAATTGAAAACAAACATATTATACCGTTTTGCACGTTTTTAGGGTCATCGTTACCTTTATAATTGGTCATAGATACCATAAAATTAATTACATTTAAAAAAATGATTAACTTTGGCCAAGTATTATCATTGTGATTCTTAAGCGTAGCAATGACAGCTTTCTTCAAGCTCTGACTGCAATGATTTTGAATCATACTTTCAGGATATAACATGGCTCTTTATAAGTAAACTGGTAATTTATATCGGTTCATGGATTATATACATATATATATACCTTTTGATAAGTTCTGTCTTGTATGTTTATTGTATGTATGTTCTTGGTGAAAATCCCATAACTTTTTTTTTTTAAAAAAAACAATAAAGGAAATTGAATTTGAATTTGAAATTGAAAAAAGAAATCTTGGCGAAAATCCTAAAACTTGATTTAAAAAAAAAAAAAAAAAAAAAACAATAAAGGAATTTGAATTTGTGTCGAGCTGAAGCTTGAGTCAATTCATAGATGGGTCATAGCTACAGATAGAGGGGGTAGTTTGCATTAAAAGATAAATTATTTCAACTATACTTGCACAAATACCATATTGTGGACACAACATAAATTTTCAATAAAGAATAAGGATTTTAAACTGGAAAAATTGCCCCCCCCCCCCCTTATCTGTACCTCTAGTTGAGAATGAAAGAGTTTTACAATCCTGTACCAAGATGCATATCAATATTTACTCCAGAGCTTCAGAATACAGTAAAGAACATCATGAAATTGACAAATTGAATGATTTTGGAATGATATTGGACTGAAATTGAATGAGTGTGTGGAGCGAGTTTTGAGTGAAATTAAAGGGCGGTAATCCAATATGGCAAATTTTGTTCAGGATGAACAAAATTAGCGATATGTATTACCACCCTTTAATCAAATATGCATACATGTTCTAGATTAGTTTCCCATCTCTTCAAGAACCAATCAGACGCTTACAATTTCAAATATGTCTGTGAAATCGCGATTTGGCTCTTGCTTTATCAATTTTGAAGGTAGTTCTTGATCTTATATTTTTCAGTCACTTGGAACGTTTTTGAGCGGTTTGGGAAAGTGTTTGGAATGAATGAATTGAGCGTTTAGTGAGCAAATTGGAATGGATGTCAATTTCACGATGTAACTAACTGAAACGTATCTGGCCTGTCATGTGAAAATGGAACATCTGGAAAATGCGTCAAATAACGATCCTATAACGATAGGCTATGTGCAGCATGATTATAATCAAAACATTTCGCTTTCTAGCGTTCTAGCCAAATATCGATCTCGCATCCTTTTAGCAAAATAATAAGAGGTAAAATTAACAGTCTTTAAATTTAATTAATATTTCTTTCGCCTAAATTATAGTCGTAATAGCAACGTCAAAAAGACGCTACCAAGACACATTTTTGTCATTTGATAATTTGGCTGAAATTCTTAAACTTTTTAATTAACGAGTAACCCTCTTTTCTGGTTTTCGAACAAACCCATCCCACTTTTTTTAATGACAGGATACGAAATAAAATGCTTGTGGAATTCATCGCGTAAAAACAATAATATATGTGACCCGTCACGCGTGACAATCTTGGAACTTCGATAAATAAATATTTGAAAAAGAGATCTGTTCTAGAACAGGCCAACCAGAGCTCGCATTTCAAAAGTTCCTTTACATGAAGTTAGATTGATTATTTTGATTCAGTAAATTAGTAAAATGCGAACAGTTTCGATCCGAGTCAGTCGACGCATCCACGCAGTCTGACAAGGGTCAACTTTTAACGCACTTCCGAGATGGTCCCTTTTCGCGTGAAGGTCACATATAATTGAGTCAGAATCCACGATGCCCCTTTATTCGTGTTTTCATACGGATATGTCCCATTTACAAAGAAGCCTTCCTATAATCCTATAACCATCCCATGGTTGTTTCGAGGAATTGATTGTCATGTTGAGGATAATATCTATAAGACGTTTGTGGAAAAAAAGAGATACTCTGGTATTTCACGGCGTTCATTGGGATGCCTCGACATGACGATATATCTGCGCTTATACTGCGATGAATTATTTTCCCTACTATAATTCCCTGTGATTCCTCGACGCAGTAAGGGCTGGTGAGAATGCTACGGCGATTGCTCTAAGCTTTCGAAGGGACTGACTCTACGGCGTTCTCACAGCGACTATCAGTTACCTTGCTCTAGGGAATAACACTCATTCAAAAATGGTACATCTCTACTTGGCATTTCCTTGCTTCCTTTTGAAGAGTAAACGTAATGATATCAGGTAAAGGGAGAAAACTATTATTAGATCTTTCCTGGAGCCGATGAAGGCGGAGACAGGGATAGAGAGCTACCCAATTAATTGACACCGGGGTCAATAACTGATATTGGACATTAGGTCTTTGCATAAATAGGCTGGTAATACGCCGCTAAAGGGGAAAGAGGAGAATGATATCTTGATGTCATGTTGTATCGCTATTGCAATCCGTATTAGTAAAGCTGGAGCATTTTGAGTTATCGTTTACATTTTATATATGAAAATCCACTATACGATCCGGTCATCTATATGGCTAATTTACGTTATAATAGATAAATATGACCGCTGAAAGAAGAAAACAAAAAACCCCTAAGGCAAACTAGTAAGAAAAAAGTCCTTGGGAGTTCTAGGCTGCTTCGCTGTTGGTTTTACCTGTCATATTTTGAAACCAGGCCACGTTATTCCGAAAAGCGGTTTGAATTTCTTCTCTCTGCTAAGACGCCAGCTCGTCAACTTTATCTCACCAGGCCGCTAGGTATCTAGTCTAAAATACTGATTTATTTTACCTGTTATTGAGGCCGCTGTTTGGGTTATCAGCTTATTTTTTCACACTGCCATGCCGCCAGGCGGGCAGCCAACTTTTCGCCGAATTCTTTTTATAGTGTCAGGCTACCAGACTGCTATGCTGTCAACATCAGGCAGCCAGGAGGCTTGGCGGTCAACCTCGTGCGACTAAGCCACCACGTCGTAAAGCCGTTAGGCAGTCTATGTAACCTGTGATTTTATGCACCTCTGCGTACAGTTAATCTCGTCGTAAAATTGACATTAATCTCAATCAAAACAAAATTAAACCGCTCGCTAAGCGCTCCATTCATTTATTCCAAACACTCACTCAAACCATTCAAAAAGGCTCCAAAATCACTAAAAAGGAAAAAATCAACAACTACATTCAAAATATGGATTGAAATTAAAAGCCTCTTATTCTATATTTTTCAAAAGGTTTGAGCGTTTTTGAATGGTTTGAGTGATTGTATGGAATGAATGAATGGAGCGCTTAGTGAGTGATCTCAAATGGTTTTTGATTGGGTTGAATGTCAATTTCACAATGTAACCATCTGTATATGGCCATGGACATGAAATAAACAGCAAATTGATGACCAAAATCGTTTACCGTGTAAGTCGCCAATGCACTAAAATGTTCTAAATAATAATTGCGGAATAAGTTTATTTTTATATGTCGAGCGATTTTTCTATTTAACAAAAACGATCCGATAATCATTTAGAGAAATATCAAAGGAAGCAGATTTGCAAACTACATTTTATTTCGTCTAATACACGAAAATTCGTTTCCAGATTATACAACAACCAGAGGTCGTAAGTTCAATCACCAGAAATTCAACTACCGAATCGACCCAGCCCGTGGTCGATTGTACAGTATGCTCATTTGTTGCATGTCTATTATTCCCACCAACTGGGTTTCTGGCAATTTACTATGCTAGAAGGGTATGTATGATTCTTTAGTTCCCAACTTCGGTGAAAGGAAGGTAATGAAGAGACCAGATGTGTGGAAACGGGTCCCGGATGTTGCTATAAAACATAAGGATAAAAGTAATGTGGCTTTTACACACACGTATTGATTATATTTGTGGCTCATAATATCGGATTTCGGGACGATTTTTAGCAATATTCAGAACCCGATTGCACACAGAGGGGATCGGTCTTCAAATGAAAATCGTAATTTCATTGGCGAACTGCGTCGAAAGTCCTCTTACAAGTTTCGGCATGTATTGCTCACAGGCAAGAATATAATAGGATACAGCCTACATTGTCATTGAAATTAGATCAACTAAATAAATAAATTCCTAAACTTGTTTGACGTTCACTCGAAAAAAGCACGGGTGAACCAACACTATGTATGCCTCTCTTTTAAGGCTATTGGACAGCATTGGAAACCTTAACTCGAATAAGCTATTACGTGCCAATGTAATAAAAATAAAGAAGCCAGCAACAAACTTTACAATTAACGATATTTATTGACAATAACAACAGAATAATTGACAATATGAAATTAATACAAAAACAAATTACAATACCTTGAATGTTTAATCCTAAAGTTTTTAATTTTAGATCCAATTTAATTAAGTTCCTGGTCCACAAATAATAAGTCCAATAATATCCGAATTTAAAATTAAACACGCTTTTAAACACACTTTTAAGATAACAAGAAATCCCCTTTTAGTTTAACACAGTACTACTAAATGAAACCATAAGTCTAAATCAAGTGAACCAAGAATGCTGTAGGAACCCCTTTATATAATACTATAGAACAATCTGGAATAGCATAGAACATAAGAATACTCTAGAGTCTGACTCACTTTCTGAAAAGTCCTTTCTAGAAAGATCTACAATATTCTACATACATTTACCTAACAGAATCAAGAGATAGGAAAATTCCCAGTCAAAAAATAGACACGGTAAATACCATTAGGTTTATTAATAGTTTATATATAACACTTTCCCCCTTGAAAGAAAAAAGAAAGGTTTATGAAATAAATCTTTCTTTTTGCATTATCATTAGCATATACAATGATAATATACATCACATAATTGATAACATCATGATTCGTTGCAACATTTCAGCACATCTAGCATGAAAATACAAACAATTTTCATCAAAAGAATTGAAAAAGAGAAGATTTATCGACTAGCGCCAACTGTATAGGCTGCTAATTTGTATCCCGATATTTATTGAATTTATTTTATTAAAGAAATTGTTCAAACTTTATTTTTATGTGGAGAACTATTTTTAATACACATTGATTATGAAAGTGTATTTCTTTTGTCTTATCTCGTTTCTGCTTTTAGTTTATTTGTATTTGAAACAAACTGTAGAATTTTATAAATTAGGTCATTGTTGTAAATCTACCTGGGTGAACACCTTACTGGGATTAACCGTTATGACTTTACCTACGGGTTCAATTATCCATTATACTGCACGTGAATTGAAGAGTTTTCGTTCACTGTCTAGGCGATATTTAATACCTAATCACGATACACTAGGTAGAATAAAAAGTCTCGGTATATAAAATTATAGAAGTAAACGAGCTGGGACTAAAAAATCCAAAATAAACGTTATTGCTAGAAACCAAACTGGTGTTAATTTTTCAAATTTATTATATCCAAAACGATCTAATATTATCAAAAGTTTTACAGAGAATGTCTGCTGTTTGACCCTTAATTGTAGATCACTTGTTAAAAAAGATGTTCTTGTTGGGCAATTGCTCCGTGATCAGAAAATTGATTTCGCAGTTTTAACCGAAACTTGGTACTCAGATGAGAAACAACATCAATACGAAACAGCTGACTTAAACCAAAATGGATATAAAATAAGTGTTTCAAATCGTCAAAAAAGAATAGGTGGAGGTGTTGCTCTGGCTTGTCGCAGCGATGTTAACATGCGTAAACTGTCCTCTGGTCTTACAACAAGTTTGAACATGGTTTATGGCAGTTGGTCTTTAAAAACGTTACAATACATTGTCTTGGTCTCTATAGACCACCTTCACTTACCACAACTTCTCAATTCAATACAGAATTCTTTCAATTTCTGGAAGATCTAGTCCCAAATTATTCAAATCTTATGATCATGGGCGATTTTAATCTACATGTTGATAAAACTAGTAATGCTATTGATGATTTCAACAATTCTCTGTCTGCCATAGGTCTACGACAGCACGTTGATTTTCCAACTCACATACACGGTCATACGCTTGATCTGATGATCACAGAAATTGACAATGGAGTGGATGTGCATTCATGTGAACCGGGCCCTTTTTTGTCAGATCATTGTGTAGTGAAAACCATCACTAAATTAAGAAAAGAAAACATTACCAGCAAGCCTATTTCTTATAGAAACTTCAAAGATATGAATAAAGATGACTTTACTAAAGACTTGTCAAAACTGGACTTGTCTTCAAAATCTGTAAATGAAATGGTCGATTCCTTTGAAAATGAAATTGAAAATTTACTGAACAAACATGCTCCAATCAAAGAGAAAATTCAAATATACAGAACACCAAAACCATGGTTCAATAATGAAATTATGTCATTAAAACGAGTGATGCGCCGAGCTGAAAGACTTTTGCGAAAATATAAACAGCCCCTTGACTACGAAACATATAAATTGGCACTTCGAGATTATCATACTGAACTAAGAACTGAAAAGCAAAATACTTTAAGCAAAAAGGTAATCGACTCAAAAGGTGATTCTAAAAAACTGTATAAGTTTGTGAAAGAAATGACCGGTAGCAAGTCTGAAAATCCTATGCCTCAAGTACAAAATGAAAGCAACGTAGCTGATGAGTTTGCTGACTATTTCATGGACAAGATCAAGAAAATCCGCGAATCTCTGAAGGACTTTGAAACCTACAAACCACTCGCAAAAAGTGTTGAACCATTTGAATCTTTTACATGTTTAAGTGAGGGCGAGGTTGAAAAGCTTATAAATCAATTACAAAATAAATCTTGTGAGTTAGATGTTCTACCAACCAAGATATTAAAATCCTACCTTGGAGATCTTTTACCATCTGTTACACACCTTGTTAACCTGTCATTGACACAGGGCGTCTTTCCATCCAAATGGAAAGGAGCAATTATTAGACCTCTTCTAAAAAAGTCTGGTCTTGAGCTCATATATTCCAATTACAGACCAGTCAGCAACCTGTCTTTCTTGTCCAAACTTATTGAAAAGGCCGCTCTCTACCGTATAAATGACCATGTAAATGAGTTTGATCTTTTACCAAAGAATCAGTCAGCTTACAGACAATATCATTCATGTGAATCTGCTCTTCTAAGGCTCGTAAATGATATACTTGAAGGAATGGAACACCAGGAAGTAACAGCTCTTATTGCCCTTGATCTTAGCGCTGCTTTTGACACGGTTGATCATAGTATACTACTGGATGTACTTAACAGTCAGTATGGAATTTCCGGATCTGCGCTGAAATTGATGGACTCATACTTGCGACCACGTAGCTGTAAAGTCAGTGTTAACTCAAATACTTCTTCTGCGCGAGAACTTGACTGCAGTGTCCCCCAGGGTAGCTGTCTTGGGCCATGGCTTTACTTAGCTTACGCAGGAACTATATTTGACATAGTGCCTCCATCCATTTCAGTGTACGGATTCGCAGATGACCACACGGCGAATAGACGTTTTAAACCATCACCAACTGAGGAAGCTATTGCTATCAAAGAGATGGAAGAATGCGCTGTCCTTATAAACGACTGGATGAACAGCAATAAACTTAAGATGAATAATTCAAAAACAGAGTTCATTCTTTTTGGAAGTCGTCAACAGCTCACGAAATGTAGGACAAAACAAATTAATATATGTGGCGATATTGTCAAATCTCAAAAATGCATTAGATATCTCGGTGCCTTTTTAGATGAATCACTTAGCTTCAAGGATCACGTGAACAAAAAGTGTAAAACCGCTATGTTGAATTACTTCAAAATTAAGAGCATTCGAAAATATTTGTCGAAGGAAGCTGCTGAAACTCTGGTTTTATCTTTGGTTATATCCCATTTAGACTATTGTAACATCATTCTCTATGGCATTTCAAAAACAGAATTATCAAAGCTCCAACGTATACAGAATATGTGTGCTAAACTCGTACTTAGTCGCTCCAAGTATGACAGCGCAAAAAAGGCTCTACATGACCTGCATTGGCTTCCGATCAAAGCACGAATTAGCTTTAAGATCCTCACATACATGTACAATTGCTCTGTAGGAAAAGCACCCGCTTACTTAACAGAACTCCTATCCTACAGAGAGCAAAAACGAGCTTTGAGATCTGCCGAATCGTCTGACGGAATCTTCCATGTTCCTTTTAATAAGAGGAAATCATTTTCTGACAGGAGTTTCAGTACGATGGGCCCAAAATTATGGAACGAATTACCAGTCCACATCAGGAAATCAGAAACCATAGATATCTTTAAACGAAAACTCAAATCCTTCTATTTTAAAGACTTTTTCGACCTTTTCTAAATTGAAATTTATTTTTTAAACAAGTATGAGGTAGTTTTACGACTTATTTCTTATACCTTTTATAATTTGATATTGTTTTACATGAATTATTTGTTTATACACTTTTATGTACAACGCCATTGAATATGTTTTTAACGTAGAAATAGGCGTTTAATCAAATTACCAAGTTTTAAGTTTAAAAAGAGTTATATATGCAAGCATACATACATATATACAAAAATATAGGAAAATGTAACTGTTAAATTCAATGTTTTATTAAAGATAAGACAATTCAAAGTTTTAGACTCTTGACAGAGCATCTGGTATAATGTTGTCTTTTCCTTTAATGTGTCTTACATCAAGATCAAATTCTTGAAGTGACAAACTCCATCTCAATAATCTTTGGTTCTTACTCTTAAGTTTGTGAAGAAAACTTAAGGGATTGTGGTCACTGAATACAACTATAGGAGAAGTTGCAGATGTTAAATAAACTTCAAAATGTTGGATTGCCAAAATCAGAGCAAGACATTCCTTTTCAATGGTGGAGTAGTTTTTCTGATGTTAGTTTAATTTTTTAGAAAAATAACAAACTGGATGATCTATACCATCATCGTCTTCTTGCAAAAGAACAGCACCAATACCAACATCACTTGCATCAACAGCTGATTTGAAACATTTGTCAAAATCAGGTGCTAAAAGAACTGGTGTGCTCTTAAGTATGGCTTTTAAGCGATCAAAGGCAACTTGACAGTTATCATTCCATTTGAACTTAACATTTTTCTTTAATAAATTTGTTAAAGGTTCAGCTATTATAGAAAAATTCTTACAAAACTTTCTATAGTAGCCAGCCATACCAAGAAATCGCATCAGTTGCTTTTTAATAGCAGGCACAGGAAACTCAGAGATAGCATTGACCTTAACTTCTAAAGGTTTAACTTGACCCTGTCCCACAAGATGTCCTAAAAAAGTAACAGTAGCATGACAAAATTCTGTTTTTCCCAGATTATCAGTCAATTTTGCATCACTGAGACGGTCGAAGAATTGTTTGATTCTTTGAATATGGTCACTCCATGTGTCTGTGTAGATGATGACGTCGTCGATGTATGCGTCACAGCCATCTAAGCCAGCTATAACCATATTTACAAGCCGCTGGAAAGTCGCAGGAGAATTTTTCATCCCAAAAAGCATAACTTTGTACTGGTACAGACCAGTTGGAGTAGCAAATGCTGATACTTCTTTAGCCCTATCAGTGAGCGGAACTTGCCAGAATCCTTTGAGAAGGTCAAATTTGGTGACATATTTAGAATTACCGACTTTGTCGATACAGTCATCAATTCTTGGTATTGGAATAGAGTCAGTTTTTGTCACAGAGTTCACTTTTCGATAGTCAGTACACATTCTGTATGTTCCATTTGGCTTTGTAACTAATAAACATGGTGAACTGTAATTACTTTGGCTGGGTTCAATAAAATCATTCTCCAATAAGTAATTCACTTCATCTTGAAGGGCTTTTTGTTTCACTGGATTCATTCTATAAGGATGTTGTTTTATTGGTTGAGAATCTTCCACAATGACATCATGATATATTTTATCAGTTCTTGTGGGGATGTCAGGAAAAAAGTGTTTATATTCATTTATCAACTGTTTAAGCTCTTCTCGTTGAGATGGCTCTAAATGTGAAAGTTTGTCGTCAAGATTCTTTAGTATTTCAAAGTTCTCAAGTTTAGGTGGACCAGGAACAGATTTTTCACTAAAGTCTGAACTAACTTCTGATTCAGTCACATTTGATTCTGGTGGGACCGTGTTTACAACTGTAACCGGTTTTGAAATAGAGCTATCTCTGTCAAAATACTTTTTAACATATTCACATGGCACATTTGTTTATTTTTACGCCTTCCAGGAGTATTGATAATATAATTCAAATCACTTGTTTCTTTATCAATAGTATACGGGCCATAATATCTTACCTGTAAGGGTCGGCCAGGTATTGGCAAAAGAGCAAGGACTTTATCACCTGGTTCAAATTTCCTATCAACACTATGCTTGTCATATCTTGCCTTCATTTTGCTCTGAGATGATTTAAGATTTGTCCTAGCAACCTCACATGCCCAAGACAGTTTATTTCTGAAGTCAGAAACATACTGTAACAAGTTCAAGGGTGTTTCATCATCAGCAAGAAATTTCTCTTTTAAGAGTGTTAATGGCCCACGAACAGAATGACCAAAAACTAACTCAAAGGGGCTAAAGCCAAGAGATTCTTGAACAGATTCTCTGACTGCAAATAATAGCAAATGAATACCTTCATCCCAATTTTCTCAATATCAAAACAATATGACCTTTTCATGTTCTTTAGGGTCTGATGCAATCTTTCTAAAGCACCTTGACTTTCAGGGTGATAAGCAGATGACCGATATTGTTTGATACCTAATTCATGCATAACCTGCTGGAATATGCCTGACATGAAGTTTGATCCTTGATCAGACTGAACTGATTTAGGAAGGCCAACAAAAGTAAAGAATTTGACAAGAGCCTTAATAATTGACTTTGCCTTAATGTTTCTTAAAGGAATTGCTTCAGGGAAGCGAGTAGAAGCACACATAATTGTCAACAAATATTCAGAACCTGACTTAGTTTTTGGTAAAGGACCAACGCAGTCTATTATTATTCGACAGAAAGGTTCATCAAAAGCTGGAATGGGTTGTAACCTTGCTTTTGGAATAACTTGGTTAGGTTTCTCTACCATTTGACAAGTGTGGCAACTTTTACAATATTTGGAAACGTCCGATTTAAGTCCAGGCCAAAAGAAGTGAGTCATAATCTTGTGATAAGTCTTGCTTACACCTAAATGACCAGACATTGGACTATGGGCTATACTAAGTATTTCATGGCGATATGACTTTGGAACAACAATTTGGTGATAAACAGCCCAATCATCATCAGCTGGGACATCAAATGGTCGCCATTTTCTCATCAGAATACCATTCTTTTCAAAGTAACAAACAGGATTCTGAGACATTTCTTTTTCGGGTAATGCCCTATCAATTAACTTTGAAATCTCAGGATCATTTTGCTGTTCCTGGATTAACCTTGACTTTGAATGCGTTTCATGACCTTGGTCATTTGACCTTGGAGATGACTGACAAAATTTTGACGAGTCTGTCTGAGTATCAGGCAGACTAAGATTAAAAGACTTTTTAATCTCAACATTGAAATATTGACCAACAAAAGTATCAGTTAAGTCAATATCATTTGAATTTTTCAAGGAAGCTTTTTTAGCCATACCCCGAGTTACTGCACATGAAGGGTACAAATCAGGTATTTCCTGCAAAATAGGATCATCTGTTTGACCTACATTAGGTGTGTCAGTTACAAGAGGATTAACAACAACCTTATCTCCAGCTAAGTCATTGCCTAGCAATAAATGTACACCTTTAAATGGTAAAGAATGTTTAACACCAACAACCACAGAACCGGTAACCAAATCTGAGGATAAATTAACCTTATGAAGAGGAATATTAAAAACACCACACTCTACACCCTGAATAAGGACACTAGTACCAGACGAAGTCTTCTCAGAAAAAGGCAGAACATCTGCTAAAATAAGAGATTGAGAAGCTCCTGTGTCTCTTAAAATTTTAATAGGGGCAGGTGGGCGCATATCACCTGAAAGTGATACAAAACCATCCATCATGAATGGTTCAAAAATCTCCATACAGGAATCAGAATTTGGTTCTGCCTTAACAATTGAATTTAACTCAAAAGAAGGCTGTGATTTAGGCTGAAGGCTGGTGAGCCCTGTAGGTTTGCTTGCACTCAGTTCCTTCTCCCTTTTAATCTAAAACATTCTGAAATAAGGTGACCTGGTTTTTTTACAAAAAGTACAATGTACTCGAGATAAGGGATTTTGAGCATTGGTTTCACCAGTAGACTTTGGTTTAGGTGAATTCGATTGACTAGACATGCTAGATGAATCACCAGACATAGTTTTATTTTGGGGATGTGAGGACGCAGGTTTTGCTTTATTAAAGAAAGAATTTTTGTGTGTAAGGTAGTAATCATCAGCTAAACGAGCTGCTTCATGTATAGTTTCAACATTTTTTCCATCTAAATGTGACTTAATGTCAGATTGAATGCAATTTTGGAATTGTTCAATTAATATAAGTTGTCTAAGATTATCATAATTTTGGTCTATTTTCTTAGAATAGCACCACCTGTCAAATAATTTTTCTTCGTTGCTTGCAAATTCAACGTGAGTCTGGCCAGATTCTTTTCTACAACTTCTAAATTGTTGTCTGTATGCTCATAACCTTTGAGAATGAGTTCTTTTACAGTATCATAATCATTGCTTTGTTCTGTTCTAAGTTGCGAATAAATATTGCGAGCTTTTCCTACTAAGACACTTTGGAGAAGTAAGGTCCATTGCTCCTTTGGCCATTTCAAGTTCTTTGCAACTTTTTCAAAATGTTCGAAATATGTATCAACTTCATTTTCTTGAAATTGAGGAACAAGCCTAAAATGTTTTGTTACATCAAAATGGTCATTATGCATATATCTGGGCTGATTTGCTCTATCTTGTATTTCTAATTCTTTTAATCGTAATTGAAATTCTCGTTCTTTTTCTCGCTCTCTCTCTGTTCTATCTTCTTCTCGTTCTCTTTCTTCTCTTTGAAATTGCCTTTCTCTTTCTTTTTCTTCAATTTCTCTTTGTGCTCTTTCTCTTTCAATTTCAATTTCTAATTGCTTTTCTTGAAATTTTCTCTCTTCTCCCTCTCTTTCTATTTCCAATTCCTTCTGTCTTTGTTGGAGTTTTAACAGTTCAAGATCTCTTGAACTTGAAACTGATGGAACATCAACAATGAGAGACAGAGCCTTTTCATCAAAAATGTCCTCATCAACAAAATATTGAACCTAAATATTCTTAATTTCATGCTTTCGCAATGAGGACTTCTTTTAATTCATAATACTTGGCAAGATTTAGCAAATCAGGCTTTTTACCCAATAGCTCCACGGAAGGTTCGTGCGTAAATTTTTCTAAGTCAAAAGACATGGTAGCTTGTTGCTGTATTCAAACAAGAATGTAAGATTTCGATAAATAATAGTGAAAGTACACTCTAGATTTATCAAAATTGAAATATGAAATTAATTTCTTAAATAATTTTGAACACTAGATTAAAATAAAGAAATTGTTTGATTTGTTTTGTTTTGTATGTTTGTTTGTCTGATGTTCGTATCTCGAGACGAGCCCCCAATTTGTTACGTGCCAATGTAACAAGAACAAAGAAGCCAGCAACAAACTTTACAATTAATAATATTTATTGACAATAACAACAGAATTATTGACAATATCAAAATTAATACAAAAACAAATTACAATACCTTGAATGTTTAATCCTAAAGTTTTAAATTTTAGATCCAATTTAATTAAGTTCCTGGTCCACAAATAATAAGTCCAATAATATCCGAATTTAAAATTAAACACGCTTTTAAACACACTTTTAAGATAACAAGAAATCCCCTTTTAGTTTAACACAGTACTACTAAATGAAACCATAAGTCTAAATCAAGTGAACCAAGAATGCTGTAGGAACCCCTTTATATAATACTATAGAACAATCTGGAATAGCATAGAACATAAGAATACTCTAGAGTCTGAATCACTTTCTAAAAGTCCTTTCAAGAAAGATCTACAATATTCTACATACATTTACCTAACAGAATCAAGAGATAGGAAAATTCCCAGTCTTAAAATAGACACGGTAAATACCATTAGGTTTATTTATAGTTTATATATAACAAAGCAAATTAAAGAAAACTTATAACCCCCTTTAATAAAAGTTCATTCCTTTCGTAATTTTTCTATTGAAGTTTCGTGCCTTTTGGTATTCCAAATTTATTTTTATTTTGTTTTGAAATCATATTGCAATGAACTGAAAATTAATTTATACATAGGTAAGAATCATTTGGTTTTAAAATTGTAAACCTTCTTGAAAGTTGTATAATATAGATTCACGGACATTTTTTCTTTTTCAACGTAACTAGAACTTGTTCCGACAGGGTCAATAGAATAAAACATAGAAGTTAACAATACCACAGAAGCTTCATTGTTGAACGTTATATTTCTCATTGCGTACGTTATGAAAATCGGGATATTTCGTTGGAAAGTGAGAAGACTCTAATTCCTTTTCTTATAATGTTATAACCTGACCTGTCTCTGCTATTGCATTATCTTTCAACTGCCTTTTGTCATTTGAATATTTTTTCTATAAGATTCCACAACTTAGTTATGTAGTATGTCATGGGCGCTTTTAGTTTGTTGCCTATAATTCATCAACTTATGACTGATATGCATAATGATTTGGCTGATTATAAATATAATCTTTTTCGTGCATGTACATTTTCCTTATTAAAAGTATAGGAGGAAAAACCCCATCCCTCTCAATAATTATGACAGGTGTAGAAATCGAAATTTTATTTTGTCTTGTAATGAAAGATGAATCCCAAAGGAAAAAGTCTGCATCTAACCCACCAATCCCCTAAATTGCCTCCTAGGTGCCTGGATTATCAGTAATTGAAACTTTAATAGAAGTTACATAAACATCAATCAGGTACATGTTTTGTATCACAGAAAATATTATTACACTCTTGTTTTATGGATATTTTTTTCCAGAATACGAAAATAGATGAGCGCCTGAATTTAGAGGGTGGGTGGTTTCATGGAAAGCAAAGAGGCCGAAAATACCTTGATACACCTACTTTATTACACTTTTTCTAAATTTTCTAATTTTAAACTAATTTTTTATCATATTCATTCAACTATTCTCCTTAAAAGATTAAGCAAGATATATTTTTTTTTCTCAAATAGTTTTATTTTCACAACTCTTGATCGAAATTTCAGCAATATCAAATTCATTTCTTAAAACACAAATAACGTCAAATAATTTGGATAATCTTTAAACAGTAACAATGTCTCAAAGTGTTGTAAAACCTGCCTTAGAAATAATTTAGCAATATGTCACTTACCATCAGTTCAGAAAAAGCGCTTTTCAGTCAATGTTCGGGAGACTAGTATCTGGTATGACCCCGTTAGCTTCAACACAAGTGCGAACACGCCTAGGCATCGACCATATAAGCCTACCCAATGTCCTATGTGGAATATTCCCCCATTCTGTCTGCAAGGCCTGTTCCAATTGATCCAGGGTCTGTAGGCGAACATGCTGACCGTAAACAAGCCTTCAAAGAATGTCACATGCATGTTCTATGGGATTAAGGTCTCGGGACCTAGCAGGTCGGTCCTTATGTCTTATGTTGTTTGCCTGCAAAACCTCTTTCACAACTCCAGAAGGATGGGATCGATCATTATCATCCATAAAGATGAAGTTAGGACCTATCTGCTGTACCAGAGGGATGGTAACAGGTGTGATGATCTCGTCCCTGTACCTTACACCAGTCATAGTACCTCACTCGGTGACAACCAGCTCTGTTCTACGCCCAACGATAATGCCTCCCCAGACAATCAAACTGTCCCCTCCATATTGGTGGTGTTCAGCAATGGTACAAGCATATCGTTCTTTACCAGTTTTCCACACACGTGCCCTACCATCATTGAAGTCAAGGCAGAATCTTGACTCGTCCGTAAAGAGAACGTGACGCCAACGGTTAACCCTCCAGTTTTGATGTTGATGTGCCCCTATCAATCTTTGCCTTCGATGATGTTGTGGAAGTGGAATGCGCTGTTCAAAGTGGTCCTCTAGACCACAGCCATTCAACATGAAGCCTGTTTCTCACTGTTTGAGAAGGGAATCCGGATCCTGAAACCCTTTGAAGGTCATTTCGTAGCGATCCGGCTGTAGTGAACCTGTTCCTGCGAGCTAGGGTTGCAACATAACGGTATTTGCGAGTTGTTGTTAACCGTGGACGACCTGAACGTGGCCTCTCTGTCATCCTTCCAGCTTGAAGGTACTGTTCTTGAGACAACGCTGCGATGATTATTAAAGTGATTTGCAGCAGCAGTTTGTGTCATTCCATCACGTACCATTCCAACAGTTTGTGCCATTTAAGTTGGTGTCAAGTGACGTCTTTCCATAATTGAGATGATTATGACATCAAATTATCCATTCTAATAGGTTTTGAGCAAATAAAGAGAACATGCAAAGTGTGGAACAAGTGTGTATGCTACACGTTTTTCATGGATGTTTTGAGGGCGTCTAGGTTCAAATCACGAGATTAATGTTTTTGGATACAATAACATTGAATATTCGTTAAGTGGGGTTTAGTATTAGATGAAAATGAGTGAGAATGGATAGCAGTGGTGAAATAACCATTGCCTCTCTCTCGTGTGCACGTGTTAAAATCTGGATTGGGTTTAAAAATGTATTAAGGTTACTGGTTTGCATATGTAATTATGGTGATGAGACAATGCATGTACCATGACCTTGGTGTTTGGATTAAAATGATTGAAACGCCATTAGGCGGTGCGCTTAACAAACATAGGTGGAAACTACAGTAGAAAACAAACAAAACAAACAATATGGCAAAAAAATGTTGAAAAATATTTTTGTTGTTTAACTTTTTGTGGTGAGTATATATTTAATGTAGATGTATTTTTTGTTGATTTAAAAAAAATAGATTAAGCTGAAAAAAGAGCAATTTTCGGGAACGCTTTTCATGTATTTTCGTCTAGAAAATGTTACTTATCCAATATTTTACAGTTCCTTGTATTCAATGAATCATGTATATCACCCTCTAGCATTGAAGTGACCATTAAGCTTCTAATCGTCCGTTTCTTGGCATTTTTGACCGAAAAAAAAATGGTATTTTCAAAATCCCCATTTTTGCCGAAAAATACATGGAAAAACATGCTGATCTTTTGGTCAATTTATCGTAAAAGCAAAGTGTACGAAATATAATTTGATGTAATAAAGATTGAAACAAGTGCCAAATGGTGTCGGGGTACCTGAGACGTGTATTATTTATCTTAAGGTAGTGGAACCGTAATAGATCCGCAACATTTCGGCACACATAAACTTTAACAATGTTGACCGAGGTTTCCTAATGAAAATCATTAGGAAACCTCGGTTAACACTGTTAAAGTTCAACACTTCCAAAACGTTGTGGAACTATTACGGGTCCACTACCTTAAGACGCATACGATATTTCTGTTTTTTCTTGAACGAAATTCTAACAAATTTCTTTGCTCATTCTAAAATGCTATTCCACATTGACATTGTGTTTCCTTTAAGATTTTTGTGCCCAATGATTGAGGAAAAAAAATAAAAAAGTGGAGATGAAATAATACACTTTTGGTTTTTACGAAAACTGTAGCAAATGTTTTTGTATTTTTTTTTTATATTGAGAATGGTTATTTATTAGTTCTAAATTTATGTCTATTTTATCTCTACAAAACTGATTACGACCTTTCATCCAACATTTAACAAAAGTAGTTGTGACGCGAGTCATTCATTTGTCCCCAATAATCAACTTTTCGAAAACTATTTTATAGATATATAGTAAAACTTGGGCAACCAATAACGGGACAGCCAAAAAACGGTCATTGAAGAAAAATGAACGCATTGGACACGTTTTGTTAACAAATAAGAAACATAGTTTTTGATTGAATATGCATATTTTTTTAGGAATTCTCAATAATCCTATGTTGTTAAAACTCAATAGAACTGTCTCATTGAAACGCTTCTCGTGACTTTTTAAAACATAGAATTAATTTTCGATAATTTTAAGACCAGAAATATCTACTTTTTAAGATATTTCGATAAAGAGATCGCGATTTTGAAAACAGTCGCTTGATAAAAATGGTCGCTTAATAGACATGGTCGCTGGAATAAGATTGTATAAGGTTTTCCTATTTCCAGAGCAGAGCAGAGGTAACGGCTGGTAACATGGAATTAGCACGTGTCTATACAAGGAACGCCTACATACTTATCCTGATAAGCATATCATTGGGGATGGGTTTGGTTTCAACTTTAATTATGAGTCTTTCATCTTAATCGGATTCTCTTTAAATACCCCCACTGCGAATAAGAGGTGATAGGGGTATATTTGTTTACCCTGAAATCCGTCAGTCCGCCCTTTTCTCAGAAACTATGAATTACTACAACTTTAAACATGGTATAGTGTATCAGATAGAGATCCTATATGTGGCTTTCCGATTTCAGGTACGTTGGATATCCTCTTTCTGTGTAACGCCCTTCTTTATTTTTCGACTTAATATGGTACAATTAATAATTTTCGTCGTACTTTTCTAAGCAACTATGTACGACACCAACTCGAAACCTGGTATGGTGTATCAGATATAGGCCTTATAAGTCGACCCAAAGAATTCAGGTCCATGTGATTTCTTCTCGTTTTCGATTCAACTGATTTTGGACTTTCCATGGTACAGTAAGTTACATCGTGAAATTGATAAGGTGAATGATTTCGGAATGATTTCTGAATTATATTGGATGAGCGAGAGGAGCGAGTTTTGAGTGAAATTGAAGGGGGGTAATCTAATATCTGTATTTTTGTTCAAGATGAACAAAATTAGCGACATCCATTACATCCCTTTCATAAAATATACATACAAGGTTTACAAAAAGCTTCCTATTTCTCAATGAACCAATCAGACGCTAAAGATTTATGAAAGAATTATGAAAGTGAAATCGCGTTCAATTTCTAGCTAAATTTATTTTGAAAGGTAGTTGTTGATATTATCTTTTTTAATCATACCGGGCGTTTTCGAATGGTTTGAGTGTTTAAAATGAATGAATTGAGCGCTGAGTGATAGATGTAGAATTGTTTTGATTGAGGTTAATGTCAATTTCGCGATATTTTACTTTATCAGGTATAGGGAAAGACGAATGTGCACGTGCAAAGCGGGGCATAATCTCAAAGCGCTCGCGAAATGCTTTTACATCCTGAACACTGGGCTGTCCTGTGTTCCGGCTGACAAGATGTTGTAAACCGTTTATGAATTATGACCCGATTTGCACGTATCTGAACGGAACACAAAACTGGTTTCGGGCCAGAAATAAGTTGGCCCATACCAAATTCAAACTTAATATTGTGTATCAGCAAGAGACACTATACCAGCTATTTTTGGACTTCACAAATGACTCCATAATGATGAAAATATTGGATATACATTTATCCATACTAAACATACTGTGAATAACAATTTACAAAAAAAACATGTACTATCTTGTATGTTTTTACATTTATTTTAGTTCCAACGCTTGAGAAAATTTCTGGGTTGAACACGAAGTGTTTTTTTTTTTTTTTTTTTTTTTTAAATCTCAAGCCCATTATATTCTCATTTTTCTTAAACACAATTATTTAATTGCCTCCCTTTTTAAACTTAGCTTCTACTTTTCTATTGATACGTATTTATTTGAAGTGTTCCTTATCGTGCCTAGATATCCACACACGAAACAATAACACATTGTTAGCTCGGCTGTTTTCGTTCGCGTTGGCATTGTTGTTGTTGTTGGCGTGACAAACTTCTACCTTAGTCATATCTGTGTTGTTATTGAAGATACCTCAATGAAACTTGGTATGACTGTGTTCAGCATCAAAAGAGCTATCCAGACTATCAAGGGAGATAGCTCTGAAAGCAGTTTTTAAGTTATGTCCCTTTTTCGACTTAGATCTTTTGCAATATCCAGTACCTGCAGCCGAGCGTTGCATCTGGCGGTGGAGCTCAAACCCGCAATAATTAGGTTACTAATCGTACACGTTAACCACTCGGCCAACTAGACAGACAATTTTATAATATTACAAAATAAAATAAATAATTGGAAAATATAGAAAACGTGTACAGATAAGAACATCATGGAATTGGCAAGATGTATTATTCCCTGAAATCAAAGGGAGGTAATCCAAAATCGCAAATATGTTCAAGATGACCAAAATTAGCGATATTTAGGACCCTCCTTTATGTTCGTCTAAGGTATTTGAGAGTCTGTAAAAGATTTCACATATGCATCTATACTGATAAAAAAAGTTAGGGATCAAAACCTAATTTATGCCTTTCTAAAGGATACACTTCATTTTCAAAACTAATTTTATTCTGTTATATGCGTCAACCTTCCCTTAGCATGATTTTATGGAGAATAACGAAATTTTGTCAAAGATAATGCTTTATGATAAGAAAACATAACATACCCATAGAAACAAATTGTAAATTGGTTTCACCAGTAACCCTGAATTTTAAGAATTCTTGCACTGTTTGCGTAAAGCGACTGACAGATGCAATGATGGCTTCCACAGTCGCGTTAGAGTGCATCTGCACCCTTCTTATCCACTGGTTGTGGCATTTTTAATTCTTCTCCTTTTTTATGTTATCGCATGAAAAGGCTCATCTTGTGATTCAGATATGCGTTTGCGGTCTAAGATCTTTTGTTTGCAATAAACCTTATGTATGCTCTTTTGAATCTAAAAGTCTGGAGCAACATGTCAAGACCGTTCTAACAAGATTTTCAGATGCATGCTATTGAGTGGCAATAAATTTCCTATGAGTGTGCTAATTTTCATCAATTTAAACGAAACCATCCACAAAAGCTGTTGCAAAACGTCTTACAATTGCAAGAGAATTTTTTCCAATCTATAGTTTAATATACTTGGCGCAACTCTATCGGTGATGTCGAGGTCCCAGCGAAAAACGATGTTGATGTTGAACAAAACCCTGAATAATGAAATTGAACGATTGGTCGATTTATGGAAACCGATTCTCAAGGAAGCAAACACTCTGTACGTTAACACGTTTTAAATCCATACAAAAGCTGGCCCCGTCTATGAAAGGAAAGCTGTGAGATACCAAACTCTAAATCCACATGGTTACTTGCTCAGAGAAGTCTTGCAGCCATCTGAAACATGTATAACCTTCAAAAGTTACAAATGTCATGACCATTACTATCAGAAATAGCCCGCTATACATACAATTGTTTCCATTGATGCACAGATGCACTCCGGTTGAAGCGTTTCCAGGGTCTAAAACCAACCTTTTTGTAAAATTTAACTAACAGACCACATTTCTTTAGGTTGGTTCGGCTGATAATATGCCAAATGCACTTTGATTTTTCTATTCTCTACTTGGGGTGTTTTACGAATAGAAAGGTGAAAAACACAAATATACAGAAATTAAACAAAAAACAGATCACATGGTTCCCACATTAAAAGCAAAACAAACTGAGATAAGAAAGACCATATGCTCTTTATTTTAGGTGGATAGATTACAATTATCCTTAGTGCTGATTGATGTTGAATCGCATGTGTTTTTTATGCCTCAAATTGAAAGAAGATACACCAAAGAACATTCAGATACACAGACAAAATTCACAAATAATTTCCAGCCGAAAAATGAATTTAAAAGTTTTGATCGCTAACTTTTTTCGTCCAGTATAGATAAAATTTAGTATTTTTAGTTTGATTCATTGTCTCGCCATAATTATTCATCTTACAACATGATTTCATTTAAAATATGTAGATGGCGTAATGCAACCGCTAAAACGGTACTTTATCGACGATTTGCGATAATTAAATGACGACGCGACTGCATGCTGTTAAAGACATGAAAACACGGCCCATGATAGAATTGTCTATAAAATCTAATGTCACGGTCATTAAACAACAACAACAACAACAAAACACATCGACGTTGGATGACCTAAACGTCGTAAGTACAACATATCCAATCTATAGCTACGGCATTAAAGTCACCAAACAAGGACAGAGTCTGAATGAATTCCATTATAAATACAGTCAAACTTGTTTTAAGGGACCACTACAAGGACCACCAAAAAGCGGTCGTTTAAGAAAATGGCCACTTATTAGACGATTTGTTCACAAATAAGAAACACACTTTTGGATTGAATATACATATTATTGCGTAATCCTATGCTTTATAACTCAATAAAATCGTCTCATTGAGACGATTCTGTCGAGTTTTAACAACATAGGATTCATTTTCAATTTTTGTTAGACCAACAATACCAACTTTTTAGGATATTTTGATTGAAAGAAGGGAATTTCGAAAACGGTATTTAATAAAATGGTCGCTTAAAAGACGTGGTCGCTCGAGCAAGATTGACTGTGAGTGTTTTGATTGGTCAATCGATTTTTTGATTGACAGCAGCTATCTGTTAATTGAATTCATGGATATATAATACATACTAGTGTTTTGTATGAGAAAAATATTTAATGAGGTTGGGAGATTTGATCATTGTCGAGGCTCTGTCGAGACAATTATCAATTTTCACAACCGAGTTAGATATTTTTTCATTCGGTACATTAAGTATGTATTATATTTATCTTATAACCCTTGTTTGTCTTGTTTTCGTCAATGTGTTCTAACTGAAATGCAAGTTTCTAAAAATAACTGCATTATATCATTGTTCTAAAAATAACTATATGATATCATAGAAAATATCATATGGGTTGTTATCACACAGATATTTGTATAGTCATAAGATAAAATCTATTTCCACTCAAGGGGCCCGTTTTACTGAACTTATTACGAAAGAAATAATCATTAGTCAAAATAAAAAAATCGTGCCTTGTGTTTTCATTCATTGTTAAATTCTGACTTGTAAAATATAATTGAAATCGTCTTTGGAAGACGATTCCAATAAGGTTATGAATGGCTGAATTCCATATTACGTTATTTCTGCAGAATAGAAGCAACTTTAGTTCTTGTCTTACGCAAAAAATTATCCTTAAATAGGCCCAAGGTTATTGAAAACACGATATCAATCATTTTTTCAATATGTCAGTTTGATATTGAACTTGAAATGAATCGTCTACCTCGTAATTCAAAATCAAACTTTATAAATTCGTAATAAATCATTGATAGAACTTCAAATGCTTCTTCGAATCCCCATTTTATTGCATGAGCTGGCATTTTTTATGATTGATAGGTGTTATTAATGACATGTCTGATGTATGCAGGATTGTTATACAGTTAACAACATCGTAACATTAAGGTAGAGGACCCGTTATAGTTTTTGAAGTAATGAGCTTTGACAGTGTTAACCAAGGTTTCCTGATGATTTTCATTAGGAAACCTCGGTCAACACTGTGAAAGTTCGTGAGTGCTGAAATGTAGCGGATCTTTCGCGGTTCTACTACCTTGATAAAAACATTCCGACCAAAAATATTCTAAAACACTCTCTCAGCACCCCATTAATAGCATTCAAAACAACTCATTCGAATTACTCAAAAACGCTCCGAAACTGTTCACAAACGCTGCGAAATCGTTTAAAATGATCACCATTTCATTCGTATTAATTAAATCATTGCACGATTTTATTGGCTTGTGTGTATTTTAAAGCGCTTTATTGGTCCTAGAAAACACAAACAGAAAAGTATTCCAGGGAGGTCATAGATATCGTTAACTGGGCAAATTATAGATATTTTATTGCCTTCCTTTAATTTCAATCAAAACTCACCCAGTCCATTCTGAAATCATTCCAAAATCAATCAAATTATCAAATTCAAATTTCACATTGGCACTCACAAAAAAGGATACACGAACCGAGTAATTTTAAACAAGTTCGAGACATAAAAAATTCTCAGAGATCAAAGCATGCGTGTTCTTGGATGTACATGTACATCATTAGCTATATCTACAGGGTAATCATACCTGTACTCATATGATATAGGGCACATATCTTCATACATTTCATATCTTTTCATAATTTCTGGGCTTAGAAAGTCTCATATTTTACGCTATGAAAGCAGTCCCTTATCACAAGAATTCCAGAAAAGTACCCTTTGAAAATTGTTTTTCTAAAAGCACTCAGAGTTTTACGCGCTACCAACTGTCCTATGACAGCGACCAGTCCTATGTAGATTTTTTCCTTCTATTATGATAAAAATTTTATCGACTCTCTTTAAATGGATAACAGATTTTCAATCCATTTGAAGATAGTGCGAGTGTTGAGGGTCAAATTGTCTGTCCAATTATGTTGCTATATCGTTTGCATTTTACATCGTGTTCCGACATTATTATTTAATCAAAGTACTGAAAGTACTGATAAGTTGGAATGCGTTCAAGAGACGGTGACCTCAAGTCACTAACGAAGCTCACGCCTCCCGCCAACCTCAAGTGATCACAAAATACGTCTCGTCTTTTGACGGGCGTATATAAATCAATGTATTTCAACAACGAGAGACGCTTAAACCCCTGATTCGCTATACAGGCCTGCAACTGATGGAAGAAAAATAATAACAAGATGGCCAAAATTGTCCTAAACCGCTGTCCTGAATCCGATTTGTCCAGTGGATCACATCCAAGACACTTTCTGGCAAAGTTTCATTCAAATTTGGCTAATTATTGAAAGGAAATATAATTCGAAGAATAAACAGTGATAATAAACCCTGTCCACCCACTATTTACAGAGGAGACTCAAAAATAGAACTCCCCTGCCACGCCCATATTTATGGGCTTATCATAACTTTGCAAACAAATTTTGAAGATGGTCTTCAAGGGAACGCTCTGGTAAAGTTTCATTGAAGTCGGCCAAGTGGTTCAGGAGGAGATGTCGTTCAAAGTTCCTGGACATTAATAAGTCCCGCCCTACCACACCAATATTTATGGACCAATCAAGATTTCTGGCTCAAAATAAGCCCCCCCCCCCTGCAACTTCAATATTTATGAGCCAATCAAAATTTTGCAAACAATTTTTAAACTAGGAACATTCTGGAAAAGTTTCATTGAAATAGGCCCAGTGTTTCAAAAGGAGATGTTGTTAAAATATTTCAGGATCAAAATAAGCCCCGCTTTGTCACGCCCATATTTATGGGCAATTCTCAATTACACGAGCTATTATTGAAAAGGGTCACCCAGGAATATTCTGGTAAAGTTTCATTGAAATCGGTCCTGTGGTTCCGGAGGAGATGTCGTTCAAAGATTTCTGGCTCAAAATAAGCCTCGCCCTACCACGCCCATATTTATGGGTTATCAGAATTTAGCGAAGAATTTTTGAAGAGGGTCACCCAGGAACATTCTGGCAAAGTTTCATTGAAATCAGCCTAGTGTTTCAGGAGGAGATGTCGTTCAAAGATTTCTGGCTCAAAATAAGCCCCGCCCTACCACGCCCATATTTGTGTATTATCACAATTTAGCGAAGACTTTTTGAAGAAGGTCACCCAGGGAACAATCTCAAAATTTTATTGAAATCGGCCCAGCGGGTTTGGAGAAGAAGAAGTTTTAAGAAAGCTGACGACACACGACGGACGGCGGACGTCGGAGTCGGGGTGATCCTAAAAGCTCCCCTTGAGCACGTAGAGATCAGGTGAGCTAAAAAGGAAGAAAATGATATGGACCATAAAGCCGTCTAATGGACGCAGAGGCGGACACTTATACACTCAAAACAGTTTCTATGTTATTTTTCAAATGACTTCTGCTCCATTTGAGTTATCAGTTACATTTTTAATTAGAATTGTCGCAATGTGGACCTCAACAAGCGCTTTGTCCTTGATGAAAAGCTTTTTTCGCAGGGAAGTCTTTTACTTCATGAGTTGGAATCGCAAGACAATTCTTGGACGAAATTCAATTGTAACTTCGACCTTCGTGACTCCAAAATTTGGCACTTTCTTGGGTCATTGACAACATTTGTGTCAAGTTTTATGATTTGGGTCAATTGGTTGTTCAGTTAGAGTGGAAACTTTTAGCAATGCATGGTAACTTATGACCGTACATCCCCGAAACAATAGGGTATTTCTCTGGGTCATGAGCAATATTTGTGTAAAGTTTCGTTATTGCAGGTCAATTGTTTCTCCGTTTAGCTAGCGGAAAGCAAAAGGTCAATGGACTGTCAGACAGACATGATGAAATCAATATGTGCTCCTCTACTTCTGAGTTGGGGGTATAGTTAATAACATCGTAAAACTGATAAGGTGAGCGATTTCGGAATGATTTAGTAATGATGTTGAATGAGTGAGCGGAGTGAGTTTTGAGTGAAATTTAAGAAAGAGAATCCAATGTCGCTTATGTTGTTCAGGATGAACAAAATTAGCGATATGTAAAACCTCCATTTAATAAAAAAAAAAGCATGAAAGTTCTACCAATAGCTTTATATTTCGCCAAGAACCAATCAGACGCTTTAAATTTCAATTATGTCAGTGAAATCGCGATTTGGTTCTAAAAGGCTTTATTCATTTTGAATGTACAAGTTGGTCTTATTTATTGAGATGTGGTGGCCAGGATTTTATTTGATGAATTTTTGGCTTTGACAATGAAACATTCATGTAGATAACTGCAATATGACGGAAAACAAACGACAATATGTTGCAAAAATATTTATGAACTTTAAAAGTGTATCTTCACTTTAAGAAAAACTAAAGATTATTATTTCATAACTGTAGACAGAAATGTACAATATAACAATTTGTCATAAGTTAAATGTGTGATAAGGTCGTTCAGAAATAGAAACTATACCTTTAAAAGAAGCTATAACGGAATTCTAAGAAAATAGGTCGCGACATTTCCAAATAAGCAGATCACGTGATTGGCCTGTGCTATTGCCACAATACTGAGAAACCAGATCGCGGCATTGCCAAATAAGCAGATCACGTGATTGGCTAGTGCTCTTTTCAATAGCTCACCTTATTTGACTTGACTTATCACATGATTTCCAAATATAGTAATGTAAACATGTGATACTAGTAAATTCGTACGCAAATTTCAATAAATATCGTTTAAATCACGAATTAGCGTGTTAATAATATAAATGAAGTGATAGTTGTGTAATTGTACAGGATTATTTCCTTTTGATGAAATAAACTGTATGTCTATGTCAAGTTGAGATATACAAAATAGGCCAAAGTGTATTCACATCCTGTTCACGTGATGTGTGTTCTCAAAAAACCCGAAATGAATTTATCTTGTGTTCATTTTGCGGTTTTGTTAAATCTAAGTTGGAATTGCTCCGCATTCCAACTTAAAAATCTTCTTTTTGACCAAACGCTCTGACAATACCCTCAGCGACCACAACAACAACGACAGAATAATAACGACATTGAACCTCTTAAAGAATTTCAAATCTTCACAAGGTTAAGATTAAGATCAGCCTAGCCTGAGCAGCCACACAGTCTGATCAGAGTTTACATACCTTGGTAATAGATTCCATGGGCTTAAAGCCCCGGTTATATTTTAATTTTTCTTTGTGATTCTCTAGGTTCCTGGACGTTTGACCATCACGCATTTCAAAGTGTTGGAAAGGTTTCGCACTGGATCAATTTTGAATCATTTTTCGATATCACCTTTTCATTACTGATAATATTTTACTATGATATGAAGCATGTATTGGCCTGATACCACCTGCCTGATAAAATGAAATAATATCAGGAAGTCTATTTTCAGAAACAATTTCATATTCATAATCTTATCGGAACCGCTTTCAACCAAGTTTCTTTGATTTTAAAGTTTCATAAAATTTGAGCACTGTAAACGATTGCATGATCAAATGAAATATAAGTGACCCGTCACGCGAAAAGACTTTTCGCACTTTGCTTATTTTCTGAATCTAGAATGATTAACATACCTTCCAGTGTAAGAAATTTTTAAAAATCTGATATCTGGTTGATCTGTGCTGGACCCAATCTCTTTTTCAAATATCTTTTTTACAAAGTTCCCAGAGAGTCCCTTTTCGCGTGACGGGTCACATATTTTTACGCCTGAAAGTATCTATATTTTCTGATCCCGGCTGCAAGCAATGATCATGACTAGGCGAAGCCTTCTCATGATAAATTCTCCCAACCTCGATATTTTCAGACACTATTATTCATATTAACATATGTGACCCATCACGCAAAAAGGGACCATCTGGGTAGTGCGCAAAGTGTCGATCCAAGTCAGACTGCGCGGGTTGCGCAGGCTGACTAGGATTGATACATTTCGCACTTTTCTGAATGTCTGAATCTAAAAGGATTAATCTACTTTCCAGTGAAATGATTTTTGAAATGCGACCTCTGGTCGATCTATGCTAGATCCAATCTCTTTTTCAAAGATTTATTGTACAGAGATCCCAGATGGTTCCTTTTCGCGTGACGGGTCACATATTATTCTCTATACATTGTCCAGACCGCCGAGGGACATGTCCCTATCACCCTTTTATTTCCCATTTCTTAATGTCGTTTTAAAGAGGAAAGGTTACTGATAATGTAATTGTAACACTTCATTTTCACAACTTGACAGGCGATGTGTCAAATCATGTTTTATTAGCCAATTTAACTATCTTTGATTGCTGATATGTAAATTTTTTGTCAAATTTAAGACATGATAAAGGTGTTTGACACTTAATAAAATTACGATGATATGAAAGTATTAAATAATTTAACCCACTACCAAATCATAAAAGTCTAGTCCGAGTTAACGAAAAACCTCTTTCACGGAGGGGTATTTTTTCTTTCCTTGTTTTATTAATTTAGTAAATAGTCCCGCGGTTATAAAGTACGCATTTTTTCCCCCGCCAATGAAATCATCGGGGGTGGGGGATATTGTTTCTGCGTCGACGTCCATCCTTCTGTCCGTCCGTCCGTTCTCCAGCCCGTCCGACCAAATTTCGTTTCCGCGCTATTTCTTGGAAATCATTGACTGGATTTCAATGAAACTTTGTGGAAAGCTTCACCACAAGGATGAGATTCGCATCTCGTCGGGGTTATCCGGTTCAACAATTAGATTCAGATTTACTGCAAGTGATTTGTGAAGCCATATACATACAGACTTACATTCGTTTCCGCGCTATTTCTTGGAAACCATAGAGTGGATTCCAATGCAACTTTGTAGAAAGCCTCACTACAAATAGCGGAAGCGCGTATCGTCAGTTTCCTGGTTCAACAATTAAATTTAGAGTTACTGGCCCTGTATGGTGAAGTTCCGATGAGTTATATATGTCAAGGCTCTGTAGAGTAACCCTTCTAGCCAAATCTGATGAACTAGAATTAAAAAAAAATATTTATCATTCATATTCACTATGAAATCTAACAATATTTGAATGTTGCAAAATGCTTGTCCTTGGTTGATGTAGATCGGAGATAAGCTGTCCCTAAGTTTGAAATACTCCATTGACAAGTTTTTTTGGCAGGGGATATCAGTTAAACGAATTTACTTGTTTACACGCTGATTTCATAGGTAAAGTGGTCTCTTATGATTCTCATCCTGAATGCAGAACTTGTTAATGGTATTTTATACAGTCATCAGTAATTATCGAGTTACGTAAAACAGAATATTTCGAGTATACTGTAGATGTAAAAGTTTGAGTTGATGATCGAAAATAAACATTTATCTTAAAAGAGAAACCCATCTAATGTAGATAAAAAAGTGTGTGGTAACAACTTCAATTTTTCGATGATTCAGTCGATTTTGTCATTAGAAATCGAGAAATTCGGTGCTATAGTTCACGCAGCCAAATTTAATGCGATTCTTCTCCGTCTTTACAGGGGTTCATTATAGGGATGAGTGTCTTTTTCACTGCGTTTATTGGGGTATAAAGTGCAATTGCCTTAGCACATGGCAAATAACGCCCGAAGGGCGTTATGATTAAGCCACGTGCTAAGGCAATTGCACTTTATACCCCAATAAACGCAGTGAAAAAGACACTCGTCCCTTATAATTGCAATCATCTAGATCGAAGAAACTATTAAAATACTCAGCCAAACACTAAAGCTTCAAGTCTACTTTTTGCGCGTATAAATTACACGATCTATTTTTAGATCGTGTATTGTTTATCTTGCTATCGAAGTGAAATTTCATAAAGTAAAACAAATGATACACAAACAAAAGACAACATTAAAATTCGTAGAGGTTCTTTTGACAAATAAGCTTGTTAGCCAAGGTAGTCTGTATTTTTGAACGAAAACGGCGTGGTCGGTCTTTGTTGAGAGGGTTGCTTGAAGGTCTTCGTCGACTCGCTGTTTTCTAAGTTTAGGTCTGCTCAGAATCAGAACTGCATGCTTGTTATCGTAAATTCTTACGAAAATATATTAATTCATAATAGATTGAATAGCAATGTTGCGTTGATGATCGGGAACTAGGTTAATTCGAGTTCCTACAACACAGGACTTGCAGATCGAATTTCGGGGGTTTCCCGAAAGACCTATTGCATTTTATACAGAAATAAAGTGCAATGGATTTCCCCACGTGATGCGATTTAAACCAATCAGAGATCTTTATTTTATTGGATTGCAATTATATTACGATAATGCTGCGACGATCACGATCGCTAAATACGATGCTTCCAAGACTTAGAACTCTGTACCGCGATTTTCATATACGCTGCAGCCGATTCTGTCGCGCTTGAAACACGCATGTCACAGTGCCGGATCCAGAGACCCCCTCTTAAGCTTTAACTGCATTGTCATGGAGATTGATTGATTGATTAAATGGAGTTTAACGCCGCTTATAACATTTTTTCAGTTAAATCGCGCAGCTGGAGCACCTATGGATTCATGGTATTTCTCTCGCCAGTACAACCATCACATCCTTTCCTAGCCTCCAGCTGCTATCTCACATAGGTCTATGATCATCAACCCATTGTTGTGAGACAAATAGTCGGAATGAATGAGTGTCGCCATCGAGGATCGAACCCGGGACCCCTTCATTGACAGTTTGACGCGCTACCAACTGCGTTTTCATGGAGAACTAATTGATAAATGGGTAATAGTAGGAAAATGAACCCATGGGTTTTTGTACGGCGTCAACAAACAAACGTAAGGTTCAAAAGGCCCCCCTTAAGGTTTGGGAAACACTGTCTTACACGAAGGCTATTTAGTTTTAGCAATCTTTGTGTTTTTGTGTTAATTTTGAAATACTCCCTTGTTTAGCTTTACAAGGTATTTGGTAAATATCTAGATTACTTTTAGCATTAACTCCAGAAAGGAATTGAAGACTTCTTTTCTGGAGTTAATTCACATAGGGTCCTACAGACTTACATAAAAGTTTTGAGAGTCCTGGCCATTCTATTCTTAGTTGTAGACTCGGGCTTTGTATGCTAGAACCGCTTTGCAGAAATTCTGGATCCGTCATTGTGTAAACATTTATATCCTAGATCTAGATACAAGATTTTCCCTCAATTAAGCCTTTAGGTATAGACGAACGAATAAATGTTACTTATGATTCTTAAGTCTAACCTTAATCAAACATCTTCTCAAAGGACTTGCACATGTCATTAATAAGTTTTTGGTTGATAACAAAATAAAACAACAAAATATTAAACTGAAAAAGAGACTAATTTATATCTGCCGCAATTGTTTTCGACCTTGTATTTTTTCAAACACTTTAAATGCAGTGAGCAGTATTTTAAACAAGTGTCAAGCGAAATGGGACCATCTGGGAACAAAATAAACTAAATGATTTAAAAATAGGTTGGGGCCAATATAGGTCAACCAGAGGTCGTATTTCGACAATTCTTTCACAGGAAGTGAGATTGATTATTCTAGACTCAGAAATTAAGCAAAGTGAGAAAGGTTTCGACCCTAGTCAGTCTGCGCAATCCGCGCAGTCTAACTAGGGTCGACACATTACGCGCTACCTAGATGGTTCCTTTTCGTGTGACGGGTCAGAAATGATCCGTGTAAATATATCAATTATATTTCTTCTTAATGGATTCAACTCAAATCGGAAGCATCACATTATAGACAAATGATTATGACAGAGTGGTTTGTGATACATTTATCAATACAAAACAAAGAGTAATTATATCATCAGAAATCGCAGAGTCATAATTTGTGGATATCAATGGCGTGTGAGAAACTGTTGTAAGTGTCTTTTTCTTAATAGGAAATTACAGCTGTTTCGGGCCAGGCCATCGAAATAAGCATTATGTAAATAGACTTGAAAATTTGCCCTCATTGTTAAGCATTTAAGGAAGAGAACGTTTACTTTTGATAAAAAAAAATAGAGAGAATCAGTCTCCCAGTACATGCTGAGTAAGCTCTTCGCTTTCTGATTTTTTCCCAATCAAGAATCGGTAACGATTTTTAACATACCCGTTCTAAAAATGAACATTTTCTGTTACCCCACTGTAAATTTAATAAAAGTAAAAAAACAAAACAAAATAGAGGTTTCTTAATTAAACTAGGGTGCAAATTAAATCAATACTGATTTAAGGTAGTGGACCCGTAATAGTTCTGCAAAGTTTCGGAGGTAATGAACTTTAACAGTGTTAGCCGTGGTTTCCAAATGTTGAAGCAGATTCGGCAAAAAAGGACTGCGGATCCATGCGTTGAGGGAAAGTTTACACCCAAAATAATGTGAGGTTCCAACATTGAAAGATTAATGATAATCTTGCTTTCAAACCCTGTACAGACTTGTCGTTTACGACTGAGTATAGATTTTGAGCTTAGTCATGATGTTCTGTTCCAACGTTTAATTGACCTTAAATCCACTGAAACTCTTTACATATAAGGTCCTGCATGTCATATTCTCGAATCTTGATGGTACAAATCAATCAATTGTGTGACTAATTGGGATAAACCGCGCCCCTATTCTACAGATCGAATATCCTTGGGATGTAATCCACTCAGAGCAGTCATTTCAAATTGAGTTCGTTGATGATATTTCTTTTAAACATTTTAACCTTGTCTATTACCATGTAAACACTTAACAATATTGCGAAATTGACTAGGTGAATGATTACGGAATAATTTTTCAATGAGATTGAATGAGTGCGATGAGTGAGTTTGGGGTGAAATTAAAGGGAGATAATCCAACATGGCCAATTTTGTGCATATCAGCGGCCAACAAAATTAGCGATATTTATTACTCTTCCTTAATACGAAGTGCATACAAGTTCCATAATTAGCTTTCCATTTCTTCAAGAACAAATCAGACGCTTATAATCTCAATTTTGTCAGTAAAATTGCGATATTTTCTAGCTATGCAGTTAGCAACATCTTGAAATTGTCTTTTGAAATGATTTGGGAATGAAGTTGAATGAGCGGGAGGAGCGCGTTTTTTGAGTGAAATTAAAGGGAGGTAATCCAATATCGATAATTTTGTTCGGGATGAACCGAAATATGATATGCATACAAGATCAATATTTTTTTCTATTTATTTTTAATGTAGCTGATGACTTTTTTTGGTCATTTTAAGCGTTTTTGAGTGGTGGAATGAGTGTGTGGAATGAATGGAGAGCTTCAAGAGTAATTTAGATTGATAAAAAAATTGATTTAGATGAATTCCAAATTTACGACGTAACTAACTGTTTTTATATTCAATGCAGTTGTTGATCTTATCCTTTTAAGTGATTTTGTGGCGGTTTTGAATGGTCTGAGTGAGTCAGGATGAACCAAATTGGCGATGTTTATTACACCCCCTTTAATAAAATGAGTTAACAAGTTCTACGAATAGCTTTCCATTTCTTCAAGAACCAATCAGACACTAACAATTTTAATTATGTCCGTGAAATAGATATTTTTTTTTATTCATATTTATTTTGAATGTAGCTGTTGATTGAATATTTTAGAGATTTTTTAATTGTTTGAGTGAGTGTTTGAAATGAATGAATGGAGCGTTGAGTGAGCGATTTAGAATGGTTTTGATTGAGATGAATGTAAATTTCACAATGCAACTTACTCTTCTTTAGCCTGAATCTAAATGAAAATAATTATGGTCGCCCACCGACACATTGCTGATAGTGAAAAGAAGTTTCAAACTAAAAATGTTTCCTACTGAATGAAGATACTAGTATTCAATTGGAAAAAAGTAGCATATTATGAATAAGACTGTTTATAGTAAGTTATATCTTGAAATTGACATTCATCTCAATCAAAACCATTCTAAAGCGCTCACTCAGCGCTCAATTTATTCATTCATTCAAAACACTCACTCAAACCATGCATAAACGCTTCAAAATCACTTAAAAGATAAGACAACTACACTACATTCAAAATAAATAAAGCTACTGTAAAATTCCGATTTCACTGACATAATTCAACTTTTAAGCGTCCAATCAGTTATTGAAGAGCAAGCTATTAATAGAACCTGTATGATTATTTTATTAAAGGGAGTTAATTGATATAGCCAATTTCGTTAATTCTGAACAAAATTAGCGACATTGGATTACCTTCCTTTAACTTCACTCAAAACTCGCTCCACAATCTCATTCAAATTCACTCAAGTAACTTTTAAAAATCATTCACCCTGTCAATTTCATGATGTTGTTAACTGTAGTTGTTTTACTGTCAAAAAGCACGATTCTAAGTGAGCAGAAAGGTTATATTTTTCGTTAAAGAGATGAAGAAAGTATATGTTGATTTCATAGAGGTATAATAGAGGTATAAATAAAAACCTAATAACACAGTTTGACTACGCGATGCAAATAAATACGTGAGCCACCGTCATAGCGCAGTTGGTAGCGCGTCGTAATGTCAATCTAGAGGTCCCGGGTTCGATCCCCGACGGCGGCATTCATTCTTCCCGACTATTTGCCTCCCACCAAAGGGTCTATAATCGTTGACCTAAGTGGAATAGCAGCTGGAGACTTGGAAAAATGTAATGGTAGTACTGGTGTGATAAATACAATATCAATTGTTAGGTGCCTAGCCGCCGCGATGTAGCTGAAAAAATGTTGAAAGCGGCGTAAACCCCCCCATTCAAACAAACAAACAAAACAAATTCAAACCTCCACGAAAACAACAAAAACTCCCTTCATATCTTAAAATTTAGTATTGTGAAGCAATTTTTTAAAAAAATCATCCATAATGAATAAGGTCTATAATTAAGGCGAATAGTGAAAAAACGATGCGTTCTCAAAATTATTTTTATCGAACAATTCAACCAATTTTTTCAGCTAATAAGAATCTACGAAACTTGATGGATATTATAAACGTTAAATTATAACCAAATCGAAGGATATTTGTAGATAGCTTCCTATTTCATCAAGAATCTAAGAGACGCTAACAATTTGAATTATGTCAGTGAAATCGCCATTTTTCTCTTTCAAATTTTGAAAGACGTTTTTGATTCTATATTTTTCAATAGGTTTGAGTGTTTTTGAATGGTCTGAGTGAATATTTTGAATGAATGATTGGAGCGCCGAGTGCGCGATTTAGAATGGTTGAGATGAATGTCAGTTTCACGACGTAACTAACTGTATCAGTATTCAAATAGTGTGGGATGATGTAATTGTCACGATGGACTAGACGACATTCTAATTCGTCAAGATATCTGACAGTATTACTTTACATATGTCGCTATCATTTTTCAGAATATATATCAAGGTGTTAATTGTGTCTATCAAAATTCTAACATCCATTCTGATCTAATGAAAAATCATGTTTCTATCTTTTATGCCTGTTTAAAGACTTTTAAGAAATTGCTTGAAACGCAAAAAATGTTCATTTTTGCCAGATCCATTTCTTAACTACAAACTGTGGTTAGGTTTAAAAGTTTGTATATAACTCAAATATAGGAAATATAGCGTTTTATCGCTGGAACTTTTTTCCCGCTCAGTCACTCTAAAGCAAAATCTAGTTGGGGAGTACATTGATTTGATGTTGTCCGTCTGGCTTTCCACCAAAGTGTATCAATTTTATTAGTTGCGTGTAACAGTGACTTTTGTAGAAGGGCTATGAAATTTGGCCAAACCGGGTTCGAACTCACGACCCAACATTTGAGAGTCTTAACCGCTAACGTTTGAGGTAAGCAGGCTTCATTTCAACGTAGTAACTTATTATCACCGGTTCGACGTAATCCGTCTGTGATTCCGTTTAGATACCGTCCGAGCTGGTCCGGAACATTACTCATACAGTTACAGTAAATATCATCGTGAATTTTACACTCATTCCTCGCACACGTTCAGCATTCAATTTATAGCATCGCTACCACTCACTCAAAACGTTCAAAAAGGCTCCGAGATGTTCCCAAAAAGCACAGAAATTGTTCGAATTGCTCAACGATTGCATTCGAACGACGTTGTGTTCAGCTGGTAATAATGTAAACTCGTCCGCCAAGACACACCAGTCTTTTTTAGAAAAATGAATAATATATATATATATTTAAAATACAGAGAACGTTTATAAAGGGAGGTAATAAATTACAATATATTGATATTTTTGAAATAAGCGATATCATATTATCGCTTTTAAATTTTATTCGAAGCTTCTTCATCAAAATATTTCTTTTTTTTTTTCATTCTGAAGTAATTACAAAATTATTCACCTTGCAATTTCCAAGACGTGGTCAATTGATTGACAGGTTTCTGTGGTTTGGGATAAAAACGATATGATTTAAACTAACCCAGTGAGTACTATCTGCAGAAGTCATAATCCTAACTACTTTTTTATGCAGATAGTTCTGAGCCTTATTTTTTCCTTTAAATAACATGACAACATTTCACGAGACGTGTTTAGACGCGTTTAGCTGTGTTTGAATGGTATCATTTATTTACCGAAGTACGGAAGCCTACGGAAGCCTGTATGTACCCCCCCTAGAGAGGACATAAACTGGCCCCCAAAGACGTATTGAACTCTACAAGTTGTCAAAATTACGATGACAGTCGATAAATATATCGACATGTTGACCAAATTTGTGTCTTTCTGCTACAAATAGAAGACTTGCCCAAATGAAATTATGCATCTTTTACGAAAAGCATGGATGTCGACATTTTTATGTCATATTGTACACAGAAAGAAAAAAAGTCGCCAGAATTTTAACGACAAGTGACTGGACGTCCAAAAGATGTCGACATCCATGTTCTTAGAAATGGATGTATATGAGCATTTAGGCAAGTCTTAAATTCTGATGCCGCAAAGAAAATATAAATTTAGTAAACATGTCGAGATATACATCGACTTGTCATCGTTATTTCGACATTTTGTAGAGTTCAATACGTCTTTGGAGATCAGTATATGGCCTCAGTAGGAAGGTGTATATACGCTTCGGTAGAAAGCTGTATGTACCCCCTAGTTTTCACATAAAACAGTATATGTCTTCAGTAGGGGGTACATATACGCTTCGGTACCGAAGGGTGCGGATTCCTGTACGTACCCCCCCTAGTGAAGACATAAACTGGTCTCCATGGACGCATTAAACTCTACAAGATGTCAAAATTATGATGACAGTCTTGTTACTTGCCAATATTACAAGAACAAAGAAGCAAGCAACACACTTTACAATTAGCAATATTTATTGACAATAATAACAGAATTATTGACAATATGAAATTAATACAAAAACAAATTACAATACCTTGAATGTTTAATCCTAAGGTTTCTAATTTTAGATCCAATTTAATTAAGTTCCTGGTCCACAAATAATAAGTCCATTAATATCTGAATTTAAAATTAAACACGCTTTTAAACACACTTTTAAGATAACGAGAAATCTCATTTTAGTTTAACACAGTACTACTAAATGAAACCATTAGTCTAAAACAAGTGAACCAAGAATGCTGTAGGAATCCCTTTATATAATACCATAGAACAATCTAGAATAGCATAGAACATAAGAAGACTCTAGAGTCTGATTCACTTTCTAAAAGTCATTTCTAGAAAGATCTAAAATATTCTACATACATTTACCTAACAGTGTCAAGAGATAGGAATATTCCCAGTCTAAAAATAGACACGGTAAAAACTATTAGGTTTATTTATATATAACAGTCGATAAATATATCGACATGTTGACCAAATTTGTGTCTTTCTCCTATCCTACATATTTAGAACTTGCACAAATGAACTCACTCATCTTTTACGAATAACAGGCAAGTCTTACATTCTGGTGCCGCAGAGAAAATATATTTTTTGTAAACATGTTAAGATATAAATTGACTTGTACTTCTAATTGGGACAACTTGTAGAGTTCAATACGTATTTGGAGACCAGTAAATGTCCTCACTAGGGGATACATATACTAGTGTCCATAGACGTAGTTGCCAAAATAATGATGACTTTTCCATATATTCCTCGACATGTTTACCAAACATATGTTTTCTTGACGGCATAAGTATTTCGTTAAAATCCAAACGACTTATTTGCTTTCTGTTTACAATACCACATAAAAAGTCGCTTCCATGTTATACGTAAGAGATACATAACTTCATATAGGTAAGTCTTCAACATGTAGGATAGCAAAAAGACACAAATATAGTCAATATGTCGATATATATATCGACCTGTCATCGTAAGTTTGACAACTTTTGGAGTTCAAGACGTCGTTGGAACTAGTATATGTCTTCATTAGGGGGTACATAAAGGCTTCCGTATTTTTGGATGTACGGAAATATGCTCAAACTCAACGCTGAAAAAACACAAGAATTAATTGTCTTTGCTAAAAAAGATGAACCGCATCACCTTAATTTTACTTAAAATCGTCTGCAGATCATACCACTTTCAATTAAGCCATATTGGTCGAAATATAAATCACATAAATTAAAGTTTCTTGTAGATTCATTGGTTACCCCCAAATTAGATAATAATAACTTTTAAATCTTTGTATGACATGTACCACAACAAATTTTGAATAAGCTAAAGATCGTCTAGAACAAGTCTGCTGAATTGTTACTACATGAAGAACACCATTATATCACTCAAGTTTTGAAAGAGTTAAATTTGATTCTGGTACAGCACAGGATTCCTTTCGAAATACTGGCTTCTACGTTTAGAGCGTTTCATGATCAAGCTCCAAGATACATTGAAAAAAATCATTAACAGATAGGTGTCAAACCGTGCACTGAGATCTGGATCAAACAGCACAACTCTAGTAATACCTAAAAGCCACAGGGATGGAAGCATTACTGTTGTTGCCCGTTTCTCTCAAATTCTTGCGATACGAAATTTGATGTCTATCTACAATTATATATTCAGATAAAGCACTAAAAACTCAAATGTATTTGCAGGCTTACGAAAGCTAAATAATCTTAAAAATCTTTTTGTACGATTATTGATATTTCATAATTTTCTGAGGTTCCAAGGATAAGCAATCTTATCGAATCGTTTTAATGATATATTTTTGACGCGTTTTAATCGCTTCATATGATGTTATCATGTTTTTTTTTCACCCGTTTTTAAAGCGCTCTTGAACGTACATCTGCATGAAGAGAGCCTTTTTAAATTTAGTATAATAAAAATGATAATAATAATAATGATAATAACAAAAATGGTAATAATAATGGCATAATGACTTTTCCTTTGACATATTCGTTATCTATGGTGATAGTAGTACTATTTTGAAGAATATTTCAAACACTATATCGTAACAGAACCGCAAGGTACAGCGTCTATATTTATGATTGATCGATATCTGTCATGAGTAGAATATTTTTCAAAGAAAATTTTAGAGAGCCTCGAGGTTTTTAAATGATTGATCGATTGCAAGAAGACTTTTGACTGTTCATATCTAACATTAGTACATGTGTCCTTTGACAAAAATTATTGAAAAGCTTCAATGTCAACGATAAAATTGGACCCAACTACGACATCACATCCCCATTACGGTTGAAAATATCATAATTAATTAAGATCGATATTCTTGATCTTGAGTGCGTTTAACGCAAGACACAAACAGTATGTTTGGTCGACACGGGTTCTAAAAGTTTTGAGCATATCAACTAAAATATTAATGTCTACACGGATCCAATTTACTATTGCATACATGTATAAAACAGTTACAGGTTATAGGAATTTATTAATTATCAAGTGGTATTTGTAATGGTTGTGTGTCCTTAATAGATCATTATCCATTTCTTAAGTTTTAGGAGCTTTCCTGGATAATTGAAAATCGCTTATTTCGAAATTGTCAATATTACAATTTCCTATTCAAGAAAAATCTACCAAGGGTTTTTGTGATAGAATTGTTTGTATTCATGAATCAGAAATCAACCAAAGCGCTAAAAGCGCTGAAGGCCTGGTTTTTAAAGAGGCAAGGTGACATTTGATGGCATGAACTCCAATTTTTGAGTCTTTTAAGCAAGGCTTTTTTCGGCGAGGGAAACCAAGGGTTCCATAGGGTTTACCTATAGGAATCGTAAGCCACATTCCGAACTCGATTCAAAAGAAAAATGTCGAACGGTATGCTCACTATATGGCGCTGAATCCGCAAAAAACTAATCCCCAAGGTATAGATTACTACGCCTGTTACCGCTTTGCAGACAGGCGCAATTCGCGGTTTTATAATTTGAGTTGAGATGATTGGTTTGCTACTAGTCAATCAATTCATCCATTCGATCATTCCGTCTAACAATCGTAGTGATGCTGTTTTTCTAAGGTCACTAGCTCGTCGGCTCTTTCTTTTACATTCAAATGAATTCCATAAAGAAGCTGTATTTTACTATGGGAACATTGGAACACCCTTTCCCGCAATATGGCTCATCATATACTCATACCCCATTATTTTTTAATTTCTACCCAAGATATATTTCAGATTACACTCATACTGATTTATTTGGCCCATTCTAAAATATTGTCGCCTGCTTAAGGGTTTAAGGATGGGACAATGCTTCTATTTTTTTCTTAATTAGATTAATCCATTACAAGATAACAAATGTTTCACATGGTACAAATTGTAAAGGGTTGTAGATTACCTACAATTTTTGGGCAAATTAGTTAAACTTGTCGCAGGAAGGGTAGATAATATTAGGGAGAAGGGAGAAAGTGTTAACTAGCAACATTTTCTTCTTTTCCCTATTAGCAATGCTATCCGTTAAGATCAAATATAAATGCGAATTATTTTTATCACAGCAGTAATTTTGGCAGTGATAAGTAAGAAAATATCTGGTATACATGATAAGGACAAGGTGAACAATCAAGTTTTTTTTCGAGAAAATTGACCACGTGTGTTGTTTCGCCTTCAGTATTATCAGTACTTTGACTGTAGCACAGCGTAGTGATATGCAAGCACTGCGTTGAACACACAAAGCACTTCGTGTCGCACAAAATTTGTTGACGTATACTAGACCTATTTTGGCACCTGTGAGCACAAAAAAGCTACGTAGTTCACACGTTGTTCGGTTTTTGACTAGGTTATCATTTTCCTGGGCAATTTCCAGGATACAGGGTTGTTTCTTCGGCCTGCTAAACCAGGCAAAAAACAGCAAATGAAATCGTTCATTGGTTTGATCGATTTGAGTGAAGTTGTGTGGCGTTTTCAGGATTTCTGAGCGTGTTGAATGGTTTGTAATAAATAAATGGAGCGCCGAGTGAGCCATTAACTGCACATGTCGAATTTAAATGAGTTGCCGGATCAGCGACACTAATTGAAGTATACATATTCTTATTTAGGGATCATCATATCCGAGAACCGCATATTCATATTACACAACGACTGTCAACTAGGTAAAGTTCAAGCATCACCATAAAATATATTTTGAAGTTCATTTAAACGCAAAACAAACTTGGAAGTTGTGACAGTAACCTTGCAAAATACGTCTGTTTTGTCTTTCAGATATTCGCTTCATCCTACGGTTGTTTCAAGGCATACATGTTTGAACTATATTCAGTTTAAGTAAACTTGGGATATTATGCACCCCACTAATTTTTTGACATAATTATATGTGTGCTCGTTCTTCATAGAATGCTTCAACTATGTCATTATATAGTGAGTTTTAATCTTTACTGGATCGTATAATAATAACATTACCGATAACTCATTTGAGATATAAATTTATTTCCAAACAAGAGCAGGCGTAATTTAGTAAAGGGATGAGTGTCTTTTTCACTGCGTTTATTGGGGTATAAAGTGCAATTGCCTTAGCACATGGCAAATAACGCCCGTGGGGCGCGTTATGTTTAAGCCATGTGCTAAGGCAATTGCACTTTATACCCCAATAAATGCAGTGAAAAAGACACTCGTCCCTTATAATTGCAATCCTCTAGATCGAAGAAACTATTAAAATACTCGGCCAAACATTAAAGTTTCAAGTCTACTTTCTGCGCGTATAGATTACACAATCTATTTTTAGATCGTGTATTTTTTATCTCGCTATCGAAGTGAAATGTCATAAAGTAAAACAAATGATACACAAATAATCGACAACTTTGAATTCGTAGAGGAAATTATGACAAAAAACTTGTTTCTGCCAAGTTAGTCTGTATTTTTAAACGAAAACGGCGTGGTCGGTCTTAGTTGAGAGGGTTGCTGGATGATCTTCGTCGACTCGCTGTTTTCTTAATAGCTTACGTCGGCTCAGAATCAGTACTGCATTCTTGTAATCGTAAATTATTTCGAAAATATCTTAATTTATAATAGATTAAATAGCAATGTTGCGTTGATGTTCGGGAACTAGGTAAATTCGAGTTCCTAAAACACAGGACTTGCAGATCGAAGGTCGGGGTTTTTCCGAAATACCTTTTGCATTTTATACAGAAATAAAGTGAAATGGAATTCCCAACGTGATGCGATTTAAACCAATCAGAATTCTTTACTTTATTGGATTGCAAATATTAGTGTGTATCCAGAGAGATCGGCCAGTTTTAGCTCACTTGGGTACGAAGTGCTCAAGGTGAGCTATTGTAATCGTTTATTGTCGATCGTCCATCGCCAGTCGTCCGTCGTCCACAATTTCTTTAAACATCTTCTCCTCCTAAACCGGTCAGCCAATCTTGATTAAACTTGGCAGGTATGATCCTTAGGTCAAGCTCTTCCATAGTTCAAATAATAATTGAAATAATTGAAATCCACCCTTAACTCTAGTTGCGACTGTACAAAAAGAGTGAAAAAGGGAAAATCTTCAAAAGTCTTCTTTTCTGAAACCAGAAGGCAGACAGCTTTCATATTTGGTTTGTAGCATAAACTAGTAGACCCCTACCAAGTTTGTTCACATCAAACCCTGGGGATTTGGGCTCTACCCGGATGCATCTCTTTTTGCATAGAAACTCAAAGGGTGAAGAAATCCCCTTCTCTGAAACCTGGAAGAAAACATCTCTTATATTTGGTATGCAGAATCATCTAGTGGACATCTACAAAGTTTGTTCATATCATAACCATGTCGTCACATTTTGGCTCTGCCTTGGCACATCCCTTTTTACATAAAAATTTAAAGAGCGAAAACAATTATAAACAAATCTTCTTCTCCGAATTCAGAAGGCAGACAGAATTTTTTATATTTAGTATGTATTATCATGTAGTGGACCTCTACCAGGTTTGTTCACATTTTGACCCTTTGGCCATACTTCGGCTCTACCCGGGCACATCCTGATTTACATAGAAGCAAATTACTAAATCTTTAAAAGAAAATCTTCTTCTCCGAAAATAGAAAGCTTTTATATTTTGTAGGTAGCATAATCTAGTGGACCTTTATCAAGTCTGTTCATATCAAACCACTGGGGTCAATTTTGGGCTCCACCCGGACGTATCCCTTTTTGAATAGAAACAAAGTACGAAATCTTTTAACTACTCTTCTCTACGAGGCAGAGAGCCTTTATATTTGGTATGTAGCATAATTTATTGGACCTTTACCAATTTTGATAATATCAGACCCTTTGGGTCAGATTTGCGCTCAGCATGAGTGGATCCCGTTTTACAAAGAAATCTTAAAAACTTGTTCCTGAAACGAGGAGGCAGGGACTTTTCATGATAGTTTTATTTAATTCAACTTCATGAAGTAGGTTCATTACATTCCAATATGTTCAAATAAGGGCAATGCCCAGGCATATCCTTTTTACAAAGAAACAAAGCAGGAAACAATTCAACCATAATCATTGCCGAAAGCATTCCATGGTATAGATCTTTGTATAGAATTTATCTCCTAGTTGAAATCTGCCTTTTTAATTATATTCCTCTGACTGGCCGATCAGTAGTCAGTTTTTGAGAATACCGGAGGTAATATGGAAATTGAATTAGTAACTCATGAGAGGTGTATGTCATTTATTTTTCATTCGACGCTAACTGATAGCATGGGAGCTAGGCCATATTACTAAAGACCCTGCTTTCGTTAGACAAATGACCTCATATCACATTAATATGTATATAATTATGTTGAAATTCATGCAAATAAAATATGTTTTAAACCAAATTCTACCCGACATGTCAAGGCATTAGAATTCGTTGTATTCCTAGTTTGTTTTATAATCCTTGAAGGTCTTAGACCAGTTGCCAAATCGATTTCACACTTAAGTTGACTTTTCTACAGACCTATAGCTTTCAATATCTTTTCAGGCTTTGCTTCGAGCGATTCTTCGAATCAGTGGGTCGCAACGAAATCATATCTTGCTTCTGTGCTGTTACATCCTGGTGGTCTGATCGATCTCCCTTTCCGGACACAACTTGTTTGATCAAAGGGGATGGTTATTTTGTTGACCACTCGATTCTTTTACCGATCTCTTTGAAGAATTTGTCTAGTTTATGAAGGCAATTATTCATTTATTCCTCATCGATTGTTAAATTTGCTTAAATACATGTTTTTTTTTTGCATGAATTTCAACAAAATAATATACACATGAATATGACGCAAGTAGATGTGCCCCGTCACGCGAAAAGGGACCATCTGGGAACTCTGTAAAACAAATATTTGAAAAGGTGATTGTGACAAGCATAGGTCAACCAGAGGTCACAATTCAAAAAATCTTTCAAAGAAAGGTAGATTGATCATTCTAGATTGAGAAAATATGAAAAGAGCAAAAGTTTCGACCCTAGTCAGTCTGTACAGTCCTCACTGACGAGGGTCGACACTTTACGCACTACCGAGATGGTCCCTTTTCGCGTGACGGATCACAAATGTAAATCAAGCAAATTTGAGCGAGAAAGAACACATAAGATAATAAAGTTTCTCTTCCTATTTGTGATTCAATAGCTAAACTAATTGACATTTTTATAGGTGATAATGGAAATATGATTTATGACATAGGAAAGGGGTTGCTATCTAGGACGCCCATAGTAAATGACTTTGGGATTCCAGGGTCAATAAACTTTCCTACCTTTCTTAACCCTTTGCTGTTTAATCCCTGCTTTTTACGTGCCTGTGATTTTATGATTGCGAAAACATTGTGAAAAAAGAAGAAATTGCTTCTGACAAGCAATTTCCTCTTTTTCCACACTATTTTCAACCCTACTGAATGGTTATTTTTCAAATTAAATCCACTTTTAATTTTCGTCTGCAAAACCTTTGAATTTGGACAGGTCCAAAATTTTGTTAAACAGGAAAGGGTTAAAACATTATTTGCCTTACACCAAGGGATCACAGATTGGAATCTCCTTGAGTTTTCTGAAAACAATATCTGCTATTAACTACAAAACAATATCACATAATTATTACAGGGACAAGATCAAACGCTTTATAAACCCACTATAAATTTCAATATTTCGAAAAAATGCCCTTATATTAATAACAATAAGTTTGTTATTTTTCTTAAAAGAGGGCAATTTTGCAGAAATATAGAACTATAAAGTGTTTTTATGTCAGTACAAAACAATTTTATGCTTGGAGAGCAACACGTTTTTGATGAAATATTTTCATTTGTACTGTTGTTAAAAATTAGAACCTTTATTTACCTTAGCTAGATAAACCTTCTTTTCGCAGTTTTATTTCCCCAGAGTTCCAAAATTGCCCCTTTTGCGTAACGGGCCCCAAATTGACAAAACACATAAGTACATCTTGTCTCGGCCTTGATCATGGATACGATACGGTTTTTCATAGTTTATTGAAAGTCAATGAGTAAACCTAAAATGGTTAAATAATGCAAAAATTAAACTGATTAAGTATGCGAGTACTAAATCAAAAATTAGAAGTTTTATAAGTATATATCTGACGGCATCAATCACAACGTGTCAGAATCCCTTTAAAAGCCTTTGCGGGTCTGAAGGTTGTAACAACCGCTTGAAGATTTGCCGTACTATAGAGAGGTGAGTAGGTTTTATGATGACATATTTCTGCCACGAGTTTTTAGATGGTGGGATCGTGATAATTTGAAAACTGTAATGCAAAGTTTAAATTTCATGGAAGTTTTATCTAATTTTTTTTTTAATTGTTTTGCAAACATACAAAATATGATCTATTTTTTTTTTTCATTTTAAAATCGATTGATCCTTCGTAAGAGGAAACGACAAGACCAATATTTTCACGAGTGGCAATTCGTGAAAATACAGCTTTTATTGATCACCCAATGAACGATTTGCCAATCTTACATGATAAAAAACTAATTATAACGTTTCTTTTAATGTAAAAATGAGACGAAAATAAAACCTTAATAACGTCTTATATCGCAAAATTTTCTGTGCATTTGCATGACATCGCTATGACGTCATGGATATAACGAGTCCCGCTTCGAAAACATTTGATAGGGTGAAAATAACAGAAGCAGGCTATAATCATTTTGTAAATTCACTGTTTCTTCGGCGAAATAAGCGAGTTATTTAACCATAATTTCTTGATAATCCATCGAAAAGCACTTAAGCAGGGCAGGGAATTACAAGTCATTTGTACCTTGAAAGTCTCTCTCTCAAATTTTATGCTCAAGAATTTCATCCGGATCAAAATCCTTGCAATAATTTTACTTAATGGAAAGGCAACATAAACGCAGTTACAGCATCTTCAATAAACTGTTGTACAATTAGTTACATCGTGAAATTGACATTCTTCTCAATCAAAAGCGTTCTAAATCGCTCAGTCAATGCTCCAATCATTCATTCCAAACGCTCACTCAAACCATTCAAACACGCTCCAAACTCACTAAAAAACATGTAACAATGACTTCGTTCAAAATAAAAAAAAAGCCGATGAAAAAAATAGAATTTTACTGAATTAATTGAAAAAGTAAGCGTCTGATTAGATCTTGAAGATATATGAAGCTGTTTAAAGAAAATATAAGCAGTTTTTTTAAAGGGAGGTAATTCATATCGCTAATTTTGTTTTGAACAAAATTTGCGACATTGGGTTACCTTCCTTTAAATTCATTCAAAATTCGCTACACACACTCATTCCATTTCATTCCAAAATCATTCCAAATCATTCATCTTGTCAATTTCACAATGTAACTAACCGTACCGGCGCTTTAGCTGCCTACCAATAACCATTTTTTGAACTGATCTTATAACCACGTCTAAAAAAGAAGATCTATTAAGATCGTCAAGGCTCAAACGAAATATTGCTACAGATGCTAAATATCTCATATCTCGTGGTAGAAATGTAGCACCATATATTTTTCCCTGTTTCTTTTCAAGCTCCAAGACATCAAATCTTTATTTTGACCGTTTTTTCAGAAGTAACAATTCCCATTACCTCTTCCAGTAAATTTTTATAAACTTATTAAATTTTCGTGTTTTGATTTTGGAAATTTAGAAGAAAAGGAAATTCCATTGATTCAGTTCTCTTGTTTTCTCCGTATTTTTTGAAAGACGAATCGTTTGATTCCCATCCTTTTTCAAAACATGGATTAATCAGAATAAACAGCATGGTTTTTTTTATCTATTATACATTGTACTTAAGCAAAAAAAAAAAAAAAAAAAAAAATGAACAGAGTTGAACAAGAAAATGGTTATCATTTTTAATTATTCAGATATTCAGCCGATGCAAATACAATCTTTAACTTGAGGGGTTACCACAAAAGCTTTGTTAGTGCCAATAATAATGGGCTGACCCTTCGAACTTGAATATTAAAGTATTTTGAGTCCACACATCTTACGGACATAAATGTGCAACGTCAATAATGTGGTAGTAAAATACATTCCAGGTACAGGGCAAATAGATACACTTCGAAATTGTCGAGAATGAAACGCATATTGTGTATTTTAACACCATTTATTCATATTTTCATATACGAAGTTAATAGTGATTTTTTTATAGAAGTGCTTATAATGACGATTTGCATCGTATCGCTCCAGCTCGAAGGAAGGATGTCTATGTCTTACATTAGTCGCTGTACAACAACTGTTGTATGTTTAGAATCAAAATGCTCCTCTTTTGTTTTCCATAATAAGTTGTTTTGACATCCAACTTTCCACCTTCACAGCACTAAGAAGTTAAGAATAAGACAGAAAAACTCGGCCCTTATTCAGTCACAGCTAAATATGCGATTCATCTACTGGATGAGATCGTAATAAAGGCATCACACTACATTTAATGCATATAAGGGTGGTGTCAAATAAAAGGTATTACAATGTGGATTATGTCAGTATATATTCCAACTATTATTTGAATAAACGTGATATTACAAAAATAAAAAAAAAAAAAAAAAAAAAAAACATTAGAAATTGCACCGTCGGATGTAACAGAAATCGCCGGACTGGATCATTACAAAAGAATCAAAGTTCAAATTAATAGTATCAAAAGCTCGAAAGTTTGTCTTAAGGTTCATTTAAAGTGTTTGGGGCCTGATATTAATGGCTCTTCATTTGCCTAGGAGCAGTATGTCCAGGTATATTATGTATCAAAATGAAGCTATTTATGAGCACAAGAAGTTGTCTATGAGCTGTCCAGGTATATTATATATCAAAATGAAGCTTTTTATGAGCACAAGAAGCCAAAATATTGTGGAAAAGGATAATTTTGTACAGAACAAGCTACTACATGACTGTTGGTTAGAATTGGCTAATATTTTAACAGAGTACGGTCTAAAGTAATATCCAGATACTACAGCCCTTAGTATAAAACTTGGACCCCAAGCTTAGTTATGCAAGCAATTTATTTTATAAACACATAAGTCATATATATCATTCTAATTTTGAAAACGTGTATAGGTAGATTTTGCGCGATGAGCCGTGAAATCTACTTTTATCCATAAGATTTCCGTGTCAGTTTTTTTCAATTTAGATAAAATAGGTTGAAACAACACTTTAAAAAGTAACTCTTTAACTTTCAAATGAAAGTTTTTTTATATTGTTTTAAATCGTAGGGTCTACTCATACATGTACTTTCATAATTGAAACCAACGGAATAGATTCAATTCCTATCAAATGCTTTTAAGAAATACCCAATAAACCCATGGTTATTTGACTCGGCGCCTACGTCAGAGCTCAGCTTTGATTTAATTCATTTTAGATCATTGAATAAAAAAAACTATTATTAGAAATAAATCGCAGATAATATTATACATTATTATGGTGTGATGTTGCACCATACCTAACATATATTTTAATCAAAGCACTGAAAGTACTGATGGTGGACGTTTCAGTTGGCATCCTAGATTGATTCTTCCATTTGTTGAGATGGGGGGGAGGGGGGGATTGTACATGTAAAATTACGATGAAAAGGAAAAATGACCTAGTTCCCATCTTTTTTCAGAAAATTGCGATTAAGCCCCCTTTCCAAATGATCTGGCATGTATCCTTCCCATTTTCAATATGGTTGATTCTTGTGACAAGAAAAACATTCTGACCAAGTTTCAAGAAGATTGGATTATATTTGTGGCCTCTATAGTGTTAACAAGAAAATGTCTTTAAGGCATCTTTTCCCGTGATATGGCATGGATGCTTCGAATTTTGAAAAGGGTTCATCCTTGTAACCTGACAAACATTCTGACCAAGTTTCATGATAATTGGACCATATTTGTAGCCTCTATAGTGTAAACAAGAAAATTGTCAATAAGGCCCTTTTCCTGTGATATGGCATGGATCCTTCCCATTTTCAAAAGGGTTCATTCTTGTAAACTGATAAACATTCTGACGAAGTTTCGTGGAGATTGGACCATATTTGTGGCCTCTATAGTGCAAACAAAAACATTGTCATTAAAGCCCCTTTTCCCGTGATATGGCATTGATCATTCCCATTTTCACTAGTATTCATCATTGTAACCTGACAATATTCTGACCAAGTTTCATGATGATTGGATCCTATTTGTGGCCTCTAGAGTGTAAACAAGATAATTGTCTATAAGTCCCCTTTTCCCGTGATATGGCATGGTTGCTTCCAATTTTGAATAGGGTTCATCCTTGTAACCTGGCAAACATTCTGACCAAGTTTCATAATACTTGGACAATATTTGTGGCCTCTGCAAACAAGAAATTTGTCTTTTAGACCCCTTTTCCCGTGATATGACACGGATCCTTCCCATTTTCAATAGGGTTCATCCTTGAGACCTGGAGACCATTCTGACAAAGTGTCATGATGATTGATCCATATTTGTGGCCTCTAAAGTGTAAACTCTTAAATTGTTGACGTCTGACGACGGACGACTACCGACGAACATCCAACGATCACAAAAGCTCACCTTGAGCACGATGTACTCAGGTGAGCTAAAAAATTCTATAAAGTAATTATTTACAAAAATTCTATAAAGTAATTTGCAAGGCAAACTGTCTGTTTTGTGAAAAGAAGCAGCATTAAAATTGGTTCAAAAACTCTCTATATGAACCTTAAATGAATCAAATAACAGAGGGTATGAATTTATTCATGTGACCATCGAGACACAAAATTATGGATACGAAAAAAAGGTAATATACATGTACCTAAGACTGCTAAAATAACGTCATTGTTTTTACCAATTAATTCTATCAAAATCGATCTATATGAAATATATAAAAATCATATATATATTAAATATATTTAAACCCGATTTTTAAGCGCACCTTTATCTCGTGTATTTTATTAATATGTGATAAGAATATTTATTACCTCCCTTTAATGAAATATGCTAACACGTTCTATAAATAGCTTCATATTTCTTCAAGAACAAATAAGACGCTTATAATTAAAATTGATTAACTATAAAATCACGATTTTTTTTCTAGCTCCATCTATTTTGCATGAAGTTGCACATCTTAATCATTTTAGTGATTTTGGAGCGTTTTTGATTGGTTTGAGTGATTGTTTGGAATGGATGAAAGGATCGCTGAATGAGCGATTTAGAATGGTTTTCACGAATGAACGAAATGATGTCAATGTCACTTTGCTTTAAATTGATGATATTTCTGTCAGACGTCACGATAATTTTACTTTGACAAGAATAAATAAAATTTCGTTTACCTTAGTTAACAACATCGTGAAATTGACAAGGTTTATAATTTTGGAATGTTTCTTGATTGAATTTGAATGACTGTGTGGAGTGAGTCTTGAGTAAAATTAAAGGCAGGTAATCCAATGTCGCTAATATTGTTCAGGAAGAACAAAATTAGCGATATTAGTTACCTCCCCTTAATAAAATATGGATACAATATCACTGAATAGCTCTCTATTTCTGCAAGAACCTATTAGATGGCAATAATATAAATTATCTCAGTGTAATTGCGATTTTTTTCCAGCTATATTTTTTTTATTATAGGTATTGAACTTACGGTTTTGTGAAATCGGAGCGTTTTGAATGTTTTGAGGGAGTGTTCAGAATGAATGAATGGAGCGCTGAGAAGTGATTTAGAATGGTTCTCATCGGGATGAATGTCGATCTCACAATGGTTTTAACTGTATTTTCCAGTCAGAATGAAGCTACTTGCTGTACTATTACTTTCTGTGATATCCCTCGTATCCTGTACACTACCTGGTGGGGGAGATCTAGGCGACTATTTTGAGGGAGACTACGGCGATTATGGCGACAGTGGTGATTATGGATATGGCTATGGTTATGGAGGACCAACCATCGGAGCCGGATATGCCTATGGTGGCAGTAGCGGTGGCGGTGGATACGGTTATGGTTACGGTGGTTCATCTCTAGGAGTTGGATATGGTGGATATTCTGTAGGCGGTGGTTATGGATATGGTGGATCTTCGCTAGGCGGTGGTTATGGATATGGTGCAGTTGGAGGACTCTCAATTGGTGGTGGAGGCAAATACGGCGGTTATGGTTATGGTCGCTCCGTTGGTTTTGGAGGATATGGTTATGGTGGTTTTGGATTTGCTGGCGGTTTAAGGCTTCCTCGCCCTCGCATCTTCCTTCCCAGACCCCCTCCACCAGTTTTTGTACGACCGATTATAAGGAGAATACTTCTACCCAGACCTAAACCAATTCTTATTCCAAGACCAAGACCCATCCCTCGACCATTGCCCCTCCTCCCAATTGGCGGTTTTGGTGGTGGATACAGTTTCGGTGGTGGTTATGGCTCAAAATATGGTGGTGGGTACGGATTCGGCGGTTATGGATCGTATGGTTACGGTGGAGGTTCCCTTGGATATGGTGGTTATGGTAGCTATGGCGGTGGTCTAAAATACGGCGGTGGTAAATTTGGCTTTGGAAGAGGAAAATACAGTAAATTTTATTAAAGGTAGATATACTATTAATTTGACCCATCACGCGAAAAGCATAATCTTTGAAATGTCACGGCGGAGAATCACGTGTATCAACAATTATTTTGTCAGTATTTGACCAATTTGAATTATGTTTTTAACAGAAGATTGTCCAAAAATGTCAGGAATTGGCGGAGTGTGTCAGTGTGACTTTTTGTATCTAACCGGAATTTGCCTAAACTTTGAATGTGAAAATCAGTTTGATTTCTACTTAAACTATCTAGAAAGATTTAAGACTTGAAAGTATTAATCAAAATAAAAATCAATTTATAAAAATATCGCATAAACTTTTAATTTTACTATTCCATTAATGCCAAGTCTTTAATATATCTGTCATTCAAAATTGAATTTTGCAATATTGTCAGCTTAGTGAAAATGCGGACAAGGTAAAAAAAAAATATTACTTTTTTCCTACCTTCAAGGTCTAGTAAAGCAACTCTACCACTTCAGTTAACAACATCGGAAAATTGACAAGATGAATGATTTTGGGATGATTTTGGAATGAAATTGAATGAGCGGGAGGAGCGAGTTTTGAGTGAAACTGAAAGAATGGTAATCAAATATCGCTAATTTTGTTCAAGATGAACAAAACTAGCGACATTCATTTCCTCCCTTTAATAAAATATATGTACTTTTCTGTCTATGTGTTTTCGTGCACCTATCAGACACTTTAGAATCCACACCATCCAATAAAAACTTAGAATAATTCAATCAATTTGAATTAAATGTTTATCGCCTTTAACATCTTTGAAATGTTTTCTAACGATTTTAAAACGTATTTAATCGATTGGAGTGAGTGTTTTGAATGAATGAATGGAGCACTGAGTGAATGATTTAGAATTTTTGGTCGGAACGATTGTCAATTTTAAGAAGTTCTTAACTGTAGCATTCTACTGATTAAGATAGGATGTTATTTTTGTGTCATTAGATATGTATACTGAGCACAAAAAGTAAAGAAATTCATTTTTGACTTTCGTTAATTCAAATCAAATTCACATATCAAGATTTTTGTAAATGGTATTCTCAACTAACGAATCATTTTCTTGCAAGAGTGCTGTTAAACTATCCTAGAGTAGTAGGTATTTCAAAAGATACTTACCTCAAAGAAGAGAGGGATCATTTGAAAAAATGACACCAAGGAGACGGTCCGTCTGTCCGTCAACAATTTCTTCTAACACCTTCTCCACCTTAACCACTGGCCCAATCAAGCTAAAGCCTGGCAGGAATGTTCCTTGGGTGAAGCTCTTTAAAAGATTTTAAAAGAATTTAATTGTATCAAAACTCTGGTGTCCATGGTTACAGAACAGAGAGGTTGAAAATTGGTTGAAAATCTTACAAAATTCTTCTACCGCCTAAACTTCTTTGCCAATCAAGCTGAAACTTGCCAGGGATGATCCTTTGATGAAGCTCTACCAAAGTTGTAAAATGAACATTATTTCATCAAAAATTATTTTCCCTGGAAAACAGAAGGACGGAATATTGTTGAAAATCACAGAAAAAAACTCTTCTTTTCCTAAACTGCTGGGCCGATCAAGCTGAAACTTGGAAGGGATGTTTCTGGGGTAAAGCACTACTAAATTTGTTAAAACTATTCGATTCCATCGAAAACTGTCTTCCATGGCAATGGTATGGCAAAAAATTGCTTAAAATCTTAGAACAAATTCAATTTCATCTAAACTATAATGCCTATCAATTTTAAACTTGGCAGGAATGTTCTTAAGGTGTAGAAATACTATAGTTGTTAAAAGAATTTAATTTCACAAATAACTTTGGTTTGCCATGGTAACAGAAAGGTTGAAAATTTACAAAATTCAGAAAAAAATATAGAGTAGAACAAAATTAAAGTTTGTTTCTTTCAAAAACACCCTTAATGTAAATCAAACAATCTGGAGCTGGTATTTATAACATGGTTGAAAAGTTATGAGTTGACCTACTCAGGTGAGCGATAAAGGACCATCATGGTCCTCTTGTTTCCAGTATATGTTATTTGGTCAATCATGATAATCCCCCCCCCCCCCCCAACCTCTGCCAGATAATAAACATACTACCAAAATACTACTGCTAACTATTAAGTACTAACAGATCATTATATTTTCATGGCTCAAGTTTTAATGAAACTTTTACAATCAAAGAAAATCTTAAGTGAAAGTGCTTCTGATTTAAATCTTAAAAAGACAAAGTATTTCCAAATGTAGACTACCTGATATCATTTAATGATATCATATAGGTGTTAATAAATCAAATCAGGCTTCGTTGCATGATAAACGATGGTAACAAGAAAATATTTTGACTAATTGCTTTTACACTATTTTTCAGGAATTTGCCTAGACGATTTTAAAGACTGACGACACATGGAACGTTTATTGGAAAATGAAATCTTGCTAATTTCACCTCATTGTACATACAACTTTTAAATCTCTCTATAAACGAGATTTGCATTTTCATTTTTGTTCTGTTTCTTTATGTCTAGCCCTAAATAACGTCGTTGTTATTCTAAAACCTCGTAGCTGCAGCTTAATCAAAAATGTAGTTAGGGGATTCTAGAATAACAACGGCAATATTTAAATGGCTGACAATATAAGGGGCTGAAACCTCAACAAGGTATTGGCATATGTGAATGTATCTATCTGCTTATACGCTCGCCAACGCTAATGTAAGCTACAAAGCCCAAATCATTATCAAATATGTTAAAAAAGATCAGCGTATGACAACTCATAATATATACTCGTACGTTAAACGCAACTCATAATATATACTCGTACGTTAAACGCAACTCATAATATATACTCGTACGTTAAACGCACACGCTGAGTATGCTAGAGTGACGATTGTAATATGTCAACAGATTCTTATCAGTTAAGCTGCTTTTCTAGGCCTACTACTCATTATGAGACTGTATTTTTTTTACATTTAATTGATACCACCGTAAATTTGTAGACCATACAATATATTAACAATGTTAAAAAGAAAATGACGCCGGTCGAGTTCCCAAATGAAAAAAAAACATCGGTATGGGCAGTTGCAGGCAGATTTAGAGCAATTTGCTGGAAAAACCAAATACATAAAAGTCATCTAAGAGTCTGTAGAAACGGATATCCAATACTTAGCCCTGTACATCATTTTCGTCTTAAATAAGGCTTAGATTAGGCTGTGACATATGTGTAAAAAGTTGTGTAAACACGTTTCTTTTTCTTCTTCTTTTCTAAGCAATGATGAAGAAGCAACCGTAAAATTGTCATGGCCAAATAAATATGGCAACCATTGTAGATTGTATAGTGCTTCCTTACAATTTGTTACCGATCTCCCTAATTTTTCAGCCAATGATCGTCCGCTATTTCATTTGAAATTCAAAATATATATCGCATAACCTGACAATTTGCTCGAACAAGTGTGCTACATGACTTCAGGTCATTATGGGCGTGTACTTCAAAACAAACCAGACAGTGACGTCATATCTTGCCTGGTGAACGGTCCCGGGGGACCCTTAACTTGTAATCGAGCATATGAAAGCGCTTATTTAATTAACTTGTTCAGGACGATCAACATTTCATTGAAACCGATCAAATTATTCGAAGATTTTATTGTCCGATATATAATACATACTTAGTGTTTTGTATGGAAAAAGAATCTAACGAGGTTGGGAGAATTGATCATTGTCGAGGCTCTGCCGAGACAATTATCAATTCTCACAACCGAGTTAGATATTTTTTTCATACAATACACTTAGTACGTATTATATTTATCTTATAACCTCAATATGTCTTGTTTTCGTCGGTGTTTCTAACCGAAATAAAATTTTCAAAAATTAACCGCATGACATTATTGTTCTAAAAATAACTATGTGATATCATAAAAAATATCATACGGCATGTTATCACACTGATATTTGTATAGTTATAAAATAAATGTGGATTTACTCCACACACTCATTCAATTTCATTCCAAAATCATTCATCTTGTCAATTTGACGTTGTTCACACTTAAAGAAAGAATAGCTCCGGTACATTTTAAGCGTGATCTTGGACGTTCACCCTTAAAATCTAGGGATGCACGTCTACTTTAATTATGAATGTATCGTTCTTAACGGTCAATATGATTTTCACGTACTAGTTACAGTTCATGCAGCAGCAGCAGCAAATCTTACGACCTCAAGAGGAGATGAATCAGCAACTTATCAAAGCAGGGTCCTATAAAACTTAGAAGCACAAGCTTACATTAACAGCTGCATCGTGTGTACATTTCTCTTCAAGACATACAATAGTTCCGGGGAAATACTCCAGAAAATAAAGATTTAGTGAGAACGACAAGTTTAAGGGGAGATAGTTCAACAACCTATGGGGCTTCAAAATTGAAGGGGCCAAATTTAAAGTATACATTATGTAGAAAGCTCAAGTCAGTACATGTAATACTATATGAGGAATTTTCCGGCAAAACAGTAATTTAGTGAAATTACACGTTGAAGGGGAGATAATTAAGCACCAACACATAGTAGATGCTTAAAATTTCAGATGCACAACTTCATATTGTCCCATTATGTATAAATTTCAAAGTTGTACAGAAAAGAGCTGCATACGAATCGACCGGCCTACCGACTATCCGGTGTAACGTTGTAAACGACCCTCATAGAATAATGACCTCCGGTCAGTATTTGACATAGAATAAAGACCCCTCTCTATAAAATCCCCCTGATAAAATAATGACCCCTCCTGATTATTTTTATAAAATATTGACCCCACCTAGCTTATAGTTGATTAAATATACTCTTCATGTATTTCAATTCTCATCACTGTCGTTCTAATACGCCGCCGAAGGTCGACGTATATAGGTAGTATCTTCTATGTCTGTCCGTCCGTTCGTGCCGACATCAGTACGTCCGTCCGCTCGTGCGTCCTAAACTTGTGAAGCAACTCCTCATTCATGTATGGACAAATTTGGATGATTCTGTCACAAAATGTTCCTATTCACCTGATCTTGCGAAATTGTAATGCGGTTTGTTGAAGTTCTATGCCTTCATGTCAAATTTCTTCTGAACGGAACACCTCTTTCATTTATCAACCAATTTGGAGGAATTTCGCAAAATTTTCTTAGCCAACTGACCTTGCAAACGATATCGTGGTTTGTGAAATTCAGCAACGGAATGGAAAAAAAACTGTTTTCATGTCAATTTTTTGTGAACGTAACTCCTTCAATCATTAATGTTTCAAGTCTCCTGGCCTTGTGCATTTTGTCGTGTTTTTGTGAAATTCTGCAGTGTCAGAGAAACAGGAGCATTCATGTCAATTTTTTGTATGTCTGTACAGTTAACAATATCATGAAATTGACAAGATAAATGATTTTGGAATGATTTTGGAATTGAGTTGAACGAATGTGTGGATCGAGTTTTGAGCGAATTTAATGGGAGGTAATCCAATATCTCAAACTTTGTTCAGGATGAACAAAGTTGGCTATATTCATTACCTCCCTTTTATAAAATATGCGTTAAAGCTATATAAATAGCTTTCTATTTCTTCAAGACCCTATCAGACGTTTACAATTTGAAAAATGTGAGTACAACCGCGATTTCTTTCTAGCTTTATTTATTTTGAATGAAGTTGTTGATATTATTTTATTCAGTTAGTTTGGAGCATTTTTGAATGGTGTGAGTGTGTGGATGGAATGAATGAATGGAGCGCTGAGCGAGTGATTTAGAATGGTTCTGATCGAGATGAATGTCAATTTCAAGGTGTTGTTTAAAATTGTATGTCCTCATCTGCAGAATGTTCCGACTGACCTCATCTATTGTTGCCCATATTGACGGGATTTGATGATATAATCCTGTGTCACAGAAAAGAGAACGTAATATCTTGTCAAAGCAATTCCTCCTTTAACTATGGATGGATTTCTATGAAACTTTCACAAACTATTCATTATCATATGACCATGTGTATATTGTCCCGTTTTAGTGAGCTATGCTATGTCGAGGAAAAGTGGCCTTGTTGTAAAATATCTTGTTATTTGTTATTGTTGTTTCTGGGCCCAAGGTTATAAATTTTTTCTCCAACTCAACTCAGATTTTTTTTCAAATCTTTAACTTAAATGAATGTATGAAAATAAAATGTAATATTAATAAGTTGTTATTTATAACAACTTAGTAATATCATGTTTTAATTAAACACATTAAATCGAGTATGACAATAGAATTACGGCTTTCATCTCAAATTGAAATTTGAGAAAATTTTGAATTGAGAATGAGAAAAGTTTTAAAACCCCGTGTCCTGATTTGTTTAAGACTAGCATTTCTTTTATACCGCGGTGACGTTGCTTAAAATCCCTGTGCTAAAAAGCCAGACTTTGAGTAACTTCTTAGCAGTCAAACTTGGTGGTGTCTTGCGTAAGCTGCATGCTTTCCGTAAATAGTTCCTTTGTCCGTGCGAGCGTACATGCGTGCGCGCGTATGTGCGCGCGAGAGAGGATGAGATAGAAAGAGAAAGAAGGCAACATCGTGAAAAAAATCACTTTTTCATCCCATTTTAATTGAAAATGATTATCTCAATATTTTGAACTTCTTTAAATAAAGATATCATTTTTAATTATTCTTATTATTAGCATGCCTTAGCACAACGGGCTCAAGTGGAGCTTTTAGGATCGCCATGACTCCGTCGTCCGTCGTGTGTCGTGCGTCGTTAACTTTCTTTAAGCGTCTTCTTCTCCTGAACCACTGGGCCGATTTCAATGAAACTTTACCCAAACTGACTCTTTTCAAAAATAGTTCGCGAAATCTTGATTGGTCCATAAATATGGCCGTCGTAGGGCGGGGTTTATTTTGAGTCTTCTCTGTCATGAACGGGTGGGCAGAGTCTATTATCACTTTAGGAACTTTGTCAGAATGTTACTTTGATGAGATCCACTGTACCAACAAAATTACAGGTGGGTGATTTAGGGCCATTCTCTCCCTCTTGTTTTCATTATTATAACTTACTTTAGAAAAGCCGCCAATTCATCATAGAAGAAAACTTAATCAGATTATCAAACAATTACCTGTTGTTCAATGCCATAATTTTCAAAATTCAAAATTGAAACATGGAAATAGATCTTAGTTTTTGATAAAAAAGGTAGCTTTTAGATTCACTGAACATTGTCCAGCGGGGCTAGTGTCGTGGCCTGGTGTTCGTCGTTTATTCGTCCGTCCGTTCGTTAAAGTTTATCTTAAACATCGCCTCTGAATGATCCTCAATGTGCACTTCAATATGCATCGCTCGATAATACGACTGTTTCGACTGACAGGAAGAAGAAGATTCTTTTATATTTTACTAAATGGGACACATTTTAGATGACTTTACAGCTTGAAGCGCCCATCAAGATGAAACGAAGGAATATGAAGGAAATATTCTAAGTATAACTTCTCAAAAGTTTTCTTCAATTCTGGCCAGTGATTCAGAGATGAAATATTTTGATTGTGCGGAGCACAATTAAAGAGATTCTGCCTCTGTCTCAGTCTGTCTGTATTTATTGATATACATGTATTTTTCCATATTCTTGACACTCAGACAAAGGGAGAATTATCTCTGTTATCATTTAAATCTCACCATTATTGTGAGACAGACGAATGAACGAACGTACGGACGAATTCACGACGAACACCATTGCCCGATTATGAACAGTATGTGAAAGTTTCATTGGAATCCATCCATTGTTAAAGGAGGACCTGCTTTATCAAAAAAAAAAAAAATTAATAATAATAATATAATATGATAATTAGGTAGTAACAAAATTCGCGATATTGGATCAATGCCCTTTAATTTCACTCAAACCTCATTCATCGCACACATTGAATTTCATCTAAAAAGCATTCCATAATCATTTTCCTTGTCTATTTCAAAATGTTATTAGCTGTACACTTCCTTGAAAATTCCAAGACTCTTTTGGTTTATCCTTTTTCTCAAATTGATGTATCACAGAAAAGGGGTTTGAATTTAGAAAAAAAGTGTTTCCCTCGTATCCCTCCTTGTTTGATGGTCAGAATTTAATAACATTTCATATTTGAGTACGAATTAAGATACCATTGACCATAAGCTATTTAAAATATATATTAAGAAACGCGCCACGTTAATACCCTGCTTGCCCCCCCCCTCCAATTTATTTTTGGTCATTACATGTTTGTTTAGTAATAGATATATTCTTCATATTTCACACATCCATTAGCGACAATACTATAGGGGTGAGTGTCTTTTTCACTGCGTTTATTGGGATATAAAGTGCAATTGCCCTAACACATGGCAAATAACGTTATTTTTAAGCCATGTGCTAAGGTAATTGCTCTTTATACCCCAATAATCGCAGAGAAAAAGACACTCGCCCCCTATAATTGAAATCCTCTAGATCGAAGAAACTATTAAAATACTCGGCCAAACATTAAAGCTTCAGTCTACTTTCTGCGCGTATAGATTACAAAATCTATTTTTAGATCGTGTATTTTTATCTCGCTATCGAAGTGAAATGTCATAAAGTAAAACAAATGATACACAAATAAACGATAACTTTGAAATTCGTAGAGGTACTTATGACAAAAAAAACTGTTTCTGTCAAGTTAGACACCCCTGGGAACATATGAGAATCATATGTTTTCCATTTCAGAAATATGTAATACATATTGTAGAAAGGTGTGTCACTCGCCGAAACCAAAAGTACACCTCGGTTGGGAAAAGGCTGTAACTCTTTTATTTTTCCACCAAATAACTAAACCAAGGCACCAGCATAACTAAAAATGGTTAAGCTATTTATCCATTGACATATTTAAGCCATGACAGATGTATTAAAGTTACAAAATGATTGAAAACGCTTCGAAAACTTTGGTCGACCGAGTCAGTACCGACACTCTGACGGCCAATTTCCCCTACTAAAACGGACTTCTTACATACAATTCACTATAAAATCTATTTGAATCATTTCTAAGAAAGAAATGTGTCAGCTTAGCACCAACTTTTGTGAAGATTATCTCCTAAGTAGTTTGTTTGAAGCCTTTTTTTCAGATGGAAGCCCGTTTATTATCTGTCATTTGTTAAATTGTTGTTGTTTTATTTAGTCTGGCTATTTGTCCGTTACCCGGACACTTTTAGGCACCACAGGGCCATCCCGGACTATGTGTCCGGTCAGACATGTAGCTAAAATAATAGTGTGAATTTGCTGTTATGTATCAATAAACTTTATCAGAATTTAATTACATACCACATAAGTACTACAATTTTAAGAGGGCTTCTTAGACATGTTCTATACTAATTGTTACATGAATGGTAGATCGAGATGTATATTTCCTGAAACGACTAGTGAAAAACACGTTTCGTACTATCAACTATCAACGATGTACATTCAAACGTAGGGAACTTACCCTAGGAAGACAACGATTTAATGTTTTGTTAAGGTTACAAACAGAAACGAGCGCAGGTGTATTGAAATTAATATCATTCCGGTTCCTATCAATTTTATATGCAAAGTGAGAGTAATGTACCGGTTGGTTATTGACCAGAAACAAGTATAAATTGCACGCGATAATGTTAATGCTTACACGGTTGTATCGATATTTTCTATAGGTAGTGCAGGTTACTTATTAAATATGTATATGTATGTACAGAACCTGATATAATATGATTAAAATACCGCGACGTATGTAAATGGATGCGATGTCTCAGTGGATACGCGTGCTAGGCTATTGACTGATTGTTACCAAAACGCTCTCGGTTCGTATCCTGTCAGCACCAGATTTTGTTATTGTTGTTATTTCGAGAAAATTGAGCTTTTACATCATCATTTATATACGCAGACAAATTTCTTTTCTACGCGTTATTTTATTTTTTAGATATGTATCATATGATCAAATATACAAGACAATACCGTTCGGAGAAAGTTTTATCGATTGTATGCGACAAGATATCGAATTATGAAACAATTGCTTTTAGTCTACAATTGTTTTGGCTATTGCATTCCATTAGTATTTCGTGAAATCTTTTCATTTTTGAATCTTCGAATAGACAAATCGCAGTTTCAGCCTCTACATAAGCTGGCTTTATATTCATCCCCACGGTGAGGTACATATAGCATATATCTTTTCAATCCAAAGAATACAAAAAGTGCAGACCATTGAAGCATTTTCAAAATTAGCACAAAATTTAACATAATTTAAAAGAAAAAAAACAAAAACACATGCCATAAAATGCATAAATTGAAAAAAGAAAATTTTTATGTCGCAATGCAGGATCGAACTCGATTTATTTGTCAATAATCTGTCGTCCTTATGATAAACTACCGCATGAGTTTTCAGTATAATGAAGATAGCTAATTGACATGAACAATTATCTCAATAACATGGATTGATCCAATGTTTATATACACTATCGCGGTTATCGCGCGAGCTTAATACCACAGAAAACGATCCAACATGTTTACGTAGTGCATTTAGGAATGTAGAAAAATGTTTTCTTCAAATTCGTTGAAGACAATTTTGTCCCTGTTATGGAGATCCTTTTATAATGACTATTATGTCCAAAAGTAAAGTCCCAGGGTGGTGGTTAGGGAAAAATAATCAGTGTTTGGTGTTTTAGTAGCTGTGAGAACATTTCTCAGTAGAATGCATCTGATGTTGCGATAGCTAACGCCTAACATTTTGTAACATCGTTTTTTCCTTCTTGTTTATCGCATTTAAAGCTCTCTATGAGTATTTACTTTTAATTTCTACATAGAAATAAAAATAATATACTCAAATCAGATATAGTATACCTTGTTTTTTAATGATGCACTTTTACTACAAATCGGCTTTAAATAAATTAATCTCAGATTACTGTAAAAATCACATGAAACCATGTAATACCGTTGGACTTTGAAAATCCATACGTTTTTGAAAACTTTGACCACACAATTTTTAATTCTCAATATTTTCGTAATATTTCATCGTATATCTGTGATTTTTCTTTCATGATAATACTATGAAAAAATAATGTTTCAAAAATGTTTAATGATTTATGATAATCAGTTAGGCGATAAGGAGCGACAGCGAATCATTTTGAAAACTAGCCATAAAATTTGCGTACGGAAGAAATTGTGCCCACCGAAAGTTTCTTCATATATTTAGTTGTTCATCGCGTTTTACAATTTTAAGTTATATTCACAAAAATAAAAAAAATAAATTAAAATATAAAATACTTTTGTAAATTCACAAAATTCCGTCTATTTAAGATAAAAATATTGAGAAAAAAATCCTTTATTTTAGGCCGTTTGTTTAATAAAATTTGATATTTTACAGCTTTTTAGTTGTCAAATGTATCTCTTTTTATTGTTCATTCTTTAATTGACAGCCACTGTTGTCACTTCTCGTGTACGTTCAAAGATTCTCTGAATTTTTACTTTACAATTTTTCCCGTTTTGAGCGCTCTTAAGAAATATACCCACAAATAATTGGTTTTGCATACGTAATTCACGATTTTGTGTCACATTTAATCTAAATTTAACCAAGATATGAATGTCGCAAAATTTATTTTACAAATATAAATCAAAAGTGTGTTTTCATATGGTTCATTTAGTATAAAGAACATATGAATGGACTTACAGGTTTAGAAGAAATAGCAACTGGAAATTAGCTGGATACATGCGTTTTCAAATGTTTAGCAATACCGTGCGCGACGTCATCTTAAATCATGTTCTCATGGGTGTCGGAGCAACGCGCCAAATATCTGTGATTCTTATCGGAGTCTTCACTATGCATCTAGTAGCTAGATTAGGTCTGAAAGTTTCTGTAGACCATCAGGTTATTTTGTATTTACACTATGTGGCTGTCTGTGCTGCTCAATGCACCTTACGTACAGTTCAAATTGTTGGAAATGTCACGCACAGGCTCAAATCATTTCACTACGCAGACATTCTTTTTTTAATCATGTAGAAGACACGTTTACTATTATTTGAGCCTGTGTATGACATTTCCAACAACTTGACATGTGCGCTAGGCACAAATCTCGAGCAGCCTAAACAGTAACGTAGTACTAGTAGAATAATTACTGACATCCGTTAGAGGGGTTAAGACCCTATCTATCTACAGAGGGCACAGCAAAGAGTCTGGTCAGACTGTGCGGATGCAAAGACTGGCAAGAGACTTTGCTTTGCTCACATGTAGGATGTTGGAAAGGTCACGCTCAGGCTCATTTTACAATAGTTCATGGATATCAATAACATTGTTCAGAAATAAACTTTTGATGAAGGTTTTGTACCTAAACTGTTATGAGTAGTATACAAAGCAAGTCAATGAACTTTCAGCAAAATGTCTTACTTTGTATCTCAATCACGATTCAAACCTGTTTTATTTTAAATAGTTGAGAAGTCATCTAACAGTTTAGTACTGCATAAATTTAAATGATTTAAGATACCAGAATTAAATTAAATATCAGAATTTGATTTGAAATTAATATAATCGTGACGTCATCGTCACCGACTTTTCAAAATCTCTTTAAAAGCGGCTGCGGCCCCGGATATTGTTACAGCCGCTTATGGCATTGCTATATGTACAAGGTGGGTGCTCTTTTTTTAGATTAAATGTTATGTCTTGCGGCCGAATCTTGAAATTGTTCAATTTCAATTATGTGGTAGACGACTTTTTAGTCAATGGAATTTTAAAAAAAATATGTGTCTTTTTGTGGAAGAAAAATAGTGGAGAATAAAGGAATTGCTTACGAAAAGCAATTCCATAATTACCAAAATTATTTACAGAAACCAAGCTTTTTTCTCAATGGGTTTAAAAACGGAACTGTATAAAGTCGGGTAAAAAACTAATAACAGTAAATTGTTTCAAACTGCAGTTACGGGTTTGGGGAATTTTACATGCATGTATCTATAGAAATCTTCTTTTGTTTGCTTAATGATTAAAAAAATTAATTCCATTCCATTCTCCTTTCTTTCTTTTTTTATCGATGTCGTTGAAATTTAGATATTTTGATCTGGGCCCGAGGTTATAAAACTTTTCTCGGGCTCAATTCAGAATTTTCTCAAATTTCAATTTGAGATTAAAGCTGTTATTCTGTTTTTATTACTCATTTTAGTGTATTAACGTAAATGATGATATTAATGAGTCGTTATAAATGACAACTTATTAATATTATCTTTTATTTTCATACATATTTTTTTATTTAAAATTTGAGAAAATTGAGCTTGAGCCTGAGAAAAGTTTTATAACCTTGGGCCTTGATCTCATTCGCTTCTTCCTTTCTCTTTTTTCTACTGTCTTGATTTATTCTTTTCCTGTATCTATTCTCTTTGGTTTCATTTTGTCCTCTTTAATTCTACACTGACAGTCTTTTTTGTTTTAAATATATGCTGTTGATATTGTTGTGTAAATATTTGTAATCTTTAATTTGGGGGAAATAAATAATGATGATAATATTAAAAGATAATACTGAATTACTTATCGACTCGTAACTTTTGTGGATTCCATTCACCAAAATGGTAACAAAGTGTGACCCATAATTAATTTTAATCCATTAGTTTAACCCTAATTGCTCCTTTTAAGGACAAGTTTCCCTTTCCTTAATGAACTTCACAGTTAATTTCAAAAAGTATTCTCATACTTGGTAAAGAAAAAATATTTCTTCGCTACCCCAAGAACTACATAATTGTTTTTATTCAATCTTGCCTATGTTCTCTATAACAAAAATGCTATGAAGTAACGTTACGCGTAGCAGTGCTAGATCTATAGATGAAAAAATGCCTAAATTGACTGATTCGAGTAAATATGAATCAAGTTTCAAACGCTAGACCATCTCATACCTCACAATTAAATCTGAATCGAAGAAAACGGTTCTAGTCTGCTGAAAAATACTCATTCGCGATTCCTTTCGTGATTCTACGGAATAGACCTTAGGAATAATATCGTCGGTGTTCTGCTTAAATCTCGTAACAAAAGCATCATTTCGGCACTCATGAACTTTAACAATGTTGACAGAGGTTCCTTAATGAAAATCATTTGGAAAGTTCCGTAAATATCGTTAAAGTTCAGTACTTCGAAAACGATGCGGTACTATTATGTACCCTAAGTACTTGTAAATTTATTTGGCGATTTTAACCCTTTTTCATGATGTTAATAAACATGGGGGCCTCTAATAGAAGCCCATATGGTGTTTCTAATAGAACCCTGGTGTTCTAAAAAGAGCGTTTAAGGTATGCTGAGTAAAAGTACAGTCAAGAAAATCTTCATTAAAATTGGGCATATCATGATTTTAAAACTAATTTATCCAATTATAATATACACAAAATACCTCCTCGGACGATCGGTAAGCGTTAAAAATGCTTTTCTGCAAGCGAATTGACTAAAGTACCATTAGCATCTGAATGATCTAAAAATGACCACAAATTAGTACACTAACGACCGAGGCACTTTCCAGGTTAGGGAAAAGTCCGAGCTATGTTCCGAATTAACTGTTACGATCGCTTATGCATTTAAAATTCAAAGCCAAACGAGAAGCCAAGGCTCGAATGTTGAAGTAGCACTGATTCGGAATATCTTAGTATCGACGTAGCGAAATCGCTCATATCCATGGGGGAGATGCCCGTAAACGGATCCAGCGGCTCCACTATCAAAATCAGTTGTAGAACTTCCGCACCACGTGTAACTCCGATTATGTAGATGTAAACTTTTGATTTTTGAATTAAAAATTGGGAATGGAGGTCAGAATTTCCTCATATATATCGTATTTTATCAAAAAGCGGAACGCTATTTTCCAAGTAATACATTTTTCAAATCTAACCTACTCAAGAAATGTAAGTTAAGTCCCCGCACAATCGTAACTTTCAATGGCATTTACACTGCACCTATACTCAGATATTACGCCGCTTCCATGGTGTTGTGGTCGATCTCATGGCGCTATTACTGTAACTTCTCGACACTCTTACTGGCATCGTGTCACGTCGTTATAATACGGTAAATGTTCTTTGCAAGCTAAAAATGTGCAATCGGGAACCCTCGGCGATTCTACGGAATAGACCTCGGGAATAATACGGACGCATCCATGAAAGCGCGTCATTTCGCACGTGGGTTTATATGACGTCACAAACGTAACTGAGGATGACGCTGCGAAAAACAAAATCAACACAGTTAAAAATAAGGCATATTATGATTTGAAATCAAAACGCAGTGTTTTACTGCGTTTTGTTTTCAAATCATGATATTCCAAAATGATCTCAATAGACGGTCTGAAAGCATTAACGGAATTTGCTTTTCTTCAAGCGTATTAACCAAAGTACTACCCGGAGCCGAATTACCTAAAAAATGACCCAAAATTACTACACTTACGTCCGAGGTACTTTTCAGTTTACGGAAAAGTCCGAGCGATGTTCCGAATGAAAAATGTGCTCTGTCTCCCCGACGGTCTGTGTCGAGCTTAGGCGTTGAAGGCCATTAAACGGCGTTCACACTGCGATCTTAACCGCATATAATATACTTCTATCTAGTTGTGTCAAAATTTATGCATTCTAATTTTTAAAAGATTGGTTTTAGTTTTCAATAAAATCAATTAGATTGCGCAAATAATTTTGTAAACTTCCGCTGAAAGAAGTCCCATAAGAAATGTGTTTCATTATAAACATAGTTTTGTTTTGTGATGTTAGATTATAAGATATGAAGAGAATATTTTCTTTTTTCATTGAGGAATGAAACTTGGCTTATTATATAGACGAAAATGATTAATGCATGAACGTGTTTATTTTTTTAGCAAAACAAACTCGATGCATTTAAAATAATATTTCTAATTTCTTACAATAACGTGTTCATATCATCATATATATATGTATGTATGTATGTATGTAATATCAAAGAGGGCAATTTAAAGTTTTTGTCTATTTGGGTAGTTTTCAAATGTGCTCAATCATGTAATGAAGGCGGAAATTCAAATTTCAAATTGGCGGTTTGAAAAATATTTTATGGCCAATTAAAACCACTCCTCATTGATAACCAAATTCCAGCATTTTATTATTTTGATGTCAAAATTATGTCAATCGTGTTATATACGGTGGATATTCTTACATTTTTAATCTAATGTTGTGGCTAGCAAGATCCGTGTTTACAAGTGGTTACAGATATCAACATCGTGAAATTGCCATTTATCTCGATCGAAACTATTCAAAATCACTACCTCAGCGCTCCATTCATTAATCCCAAACACTAATTCAAAATACTCAAAAAAGCCCCAAAACTACTAAAAAGATAGGACCAAAAGCTGCAATTTCACCGACATAATTGAAATAATATGCGTCTGATCGATTTTTGAAGAAATGGGAAGCTATGTATAGAACTTTAAAGCATTAATAGGCATATTTTATAAAAGAGAGGTAATAAGTGTCGCTAATTTTGTTCACACTGATCTTGGCTTACCTGCTTTTAATTTACCCAAAACTCATTCATCGCGCTCATTCATTATCATTCAAAATCGTTCCAAAATCATTCATTTTGTCAATTTCTCGATTTTGTTAACAGTAAAGAATGATTTTATTACCAAAGGATAATTGATATTACCTGGATAAATGTTTTGATTATGCAGCCATTTTGTAAGCTTCCGCATAAAGTAGTGCCATGAGATATTTGTTTCGTATTGTTTTTTTCCCACATTTTTTCTATATTTCGCGTATTCATACATCGTGATTCAATTTCACACAACAATGAAAGAAATATATTCCCTCTTTATGAATTAAATCGGTTACTTTTCAAAGAAAAAAAAGATTTCTGAATTTCTGAATTTAGCGAAATTCATTCTGAAAAATAAAGCATCTACTAACGCCTAAAAATAATTCTTCAATTCGAGCCGACTATTTATGCATGTGCACACCGCATGTTTGTCTTATTCAATCAAAGATTAAGGTAAGAGTATTTGACAGCTAGAAAGTTCATATCAATATAACCAAAATTGAAAGATTATTCACGGAAAAGAACAATTTTGAAATTTATAGACTGGAAATTAATAGACTGGAACCCTTGCTGCTTCGAAAAATCATTTTAAAAAAAATATTGAAATATGTTGTTTTAAATGCCAATGCCATTGGGCCATTCTTAATCATCTAAAAATACACACATTTCAAAATCTAGGAATAAGTTTTGTATTTTTTCAATGAAAAACTGTGAAAGAGCAGCTATAAAGCGTAGAATTTTAAACGACGAAGCTAATGTAAAGGAATATTCATGACATATTTCTTTTGGCAACTTTTTTGTGCACAAGCCTAGAAAAAATAGCTGCTCTGTCAAGATTGATTTTGTTCGGGAATAAAACCACTTTTTCAGCCAATTAGTATAAAAGAAACTTAATGATCACTTCTTAATTTAGATTATTCAGCGGATGAAATAAATAAATTCATATTTATGAAGTCATTAACCGAAAAACCTAATCATATTTATGTGCTATAGGTTACCACACAGGGTGATTTGGCATTTATTTTGATTGGGTTAGTTAAATTGTGAAATTGGCATTCGCCTCAATCAAAATCATTCTAAATCGCTCACACAGCGCTCCATTCATTCATTCCAAACACTCACTCAAATTATTCAAAACGCTCAAACCTATTGAAAAATATAGAACCAGCAACGTCATTCGAAATAAATAAAGATACAGAAAAATCGCGATTTCACTGACATTTATTAAAATGTAAGCGTCTAATAGATTTTCGAAAAAATAGGAATCTTTCTTTAGAAATGGTATGCATATTTTAACAAAGTTCCTCAACAAAATTTGCGATATAGGATTACCTCCCATTAAACTCACACAAAACTCGCTCCACACACTCATTCAATTTCATTTCAATATCATTCCCAAATCATTCATCATGTCAATTTCACGATGTTGTTAACTGTATAAATTCAGTAAGTGAGCAACAGACACTGATAGTCATATCGGCATAGTCCGTGCAGCACCTGACTTCAATTCAATTAACAGAGTATGATAGAAGCCTGTTTGTGACATTTCCAATATATTCGCGAGGTGCGAATATTGAGTAACATAGACAGCCTATTACTGTAGATATAAAATTACGTGATGGTCTACTGATACTTTGAGACCTAATCTATCTACCAAACGCATAGTGAAGACTCTGTTCAGACTTTGCAGATGCACAGGCTGGTCAGAGTCTAAGCTATGCGCTTAAATGTGATTGTTGGAAATCTCAGGCACAGGCTTATAGCATTGGTTCGATTCCCGGACTTGCATGATTCACATCGAGAAAGTTGAAAAAACAAAACCGGCGGCTCTCAGCAGTAGTTTTGTCCAATATTCTTTCTTCCCTGTGTACTTGTAAAAAACTAACAGTCTTCTGTGGCCGGGCTCATATAAACATGCAGCGGCAGAGTCTTGTCCTAAGTTCAGGATACGAAAGCTGTAGCCGCAAACAGTTTTTATAACGAGCAGTCTTTATATCGTGAACGCACCGCAAGCGCTTTCCGAAAATGACCCGGTTGCTAGGCAACAAAAGAGACTCGACTCAAAGCTTTATCCAAGAAAAACCCTTAGAAAAAACGTTTTATTTTTTAGATTTATACATATTGAAGTAAAAACCTTTGTTTTGCAGGTATCCGAACAAAACGAAAATCACGAGATTTTCGAATAGAAAAAAAACCCAAACAACAACAACAAAACAATTCTGATCCAGATATCCGTTGGCTATGCTAGTCACAACGACCGTTGCTAGCCGATTATCCAAAGCGCCCTAAGCAAGCGCACCGATCAAGATATGAAAGCAGGGAAAGCGCTCGCTAATGATCGCCAGCGCTTTGATTTACTGAACGTAGGGTAGAAAAAATTGAATACACACAGAAGAAAAATACTGAAGATTACAAAACAGCATGGTATTGATGCATCACTCACTTAAACTTGTGCATAAATGAAATGGTCATTTAATATTCTGTATTCAATCGTTGGTCGAAAATTCTACTCTAGTCATGACAAAATGGACACCGGTGTGTCTAACATTTTCCGTAACTTTCTCTCTCTCTTTCTTTCGTTCTTTCTTTCAGTATGTCTTTCTTTCTTTCTTTCTTTCTTTCTTTTTTTCTTTCTTTTCTTTCTTTCTTTCTTTCTTTCTTTCTTTCTTTCTTTTTTTTCTTTCTTTCTTTCTTTCTTTCTTTCTTTCTTTCTTTCTTTCTTGTTTCCGCCACCAACATTATTTCAATAAAAAAAGTTACGACCATCAGAAACGAAACCATTAGTATAAATTGAAAGATCAACGTAAAACTATTGTAACATATTGTAACAACAAACAATAATTAAGCATAGACCCATAGAAATGATAAAGAAAATACATGTAATACAAAAAGGGTCAATCTGGAAACTGCATTGAATAAACATACATTAAAGATATTCGCTCCAGTAGGGGTCAACTGGTGGGCGCATTTTGAAAATTATTTTACAATAAAGAACATCGTGAAATTGACAAGGTGAATGGTTTTGGAATACCGTTGAAGTGAAAATGAATGAGTGTATGAAGCGAGTTTTGAGTGAAATTCAAGGGAGGTAATCCAACATCGCTAATTCTGTTTATTTTGAACTTTGAAATTTAAATAAAATACAGGTAATTGACTGTTCGTGAGTCTTCGTGAACCAATCAGACCTTTTAAAATACACATAAGCCAATAAAATCGTAGAAAAAATTGATCGTCAAACAAGATTCAGAAAACCACCCAAATACGAAAAGAGTACACCCTTTGCAGCCTAGGAAGTCCGTGTGGTCTAGCTAGGTTCGACTCTTTTCGCACTACACATAAGGTCCTTTTTCACCGGACGCGATACAAATTATTTCTTTATTCTCCTCGCCTATGTATTTCAGCCAGAATGAAGCTACTCGCGGCCATATTGCTGTCTGTGATAGCCCTGGTGTCCTGTACATTACCCGGGCCAGGTGATCTGGGTGACTATTACGATGGAGATAGTTACGGATACGGGCGTTACGGAAGTTACAGCGGCGGCGGTGCCCGCGGTTACGGATATGGCTATACTTTTGCAGGTCCCGCTGGCTATGGAGCCGGCGCCGGTGGGGGTATTTCTGGGATTGGTGGCTATGCTGGCGGCGGTGGTGGTTATCGCGTAAATGCAATTGGTAGAGGTTATCGATATGGTTACGGTTTTGGTGGTGGACCGGCTGTAGGCCCAGATTTTTCAATTTCACGTCTAACTCCAATTAGTGGAGGAGGTTACCCGTATCCCCGTCCGTACCCATTCTCTCTTCCACCAATACCATCAGCACCATCTTTTGTAGGACCACTTGCGAGAAGAATAACAATGCCGCAATACCCCCGTCCTCGACCATTCCCTAGGCCTCCACTGCCAAGACCGCAGATCTTTCCACTGCCAAAACCACAAATCTACCCTCCGCCAAGACCACAAATCTACCCTCTTCCAAGACCACAAATCTACCCTCTACCAAAACCACAAATCTACCCTCTGCCAAAACCACAGATTTACCCCATACCTTTACCTCTCCCTCCGACTGGCGGAAAATATGGCTATGGCGGTTACGGATCATATGGTTATGGTGGTGGCTCCGGTGGTTACAGTGGTTATGGTAGCTATGGCGGCGGTTACGGTTTTGGAAGAAAGAAATACAGCAAGTATTACTAAAGGTGAATATATTTATTTATGTATGTCTTACTTTCCGGAATTCGATCACAAACCAACACATTGTATAACACTGGAATTATTTCCTTTAATATAGGATAGTTTCTTTTCAAATTTCATCTTAGGCCAACAAATATGACCAAGTCCTTATTTTAAATAAAATACCTGGTATGTCCTGTTCTGTTCAGTTATCTACAACATCTTTGGATTTGAATTTTGTAAAAAAAAAAAAGACTGAGAAGGGTATTTCTAAAACATGTGTTGAAGCTGTTTGTGACAATTAGACAGTATAAACCTGAGCTGTAAGATAGAAAGTTTTATCATGTAATGAAACCTTTATTGACCTGATATCACAAGTCTGATAACATAAAATGATATAAAGCACTTTTTTTAGAAACAATAGACATATCCTTGATCTAAACCAGAACCATTTTCATCCAAATGTATTTAATTTTAAATGTTTGATAAATATAAAGCACTGACAAATGATTGCATGATAAACAGAATAATATGTAAGTGTATTGAAATATCAATTTATGCCGAGTTTCATAAGAAAGTGTGCACTTTCACTTTTTGCATTTTTCTTAATTTTTAAAAAGTTGGGGGACATTTATGGAGTAAATTTGATGACAAAATTTAGATCAGACCTTTTTGAAATTAAAATTAAATCAAAGTTTTGCATACTGCCTACGCACAAACAGAACTTATGACGTTAAGATTTGACCTCCTTACAGCTTGTTTTCTTGTTACAGCTGTGTTCAAAGGTTGCACTGTAGAGTTTGAGGATACATTCCAAGCCATTTTCAAACAATCTTTTTACACAGACGATATACATGGGCGTTAGCGTTAGTAATTGCTACGTTGTTAGGCAATAACTTGTCGTCTAACAGTGTTATAGCGTTGTAAGACATCTCGAATTACTCATTATAGGCCTGACAAAACGATGCCCCCGATTTCTTTTGGTACATGAATGCTTTATAAATTTTTCAAATGTTCTTGATCTGACAATTTGTTTTGTTTGAATGGGTTTTACGCCGCTCTCAACAATTTCGCAGTCATATCGCGGCGGCCGGAGCACCTAACAATGGATTCCTGGTATTTCTTTCACCTGTACTACCATTACACCCTTTCCTAGCCTCCGACTGCTATCTCACATAGGTTTACGATTATATACTTATTGGTGAGAGGCAAACGTCGGAAGGGATATTTGCCGCCACCGGGGATCGAACCCACGACTTCCAGATTGAAAGTCTTATGCCTGACCAACTGCGTTATGGTGACGGCCTTAATCTGACAATGTTCGATTTCGTTCACTTTCATAAATTATAAGTCAAACCACGCTGTTACAGTACGCACAATTACTGATGATGCAATGTTTTGATTACTTAAGCCACGATTATTTGACTGAATGCAATTTCGGACCAAATAGTTATATAACGCGTGATGTACATGCAAAACTTGTAAAATCAAAGGTCTCAATTTTGCAGGAAACGTTTGCACACCATGTGATTTTTGTTATCACATATCGTTTGCAAATGCTTTCGGGTTGCGTCAAACGACATTTTATAACGGTAAGGTGTGATTTTTCCGAGAAATTCAAAATGCAGAGGTGCACACTTTCTTTTCGAACTGAGTATTTATAGTCTCTGTTGTGAGAATTGATCATGACTCAGCAAAGCCTCGTCATGATAAATTCTCCTAACCTTTACCAGATAACATTGATATATTAAGACACTAACATAATATCCTCTATATCCGAAAATAATCCTTGTTATTTAACCTGACCAGTGTTCTAACTTGTCTTTCAGGAATCATCCAAGACGTGATTTAACGGCTGACGATACAAGGAACGTTAAAGGGAAAACGATCGAACATTTAAGACATTTCTACATCAATGTACATAATGATTTACACTCTTTATATAAACGGGATTCGCATTCTTAGTTTTGCTTTATAATACGACCTACATCCCCGGAGTGAAATAAGTCAAGTTGAATATTTTTGGTGTTACATAGTTGTTACAAATGTATTACACTGTGATAGCAAGGTGTTATTAAACTAGGGTGATAACTACTAGAACATTTTTTCTATCAAAAAATGACGTAATAATAGTTATACGTTTTTTCTCGGGGTATATGACTATTAATTCCGGGTGAAAAAAACATGCGAAGGTTGACATTATTTTTCACTGTCGGGAATAAATCGTCATATATCCAGGCAAGAAACTGTATTACGAATTTACTGTACTTCAGAGTGTTTGAGAAAATAACTGTCTTTTGCCTATCTAAGGCCTTGGTATACGAAGAATTCTTTAAAAGCACTAATCCCCCCCAATGCGCCCAAAATAAAAAAAAATCAACATGTAGTGACATCACAGGTATAAGTGACGTCAGACTACTACATCCTGCGATGTTATATAGAGAATAGATGGTTGGTGACTTGAGATTGTGAAGTCTATCGGGCAAGGCGTAGGAATTTATCTGGTGAGCCGGAGGCGAACCGGATAAATTCCGCAGCCGAGCCCGATAAACTTTTCATCTCAAGTCGCCTATCATCTATTCTATTTATCCTGTTACAATCTTTGCTTTTTTAACTTTTTTTTAAAGATTATCCGTTATTTATTTACGAAAATGTAATCCGATCACGATTAACAACTGCGATACTCGGCGAGTCACCATCTTAAGGGTGAATAGGTGTAAGAGGTGGGATGATTGCTTACGACTAAAGAACTCGATAATTGGAAGTATTTCAAATGCTGTAGCAGGAAAACATTTAACAAAAAGAAAACTTCAGTAATACGTTCATACCTTAACGATTAAGAAGAAATTAGTCGAGTAATTATCGCAATCTCAGACATCCTTTTTCCCCCGAAATTTTGTTGTCATGCAGCTAAAAGCAAATCTCAATTCAATGCCTTCTTTGCTCTTAATCATAGGAAGGACATAGATTGAGATCAGATGCAAAGCTACTATCTCCGAAATCCTTCTCTGTCGCATAATTCTGCGTTGAATCCATTCAGATAAATGTTTTAAAATCCTGACAGATTTCGAGGTCTAATGTTAACACCGAGATAAACTTCGTCACAATTGTATATATTACGTCATCAGTCATGTACTACGTCATCGATATGGTCGCGATTTGATTTAAAAAAAATATGAGAACCTAGTGAACTTTTTTTCATCAGAAAAAGGCACTCATATTCAAAAGATTTTTTTTAGAGAGGACTGTTTTCAGACCTAATAGCCGCAAAAAGAAGATCCTGCAGGCCACGTGACCAAGTGACATGATAAAGCTGTCACGTGATCAAGTGACCTGATATCAACAAGTTTATCATACCCCCTTTTATCAGGCAATATATATAGCTAGTGACAGGACAAAACATGAAAGCGCTTCTTGGCTGAACCTGGTAAAAGGACAGAACTTAAAATGGACAGAAAAGTAAAATTGAAAGGTATTTATCAGCATTCATATAATTTCATTTATATGTTATTAACATGCTTTTAACAGTAACTTAATATGTATATCCGGGTCGAGTTATCAGCGGAGCGATGGAATCATGGCCTCCATCAGGTCAGCATTACTCATGAAAATGCTAGAATTTTCTCTGCAGCGTAATAATGATGGCGTCGTTTTACAAACGGTGATATATAATTATTGATATTTTTTTCAAAAAATCAAAAACTCTACAGAATTGTCGCAAATAATCAGGCCATTTTTCAATAGAATATCAAATTCGTGAAATAATCGAATTCATCTAGCGATAGATTACATCCAGACTTAAATGTTAAATTGTCATCATGATTTTATAATTTCGTTGTTTCATGAATTTTCTTATCACCCTCTATTTTATAGACCTGACAAAATGATGCCCCCGATTAAAGTCCTGTCAAACGAGGGCGGCAATACAAGGCGCTCTTACGGCGATCTGAAAACTTCACACCGAATATGAAATCAGAGCGCGATGCACAAAACAATCGTCGTGAGATCGTCTGTTACAAGATCGCAGTCATATCACAGTGACAGCACCATGGGATTGCCAACAACATCGTCGAAGCGCCGGGGCACCTGCATGACATCGCAGTATGAGCGCAGTGAGTGAAAACGACTTAGAAAGGCAGTGGCGCTTGAAACACCGCAGACTTGGAACGCCGTAAAATCCCCATGAACGCCGCGTAAATGCACGGTATATATCCCCCAACCCGAAAAGTATGATTTTTTTCAGGCAATCCTACTGCTATCTATTTATTTTATGATCACCGTGGAAGCGCGGTGAAGACACCGTTTAGTGTGGCAGGCCCTTTACCGACATCGTATTTTTGGCTACCTTTAATTGGTTGATCTTAGGACTTGACCCCAGACTTTCGTCCCAATACATCCTCCACATTTCATAACGTCATTTATAATAAGACCTACGTGGCGGAATGAAATAACCCCGTTGAATATTTTTGATATTACACGGATGTTATTACAGTAGTTAAATAACTATGTAAATGAGCTCAGAGCGAATAGCAAGGCTATTTTTTAACCGCGAAAATGACGTCATAATGTATATAATGTGACGTCAGTTTTAAATAGCGTCATAAGTTTCGCAGAAAATTGAAATTTTTGAATTTCAAGAATTATGACGATTTTTCGCAAAAAATCGGGTCATATTAAAAATTGAATATAAATTTTGTGCTCATAGAATTCAGAATTTATTAACTCGTCATCTAAAACAGATAAAAAAAAATATACGTTTATAGATGACTCGTTTATTTAATTCCGTATTCCATGACCACTCATTCTATATCCTTTATTTATCTATAAAATATATGTTCAAGGACAGGAAACAAACTGCAAAGCGTAAGACACAGGGGGTGATGTCCGTAATCGGAGCCACTGGCTCCGCTTTCAAAATCATGTGTGGAACTTCTGCACCACGTTTGTTTCCGATTATGTAGATGTAAAAATTTCATTTTTGGACTGAAAAAATGGGAAAGGTGTCGGAAGGTCCTCATTTATATCGTATTTTATTCATTAATCATTAAAAAGTCGAATGCTATTCGACCAGCTATACATTTTGCTACGTAAACGTACCCAAGAAATGTAAGAACGCTCGTCTGTTTTTGTAAAAAATGATTTCCTCTGAGAACAATCTTGGACCAGGAATGTCACGATTTTCCGACATTTATGTTAATGTTTTTTGACCAATACTTACGACCAATTGTAAAAAACATCGTGGAATTGGCCAGATGAATTATTTTGGAATAATTTTGGAAGGAAATTTAATGATCGCGTGGAGCGCGGTTTGAGTTAAATTCAAGGGAGATAATTCAATACCGCTAATTTTGTTCAAATAAAAAGATAGCGATATTTATTACCTCCCTTTAATAAAATATGTACACTGATTCTATGGATAGCTTCCTGTATGATCACAAACTTATCATACGTTTACAAAATGCAGTTATACCAATGAAAATGTGGTTTCAATTAAACTATTACTATGATTCTTAGTGAAATCTGAGGGTATTTAAATGGTGTAGTGAGTGTTTAGAATGAATTATTTGAGCGCTGAGTGAATGAATTTGATTTTTTTTTATCAGAATGATTGTTATTTTCTCGATTTTATAAACTGTAGTTAGTACGAGTCTTGTTTTTCATCAGTATTATTGATTGTTACCATATTAATATCAACAGTTTTTTTTCGTTAATTACATTCTTTCTTCAAAAAGCAAAACAACATCTGGTAGGTTTCTGGAATTTCTCATTTAGCAAGTGATTTTCCGACAGAAATGATTCAAAATTATCTTATTTTATTATTATTTATTTATTTATATACTATTTATTCATATATTATTTTCTTCGATAAAAGATCAAATCCTCGTTAACACGGCTGGATTAACCTCGAGGCAAAAGGTTTTGGTCGCCTTCAGAAGATTTGTTCTTTGAATCACACGATCGGCAATGCACACCAGGCAGCATATAGGCGAGCATTCTACTACTTTTACTTTAGCTGACTAAGGCTGTTATCAAAACTGTTCTGATAATGATTCGAACTCTTGCTTTTTTCCTGGTGGTGTCAATATTATTATATTTTTATATGCGTGCTTGCTGTCTATCATGTTAATGTAGAAGAAATCTGCCCTGCGTGAAAGATGAAATTCATCTTATAACCATTCGAATATTCGTCTGATAAGACCTCGTGTGATATTTTTTATGATATCATATGGATTTTTTTTTAAAACAATGACATTTTAGGGTTATGTTTAGAAACATAGCAAAAAATACTTGTATTTCTGTAATTACCATCGAAGAAAACAAGGCTAAAATTATAAGATAAATATAATACGAATTTAATGTATTGTATGAAAAAATATCTAACTCGATTGTGGGAATTGATAATTGTCTGAGCAGAGCTTCGACAATTATCAATTCCCCATAAGTACGTTTATTATATGTACGTGAACATTTGGGAAATAGTAACCCGCTATGCATGTGATCTCGCATGCAGAATGTCGAATCAATTTAAACGTTCACAAACGATTTCTCGTCCAAGGTCTGGTATGTGATTAGATATATCTGATGTTCGCGAGCGTTTTTCTGTGATAAACGAAGGGCTTGGCTTGATAGCAAATGACTTTGCGCTTTTATACATTTTGAATGAAATAAGTATGTTCGGGTATCGTAAAGTACCGTTAACAATATGCGTAAAGAAGTGTTGTCAATCCGTAAATCAATCGTAAACTTACATTTTTCAAATCGACAGAAGTCCTCAACCACTCGTATTATGCCGTTGAAAAGCTTGCAAGGTTATCTTAAAAAATCGTAACAAAACGGGTTGGGAGTAAATAATCTTCCATTACGATTGTTTAACGGATGCATAAGACCAGTTTGTGACACGTACGAATGCCTAAAGACTATCTGCGGACAGTTAGTTACATCGTGAAATTGACATTCATCTCAATCAAAACCATTCTAAATCGCTCACCTAGCGCTCGATTCTAAACACGCACTAAAACCATTCAAAAACGCTCCAAACTCACTGAAAAACATAAATCAACAACTTCGTTTGAGTAAAAATAAAAATGGCTGGAAAAATAATCGGGATTCACTGAATTAATTGAAATTGTAAACGTCTGATTAGATCTTGAAGAAATAGGACACTATTTATAAAACATATATGCAATTTTTTAAAGGTAGGTTATTAAAATCGCTATTTTGTTCATCCTGAACAAAATTTTCGATATTCGATCACCCCACATGAAATTCACCCAAAACTCGCTCCATAAACTCATTCAATTTCATTCCAAAATCATTCCATAACCATTCATCTTGTCAATTTCACGATGTTCTTAACTGTAACTGTAAAAGAAAGAGTAGTGATTGAGATAAGGTCTGTGTGATCGAGTAGACATCGGAATTGAGGTAAGGATGCGATACCAAAAGAGTCGTAAATACTCTCTTTGGGGTCTGGTTCGATGAGTAAAAATCGAGAAGGAGTCAAGGGTACAGTATGTAGTAGTGGGTGAAATATTCGAATTGGCGAATTTATGAAAATAAGACAAAGGTAAGTTTTAAGCAGATATTTGAAGGCTCTAATAGAAAAGGTTGTCTTAAATGAATTTAGGGTGTGATTTCAAGGTCATTTTGGAATGCGAAACTAAATAGTAATGAGCTCTACATTGTTTGGCTACATCCGGTTAATGTCAAAAGCAGAAGGTGGTGGGGTTGCGGAATAAAGCTGTCTGTAGAGCCCGAAATCAATAGGTACGAGTTCGACGTAAAAAATCTGGCAAAAAGAAGGTTGGCAACTACTTTTGGAACCTTCAGCAGACTTTACACTATTTCTACTTCACAAAAAGCACATCTTTGGCTGGCTATCATTTTTCCCTTGCGGCTGCAATTCGGCCTAGAACGGCACAATTTTCACCGTATTTTGCGACCATGTCAAATTTCCGTGATTGGTAAATTGAATGCTCATTTCGTGTTTTGATTTAAATAAATTTGTTTTGTTATTTGCTGTAAACTTCATTTATGTGAGGAAATGGTTACTTTCATTGCAGGTTATTGTTTGATTTACTAAGTGCCCTTTTGGATCGACCAGCGTGCTGTAGCCACCAAATTTAGCTTATTTACTACAGTCTTGGACCCAAGTATTATCCACGATTAATGCCCTGGCAGGGCGGAGGCCAAGTAACGGGCCGTTGCACTTAAGGCTAAGGGAAATCAGCTTTTATCTAAAATAACCTACTTCTAAAGAGAGTCGACATAAATAACTCGAGACCTTTAATCGAAGATTGGTAACCAAATCCTCGTAACTTCAGCTTAATCAAGCTGAAGTTACGAGATCTTGGTAACCAAACGACGAAATGTATTCACTCTCTCAAAGCACGTGAATCCTTAAGGTTTTAGGGTACCGTTATTTGTTATGAGAACCGACTAAAATTTGAAAGAACCCAAACTATTTAAGAGTAAACTCGCCAAATTACGTCACGGTTAAGCCCCGCCCTGCCAGTTCATACGCAGAATATACGTAATTTGGTCGAGCTTGGTCGGGTTTAATCGGAGAAATGTTGGCAATCGGGTTTATTGAGCCAATCGAATTGGTAGTGGAAACCTAACATTTATATGCGTATAAATTTGCCTATAGTTTAAAATTCGACTTAAAGCACATGTAATCATTATGAAAGATGGAACATTTCGAAAATGTTATGCTATCAAACTTATTACTAACAAGGTGCCAAATTGTCACAAGATACGCCCGTAACACTGCTTAGTATTAACTGGGGGTTTGAATAGAACTGAGGTTATTTTGAATGAATATTTTTTGCAACCATGAAGTTTCATGATCCTAGCTATTATGCTTTAAGAGATATACTCTGGACAAGATTCAAGTCTGAAAAACGAAGGGCAATAACTCAAAAAAAATAGGTCAGGTAGAGTTATGGTTCTTGTGCACTGCACTCCCCCTTGGTGAGATCTATACACCCATGCAGTTTCATGATCCTAGCTATTATACTTTTAGAGATATACTCCGGACAAGATTCAAGTCTGAAAAACAACAAAGTGCAATAACTAAAAAATAGGCCAGGTAGAGTTAAAGTTCTTGTGCATTGCACTCCCCCTTGGTTAGATCTATACACCCGTGGAGTTTCATGATCCTAGCTATTATACTATTAGAGATATACTCCGGACAAGATTTTAGTATGAAAAACAACAAAGGGCAATAACTCAAAAAAATAGGCCAGGTAGAGTTATGGTTCATGTGCACTGCACTCCCCCTTGGTGAGATCTATACACCCATGAAGTTTCATGATCCTAGCTATTATACTTTAAGAGATATACTCCGGACAAGATTCAAGTCTGAAAAACAACAAAGTGCATAAACTTAAAAATAGGCCAGGTAGAGTTAAGGTTCTTGTGCATTGCTCTCCCCCTTGGTGAGATCTATACACCCGTGGAGTTTCATGATCCTAGCTATTATGCTTTAAGAGATATACTCTGGACAAGATTCAAGTCTGAAAAACGAAGAGCAATAACTCAAAAAAAAATAGGTCAGGTAGAGTTATGGTTCTTGTGCACTGCACTCCCCCTTGGTGAGATCTATACACCCATGCAGTTTCATGATCCTAGCTATTATACTTTTAGAGATATACTCCAGACAAGATTCAAGATCCTAGTATGAAAAACAACAAAGGGCAATTACTCAAAAAAGGCCAGATAGAGTAATGGTTCTTGTGCACTGCACTCGCCCTTGGTGAGATGTATACACCCATGCAGTTTCATGATCCTAGCTTTTATACTTTAAGAGATATACTCCAGACAAGATTCAAGATTCTAGTATGAAAAACTCAAAAATAGGCCAGATAGAGTAATGGTTCTTGTGCACTGCACTCCCCCTTGGTGAGATCTATACACTCGTGCAGTTTCATGATCCTAGCTATTATATTTTAAGAGATATACTCCGGACAAGATTCAAGTCTGAAAACAACAAAGGGCAATTACTCAAAAAATAGGCCAGGTAGGGTTGTGGTTCTTGTACACTGCACTCCCCCATGTAGAGATCTATACACCCATGAAGTTCCATGATCCTAGTTATTATACTTTAAGAGATATACTCCGGACAAGATTCAAGTCTGAAAAACACTAAAGGGCAATAACTCAAAAAAATAGGCCAGGTAGAGTTATGGTTCATGTGCACTGCACTCCCCCTTGGTGAGATCTATACACCCATGAAGTTTCATGATCCTAGCTATTATACTTTAAGAGATATACTCCGGACAAGATTCAAGTCTGAAAAACAACAAAGTGCAATAACTAAAAAATAGGCCAGGTAGAGTTAAAGTTCTTGTGCATTGCACTCCCCCTTGGTTAGATCTATACACCCGTGGAGTTTCATGATCCTAGCTATTATACTATTAGAGATATACTCCGGACAAGATTTTAGTATGAAAAACAACAAAGGGCAATAACTCAAAAAAATAGGCCAGGTAGAGCTATGGTTCATGTGCACTGCACTCCCCCTTGGTGAGATCTATACACCCATGAAGTTTCATGATCCTAGCTATTATACTTTAAGAGATATACTCCGGACAAGATTCAAGTCTGAAAAACAACAAAGTGCATAAACTTAAAAATAGGCCAGGTAGAGTTAAGGTTCTTGTGCATTGCTCTCCCCCTTGGTGAGATCTATACACCCGTGGAGTTTCATGATCCTAGCTATTATGCTTTAAGAGATATACTCTGGACAAGATTCAAGTCTGAAAAACGAAGGGCAATAACTAAAAAAAAATAGGTCAGGTAGAGTTATGGTTCTTGTGCACTGCACTCCCCCTTGGTGAGATCTATACACCCATGAAGTTTCATGATCCTAGCTATTATACTTTTAGAGATATACTCCAGACAAGATTCAAGATCCTAGTATGAAAAACAACAAAGGGCAATTACTCAAAAAAGGTCAGATAGAGTAATGGTTCTTGTGCACTGCACTCGCCCTTGGTGAGATGTATACACCCATGCAGTTTCATGATCCTAGCTATTATACTTTAAGAGATATACTCCAGACAAGATTCAAGATTCTAGTATGAAAAACTCAAAAATAGGCCAGATAGAGTAATGGTTCTTGTGCACTGCACTCCCCCTTGGTGAGATCTATACACTCGTGCAGTTTCATGATCCTAGCTATTATACTTTAAGAGATATACTCCGGACAAGATTCAAGTCTGAAAACAACAAAGGGCAATTACTCAAAAAATAGGCCAGGTAGGGTTGTGGTTCTTGTACACTGCACTCCCCCATGTAGAGATCTATACACCCATGAAGTTCCATGATCCTAGTTATTATACTTTAAGAGATATACTCCGGACAAGATTCAAGTCTGAAAAACACTAAAGGGCAATAACTCAAAAAAATAGGCCAGGTAGAGTTATGGTTCATGTGCACTGCACTCCCCCTTGGTGAGATCTATACACCCGTGAAGTTTCATGATCCTAGCTATTATACTTTAAGAGATATACTCCGGACAAGATTCAAGTCTGAAAAACAACAAAGTGCAATAACTAAAAAATAGGCCAGGTAGAGTTAAAGTTCTTGTGCATTGCACTCCCCCTTGGTTAGATCTATACACCCGTGGAGTTTCATGATCCTAGCTATTATACTATTAGAGATATACTCCGGACAAGATTTTAGTATGAAAAACAACAAAGGGCAATAACTCAAAAAAATAGGCCAGGTAGAGTTATGGTTCATGTGCACTGCACTCCCCCTTGGTGAGATCTATACACCCATGAAGTTTCATGATCCTAGCTATTATACTTTAAGAGATATACTCCGGACAAGATTCAAGTCTGAAAAACAACAAAGTGCAATAACTCAAAAATAGGCCAGGTAGAGTTAAGGTTCTTGTGCATTGCTCTCCCCCTTGGTGAGATCTATACACCCGTGGAGTTTCATGATCCTAGCTATTATACTTTTAGAGATATACTCCGGACAAGATCCTAGTATGAAAAACAACAAAGGGCAATTACACAAAAAATAGGCCAGATAGAGTAATGGTTCTTGTGCACTGCACTCCCCCTTGGTGAGATCTATACACCCATGAAGTTTCATGATCCTAGCTATTATACTTTAAGAGATATACTCCGGACAAGATTCAAGTCTGAAAAAAACAAAGGGCAATAACTCAAGAAATAGACCAGGTAGTGTTATGGTTCTTGTGCACTGCACTCCCCCTTGGTGAGATCTATACACCCATGAAGTTTCATGATCCTAGCTATTATGCTTTAAGAGATATACTCCGGACAAGAATCAAGTCTGAAAAACAACAAAGGGCGATCTCAAAAAATAGGCCAGGTAGAGTTGTTGTTCTTGTGCACTGCACTCCCCCATGGTGTGATCTAAAGACCCATAAAGTTTCAAGATCCAAGCTATTATACTTTTAGAGATATACTCTGGACAAGTTTCAAGTCTGAAAAACAACAAAGGGCAATCACTCAAAAAATAGGCCAGGTAGAGTTATGGTTCTTGTGCAGTGCACTCCGCAATGACGAGAAGAATACAATTGCCAAGTTTGAAGTCCATCGGACTTCAAGTGACACAGTTATGCTCCGGACAATGAAATGGACGCCGCCGGACGCCCGGACTACCGGACGCCCGGACGCCACGGGTGATCCCATAATACGTCCCGTCTTCGACGGGCGTATAAAAAGCTTTATGTGCCAATTGATATTTCAAAACACATGTATTCAATCAGTCGGAAAACGATTTTCATATTTCATAAGACCTTAAGATGTGTTTTTCAAAGGCTTATAAAATTGAGACTTACATGATCATAAATAGATTTTGAGAGTTTTGTCCTTTTTGGTTGCAAACTGATGTGAGATAATGATAGTATCATATTGGTAGGTGCACTAGTCGCAACAAAATAGCCACATTACTGTTGATAGCGGCTTTAAACCCAATGCAATCGAGTGTGCAAATTAAGGTAGTGGACCCTCAATATTTACGCAACATTTCGGAAATTTTGATCTCCCACAATGTTGACTGAGGTTTCCTAATAATTTTCAATAGAAGACATCGGATAACATTGTTAAAGTTCATTGCTTCCGAAACGTTGCGGACATATTACGGGTCCACTACCTTAAGACAATGTAAAATGTTAATTTGAAACACAATCACGGACCAATCTTGTCAAGAAATTGAGTAGTCATTTAATGGTTTAGTACTGCATAAATTGAAGTGATTTAAGATGCGAGAATTAAATTATGAATCAGAATTTTTAATTAGTATTTAGCATGACGTTATCAATCATTGACTTCGCAGGATCCCTTTAAAAGCCACTGCGCGTCCAGAGCTTGTAACAGCCACTCAGGCATTACCATACTACACAGGTGAGTCGTACTTCTTTCATTTTTCTTTTCATTTTTTTCTACTACAAGACGACAAAATCTATAGTATTCCAATTGCAAAGAAGTTGCAGACGAATGCGTTTAGTCTATAAGTATGTTAAAATATTAAAACCTGTGCGTGACATTTCCAACAATTTCATGGTTACGTGATGGAAAGACTCGGAGTAGTCTGGAAACTCACACAGCGGATTAAAATTAGATTTGGGTTGAAAATAGCGATTTGAGGTCCGTAGCCATCTATTGACCGCGTAGTTACGACTCCGATCAGACTGTGCGGACGCACAGACTGATCTGAGTCTCAACTATGCGTACATGTAAAATTGTTGGAAATGTCACGCACAGGCTTATTTGTTTCTTTAGGGCTGTAAAGCCAGGGTGTTGGCGGGGAAGGGGGTAAAAATTGGTACGAAATAGAGAAATAGCCATTGATGCATTACCATACTTCACAAGTGAGCGGTATTTCTTCAGTCTGAAGGACTAATTTCAATGAAACCTCCGCAGAATGTTCCCACAAGTTTGATTTATCGATAAATATTGGCGTCGTTGAGTGTGGCATTTTACTTTGAATTCTTTGAGCGCCATCTCTTAATCTACAAGGCCAATTTTAACTGTGGCTTTAAAGATAAGTCAAATGCTCCAGGTAAAACCCATAATATACACATTAACCGCCTTTTTTACCCTTTTTTTTTAAATCTGTCAAGAAAACAAGATTGCTCAACTGCCATTGACTTTACTTTCATGGTTGGACAGGAATACGTGCACGTGCGTTAATAAAAGAGCCTTTAAAATTCGGTATCGTTCGAAAACGGAGTAGAAACACTTTGCCAAAAAAAGGTTTTATTGCATTTTCGAACGTATTTAACATTTACGCGTTATGTTAATCAAGGAAAAATGAGGTCCTTTATCATGTCAGTAGTGCTAAATGGACTGATAATTTTATATTCGGGGATAAACGAGGTCTGTTGTAGTGAAAGTTTAAATCGCTTGTTTAAAAAGAAAAATGAAAATCGTTAAAAAATCGCATCGGGTGAATTTATGATTGGGTAACGCATTTTCCAAGATCCTGACCGATAGAACGGTTGCAATCTAATTTAAACAACTGAGATGGAATAATCTTTTTCATATCGATACATTTTCTTATCAACATCTCGTTATTTTTTACGTTTATTTATTCCCAATCAACTAATCGTACCGAGTTTGGCAAAATTTCTAACTTTCCGAAAAGGTATCACTTGCGAGGATCATTCTGAAGATGGTCAAATAAATTACAAACCTATTAGCGATTTTTTTTTACTAAAATTATTATTTTATTAACTGGTCCCCATATTTAGTTAAACGCTTTAATAACGGTTCTGTTTTTGCTTCAAAGCTATTCCATTTGAGAATTTGAATTTAAAAGTCTTCATTTGAGCTTTGCTTTTCATACACAAAAAGAAACTTTCACGTGAACTCAAGATGTTTAACTGCAAAAAGATGCCATGAAGGCGTGGACTGCAGGTTCAAATTGTCCGTATGTATTCCGTCAATTTGCAACCTCCTGTGGCCTGTTTTATTAAACGACCGTTTTAGCGTAAGTCAAAATTTGAAGTTGCTTTTAATGCAGTAATTGAATATCGCGATCTGCCATGAATCATCTAATTGGAATCGTCTGATTCTGCAAAAAACACCTGATTCCGAAGGTATAGATTACTGCGCCCAATACCGCTTTTCAGACAGGCGCAACTCGCATTTTAATAATCTTAGTTGAGTTGATAGGTTTGCTACTAAACAGTCAATTTATCCATTCGATCATTCCGTCTAACTCTCGTAATTACACTGTTTTTCTAGGGGCACAAGCTCGTCGGCTCTTTCTTTAACATTGAATTGAATTCCATAAAGATGTCAATTTCCCCTTTTCCCACGATATTTTCCACCCTATACTCATTACCCATTATTTTCTTTTTAATTTCTACCCTAGATATCTATCAAATTACACACATGTTGATGTATTGTCTGCTACCTGTTCCAATGTGGCCCCGTCTAAAATTTTGTCGTCTGTTTAAGGGTTTAGGATGGGACAAGGCTTTTAAATTTTTCTGATTTAGATAAATCCATTACAAGACAACAAATGTTAAGACAGGTTCAAATTGTAAAGGGTTGCAGATTACATACAATATGTTGGCAAATTAGTAAAATTTGTAGCAGAAAGGATAGATAATATTTTAGGAAGAAAGAAGAAAGTGTTAGTTAGCAGCATTATCTTCCTTTCCCTATTAGCAAGGTCATTCGCAAAGATCAAATATTAAAGCTTTGTATCTTTAACACAGCAGTGATTTTGGCAGTGATAAGTAAGACAATATCTGGTATACATGATAAGGACATGGTGAATAATTAAGGTTATATTCCAGAAAATTGACCTCATGTGTTGTTTCGTCTATTTAGTTCCTTCGCCTTCAGTACTATCAGTACTTTGATTTTAGCACAGCGTAGTGATATGCAAGCACTGCGTTTGAACACAAAAGGCATTTCGTGTCGCACAAAAGTTGATGACGTACACTTGACCTATTTTTTGCGGGCGCATCAGCACAAAAAAGCTACGTAGTACACACGTTGTTCGGTTTTAGACTCGATTATCTTTTCCTAGGCAATTTCCAGGATACAGGTTTGTTTCCTATGGCCTGCTAAACCAGGTCAAAACACGCATTGATTAAAGCAGCAGTGTATTCATTTATAACCATAAAACTATTTTACGAAATGATATATAATTCTCATTTCATTTTCCTATATTTGTATTTCAGCCAGAATGAAGCTGCTTGCAGCCATATTACTGTCTGTAATATCCCTTGTATCCTGTACACTCCCCGAGCCAGGTGATCTGGGTGACTATTACGACGGAGATGGTTACGGATACGGAAGTTACGGAGGCGGCGGTGCCGGCGGCTATGGATATGGCTATACCTATGCAGGTCCCGGCGGCTATGGTGCCGGCGGCGGCGGTGGTGCTGTTGGCTATGGCGGTGCCGCGGGCGGAGGTGGCGGTTTTGGTGTAAATGCTCTCGGTAGAGGTTATGGCTATGGTTACAGTTATGGTGGTGGTGGTGGAGCGGCTGTAGGTGGTTATGGTGGTGGACGCCTCTCTATCGGTGGAGGAGGAAAATACGGTGGATATCCGTATCCTCTTCCATATCCTTATCCTCGTCCGTATCCTTATCCTCGTCCGTATCCTCGTCCTCACATCTATCTTCCACCATTACGACCTCGACCAATTTTTGTGCGACCTATAATTCTGCCTCATTATCCCCGCCCTCGACCATATCCCAAGCCTCTCCTACCAAAACCGCAGATCTACCCTCTGCCAAAACCACAGATTTACCCTCTACCTTTACCTCTTCCTCCAATTGGTGGAAAATATGGTTACGGAGGCTATGGATCATATGGTTATGGAGGCGGTTCCAGAGGTTACGGTGGTTATGGTAGCTATGGCGGCAGCTATAAATACGGAGGTGGCGGTTATGGTTACGGAAGAAGGAAATACAGCAAATATTATTGAAGGTAGATAAACTCGTTAGTCTTTTGCAAAATCTGAGCCTGTCACGAAGGATCAGCGCAAATCTAATGTAAGTGCCTATAAATATATAAGTACTTACAATACATTTGGACTGATCCTTGCAAGATTACATGCAATAATAATCATATCAATTCTAACATATCAATTTTTAGTTAACTGTCTTTATCAGACTTTAGAATTTAAATAGAGGATAATCGTTTGTTTCAGTGCAAGATCAATTTATATTTCATTGAGTGAACAACAAATGCTATATTTTCACTCGTGGCAGAGCCATGAGTGAAAATATAGCTTTTGTTGTTCACGAAATGAAATATTAATCGATCTTACACGAAAAAACAAACGATTATTCTATTTCTTTAATGCAAAAATGAGGCAAAATGTGAAATTTCTAGGACAATTTTTCGTAAAGCGCGTCATTTTGCACGTGATTGCTATGCAACGTTCATTGTGACGTCACTTATTTCGCCCCGCATAGATGACGTCAGATAGGGTTAAATGCACAAAAGCAGGGTATAAAATTTCGATAATTTCACTGCTTTTGCGGTGAGATTATCAAGTGATAATCTACCGTTATTTCTCGATAAACCACTGACAAGCATTAAAGAAAGGCATATATTCATCAATGAGGAGTCTCTAGATTTATTAAAATGATTAAATATTGGATTATTTATAAATATTACAGTATACATGTAGAATTCAACCATTTCTTTTTAAACCATCACTATTATTTAGAATCATTTTCATGTCTTTGCATTGTTCCTTCATCCGTGGTATATGCATAATGTTTAGGCTTTTTTCTTATTGAATAGTTAGCTTTTAAGCGAGAAGTGTCCTTGTTTTTACGTTGTCCTCTACAGTCTGTCCTGTATTCAGAATGACAAAACGGTGCAAACTGTTTGTCAATCGTACTCCAGCTTTGCACGTGCACTTGCGTACAAAACGGGGTATATTTGCAAATAGTTCGCAATGTTTTGTCAACCTTAACGCAGGGTTGGTGTTTTTCGTCCCTGTAATGTTTGACTAAAGAAAATATTGTAGGAAAAAAGTTTCTTCTAATAAGCCAATACTACCTATTCCATTAATATGTTCTATTCACACTACACACTGTGTAATTTTCGTCTGTAGATTTTTTATTGGCCTGCAAAAATTAAATTAATAAAAAATCGGAAAATGACTTAAAAAATAATGTTCTTAAATGAAAAAAAATATTAGCCGTTTTGTTCTTTGGGACGTATTAAGATTTGTATCCTATGATACCAAGTACAGTTAACAACATCGTGAAATGGACAAGGTGAATGGTTTTGGAATGATTTTTGAACAAAATTAAATGAGTGCGATGAGTGAGAGTTGACTGAAATTAACGGGAGGTTATCCAATATCTCTAATTTTGTTCGGGATTAATAAAATTAGCGGTATTTATTACTTCCCTTTAATGAAATATGTATACAAGTCCTATTTATAGATTTCTTTTGCTGAAGATCTAATTAGACGCTTAAAATTTCAATTTTGTCAGTAAAATCGAATTATATCTTTTTTTTAGTAGTTGTTAACGTTATCTTTTTTTTTGTCATTTTGAGCGTTTTTAATGGTTTGAGAGAGTGTTTGCAATGAATGAATGGATCATTTTGTGAGTGTTATTAAATAGTTATGATCGCATTGAGTTTCAGTTTTACGCTTTTTTTAAAGTAGCTTTTCTGAAAAATTCTCTTTGTTACTTATCTTACACAGATCCCTCAATTTGTCTTTCAGGAATTGCCCACGGGATATAAAGGCTGATGAAACATGGAATTTTTCAGGGAAACGAACGAACATTTACCTATTTTTATATCAATGTACATAGTATTTACACTTTCTATATAAACGAGATTTGCAATCTGAAGTTTGGTTTTTACATGATACCTGGCTCAGTTCAAATTGAATAAAAAGACTCCATAGAATACCTTTACATGTTTTTTTTTACTTGGCATGGTAACTATTTGAATTGAAAGCGTAAATTGTAATTCTCTTTCGTTGACCTGTAAATGACATCATAATGCATACCTGCAGTGGTGTCCTTTTACAAACGGCCTTCGGCCTATCAGTTAAAAATTGACAAGGTGACTGCTTTTGGAATGATTTCAGAATGAAATTGAATAAGTGGAAGAGCGAGGAGTTTTTGAGTGAAGTTAAAGGGAGATGATCTAATATTGCTTAGTCCGTCCAACATGGACGAAATAAGCTATAGTTATTACCTCCCTTTTAAAAATCAGCGTACTTCCGAGTTTGTGTATCTTCGCGCAACAATCAGGCATTTTCAAACCCAAGTAAAAAAAAATCACGGTTTGGTTTTAGCGATTTGAATAAAATTTCGGTCATTTTGCATGATTTTGAAATGATTTTAGAAATTTTGGTGCATTTTCAAATGATTTGTTTGGGTGTTTGGAATGAATGAATGGCGCGCTGAGTGAGCGATTAAGGATGATTTGATCGATTAAAAAGTCAAATTCAGGATTTGACTTACTATAAATGAATCTTCTTACACCGTTTTACGTATAGCTTTAATGAACCGCTTGCCCCGCCCCCTGACCTACGTCACAATATACCCCTCAGATATTAACAGAACAGAACACAACAGAACAGTTTCTTAATTCAACAATATGACTTGAACACATTATGGTTCATCGTCAAAATACATGTAAATACATAATACAAAATATGAATGAGTTTGGACGTAATTAACATGAAATATGGAAAATGCGGAAATAACGAGGAAAAAAGAGTCTTACTATAGTTATTAAATGTATTGGGATGTGTTGTAGTAATACAGTCTAATAGATGACAATTAGTTACTAATGATATTTAATTCAATCTTTCTTTTATGCATCGCCTTGGTGTAGAAAATGCCAACACTATTTAGAGTTTTGAGATTTTCTCAATTTAACAATTCTATTAATTTAAACATACTTGGATTATTATAATAATATTTCTTAGAATAAAGTCTTCTTATTTCGTTATAAGATGGGCAAACTAACAAAAAATGAAATTCATCTTCTACTTCATCAAGGTTGCATAAGGTACATAGTCTTTCGTTTCTATCTACGTTTCTATGGCGTCAAGTTTCAATAAAAAGTTGATGAGCGGAAATGCGAAACTTGACCACTGCATTTCTATAAGATGTTAGATTCATTTTATTTAGGTAACTAGAACAATTAAAACTGTCTTAAATGTTTAAAATTGTTAAAGATGATCTGTTACTGATATCCTGATACCAATCACTTATGTAAATATCTACTAGTCTATTGCGAAATATTGGTAACACGTCATTTATCTGCAAAATAAATGGTCAAGGATTTGAAACAAACAAGAGCCCTCAAGGGAGGCCTAAATGCCGTAACTACAGCTTAGTCAAGCTGTTGTAACGAATGATCGTAAAATGGAAACTACAGCTTTTTCTAGCTGTAGTTACGATGATTCGATTATTCACGCACGGTCAAATCATAAAAAAGTGAAGCGGTCGAAGGGCATACATGTTTTGTCCACATATTGCATTTATCCTATGTATATATTCTTTTGTCGTCGCCTTCTGTGTGCGTATTAAATGTAAAAACCCTAATGACGCCATTGGTACTAGTGAAAGTTTCGACTCTGAGTCAGCACTTTTGCGAAGACTAATCAGGTTCGATGCTTTTTGTTTGAAGCAAAGGAAAAGGATCACAAACATTAGAAATTGGTCCTGCAAAACTAGCGTTTTTTTCAAATTTATATTATAAACAGTTTAGTCTACATTTTTTCTATACATCTATACACATTCTCTTTAAAAATGTATGGAGGATTTTCCGAAACCTCACAGTTTCCTAAAAGTAAGCCAATAAAATAACCAATATCCTCAGAATTGCCATAAATAGTTTTTTATTAAGTAATAAGGTTTTGTGAAATATTGTAATGTCGCAATTTTGACTTGACATTTTTCATCTGAACAAACTTCAAATTTCGAGCGTTTAAAGCATTTTTGAATGGTTTGAATGGTTTGAGTGAGAATAATTGCCGCCGTCGGGTATCGAACATGGGGCCTCTAGTTTGAATCTTAGAAAAACTTTGAATACACTCTAGAGTCCAAATATTTTGCCAAATCAACCTGAAAATTGGCAAAGAGGATTGCCTAGTTGGATAGAAGCAACAGCATTGTCTGGCTAGGTGATCTTTCAACACCCGTTTTCAAAACAAGCATTTTACAATTTTAGACAGTTCTTTCAGGTGAGCGATAAAGGGCCACTATTGCACTCTTGTTATCATTTTTTGCTATTCCATTATTTATATGGAAAACTATTCGCCATACTGTGAAAACCAATCTAGAATTTATTTATTACAAGAGGAACTAACAACTAGAGAGAAATAGTGGCCCTAAATCGCTCCCATGAGATAACTGTCTTAAAAGCTGACCTCGCAACCTAGTTCTAACCACACTTGACCCAAATTCAAAGTTGACCTAGATTCCATCAAGACAAACATTCTGACAAATTTCAGGAAGATATGGCAAAAAATATTGTCTTGAGAGTGTTTACAAGGGTTTTCTTGGATCTTACCCATTGACCTTATTTTCGACCCCAGTTGAGTCAATTTTAAACTTGACCTGAATTTCAAAAAGATGACAATTCTGTTAAATTTTCAGGTTGAATGGGCAAGAATATGACCTCTAGAGAGTTTACAATGTTTTTGTTATATTTGACACAGTATCCTCATTATTTGACCAAAGTTGATCCGTTCGAATTTCGAACTTAACCTAGATTTCCTTCTGATTAACATTCTGACCAATTCTCATGTGAACTGGTTTTTCTAGTATTTAACACCTTGACCTCGTTTTGCAAAAATATGGCCTCTACAGTGGCTACAAGGAATTTTCTAGGATTTGACCCCTTGACCTTATTTTTTACCCCACATAACCCATTTCAACCTTGATCTAGATTTCATCTTGACAATAATTCTGAACACATTGAAGGTCCATTCGAAAATAGGGCCTCTAGAGTGTCTTTAAGGTTTTTCTAAGATTTGACCCATTGACCTCATTTTGAACCCACTTGATTCAATTATGACGTAAATCTAGATTTCCATCAAGACAAACATTCTGACAAATTTCAGGTAGATATGGCAAAAAATATGGACCCAAAAGTGTTTAAAAGGGTTTTAATATATGTTAACCATTGACCTTATATTCGACCCCAGTTGACCCAATTTGAAACCTGACCTGACTTTCAATTAGATGATCATTCTGATAACTTTTCAGGTTGAATGGGCAAGAATATGACCTCTAGAGAGTTTACAATGTTTTTGTTATATTTGACACAGTATCCTCATTATTTGACCCAAGTTGATCCGTTCGAAATTCGAACTTAACCTAAAATTGAAATTATACTAGTCTTATTAGTTCTTGAAGGTTAAATTGATTGAATGGGGTTTAACGGCACTTTCATCAATCATTCTGTTATATCGCAGGGGCTGAAGCACCTGGTATTTCTCTCACTAGTACAACCCTTATAACCTGAATTCGCTTTTTTCAGCATTATCGGAAGAATAATATCATTGTAAACAGGGTATAAATTGATAAACCTATGCTGGAGCGTGACATATGATAAATAACTATTTTAAGGCGACTTCTCATCGTTGGCTTAGACGACGAGGTACAATGACTGATATCGTGAAGGACACGGTTTAAATCCCAAGACTTTACTTACAATTTATATATTTTTTTCATTCCATTTTATTTAATTGTTCTTACTATTTTTTTTTTTTTTTTGGCGGGGACTGGTTGCAAGAGTTTTCCAAACAGGGATTGTTAATCAGTGATATCGCGGCGGCTGGAGCACCTAACAATGGTTTCTGGTATTTCTCTCACCAGTACAACCATCACATCCTTTCCTAGCTTCCAGCTGCTATCTCACATAGGTCTACGATTATCAACCAATTGGTGAGAGACAAATAGTCGGAAAGGATGAGTGCCGTTCGAGGATCAAACCCGGTACCTCTAGATTGATAGTCCGGCGCGCTTTCAACTGCGTAATGACGGCGGCTGGTTCTTGAAGCAATAAGAGGCTATTTATAGTACTTGTATGTATGTTTTGCTAAAGGAAGGTAATGATTGATTGAATGGAGTTTTACGCCGCTTTCAAAATTTGTTTCAGTTACATCGGGGCGGCTTGATAACCTTAGAATGGTCTTCTGGTATATCTCTCACGATCACAACCACGACATCCTTTCCTAGCCCGCGGCTGCTTTCTCACATAGGTCTACGATTATCACCCCATTGGTGAGAGACAAATAGTCGGAAAGAATGAGTGCCGCCGTCGGGGATCGAACCCGGGACCTCTAGATTGACAGTCCGACGCGCTACCGATTGCGTTATGACGGCTGCCTAAAGAAGGTAATAAATTTCACCCTGAACAAGATTTGCGATTTTAGCGATATTGGATTACCTCCCTTCAATTTCACACATAACTTACTCCTCCCACTCCTTCAATTAAATTCCAATGTCATTCACCTTCTCAATTATATGATGTTGTTATCCTTTAAAAACCATGATTATAGCAATAGATCATGATCAGCTAACGATTCGCGACGGGGAAGAGTACCATTTGGAACACCACTCGGCAAATCGCACGATCAATCTCGGATGTACTTAGACGGACTATTTTTAAAAAGTATGGGAAAAACTTATAAAAATTCGATGACGTCAGTTAAAATGGCGTTAGCCCTCGAAACTTTGAGTGAAAACGTCGTCAACGCTACTCGTTCAAGTCACTAATGTACAACCATCGTATCCTTATGTAAATATCTTTAGATTCTTAAATAACGGCTGAAAAAATCTTAATTTTTGAGAATGATTCGTCATTCTCAAAAATTAAGATTTTTCAGTCGTTATTTACTGTAAGAGATATAAATCTACAGTGCTAAGTTTTCTTACACTGTTTCCGCCTATCAAATTCACGATTTTGTTACATACCCATCCGCCTAACATACATCCGAGGTCTGTTGCAGTTTACGGAAATGGCTGAGTGATGTTCCGAATGGGGAGAATACATGAATGCTTGTTGCTCGATTTCACATTCAAGTATATGAAAACCGCAATATAAGTATGTTATAAACAGACTTTAGACAAGTTTACTATGGGTTAAATGGGACCTGCGAACTTTATGCTCTCTAGTTCTCTTACTATACCAAAAGAGCAAAGAATTGGAAAATAACCGACATTTTATCAATGTGAGGCATAAAAAAAATATATAAAAAACACACTTTTTTCGAAGTCGACTTCATCCTAAAGAAAGAGTTCTTTAATTTAAGCAGTTTATAGAAAATCGCATTTGTAAGTAACAGGCTGCCCAGCACATTTGGGACTTATATATATATTTTTGAACAAAAAATATAGGAATAAAGTCATCAAGAAATAGGAGAAAAATAGGAGATAAAAGGCTCAGTAAAATTAATATACTGGTACTACTTTCTTAGATATATATATAGGTAAATATATGGTCTAATAAATAGAGGAAGATTTTTCTGGCCTCCACCTCCCCTTACAGACAGCCTTTTATATCACTATCCCTTTATTAACCTCCTTTATTGCTAAAATGAACATCTATCAATTAAGTATTTATTAATACAAAACAGATCACCTACTTTATAGGATAACTGAAGATGAGAACAGCCCTATTCTCTATTTGCATACAATGCATCATATAGTAAAAGCAACCGAAAGTACAATTGCTTTAAATCAAGGAATCAAAAACAAATACTGTCAACTGAAAAGTAGACTGTGATTGCTATCAGTCAATAAACTCTACTTGTCAGCTAGAAGATTTATGGTCTTTGAATGAACAAACTTGTTCATTACAAAATAAATGTTTCTGTCTGACAAGTAAAGGAAATAAAGTGCAAATATAAATGTCTATAGTAGAAAGCAGCAAAATGGTCAAAAAGTTTAATAAATCATCTTTTTAGCCTTATTAATTAAACCTGCAAGCAACAATCATTTTACAAACTTTTTATATAAACTTGTCTGTTACTCTGACAAGTTTGACAAATTTTCTCAGAACATATTCTTATACATGCTTCAACCTCATTTAGAGGTAGTAAAATAGACACATAAATTATGTAAACCCTAGAGAAGATACCTCTTCAGAATGATAAGAACAGTTAAACACATAAATATATCTGTTACCATCATTCATATGACTTTATAGCTTTAGATATTCAGTGCATTGGTAACACTTCCAACACATTTTGTATTGGAAACCAATTCATCAGCATCTTAAAAAATAGGAAAAAATAGGAAAAATAGGAGTACTGGGCAGCCTGAAGTAAGTACCGTTAGCGTACCGTTAGCTCCCGCTTTTCATATTTCAGTTCAGTACTCCCCTACTCCTGGCTATACCACTTTTTCCGCGTTTACAAACACCGTGGTTTGATTATAGTTGTTTTAGAATAATTACAGGGTGGTTAAATTTTAAACTCGGTCTTATCCAAAGACCCGGGGAGCATATATTACTAAATTTAATACTTAGATTTATGATTTTAAAGCAAACACTGTGACTCAAGGGGAAGGGCTTATTATCTTATATATGTGTGATCTGTCCCGCGAAAGTGTGCATATTCATAGAATCGTGAAAAACACGTCATAAGTTGGAAATCTTAATTAAAATCGTAAAAATAATTTCCATCAACAGAAATATTTTATTTTTATTTAAGGAACGATAATATAAACAGCGGAAATATATGGCACCAATCAACCGAAGAACAACTTGTCAAAGGTGGCCGACGCAAGCGTGAGTTCGAATCTAGACCAAGGATCTTACTCTACCACATAGTTATTTCTCAAATGTCTTATTAAGGACACGTCACCTCGTGACTGACAAGTACTTTCACATGGCAATTAAAATGTCAACATCAATTATTCTTTTGACGCTAAGACAATGATCATTGCAAAAATGGGCCCGTGCGTAACCTTTCCGACAATTTAACATATGCTAGAGATAGAGCCGCCTAGGCAAACACTCTTATGCATTAAGAATAATTGCTGACTTCATAAAGAGAGGCAAAGGCCTTATCTATCTATTGGGCGCAAAAGAATGTTCCAGTCATACTTTGCGCATACAGATGCTGTTCAGAGTCTTTAGTTTGTGCTGAAAATTTGAAATGTCAGTCCAGGCCAAAATCTTAGAATATTGAAATAATCCCTTTTCTGCAAATGAAGGTGCACAATCCTGGTTTGATTGGTTTATAACACTTTCCTGTTGTACAAAATTTTGGACCTGTCCAAATTCAAAGGTTTTGTAGACGAAAATCTAATTGTTGAAAAATAACCATTCAGTAGGGTAGAAAATAGTGTGGAAAAGGAAGAAATTGCTTGTCAGAAGCAATTTTTTCTTTTTTCACAATGTTTTCTCAATCATAAAATCACAGACACGTAAAAGGCAGGGATAAAACAGCAAAGGGTTAAAGGACCAAATCTGGGATCTTTTAGTATGCTCACATCGATAAGCTCGGGGGATAGTATTTCACCGTTGTCCGTTCGCTTCTGACAACTTTACCAAATTTCAATTCATTCGAGCCTATTTAAGAAACAATATTCACATTTGGCATCAAAGTCAAGTTCATGTGACATGGCCAAGGACATATGCCAAGGCAAAACGTATAAAAAAAAAGCTTTTTGGTGTCATTTTTGTTTTACAAACACATCTTTTTTGTAAGGAAACAACTGGTGAAAACAATAATACGTTTACCTCTCTTAAATCATAAAACAAACAGCTTTGCGATTCTGTAAACTGTATAATATCTGTTATCGTAATCAATTTGTACAACATACTTAGGATTCTGTGAGACTGAAAACTCGCAAAAATTTTTGGAAAAAGATTAAAGCTATCTTAACAACAATCTGACTGAAAAATGCCCATTTGATCACCCTTCTCTTAAAATAATTGCCCCTTTGCAGTTCAAAGATTTTAGCCAATCATCATTTCTTTGTATTCCCCACTGTAGCGTGAGCAAAGAACCACTTCGGTATTTCAGGTAACAAATTCTTTTAACTGAATTATCAAATATTAATGGGAGAAGTGAGTTGATTTTTTTTTTTTTTTAGTCAAAAACCATAAACCATAAATACCCTGATACACTCAATTTAGTAAAATACAAATATCGACAACTTGTAAGCGGTTTCTCGTTCTCTTGAATAATTCATGAAGCATTTTGATTGGTGATCTCAAGTTTTTTGTGAAAAATAAAACCTTTTTTAGTCTTCACTACGCTTCATTTCTATTTTGAACCGTTTTTGAAATTCAAAGTGCCCTATCTCAGCTTTCTTTTCTCATAAGCATGACAACTGCCCAATAGCTTATGTCATCGGACATATATTTCGCTAGTCTAATTTCATCAGACAATACGAGTTTTCCGGAGCCCTAACCAAAATATTATTATTAAACATGTCCACAAAAACTAGTTTATCTTGTAAATCGTACCAGACTTCGCTGTATGTTGAATCTTTATGACGAATATTCTTAGTCTTGTAAATGACAAAGGTTTAACAAAGGTTTTAGCCCTTGGATTTTCCAGATACTTTCTAGCAACAGAAACACTCGATTCAATCTTTCTTTGGAAGAGTACAAATACAAATACAAATATTTTATTGGTCTAAAATCCAATGATATGTCACCACAAATACAAAACAGACCATACAATTAATTAAGATTAGCAAATGACATAAATTAAATGTAGTAGTGAGTCGCTGTTAAAACAAAAGGAACATCGAGGTCCCATCGGCATTTTCATAAAAAACATATTGGTGAGAAAGTATCATTAAATTCATAAATGTAGTGAATAGCATAGCATAGTCCTAAAGAATCACCTTATACAACTAAAAAACACTTACTACTAGACAGCATATTGATTTAGCCACGGATCCTAAATGTACATATACATACATAGAGTCCCTGATTTAGCTTTACAGAACCTTTTCAACCACTTGTATCTTTATCGAGGACCCAAAGCAACACTGTCGCAAGTACATATACAAGTATTGGCACTCACACCAGTGCCGCTCCAAGTCCTCAACACAGAAATATTAGAGCATGACTTAAAAAGAATTTAAAGAGATCTAAGATACTGCTTTTACAGGCTGCTTCTTCCTCTCAGAAAACTCGTTCATAGTCTTTGTTAAAACCTCTAGAAATAAAATATAATATGTTTATATATTTAATAAACCACCAGAGTCTGGAATCAAAGGATCACGGTAGTCAAGCTCGAAACAAACCGCCAATCAAATGCTTTCTTTTCAATTCAGAGCATAATCTATCGACCATTATGTACTCAGATTTGATGACCTGATGATCAGTGACACCCCAGCCGTAAATACAATGCCTGGGGTGAAGAATGAAGAGTATCTTAACGTCATGGTTATTTTGATTTGCTAATCAAGGTTAACTGAAACCAACTAAAACCAACTTCTAATCGGTCACTTCATATCATTATTTTTACATACATAACTCAATCGAAACCAGTTTTGCTAGTTCATCATGATGCAATGAACAATAATGAATTTATTGACCACAAGGACTAGTCAATTTACCCAAGGAATGATATTTAGTTGATTATTCAATGGCACCCCTGTTTTAAGAAGTCACACTCTAACAAAACCTCGCGGATTCAGTACGATGTATGTCCACCAGCAGCTGCAATAACAGCATCACATCGGCTGCGCATGGACATAATCATGTTCCTAAAGTCTTGCTCTGCGATATTGTACCATATTTGAAGGATATTTCTTTCTAATTCAACAAGAGAGCGTGCAATTGGTAATAAGCGCATGTGCCTTTTAAGAAGATCCCAATCGAGTTCAAAAGGATTTAAGTCAGGACTTTTGGCTGGGATTTGAATTACCCTTATGTTATTTGTTTGTAATTTATTCATTGTTTTTCGTGCAACGTGGCATTTGACTTTGTCCAGAGTAAGCTACATCCGTCTGTTTGCAGCAAAATATGGTATAAAGTCGGGCTGGATAATCTCCTGATGACAACGCTGGGCGTTAAGATTGCGTCGAATACAAACTGCGGGTGTTTCTGTGTGAAGAAATGTCCCAGCCCAAATCATTATTGACCCTCCCTGAAGCGAATCGACCTGCACAACAAAATTTGAGCTGGATATCTCACCTCTTGGGCGATATACTCGGGTTCGACCATTAGCAGAATGAATCGAACTAGTTTCGTCTACAAACAAAGCGGTTAACCAATCAGCACTTGTAAACCTTCGGTAGCATCTGGCCCATGCTAAACATGCTGCGCGATTATCTCTGGTGAGTACAACACCTCTCATGAGTCTACGACAACGTACTGCCACCTCTTGAAGCCGGTTAATGACCGTTTGTTGTGGAAATAGCCGCCCATTAAGACCGTGGTTCTGCCTTGACGTTGATGTTGCTTTGAAAAATCTGTAACCATAGAGAAAAAACAATACAATGGCCAAGATGTGAAATGACAAGAGAAAGAACAATGGTTTCTGTTGCTTCCTTAGATAAGTATTTTCTATTAATTTTAATTCTCAGATAATTAAAAATTGCAGTTTGACACTTTATTAACATGCTCATTGAATGTCAAGTATTCGTCTAGGAAAGCACCTCGGTATCTTAAGCACTTCACGGCTGTGACTGTATCACCGGCGATAATAATCTGTTTTACTGTTCACTTAAAAAGCTGTTGTCTGCTACCGAAAAGGATAAATTCAGTCTTTGAAGTGTTCATTTTCAATTCATTTTCTTTCATTCAGGAGTCGATTGTCAGTGAATTTTGTCTAATTCTCTTATTTCTTTTGTCTCATCGTTGCAAAATTGTATCAATGATTTAGTAGCAATATGGATATCTGCAAATCCATATACTTATAATAAAATCTGCAATTACATTAAACAGAGTTCTGACATATGCGAGATATAATCAAGGACCCATACAGCTTACATTGTAGGGGACGAGGACCGGAGAAATCTGATTCTACATTGACGCTGCAACTACGTAGGCGTAAATATGTATTTTCTAGCTAATGGCAGTACCATCATTCCATGTTGGGAGTTCAATACTTTAATCAGAATATCAGGGTCATCTGCATCAAATGCAGCGCTCAGATTTAGGGCTATAAGAGCGTTAATTGTTTATTTTCCATGTTATCGTGAATGTTGCTAGTTAGTCTGAATAGAGCCGTTTCACGAGAATGAAAACATCTTTACACAGACTAGTTTTTCGGTAAAGAATAAACTTATCGACATGTTCATTCAATCGAAGAAATGTCGATTTCTCGATAAGCTTTGAAAGAAATGGTAGGCTACTCATAGGAAGATAGTTTGAGAGAGCATGTTTAAGCCAAGTCATCTTAAGCAAGGGACTCATTACAGCGTGTTTCCATTTGGAGGGAATATTTCCTGGCTAAGTGATAATTTCACTAACAAATGATAATAGGTAAAATTGTATCAAGATAAAATTTGAGTTATTTTGTTGGCAGTTTATCGTGTTCAGATGATTTTGTTTGAAGTTCATCAATGAGTTTTTTTAATTTTTATCTTTGGTTAGATCTATACCAACAACAAGTCTATTTTGTCTGTTTGCTACACTCATTCTGTAGCCATTTCGTTTGTTATCCGAAAGCCAAGTTTCTATTAGTAATGCAAAACCGGCCTTTTCATATCGTATGACCTGTCGAATAAGTTCACCCTTACCGACAAGTGGTCAACAGTTTATTGTCATACAAGTGATCTTATCATTTTCTGTGTTCATCACTTAGAGTGATTAAGGACAATATCAATAAAGTTTGAAATGTGAACACCACGATGATAAACAATCTTTCTTTTTCTAGGTTAAACAGATCTTTGCCTCTGTTTATTGGAAGATTGAGTTCTTTCAAAACGGTAAAAGTAGTCAGGTCAGGAAAGAGCCTTCTTGACATATGGCTATAATCCAGTATTGTTTTCTGTACTGTATTATGGTTGGGTGTGAAACGTCCATTTTTGGTGTGTTTCTGTTCACCTTGACTGTTTAATTCATTTGAGTACAGACATTATTTTCAGGTTTCCAATGGTATGAATCGAAATTCCAAAAATAATTTCGAAATTTCGAAAAAAATGCTCCACATCATCTTTGTTTCAGCTTTATAAACGTCTATGCATAAAATCCAAATTTTGGGCGAAATAATCAAAATATCCTAGAGCACTAAAATTTGCAACCTAATAATCGGCGCAATAATACATGTTCTGACGCGTACTCTTGGGCGGAGTGGTCTATCAGTAACGATGCAAGTCTGGAAGTACTTTACGAGAAGGGATTGGTTTGTGGAAAGACTGCGATTTGAAGACCTGGTCACCTGAAACATAAGGGAAAAAACGCGCGACCAACGCAAAAAGGGGGATTTATTAAAAACATACCGTAATTTCTGGATGATTTACGTCTGCAATACTTGCGTGTCTTTGCGACTTTCTAGCTGTTAAGAGCTCTTACAATTCAACACGTTTAATTCTAAAACAGTTTTGCATGATTTTCATCACCGGACCAGAAGTAGTTCTTTAAGGGCTTATATTTTTAAAGCTGCTCTTTCACAGGTTGGGATATTGCGATTTTTATTTTTTTTTGTAAAATAATTCAAGAAATTATGACTTCATTGTGTAGAAAAGTCTACAATAATAAGATTCGATCTGGTAAGGTAGGGAAAAAAAGGGACAGATATTTCTGGATTTAACGTAATTCCATCCCAAAAATATAAAGCGACTACTAACGCCTAAAACATTTTCATTAAATTTGCCCATGTTCACAGAGGCGTTATCTACAAGCATTGATCTTGTTATATATTGCTGCTGTAGTAGCACCAAAAGTTCTTTACATGTCTAAATATTAAGACGTTACCAAAATTCGATTCACATTGTAAGTTTTATCAGTTACTCGGTTCATCTTTGTAAGAACCGAATCGTTGCTACGATCGGTCGCAAGTGCATATAGACTTCATTAATCAGCTCATAACGAAAGCTAAGAATAATCGCTGCATTAGGTATTCAAAATATTTTTGTTCGAGCATACTGATAGTTTTTTTGCTCTTTCTGAGTCAGGAAACAATTTTTTAAACAGTGGTCCACATGTGAAACTTTGATAGTTGGTTATTATAAACATATATCTTTTTTCGGTTTCACCACCTTTTGACATAAAAATTTTTTATTGATCTGTAAATAAACTTGGATATTCTTAATCTCTCAAAAAGTGAACACTTGGCTTTCTTATTTGTCCGAAACCTTTGAAAATATCTATCTTAGTTGAGTTATCTTTATCGTATTCGAACCATGTGAATGCGTAAAAACTGTCTATGGGAAACGATACCATGTGTTTAACTTAATTGTAGTGGAATTACCACAAGTTATAAGGCCTGTATTAAAGCTAGGCCAGCAAGAACTATCGGCTTTCTGTCGCACAAATCCACTCTTTTTGTCCGTCAGCCATCCGCATGAGCACACATCCAGACCAAGGGCTCTCGCTTTTAGCAAATCGTCCTCTGTCGCCAAGGTAGTGTTTTCGTTTTCACAAATGGATGCAGCATCTTTTTCGAGAACCGTATAATGTCCATCTGGGCCTTTTCTAAGGTAAACTGAAGATAGAACGACACTTAAAAAAATCACAAATGAAAGTCTTTAAATGCATTCAATATTCTTCCGAAAACATTGCTGTAAAAAATGATGACAGACCGAAAAAAGATTCATTAAAGAAAATGCCATTTTTAGCTCACCTGAGCACAACGTAATCCAGGTGAGCTTTTGTGATCACCTTTTGTCCGTCGTGCGTCGGAAGTCGTCAACAAATCTTTAAACATCTTCTCCTCAGTAACCATTGGGCCGATTTTAACTCAACTTAGCAGAAATATTCCTTGGGTGACCCTTCTAAAAACTTGTTCGTTAAATTTTGATTGACCCCCAAATGTGGGCGTGGCGAGCAATTTTTGACCCTGAAATCTTTAAACATCTTCTCCTCCGTAACTATTCGGCCGATTTTAACCGAACTTTACCCATATGTTCCTTGTGTGATCTTGGGTGACCCTTTTTCAAATTTGTTCGTGAAAGTTTGAATGACCCCCAAATATGGGCGTGGCAGGGCAATTTTTGACCCTGAAATGTTTAAACATCTTCTCCTCCGTATCTATTTGGCCAAATTAAATCAAACTTGACAGAAATGTTCCTTGGGTGATCTTGGATGACCCTTTTTAAAATTTGTTTGTGAAATTTTGATTGTCCCTGAAATCTTTAAACATATTCTCCTCAGTAAGCATTGGGCCGATTTAAACCAAACTTGACAAAAATGTTCCTTGGGTGCCCCTTCTCAAAATTTGTTCGTGAAATTATGATTGACCCCCAAATATGGGTGTGGTAGGGCGGGGCTTATTTTGAGCCCAAAAATTTTGACTTACATCTACTTCTCAGGCCATATTCAATCAAACTTGACAGAAATGTTTCTTTGTTGACCCTTCTCAAGACTTATTTATGTAATTTTGATTGATCAAAAGATATGGATGTGGCAGGGGCGGGCTTATTTGAGACCAAAAATTTTGACTGACATCTCCTCCTGAACCACTGGGCTGATTTAAGTGAAACCTTTTTTAAAAACTGATCGCAAAATTTTGATCGATTGCAAAATTTGGGCGTGGCAGGGCGGACCTTATTTTGAGCCCAAAATCTTTGACTGGCATCTCATCCCGAACAACTGGGCTGATTTCAATGAAACTTTACAAGAATGTTCCTTGGGTGACCCTCTTCAAAAGTTTTTTTTGTGAAATTCTGATTGGCCCATAAATATGAGCATGGCAAGGGGGGGGGGGCTTATATTGAGTCCGAAATCTTTAAATATCTTCTCAGTAACCAATGGGTGGGATGGGGCTATTTTCTCTTTGAATTCTTTAATAACATCTCCTCTTCAACAACTAGGCAAATGTGAATGAAACTTTGCAAGAAAGTTTCTTGGTTGAGATCCACTAGACCCACTAATTTCAGGTGAGCGGTTAAGGACCATTCTGGCCCTCTTGTTTTGGTTGAATTAGCCAGTGTACGTTTACGTTACTCGGGTCCAGGGCATATATCAAAAAGTATGCAAGCTAGAATCATGAAACTTCACAGGTGGTAAGATCGCAAGAAGTACAATGCACAAAAAACCTAACTCTACTCATCATATTCTGTGAGTTATTGCCCTTTGTTAATTGATTAAGAATCGGCTTTTGACCAACTTTTATGTGGGACATAAATGTTTTACAATCATCTCTTGTTAATCTGTCATCTGCAAATAAGAAACCAGCCCTTACTGAAAAACAAGTTGATAAAAGCCGAATGAAGCAAACGATGTATACAGGCCTTGGGCTAGAAATGCTTTAGCCCCCCCCCCCAATCCCCCCGGGAGAGTTTTTCAGATCATTTTTTTAAATAGCCCTATGTCTTGCGAGTATTTTAAGGTATGTAAGCACTCTGCTCTGAGAGTGGTAGCTTTATCGTGCAACATAACGTTACCTACACTACCTATCAATTATAAATATAAGGCACTGAAATTTAAAATTGTAATATCTTGATAAAAACTTTGTCAAATGATAAAAACAAGTATATTTTCCACACGATCGCTTCAAGTGCTAAAATCGATACAAAAACTAGCTGAGTATTGACCTGTATAATGTAAAATACGTTACATTTTCTTTTATACCTATTTGGTGTATGATAGTTATGTCTGTTGTTTCCTCTCAAATGTTTATTATTTTAGATAAGAGAATTATCTGGCTATTGTCATATAGACAGTCCAATTACCTTTGGTAAACTACAAAGAATATGTCTCTAGAGGAACAAATGTATGTAAAAAAGACATGATCATAGTGACTCCCAGTTTAAAGTTGTGATTAAAAAAGATTCTTTTTGCTATTATTTAATGTGAAACACAGTAATTCTTTTTTTACTAGAGTCCATTTATATTGCACTTATTCTTGCTACAAGTTCTTAACTAATTTGCATAGTGAATCTTCAAGTTTTATAACATTTGTCTTATACCCGAAATTTTCAACGGTGTTATCTTTCAGCGACTAAAGTCATCAAATAAATTAATATATAGAGGATAATCGTTTGTTTCAGTGTAAGATCGATTTATATTTCATTGAGTGAACAACAAAAGCTATATTTTCACGAGTGGCGAAAATATAGCTTTTCTTGTTCACGAAATGAAATATTATTCGATCTTACACGAAAAACAAACGATTATTCTATTTCTTTAATGCAAAAATGAGACAAAATGTGAAATTTCTTGGACATATTTTCGTTTTACGCGTCATTTTGCGCGTGATTGCTATGCAACGTTCATTGTGACGTCATTTATTTCACCCCGCATAGATGACGTCAGATAGGGTGAAATGCACAAAAGCAGGGTATAAAATTTTGATAATTTTACTGCTTTCGCGGTGAGATTATCAAGTGATAATCTACCGTTATTTCTCGATAAACCATCGAAAAGCATTAAAGAAAATTTTATAATGATATAATTTCATTTTATCCTCACCTGTGTAAACTTCATTCGACAAAGTGACCCAACCTTGTCTTGATTCCATCTTCTCGGGAAACGAGTAATGGCTAATGTCCCTCGTACTTAGAAGACATCTTTGCTCCTGTGAGTTAAACGAGATCGTCATACAGCCCGACATGTTTGAGCAAGCGACGGCACAGGCGAGCAAAGAGGGCTGCTCCAACTCTCGTGTGACTAGATCACTTTTAACCTGAATACCGATACGTCGAAGACCAAACTTTTTGCTGCTATACCTACAGTACGCGATGCCATTACCCAACGCTAAAATGGAAATTATCCACAACGCTTTTATACCATTCATTTTCGTTTTGTGGAGAAATTAAATGACTATTATTACTTCACATTTCTTATGGTGTGACCCAAACGAAAATAAACTGGCGAAGAAGTTAAGTTATTTAATTTGAAATTAAATAGTTTTGACACAAAATCCCCAGAAGAACCATTAAAACTCGACTTGAAGGGATGATTGGTTGACGCATACTAAATACGGTCGGCTTCTCAATCTGTCAGTACGTGTGCACATACTACCCGAAGTTATACTTTTGTACAGTTTTTGTTCACAGACACAGTAATTTATTTTCAATAATTTTGGGCCAACTGCACAGTCTGGGTTCTAAACATCTTTAAACATTCATTTCTTATTTGTGACATTATTAACCTGTCACATATTGAAATATTATTTGACAAACAATTCATGCCGCAACCTTGACATTGTGTATGACAACCCCAATATTTTCCAGGAAGCAAAAGTAGTAAGAAGTTGTTTCCCGATCAATGTAAAAATAGGTTTAAACCAAAACAATTCCAACATTTTACTTGTATGTACTTATGTAAATTCGACTGCAACGAAAGCTTAATCCAGATCTTTTCACATGATATAAACCAACTGCTCCCCAAACGTAAGACTAGGTAAACAGGTTATCGTTATTTAACATTTTGTTCATAAAATACACCGACGATGGTGGAGTTTTTATTTCAGAGATCATGGTCACGAGAAGAGCGCCTTTTCCAATAGGCTACCGAGGCAGTCAACATTTTCACTCGTCACATGAAATTAAGGGACCACTCATCGCGAGAGATACAATAAACAAGACGATTAGAATGACCAAAAATCGCTCAACCGAAATTTCTGCAAGTGGCAGAAAAAAGCCCCGCCAATTCTCTACTGAGGAGAAGATGTTAATGATATAAGGGTCAAAATAAGCCCCGACCTGCCACGCCCATATTTTGGGGGTCAATCAAACTTTTGCGAAAAGTTTTAGAAAAGAGTCACTAAAGGGATATTTCTGCCAATTTTTATTTAAATCTGTCAATTAATCATGAGGAGAAGATGTTTAAATGTTAAGGGTTTAAATAAGTTAAACCCTTCCACTCCCTCATTTTGGTGTCAATCCAAATTTCACAAACAAATTTTGAAAAGGGACGCTCATGGATAATTTCTGCCAAGTTTGGATAAAATATACACATTGGTTTCTGAGGACAGGATCTTAATAGATTTAAGGGTCAAGATAAGCCCCGCCCTACCACGCCCATAATGTTTTTTTTTTTTGGGGGGGGGGGGGGGGGGGAGGGGGGGTCCATTTTTACGAAGTTTTTGTAAAGGGTAACCCAAGTAAAATTGTTCTGCCAAGTTTGGCTTTAATCTGCCCATTGGTTCCTGAGAAGAAGATGTTTAAAGATTAAAAGGTCAAAACAAACCTACTTTGAATAGCCCATATTTGGTTTTTGTGAGGGTCGTCAAAGCAACATATCTGCCAAGTTTGGTTGAAATAAGCCCAGAGATTTAGGAGGAGAAGACGTTTTAAACAAGTTGATGGCGGACGACGGACTCAGGGTTATCCTAAAACCCAACATTTGAGCACGTTGTGCTCAGGTGAGCTGAAAAACAACTGAGTCTGTCCTTATTCGGAGAAAACTATATTTGATTTTAAGTAAGGCAATGCCAAACATTTGTTTCATAATCCAAAATTGTCATAATACAAGACTTATTATATAACCTATTAAACGTTTTTTATTATTATTATGAAGCAATTGTTCGAGAGTTGTACATAGTATTCCTGAATTTAGAAAAGGGTGTCAAAGAAATAAAGTATAAGTTCAGAGATTTCGCTGGAGACGAGCTGGTTCTAACCTATAATTGACATGTTATTGAGCGAGCCCTGACAATTTTCTTCTCGCCCTTTCACTGCACGGCTAGCCTAGTACCAACACCTACTTCAAAAAAAGCTATTATAAAGTCGATAGTGACCACATATACAAGTCTAACCACAAAGTTGGCACAAGATTCATAATGCAATCAGATCCCATACATCCATAACATATTCCATTGTTTTTCAGAAAATAGATGGGTTACAAGTTAAGAGTGGTACCATTCAATAATGCAGTTTATTGTTGTCTTCTTAATACCACGGGTAAATACAATAGGTTGACCACCGACTTCCATTTATTATGCTTGCACGAACATTGAATACGCATGGGTTAAAATTGGCGACTGATTTCGTATTTCAAAGAGGTATTAAAATAACCTACAAATTGTATAGAATCCTTGTATCACCCCATTAAAGTAAAGCAAAAAAAAGAAACTTTACATGACTTACTGAGGGCTGTGGTGTCGCTATGAAACCATAAAGAATACATATGTTACTTTTACATTAAACTTGAAGACAATATCCGTACAGGGAGTTTGTAAAATGAGGATTTTATTGGTAGAGGACAAAGGGGTCGATTTCAAAAATCACAGAAATGAATTCAAGATTGTCGGTGATGTTTTGAGTATAGATCCTCGACGTTTTCGTGCTCGACGTAGTCGTTCCAATATCATGATAGACCAACGTCTGATCTAATCACGCATACTTGTCTTGCAGTCATCCTAGATGAAATGAATTGAAAAATATGCGATGCTTACAGGGCCTCTACATGACGTCACAAGCGGCCAATCTCATCTCGGCCGACACTTCATGTGGTTGTAACGGATTTTTTTGTTAATTATTATGGGTTTAAATGTCACTTTTGATAATTTTACATTTTAAATTCGACGGCTGGTGCACCTATCCATATTTTCTTGTCGTTTCTCACAGTACGGCTAGGCTTTCATCTAAGGTACCAGTCGGCATTCTCTCCTAGGCGTATCACTTGAAAATTGTGTGGGAGAGAAATGACACTTATCACAATGCTTTATTTCAAATATGGAATGAAAGATGGCCGAGCCAGAGGTGGAACACACGACCCGATGATCGAAAACCAGACGCGTAACCGATTGTCCTAACCGGGCGCGGCAGTTCTAAACCGAGATGTTAAAATGTGAATTGCCTGTCCCGAGTAACCAAACTTAAGAGTGGCGTTATAAACAGACATTCAAGCTCTATCTATACCTGTAGTCTGATTTCTGCCTTTATTCGATTGTTGTTACATAGCTGTTTCAATAAAAACGTACAAACAATTTTGTTTTTTCGTGCCGATGCTAAGGAATGAGTGTGACTGAGTAACAAAAATCACTCAAAATGAACTTTGGGTAACTTAACACGAGTATGTGACCAAAACCGGAAGTTACAGACGCATTAGCTCGGACTCGCTTCAATCGCGCAAAATCCTGCGTCTGTGTAGTCTCTGTAGCTAGTCCAACTAACACATGTAAATATAAAGTTGGCCTATAGCCAATGAGTCATTCAAAACAGACCAACAAGTATGTAAAGTTTCTTTTTTTTGCTAAGTATATTTTGTTAGCAAAACGCCATACGTATAGTATACTCTATAGGGTCTTAAAATTTGGAGCGACTAGTCCAGTCTGTACGTACTAGATTTTAAAATGCAAGGTGCGGATTGACAACGAAATATTCTAACATTACGCTTGTTTTATCCATTAAAAGGAAACTTCCTACAAAACTTTGGCAAAAGGACTTACAATGGAAGAAGATTTCCTTTTCTAAAGGACACATACCATGGTTGATCCAGAAATTTGTAAAATGGGGTAATAAAATGTACTCTCTTCTACATAGTCTCCATTTGCTGGCATGTCTTTCTACTCTCAATAAATTGCAGAAGAAAGTATCCAGATTCCATTTGGAATTCAAATGTGTGCACAATTCTATATGAATAGTAATTTTATTGAAGTGGAGACCCAAATACAGGACCTTTATGTTTGGAAATAATGAGAATCAGTTTGGACGACTCCATTCTCTTTTAACTCCATTATACCATTCTTAATTCTCTTAAAAAGCCCGACGCTCTTTGAATATACGAGGTAAAAAAAAAACCTTCTCTTTTTGACAAAATAATACTCGAATATTTAGCTTTATTCAAAATATTTTGCGTCCGTACTCTACTAAAATCATTTAAAGTATACCAATTTATTCCCTATTTGTGCCTTATTTCCTTCTGGCAAGAAATAAAATTTACGAGCACTTTCAGATAAATTGATTTATGTAACAGGTTTTCATGATACTTTCACGCTCCCCCGCCTAGGCATACATATATAATTGTGGTAACGAAATTTAAGGCCGCTTATTATGAAGTCGCAAAAATTATAATATGTGTACTCTTCGAAGAAACCGAATTGCACATACAACAAATTTGCATTGAACAAGCTGAAAATGCCAAAGTTATAAGCCCATTGTACGAATTTCTGGATCAGCCCTGGTAAGTCGGCGGAACTCAAGTATCAATCGTGCAGATGTCTCAATGCCTACAGTTCTTGAAACTGGATAATACAATCAATGATGCAACTTTAATATCGGTCCAATCATGAAAAACAGCACTCAAGGAAGCATTCACTCAGCATACAACAAACTCTTCTCCTGTCGCTAAACCCGTCTGTGAAAAAAACCAGGGTGTCGAGATCCAACTCCAAATTTACATGGTCCCTTGCTCAGAGCAGTCGTTAAATGATTCGTCTCTTCAAATCTGGCCATACTGTTAGTCTGCAAGTTTACATATGGGAAGACTCAGGCCTGTTTTAGATGTTCTGGGCCAAAACTTCCCTTCAAATTACATGTTTGAAGTCTTACAGCCATTTGAAACATGTTGCACTACCTAGTTACCAAGGCTATGATCATTACCAGCAGCAAAGACCCGCTTTATATTCGACTTCATCATGTATTAACCTGATATCACCTGCCTGATAACATAACATTATATCAGACGGTCTATTTTAAGAAACAATTTGCATACACATTAACCTGAAATTCTTTGATTTTTAAGGGTTTATCATACTTAAGCACTGAAAAAGGATGCATGATAAATGGAATAACATGTAGGTGTCTCGGCTGTGAGAAATTATCATGACTCGGCAATGATGTCATGTCAACAATCAGCAAACAATCGCAACGTGATTGCAAGGTCAATCGTCGAAAAAAAAGTTCCGAATTGCTGTTCAATTTCATCCTATTACACATCGTTATTGAAATCTCATTTGTTCATTTTTTTTGGCAAGACCTCTTTCTATCCACAGATGTAACTAGGATTCTGAAAAATATACACATTCAGAAGGCGGCCAACATAGAATATAAAGCATAGAGGCGATATACCACTGGTGTTTAACGATGTTACCGTAAAATGGTTGTCTATGATTTTGTATGTTGGTTTGCTATGATTCTGTATTACAAATGAGCGGGAAAAATGCTTTTCTTCGATTTGCACGGGATTTTGTCTCATACACGTTGCTTTACTACAACTGAAAGCATGGCTGTCAATTGGTAAGTTTTTCTTATTTTTAAATATCATCTTTTAATTTTTTCTGTATCGATTTCATATCGATGAAATGTGTATGTTTGTCTATGAGCGAGACTCTGTGGCTATGGTTTTTTGAAGATAGTGTGTTGGTTTCATGAAGGCATTTTTGAAACTTGATTGAAGTATTTGTGATATCTTCTATAAAAACGCAATATGTTTTATCAGGGAAATCGCGAATTTCTGTCATATATAATTGATTAAAATAGCCTGAGACTTGCTGTTTCGAACAATGAAAGATATAATTACATTAGTAAATCAGTTTATGTAATTCCTTTGCAGGAAAATGTTAGATTTAGATTGGCAGATGAATTTGTGGAGGAGTTTGTTGGTGACCCGGGAAAGAGAAGGAAATCAAGAACAGGAATGTAGATGTTATTTTGTACCTATCTAAGAAATATTCTTGTGTCGTAAAAAAAAACACAAAAAAACGCTTAGGACGTTAATGAAGTTTGAAACCGGATTTACATATGAGTACACATGTAAGATGGTAAACAGTTCCAAAACGCTTCGAATAGTTTTCATCTTGAACGCAGAGATGGTTCATAAAAAATGAAAGTATTAAGAAGCCTACGTTAGATTTAATTTGGAAGCAAAGTATTTAATTATGCTATTTAAACGTAATTATATACTACTGAAAATTTTCGATTTTTATTTCATTACCCCTTCATGGTTTTAGGTTATATGTTCTTGCATACAGCCTTACGACATTCCCATGAATATATAAATATACTTAGTTCCAAAAGAAAGTGTGCACATTTGAATTTTAAATTTCTCTGAGATTACATAATATATCGTCACGAAATGTCGTATGACTATCCCCAAGAGTATGTACAGACGCTATTTGAAAGCAAAAATCGTGTGATTAGCAAATACCTTCTGCTTAATTGAGACAATTGATTTTTAATGTTTGCATGTGCATCTCGCATTTGACGAGTGATAGGTCCGAAAATGCATTCAATTGAATCTTTGCGGCTTTCCTAAGAATAATATTACACCTTCAATACAATTATGCGTTATGCAAAAGCGTGGTTTGACTACCAAAAACGTCGTTGAACAAAATCGAACCTTGTCAGATTTAGAATGTCATTAAAATTAATTAGGCATTCATGTTCCAATAGAAATCGAGGTCATCATTCTATGAGGCCTTTAATAAGCTGATTGAGATGACATAGAACGCCATAGCACCATTCAACGACGTGTAACTGGTCTTATAACGTAGCAATGTCTAACGTTGACGTACACGTAACGTCTGCATACAAATTAAAATTGTTGTTTGGAGTTGGCTTGGAATGTCTTCTAAACTCTATAATACAACATCAACACATAGCTCTTACCAAAGAAAAAAGTTGTTAGGATGTTAAATTTCAACAATATAGGTTCTGTCTGTGCGTATGCAGCATGCGATACATTATCCAAATCTGATTTGATTTTTAATTTCAAAAGGTCTTGACTTAAATACGGTAGCAATATACTCCATAATTTTCATCCAACTTTGTAAAAATCAATAGAAATAGAAAAAGTGAAAGTGCTAACTTTCTTATGGTACTCAGTATATATTGAATCAAGGGGGAAAACGCCCACTCACAATCGAATTTACCGTCAATCAAATTGATTTACAAAAGTGATAATCTTGTATAGGCAATATGGAGATATGATTTTAATTCAAGAATGTTTTACATGTATTAGCCAGTTTAGAAACGTTCATACTTAATTACTTGTGTTCTTCTACAAAATGCCTTTCGTCGAAGACTACAACGTCTCTTAGTGGATGGTTTTTGATTCGCACTCATATTGTTATGGGATAACGAAAGTGTCGTAATTCAGCTTTGATCGAGCTGTATTTACGACATTTAAGTCGCCAATCGAAAATATGTATTCGCTAAAGGATAACGAAACTTCTTGACCATAATAAAAGATTCTTGATGATTTGTCTCAAATTGATTTGCAGGAGGAATCCACGTTACTGAATGGGTCCTTCGATGACGAGGTCATTATTAAAGAAAGTTACCAGGATGGGATGACTGTGGAATACAATCAAAGACAGGTACGCGCTATTTTGTATTATTGCTATTCTAAAATTCTAACGCGATTGCGTGAAAAACTTTGAAGACGAAACAGAAAACTGGCTAAAATCACAATGTAAACCTTATTGATAATGTTGTCGCGTGCATTTGTTTATAGTCTAAAAAGGCATTTTCTGGCTCTCTCTCTTTCTCCATCTCTCTCTTTCTCCATCTCTCTCTCTCCTCCCCCCTCTCTCTATCTTTCTCTCTCTCTCTCTCTCTCTCTCGCCCTCTTCCTCTCTGACACCTTCATTTGAAAATGGAGGATATCAAGTGTAGAGATTATAATCAATAACTAATTTCATTTTCGCGTGAGTCAATGAATAAAGTGTTTTGGAGGAGGAGTTATATGCACAAGGTAAAATCCGAGGACGGAGCCCGAGAAAGTTTGCTTTGTATATATCTCCTCCCCACTTTATTCATGGACACATCAACGCTAAAATGAGATAATGTCCACAATAAAACACGATCACGAATCTAAATACTTTGTTCTATCCTTTTTTTTGAGTGACCAAAGCTACTGACATTGGGATAATTGAAAGAAAAACGAAGCGCGTCACTTAGCACGTTACGTTATATGGCGTCAAAAGCATCAACGTTCTCGCTTAAGATGACGTTGAATATGATAAATAAGCGGAGCTTTCTGTGTACACAGTAAAACACATGGCATAAGAATTTTATTGCGTATGAAGCTCTAACTTTTTTTTTATATGCGTTTTATGCTATTGTGTTCATTTAATATCAAATAGGATAACGGTGACAAACAGGAGCAGCAAAAGAGGCTCTACAAGTGTGACGACAGCAGCTACTGTACCAAGGCGCCATCTTATCTCCATAGGCACAGGAGGCGCATTAACCAGAGTAGACGATTTCATTGTGAATTGTGCAGTAAGACATATGGTCAAAATTTCTTGAATAAACACGTACAAATCGTTCACCAAAAATTACATCTGTTACGCGACAAGTGTTCACAGACTTTTATACAAAACAAGGTTTAGCTTGCCACACTGTGTCTGTCCACGATAGTGCAAAATCTTAGTATAAATGTAATCAGTGCAATGAGTCTTTTTATGATAAAACCCATTACATTGGGCACGTAAACAAACATATAGGTATCAAACCATTTTCTTGTAGGAAATACAAAACCTGTAAGTATATTGGAATGAAAACGAATTAATTTATGTGCGCTAAATAGTGATATTACGTCTAGCAACGTCAATTCTCCTGATGACGTTACATTAAATACGCCAAAATGACGTCATGTTTCCAGCGGCGACGTCAAATAGAAACATTTGATATGGCCGCACAGCAAGAATGTAAAGATGTATTTGTGACATTTCTATGTAGTAGTTTTTGCAAAAGGCATTAGCCGAAATATCAAAATAGAGTATATAATTTTAAAGAATTAATTCTTTTTTCTTAAAACTAAATGCAAAAATAACTCGGTCTACAATATCATGTGCGGAAAAAATGTAAATATGATTGTGCCGTCAGTCAAGATGTATGTTTACTTTTTTAACAGGCAAAATTTTCTTTTACAGTATAAATGTGACAAGCTGCACGGAACGAAACCAAGTCTTCGAAAAGTATCTAATGTGACTAGCCTTTACGACTTTCGAACTGACAGACTACAGCAAATACAGTTTCAATTTCGGTCTGATTTTGTGAAAGAAAAGAAGAACTTCTACCTAGAGTATTGTTTATATTACTTACGGAACCGTAACTAAGAGCTCAGACGTAGACCGTAAGGCGGCAAACGGTGTCTGTGCAATCAGTGCAAGTTAGAACGGAAAACAAAGACCTTTGATTTTGTTAAAGAAAAAAAAGTTGAAACAAGTTGGCAAAATTTCTCACAAAAGCCCGTTACAAGGCTGGTTGTCAAAGTATGAAAAAACCCCCAAAGAATAATTAGAAAATTAAGCTATGTAGAGAAACATTTTCTGTACACTTCAGCCCGTAATCATATGAGGAGCATAACTCCTAAGTTTCAAGTCAATCGGACATAAGGTGACAGAGTTATGCTCCGGACAAAGGAGTGAATGCCACCCGTCCGTCGGACGTCGGTCGCCGGACGCCATGGGTGATCACGCAATGCTTTTGACAGAAGTACAACAATCGCAAGGCCGAAGAGAACCCTTAGGTTATAGACAAGTCGTTAAATCAGTTAAAAGGGTCGCGTTCATCAGACGATCAATGTACGGTGTTGTGCTTGGAAATCTTTACCGCATCATCCTATTGTAACCACTGTCACCATAAGGGGACATGCGACGGTCGTAAAGTGTACAGTAGATCTAAGTGAATGATGCCATCGTCTCCAAAGGGGATGCCCCAGTTACCATGCAGCCACATATGCGAGTCTTGTGAAAGGTTTGGGAATACTTCGAGCACAGCACAATTTTGTGTTCACATTCGTCGTAAAAAACGTACAATATCAAATGCACCGTACGATTTTTAAAAAAGAAATATTTCCCTACATCTTTATCCTGGTTAAATACAGGATTCTCAGAATAAAAACACATCTCTATGAAACTAACTAGGGTGTACTTTAATTTTGAAGTTATATTTGTTGATTGATTATGAGCTGCAGTGACAGGTTAGTTTGACTTTTTTTTAATTAATAGCCATTTGTTGTTTTACCAACTTTTCTCACAAGGCAATAATATGGTTGTATCTTTTGATCATGTGTCGTTATTGTTAAACATATATTGACTAATTTCTAATGATGTGCCAACATAGTTAACAATTAGTTTCCAGATTTTTTCTTTTTTTTTTTTTTTTTTTGGTCTGACGTGTTACCATTTTTTATTGATGGGAAAGTATCTTTATTGAAGAAAGTATTGATATAGAATAGTTCTAATCGGAGATGATTGTGTCCTGATTTATAGATGTCGCAGTTGGTCCAAAATTGACAAAGAACTGAAAAATATATCATACAAGCAATAACAGTATTTAGAGAATTGGATAATATTCAACCTGAAATGTTGAATCTTTATTCTTAATTGATACAACTGCCTACGACCAACAGTCGATTATGTATATTTCTCGTACAAATTCGCGTTTTCATATGGTTTTGTTTCACATAAACTTTTGTAGGTAATCACATAGTAACCAACACACCAGCAATAATCTTCTTCAATTAACCAATATACCATCTTCAATTAACCATGTCTTTGAAAAAAATTAAATATTCACTAAAAATGATTTAACCGTGGACCATCATTGTTATGAGAGGCAAATACGAAGAACACAATACAACTTCATCTGAAACAATCGACACTCGGCAAGAGTTTGCTTTTTTTGGAATCAAATAGCCATTTAAAAGATTTTCTTCATAAATGAATTTATTTCAAGTTTAACATTCATGATAAATGAAGATCAAGACAAAGAGGTAGCGCAAAGTGCAATGAAAAGCGTTTACTTAGTCTGGGGTGATCCATTTTAAATTCATTCAATGCATTCTCCAAAATTACGAACATTCAATACGACATGTGTATTGTTTACAAAAATCACCTATAAAATCATAGCAAACCAACATACAAAATCATAGACAACCATTTTACGGTAACATCGTTAAACACCAGTGTATACGGGTTATGACAAAAGATGAGTGTTCTCCGTCCCTTCCCCTTTTCTTTTATTTGACCGTTGGTGAATAACCAAAAGATCGTAGCTACAGTTTCGATGTTATGGTCATTCATTCAACGACATTTTTCGAAAGAGGATTTATTTCTATTACGCTCTAGCGTAATGTGCGTAATGGTAGTAACGCCTTTGCAATCTTCATCAAGATTAAGGTTTAAATCAAACCTATCTTTAATGCGTAAAGGCCGAGCGAACCTCATTTACTTGGACGAATATTTTTATCGATGACGTAGTTCATGACGTAAGTTAAAATATAAAATCATGACGTGTAGGCATCGATCATTGTTTACGTAATACTATGTTTACTATAACCGGATGGGTTTACGACAACGAAATAATGAGAATAAAATTAAGATCGACTATCGACAAGAGAACCCATCGCATCTGTTTTAGATCGTTTAAAATGAGGTATGTTTACATTTTCGAAAGTTTATTTGGTTTGTTTATAGTGTATTGAAAAGTTAAACTTTTGTTATTAAATTTTAGTTTTCTAGCCGTTTGCATTTAGGCTTTATCCAACGCCTTACCCACCCACCCAATAAATTACACATGGTGCGGAAATTAAAGACATCCCAGGCCCGTTTATTTTCATCTTTTTAATTAAAAAGCCAAATTCAAACGAAACAGTTGAATATCATTGCTAACCGTCGCCTCTGTTGACGGAAAAGGCATGATTATTGAAGAAACGTGGTATCTCCGCGTTTGTATCCTATGGAAAAGTCATGATTTAAATTAGCTTTAAGCATACGAACTGCACTTGGAGCTTCTTTTGCAGACAAAATAAAGCTTATTGATATGTTTAAAAAATGGAAAGGTCCAGAACACAATGTAGAAAGGAAACAAAAGAAGACGACATAGTTTCAAAATTAAAGCCATCGAAAATGATCATGTACTCTTTATTTTAAACGATTGGATTACAAATGTCCTTGCTCCTAGTTAATGTTGAATGGCATTTGTGTAGTTATGAATACAATTGGGAAGATAAACACCACGGAACGTCCAGATTCACAGATAAAATACACAAATCAATAACAACCACAACAACGAATTTTGTAGTTTTGATCTCTTACTTTTTGTCCATTACATATGAGACTAATAACTACTTGCAAGGTTTTTGCTCCTAGATGAAGATGGGAAAGTTATCATTTCAACCTAATCATAAGATACATTATTGCATAAAATGTACGTTTTGGCATCGTTATAGACAAACGTTAACGGAAAAAGCCCGGCTTTTCTTACTTAAATATCCTCCGTATAGGCCCATACACTTTCTCAATTTCTATGCCCAATATTAATAAAGAGCTTGAATAAAGACGTTGATCCTATTCTCGCGTTAAATTTTGTGAGTCATATATTTACCAAGCATATACGTCGGTATAAACAAAAATTACGATGTAATGCATAACCCAATTTTAGTGGGTTTAGAGTTAATCTAAAAGCGTCCCTGTGGAATATATTGCAAACTTTCTTCGAATTAGTACTGCGGTGTTTCTTTTTATGCAATAATAGCGTGAATTCACGTTTTAGAGGGCGTTAACATTTTTCGGGTCTCTGCAAATGTTAGGGTTCGCACTCGGGCGTTAAACCATTTTCGGGTCTCTACAAATGTTAACGCCCCCAAAAACGTGAATTAAACCTATAAAAGATCAATTGAGCATTGTTAAAGATACCGTTTTCTGGGAAGCATTTTCTTGAAGGATTTTTACATTAAATAAGTGTGTAAAAATGAGAAACACCGCTGTTTATTCAAGAAAAGGGACCTCCCTCATGTATGAACATACTCTCTTCTATCAGAAAAACTACTCTATAAGCGTCGTTCGTGTCGTAGAAGAGTGATCAAGGTTACGCCCCTAAGACGAAGATTTTATGACCTAAGTTCTGAAAAAGTATAAATTATTTAGTAAAGAACTTAATTTTGTCACAAAATAATTGTTGACAAGAAACCGCCTGTCAGCTGGTATAATGAACAAACCTTTAACCTCTTTCTCATAAGTTTACTTTATGCATAACTGGAATTTTCAAAAGGGCGTAACTACCAATACGCACATTACGCAAGTGCGTAATACATATAAATCTTTTATCCATTAAAATCGTGTACGAATGATCAAAACATTGTAACCACAGCTCATTCAAGCGGTAGTTACGATGTTTTATCATACACCAACTCTCGAATAAAAAATGGAGAGCAGGCGGAGGACTGATAAGTGACACGCACGCGAAAAGGACCATCTGGGTTGTGCGTAAAGTGTCGACTCTAGTCAGACTGCGCGGATTGCGCCGACTGACTAAGATCGAAACTTTTAGCACCGTGCTTTTTTTCTGAATCTAGAATGATCAATCTACCTTCAAACGAAAGAATTTTGTAAATGCGACTTCTGGCTGACCTATGCTGAATCAAATTTTCATCTTTTATAATTCATTTTACTGAATTCCCGGATGGTCCCTTTATGCGTGACCGGTCACATATCTTTTGTCACATATATCGCCTTTATCCTATATATTCTTCGGCGGTCGCCTTCTGAGTGCGTATTAATTCAAAATCCTATTTATGCCAGTGTCTTCTTTAATGATTGTCGGTAGATTTTCGAGAACCATCGGTAGATAATCACCTTGTTATCTCACTGACAAACAAATAAAATAACCATAAAGTTATTTCCTGTATTTGATCATTTTTCCGCTATTTGTAAGCGGGATCCATTAAACACATGACGTCATGTCGTTGCAGGTGCAAAATGACGCCGTTAATTATGTCCCAAAATTGTTATTAAAACTTACCTGTACATTTTATGACGTTTTTTTTTTTTTAAGTATGACAATCTTGGGGCTTATGACTTTATATAAATACACGTGCGAAAAGATGCACTTTCATGGTTGCATCATTATTATTCGATGCGGTTTCATGACTGTCCACTTATTTATAGCGAGGTCTATTCCATATACGGGTTGTTCCCACTTCGTCTAATCCCTTTTGGTCTAAAAGTCAAATTCCCATTTCGTCTAAAACCAATATTTTGATAAATTCCCATTTGGTCTAAAACTTCATTTACTCATTTGTATAAGAAATTAGGCTTTGTTTAATGTTTATTATATATATTTTTTTTATAATAGCATAAAAATAAGTTTACCTTTATGTTCATATTCATAGCAAAAATATTTGACAAATTAGCTTTTAACTTATTCCTTGATGAATTTTTGTTAGAACTAATACAATATTTATTATACTATTATTTATTATATTATTATACAATAATAAAATAACAAACTTTTAATCCTTAAGAGGTTATTATTCAAAAATATAAGTTGATTTTATTCATTTATCAAAAAAATACTTTATATGTGTGTGTGTGTGTGGGGGGGGGGGGCTGTATATGACACCTTTGTGACATAAACACCTCTTTGACAATCATAACATGTCAAAAGCCATTTTGTAGACGAAATGGGAAAGTGATACAATAAGGTTTCAAAATGTTTTAGACCAAATGGGAATTTTTGGTCTAAACCAATAATTTTATAGTGTAGACGAAATGGGATTAGACGAAGTGGGAATAAACCCCATATACCTGCCGAGTGTACCCAATAAGTACTTTCCAGTATTTCGGTCAATACGCTCCAAATGAAGACCCATTTTTTAATGTATTTTGATGGGATGTGAATTTATTTTGGACGAATAATCAATTGATATTAATATTCAGTGAAACAATATTAGTTCCCTTTTCGGATTTTTAACCAGCTTTTGTAGCCGCCGTAATAGCGCAGTTGGAAGCGCGTCGGACTGTCAATCTACAGGTCCCGGGTTCGATCCCCGACGGCGGCACTCATTCTTTCTGACTATTTGTCTCTCACCAATGGGTTGATAATCGTGGACATATGTGAGATAGCAGCTGGAGGCTAGGAAAGGATGTAATGGTTGTACTGGTGAAAGAAATAACAGAAATTCATTGTTAGGTGCTCCAGCCGCCGCGATATAACTGAAAAATGTTGAAAGTGGCGTAAAACTCCATTCAATCAATCAATAGACCTATTTCACATAAGTCTGGGCTTGCGCGGAAACCTATTGACTCCGCCCCTTATACAAACGAGGGGGCATTTCATTTTACTCCAATAAAAGTTTATAGTAAAATAGTATATTTTAAACCACAAAATACTAGTCGTTCCAAACGATATTAAAGTTATTTTTACACATAATTAGAATGTAGTTTTAATGCGTAAATACTTCATGCCTTTTTTAGTCCTTTTTTTTATTTTTTGCTTTTTGATTAACATGTCTTTAGCTAACTCTATTTAACGTCCCTGACCTATGAAGAAGTATTTTGATTTTTTTCATTATACTGACTTTTCTTAATTTTGGCTTCAAAGCTTCTCTCTGAATTATTTTTACTCACACATTATTCCCTTTTTTTATTCAAACTTTTCATTTATTTTGCTCTTTTCATTAAAATCCCAATATCATTAAAAAATTAACCCTATTATTTCTTTTTATAGTATTATATAAATTTCTTTGAATAGAACATATTTACCATCACATCGTTATTAACACAATGAGACAAGGAAATGTATTCTTGAAAAAAGTAATAATAATAAAAAAAAATAATAAACCGTTGAGCGCATATTCCTACCAAATACACCACCGCGCTGTTGAAACTTCGTGGCAAAAAGAGAAAACTGAAACCAACACATTGACGATCTTTCACTTTGTGGATCATGATTGTGGAAAAGTAAGCCTATGTGATATTTTGTGAAACATGTAATCTTTTTACAAGAGCGTTTTTTTTTTCACAAGAAATATTCAAACTTAGGAAATATTAAATAATAATACATGTAAAAAATAGATAAATACGTCGTATTTTGTAAATAGCACAGAAAGACCAATGTTCATGTTTGTTATTTATCGTATAGGGGCCATATATCTAATACTCCATTAGAATCGTTGATATATTTTAGCACAAGTCCCTTGTAGCACTGTTGTTTTTCAAATCGCTTAAAAAAACTTAAGTGTAAAAAACATGTAGGGTTGACTTTAATCTTCATGTGTGTTTATGATTTTAGAAAGGGTTTTTCAATATACCATAAACCCCAGATCAAAGAGCGGTAAAACACTAAAGCAGCAGTCATAAGTTACAACACGTGCGCTGAATAAACATTGTACTGGTGACAATTAAGCGTCCTATGTGACATATGGTATTACGCAATCGTATTTAACTTCTATCACATCTTCATGATGAAGATATATCCATAAAAGGTATTTTTGTGCGTTCAATAATTCATGAATTTGGAAATTTAATTGGATTCGTAAGAGGTGAGGTTTAAAAAAAAGGCTGCGCGAAAAGAAGGATAAACTCAGTACTACAAAATACAAAATCATTAATTTTGAAACAGTGAAATGCACGTTTCCAATGTATTTAAAAGCCCTTCCCAATTTAAGTATTTTTTTTTAAATTTGAATCAATAACAAAATGAAATAGCAACTCATAATAATAAATCTGCGATTGAATTATTTCTCCCCTTTTCACATTATCTTTATCTCTCGATATTTTTTCGCTTTTTTTATTTTTCGTTAGAGTAAAAATATAAACAAGTGTCGAAATTGCATTCTGTCATTTTTGTTGTCTATTTTCTTTATTATCTCTTTATTTTAATGATTATTATTTTCTTTGTAATTTTTAGTTAATTATTTACGATCGACAAGTTGTGACGAACAATTATGCAATTACTAGTATTGAATTAATGAAAATGAATAGTCAAAATGAAAGAAATCCAAACAAACTATCATATCAAAGTGTTTTCTCAAAACGGTAGATTTTCAGTAAAGGATGTCTGTTTCGACCAAAAAATATAAATGCAGCAAGTAGGAAAACACTGAAGATTTATCTCTGCAATTTATTCCACCCAACTAAAATCAAACGTCGCTTTTTTCAATGACCAACAAATAAAAATTCCTAAAAACGGTCGAAGTAGTTTCTAATGACATTTAAGTATTGTTTTGAATTATAAAAGTTTGATGATATATTTTATTAATATTTGTAATCGACTGACTTATTCGGATAAATGTCAATGAAATAAAGAGTGGGGAAAAGACGGATGCCCCCTCGTTTGCATTGTTATGTACCTCTATTAACCAGCTTTTGTTGATGTAAACATAAAATTTAGAGCGTAAATTGGTGCTTTTCACGTCAGAAAATCAACATTCGAAACGACGCTCTTGCAGGGTTGCCGCCTTGTTATTTTTTATACCTACTCCGTAGAATCGTCGATGGTTTCTGATTGACAATTTACGGAAAAGGCCGATCGATATTCCGATTGGGTGGAGGAATCTCTTACGATGAAATCGCTGCCAATTATTTAATTTTGAGAAGTTGTGAGTAAATGATTTTCAGCGTTTGAAGTATATTTGCCGTATATGGGAATAAGATCATCGTTAATAGCCATGTGCGAACAACAGTTTGACACGCCATGATGCATTTTCTTGTAGTAACTAACGTGTTAGGTAACGTTATTACCTTTACTAGGCTCTGCCCAGATAAAGTCAAACAGGGTGAAAATAAAAGAAAAGTAGAAAATTTTGGTTTGAGTTTGGTGTTGACAACATGAAGTTATAATCTACCAGCTTTTGTCAGTAATCAATCGAAATGCGATAATATTCTTTACAAGCAATAAACGATGGATTTTCAAATATTTTTTGTATAAACTCCAACATTCTTTATTTTTCAATGATCCTTTATCAATTTATATTTATCGAAAGCTGAATGTATATCCCGTTGTTTGATTTTATTAATCTAACGACGATCTTAATAAAGAGTGATTCATAATCACCGTAACAAGGTTAGGTAGACTTTAGCGGGACGGTTTAGGTAGTGGAAGCGTAATAGTTCCGCAACATTTCGGAACTCATGAAATTTCACAATGCAGACCGAGGTTTCCTAATGAAAATTATTGGGAAACCTCGGGTAATACTGTTTTTCAGTTAAATATCAATTCATCGCGTACGACCAGCAGAGAAAATGCGCGGTAGAGATAAGTGGTTGATGCTAACTTTGTCAGAAAGTGAAAAGAATAGATGTTGGGCTGAGGCAACCATACTTGAATATTTTATTATTCGGTTTTGGTAACCAAGCCCTTTCACAATCGTTTACACAAGCACTTAAGCTCAATAAAATGTGATTTTTTTCCCGCTTTTACAAACTTCACGTTCTACAATATCAATGTTTTATTTAATTCAATATGTTTTTCTGATTTCATTATTTTCACTTTGGCCTTTTGGACCATTTTCATTCAGGAACCGTACGATTCAAATCAATTTCTCTGTTCTACCAATTGGCTTAAGCATACTTTAATGTCATTGATGTATAAAATATTACAAGCTACTTTATTCATCTTTACATGAAATTCGGGCAAATGAGACCAAACAATTTTCCAACTAATATTAGGCATATTCGTGAAGGTCTTCCATGACATTACGAATGATTTCTACGAAATTACGATTTGGAATATGAATTAAAATTGTCAAATGTGCAGCTGTAAGAATGAATTTGCAAACAGAATAAGGTTGGATACCACCAAAGCACGCAGAAAATTTGATTGCCACTAGAAATAATGCAATTTTATTCAATCAGACAAGAAGCACGTATCTGCTTCATATTTATTAAATCAGAAAAAAAGGTCTTTAATACTAAATAATTAAGAGGAAAAGAGTTGTCCCATAGACATAAACCATGCGCTAAATGGACACGGTGGTAGTGCGAAATTTCTGTTCGTTCACATATGCTTCATAAAAACTGAAAATGGAGGCCAAAGTTTTCCAAAAAAGAACGGAAAATAACGAAATTTAGATCATGAGCGGGGCTGTTAAGTGGATTTTCACCGGCAGCTTACGTGATATGGGTTGATGTGGGGTATTCGAATAGCGAATATCAAACACTGAACGAAAACAAAGAAGATTCAATGAAGATCAATGGATTTTACTCGGAGCATACGCTCATATGCTTACGTTTCCATTCAACTTTACGTTTTCATCCAAAGCATAGCCGTAACTTTCATCTGCTAAAGTATGTCTGCTTCATACTGATGAAATATTAGAAGTGGTTTGAATAAATGGTTTTTATATAACAAGCTAACTTAAGAAAAAGCTAGATGCCCACGTACCGACAATCAAACCTACAAAATGACTCCTGCATGCAGGTACCCACTTCACTGTTTTGGAGATATTTCAAGTATGTAAATAAACCTTTTCTTCCATATTCAAAGAGGCCTCCAGGGTTATTCCAACTTTTATTTCCCGTTTTAACTATACTTTCTATGAATTTCCCTTGTTTTGTTCTATGTAAAATAGTGATGATTTTTCTGCTGCCATGGCACGCAGAGTAAAATCATTTGAACTTAACACAAGGAAATATCTTCGAGGTTTCGTACCGGTTCAGTTCCTTGGGAAAATATTTTTAATTTTTTTAGCTTACATTCGGTAGGACTACGTAATGACATATCAAAATTATTCGTGTTCGATTGAGCCAAAGAAGCACGTACTCATTCATTCGCATTACTTTATCTACAATTGAAAGGAAGGATGACTGAAAAAGGTTAACATTCAAAAAGCTATCTTTTGCATACAGGGATTTTAAATAAGCATTGAATAATATAAGCATGACCTATGTTTATTGCAATCGAACTTTCGTCTTTCATCATCAGGCAATTTTACACCCCAGATATTATTATTTTAAGCTTGGTTCTTCTGTAAGAAAAACCCCTAAATACAGCTTCCGTGTCATATGCGTTGTCTTGATGTCGTTCAAAACCTTCGATATTTTGTAATCATATGTACATACATATATATATTAAAAAGCTCATCATAAACTAACAAGAGTTATAACTCTAAATGCATTTTTCTTTACAAATCATGTGCTTACTTATTTAGGTCCTTCATCCATCACTAGACCGCCTAGCGTTGGCATACTTACGCAGGGCCCTTGCTTGATAGGTTTTTCGTATATAGCATCAGCAGCGGCTTACAAGTATTTTAACTTATGCGTAACAAATGTGCTTATCGTCTGCTATATGCCTATTCTTTGCGGTTGCACCACTCTTTCGTGCCTCTTCCATAATGAAGACAGTCAATGCGCTTCTTTTGCGCACTAGTTTCATCGCTCTCCGCGACGATTGTTTTGCACATAATCAAAGAGGGTGCCGATCCTAACCGAACTGTGCGGTCTCTCCGTATTTCTAATACCTCATTTCCATATTACATGTGTCCTTCATTAATTTTTTATGTCCCTTCTATGTCTTTGTTCGATCAAGAATTACCCCCTCCATATTGAATTTAGAAATAACAATCATCTTTTCTTTTAAAATACAATATCTAGGACAAAAGTGTCGCGTAGGACGCTGAAATCGGTGTCCTACATTTGGGACAAAATTTAGGAACTTCCTCAATCTCTCGAGTTTGATGAAACCCGATATTTGTCGTTAAAAGGTCCTAGGATATTTTAAAGAAAAACAAAATACGTCTGTTATATATATATAATCCTAATGGTTTTTACAGTGTCTATTTTTAGAATTTATCTGGGGATTTTCCAATATCTCTTGACACTGTTAGGTAATATATATGTAGAAGATTTCAGATTTTTCTAGAAAGGACCTTTAGAAAGGGATTCAGACTCTAGAGTCTTCTTATGTTCTATGCTATTCTAGATTGTTCTATGGTAATATATAAAGGGGTTCCTACAGCATTCTTGGTTCACTTGATTTAGACTAATGGTTTCATGTAGTAGTACTGTGTTAAATTAAATGGGGATTTCTTGTTATCTTAAAAGTGTGTTTAAAAGCGTGTTTAATTTTGAATTGGGATATTATTGGACTTATTATTTGTGGACCAGGCACTTAATTAAATTGGACCTAAAATTAAAAACTTTAGGATTTAACATTTAAGGTATTGTAATTTGTTTTTGTATTAATTTCATATTGTCAATAATTCTGGTATTATTGTCAATAAACATTGTTAATTGTAAAGTTTGTTGCTGGCTTCTTTGTTCTTGTTACATTGGCACGTAACACGTCCTTAACAGTTTGATGAAACAGACCCCCTGTGATCGCAACTCCTCCTCAATCTATGGACTGATTTGGATGAAACTTTCACAAAATGGTCCCAGTCGTCTGACATTGCCTATACTGTCGCGGTTTGCTAAATTTCAGCTGCGTCATGGAAATAGGGACCTTCATGTCAAATTTCTTGTGAACGCAACTCCTCCTTTCTTTATGGACTTATTTTACAGAAATTTTGTCGAAATGTTAATTGTTGCCTGAATTTGTGCATGTTGTTGTGGTTAGGTGAATTTCAACCGCGTCATGTAAAAAAGGGAATTCGTGTCAAATTTTTTGTAAACTTAACTTCTCCTTCATAGGAAAAAAGAGGCCTCACTGTAAATTCCTTATAATACAAATTGCACATTTGAGATGAAAGTAAACAACCTTCTATTTAAGGATTGATTTGGTTGATACTTTCAAATGTTATTCTTCATCTTGTGAACAGGAGCATAATTCACCTTTCAATATACAAATGTAATGATGTACCATCACGGTAAAGGGGCTTTAATTTTAATGATATTCCTTTTGGTCACGTATCTTGTATCTTATTATTCCATTGAACGTAATCGTTAGCGGGAACGTTGTTGATTTTGACGTCATACAACCCTTGTGTGAAAGAAATCGCTTTTGCCAGTGCCCTATTTTTTCCCGAGGCCTATTTCGTTAAATCGGGAACCCTACAATTCTATGGAACAAAGATCTTGTATAATTAGGACACAGCCATGAAAGCGCGTCGTTTCGCACGTGTGTTCACATGGTGTCACAAGTATCAAGCTGCTTTGATTTAAACTACATCATCAAATGATTAAAATGGGCACATTTCCTTTGACAACAAAACGCCTTTTTTACTGTGTTTTGTCAGCAAATTATAACATGCCCAGGTATACATAGACGATGGAAAAGCATGTAAAAAATTGATTTTCTTTAAGCGTATTGACCAAGGTACCACCAAAATTAATCAAGAATTTCTACACTTACGTCAGATGCAATAGGATCTTCCGGTGATTCTACGGAATAGAAGTCGGGAATAATAAGGGCTAGATATGAAAACGCGTAATTTCAAACTTGAGTTTGTTGCGTCGAAAGCATCAACGTTCCGCTAAAGATGACATTGAGTAATACAAAATCAACGCAAGCTACCATGAAATACCCAAAAGATCCAAATCGATGATTCGAAAGCATTAAAGAATGTCCTTTTCTTCAAGCATATAAACCAAAGCCGTATTAAAAATGACCAAAAAAGCTACACTTAATATATGATCTTCATCGCTAGAGTGAAATAACCCCATAGAATAGCTTTGATCTAACAAGGGTGTTATACACTAATGAAATAAATATGCCAATGAGTCAAGAAATATAAAGCAACGTTATATTTTCGATGTGAAAATGCTGTTATGGTGCATTTTGGTGCTGACGTAATCCCGCGTGATAAGTTTCGCGAAATAAACCGAAACAATAAATTTCAGTACATGTATTATCCTAGATTCGTCGCAAAATTTCAGGTCAGATTATAGATAGAATATCAAGCTTTTGCACACAAAATACCGAATTCATTGAACTCCTCATTATCTCGTTTTTACTTGTTTATAGATGACTCGTTTGATAATTTATGAATTCAATGACCATTTTTTCAATATCTTCTACTTACGTCCGAGGCACTATACATTTTACGGAATTCCTAGCGTTGTTTCGAACGGTGTCCGATGTACTTTTGGAGTTAACGGAATATTTCAAGCGATCTTACGAATGTCACTGTTCCTTGACCCCCGGTGTGGACGACACACTCAAATTATTGAATGTCATTTGTCTCTAAAATACTTGTTCGATAACTTGAAACAAAAGCAAACAGTATGTCCCATAGAAATCCTGTCCATGTAGACGGTTTGAACAAAAATGACGAAAAATAACTTGCTAACCAGTGTAGTCCTTTCCTATTTAAAATAACTAATTGATTGGATTAGCATTTTTTTACTGGCAGCATCTATGGATTGTACATGTACAATGCTGGTGTTGTTTAATAGATTAATTATTATTATTAGTATTAGAAGTGGATGTTACTTATATAAGCTAACAATGAGAAACTGAGAAGAATAGAGAATCCCTATTACGTCTCAATAACATCGTGGATAATCGTTTCAATGAGAGAACGACAAAAGCTAAATTTTCACGGTGCCGGAGCAACAATGAAAATAAAACTTTTGTTGTTCACGGAATGAAATATCAATCGATCTTATTCGCAAAAAAACACGAGTAGTCTATTTTCTTAATGCCAAAATAAGACTCTTTTATCGTCAGATTCAATACAATAAAATATAGGCTGATTATTCTAGAACACAATAAGGCAGGAAAATTGGCATCAAAATAGAACAGTAAGGATGATTCTGACGGGACATCTGATTCGATAAATATTGGAGGCATACCTTTTTTGTATTTTTATATGGTTGCTGCATAAACTTTCTAATCAACTGAAAATCATCTGATCAACTTATCAGGAAGTATTTGCACTCACTGATTTTGTCAAGTTTAAAAGGGCTCAGCCATAAAAGATGTCACCTAGACGGACAGAACACTATTCCAAACGTCTTTTTATGCGATTCCGTCAATGCCTTTATTTCGAAGAAAACAACTTTGTCTATATCTAAAGAAGCTCGATAGTTATGCCGAATTGTTTGTCCTCAGTTACTTTTACCAATGTATACGTAACATGGATGTGGATTTTCTATGTCGGACTTGTCCAACAAGGGCTTTTCTATGTGTGGACAAGTAGATGTTTCAAGGCCACTTATCCATGGACTTGTAAATACCAAGGCAATTCTGGGAATGATACTTACTAGATTTAAGGGATCCTAAAGCTTATATCAAAGAATAGAAAACATACTTTAATAAAGAAAATGCTGGCTTTCATCATTTTCTTCATAAAACAACGTTTTCTCATAAGCTATATTTTTTAACCTCTGCAGATTCTACTGAAAGTGGCACCAAACGTTGAACTTAGAGGTAGTGGCATAACCACAACTTATAAGTCCTGTATTAAAACTACCCCAGCATGATAGGTCGGCTTTCTGTCGCACAAATCCACTCTTTTTGTCCTTCAACCATGCGCATGTGCAAACGTCTAGACCAAGAGCTCTCGCCTTTAGCAAATCTTCTTCTGACGCCATAGTAGTGTTTTCGTTCTCACACACTGATGCGGCATCTTTTTCGAGAACGGAATAATGTCCATTCGGACCTTTTCTTTGGTAAACTAGAAAATAAAACCTTACACTTGTAAGCAGACTGACTTTAAGAGAGGTAATACCGGTCTAAAATCTTCATTTCTCAATAAAACCCTATGTTGCGGTTACCCATTGGAATCGTCTAGAAGGGACGATTTTAAAGGGTACCTTCAACATAGGGTTTGTGCATGTATTCTTTCTATATATAAATTGTAAATCAAATATTACTCCTCTATCTAATACTTTGCTTGTTATCTGCAATACTACTTTTATTCATCTTGATTTGCTGTCTGGCCATTTTTCGATTTTGAGATCAGTTTAACATTGTATCGTTTGGTAAAACACTTAATTACATGTATTGTATTGAAAATGTGTTCTTCCATGCACTAATCGACCAAATGGTTACTTCGAAGACTAGATATTTGAATAAAAGCACCTTGCAGAGGTCATTAGACGTTGATTTTCGAGACCAATCATATAGGAAGGTAGAAAGAAGACTGAAGATGCAGAAAGTCTTCTTGAATCTAAAGTTTCTACTCTGATTAGCCTGCGCAATCTGGCCAGGATCGAGCCATTTGCACTTCCTAGATAAGTTCCTTTAACCCGTGATGGCCTTTACAGTTAATACAATATAAACATCATGAAATTGACACTCATTCCGATCAGAATCAATCCAAATCATTCACTCCTCGCTCCATTCATTCTTTTTCAGCACTCACTCAAACCATTAGAAAAAAGCTCCGATATCACTCGAAGTGATTAGATCAACAACTAATTTCAGAATAAATATAAATCGAAAAAATGTTGATTTCACTGACATAATTGTAATTTTAAGCGTCTGATTCGTTTTTGAAGAAATGGGCATCCATTTGTAGAACTTGTTTGCATATTTTATTGAAGGGAGGGGATACATATAACTAATTTTGTTCATAGCGATATTGGATTACCTCCCTTACATTTTTCTCAAAACTCGCTCCTCCCGCTCATTAAATTTCATTCCAAAATCATTCACTTTGTCAATTTCACGACGTTGTTTACTGTAACATCGTGAAATTGACAAGTTTAATGATTTTGGAATGAATAATTAATGAAATTGAATGAGTTTGAGAAAGAGATTTGAATTAAACTTAAGGGAAGTAAAACTAAGTTTGACGAAATTATCGATATCTTATTACCCCCCTTTAAAGGAAATGTACTTTCCCGTTTATGTGCCTTCGCGATCCAATCAGACGCTTTGAAATCTACACCAGCCAATAAAATAGAAGAATGATTATTTCGATTTTTTTTTCTTTTTTTTTTAAGTGATAGGTTCGAAAACAATCGGAGTGCTTTTGAAAGATTTTGGAGCGTTTTGGAATGCTGGGAGTGAGTGTTTGTAAAGAATGATTGGATCACTCGGTTTTGTTCAAAATGAGTGTCAATTTCATGATGTTATTAAATGTACTTCGTCCTAGGGTGGCCGAAGTGTTGCAAATAAAGCTAAAAACAAGCGTTTTTGTCGACAAGAATCAATAATCACACTCATTACCTAGATATCGTGCATTTGACATGGTAATCCATCCCGATTCTGCAATCATCAACCTCGGGAACGAATAGTGAGACATTTCACGTAGACTCAGGAGACATCGTTTTTCGCCAGAGTGATATGAGATTGTTACACAGTCCGTCATGTTAGAGCATGCAGCGGCACAAGCTAGCAGCTCGGGCAGGGTCAACTCGGTGTCGACAATACTGTTTTCGATCACAATTCCTTCACGACGCAAAGAAAATCTAGCGAAACAGTTGATGTATTTAATCATTAATATCTGTAATAAAATAAAACACAATGCAGTTACAAAAGATCCAAACCGGGTCATGTTTTATCTTGTGTGTGGCTTTTAAATGGCATTCAACAAAAGCTGGAAACTGTTCGCGCGTCAAAAGTGTCTAAGTCACTTAAATTCTAGTTATCTATTTAACATTTTTAGACGTTGACATATTGACAGGTCAATTTGTTTCTAAAACTTCTAGAACATAGAGAACCAATTGTTTCACTTATTTTTTTGTACCTAGGCCGAAAAGAATTTTTGTCATTGGAGCCCATGAATTATTTTTATTTTTCAAGTTGGTGTGATTATTTGTTGATTTCATGGAGGTATGAACTAAAAAACACAAAGCGCATTCATACATGAGTGTGGTTCCGCTTTTGTTTCATACATCCAATTAATCAACCAAAACTCGGTCCGTATCTTATGATTCAATATCATGAAGCAAAAACTGTGAAGATATGTCAATAAATTATATATTTTTAATGGGACAACTTTTGCGAAAGCTTACGAAATAAAAAAAAACTACATACTCAAAAATCATTTTCTTTAAAAAACTTAACCAATTATTCGGCCAATCAAGATTCATTAAAATTGTTTGAACGTTCTAAAATTTGGTTTAATTTCGAAGACGACTAAACATAGTTTATAAAGATGAATATGTTAATCAATGAACATCAAGCATCGCTTCTGACCAGGCAGCTCAACTGTTTTGTGTGGTTAATCTCAAAATCCTAAATAGTGTTGGCATTTTCTATACCAAGGCGATGCATAAAAGAAAGATTGAATTAAATAACATTAGTAACTAAATGTCATCTATTAGACTGTATAAATACATTACATCTCAATACATCTAATAACTATAGTAAGACTCTTTTTTCCTCATTATTTCCGCATTTTCCATATTTCATGTTAACTACGTCCATACTCATTCATGTTTTGTATTATGTATGTACATGTATTTTGACGATGAACCATAATGTGTTCAAGTCATATTGTTGAATAAAGAATCTGTTCTGTTCTGTTAATTCAAACCAAATTCACATAAACTCCAATTATGAATGACAACTCAGAACAAATAATGAACAGGTCGCCGCAGTCAATCAAAAAGTATTTATTTATTAACCAATCGTACCATTGTATTTATACCCGAGGTGCAATAATGATCTCCGACACCTTTAGGTTTTCTTGTCAATAACGATGTCTACGTAAGAATTGTGGGTGACTTTAACGCCGTCACTAAATTTCATTCAAGCTGTAGTAACAACGTTTATTTCTCATAATCTTACCTTTCTTCATAAACAGTACAATTTGTTTTAAGCGACCACTAACGGGGTCACGAAAGGCGTTCGTTAAAGAGAGAAGTCGCTAAGTTAACGTTTACTTTACAAATTAGAAAACATAATTTTGATAAGATATGTGTTATTTAGAATTTCTCTATAATCCTATGTTGTTTAAACATAATTGAATCGTCTTTTAACAATATAGGATTCATTTTCAATAATTCTTGGAACAACAATACATTCTTTTTATGATATTCTGATTTAAAGGTGGTTTTGAAAACGGTCGCTTAATAAAAATAGTCGCTTAATATACGTAGCCGCTCGAGCAAGATTGATTGTACTTGGGGAATGTAGGAATGTGACCCCTCACGCGAAAAAGGACCTTCTGGGTAGTGCGTAAAGTGTAGATCCTAGTCAGACTGCGCGGACTAACTAGGGTCAAAATTTTCGTACTTACTTGATTTTCTGAGTTAACAAAACAATCATTTTACGCTCCAAAATAAGATTTTTTTTTAAATTCGACTTCCGGTTGACCTTAATTGGAAACATTCTCTTTTGCAGACGTCTATTTACGGAGTTCTAAGACGATATTTTTTTCTTTTTCGTATGACGGGCAACTAATTAGTTTCAAACAGCATACTTCGTCTGCTATTTGTTGGCATGTCTATAAGCCAAATTAAGCAATTGTCGATGCAAGTCAAAATATCCTGTCAGACAAATGGTTACGTCATTTTTAAAGTGCAGTTTTGACAGTTTGGTTACCGCTTTCAATAATGAGCAGTTTGTTCTTCAAGAAATAGGAAGCCTTTTTTAAAGTATTTACAGGCGCATTTTATAAGAGAAGGTAATAACTCGTCGGACTCATTCAATTTCATTCAAAAATAATTTTAAAATTTTTCACCTTATCAATTTCACGATGTTGTTAACTGTTACCATGTCGGGATTTCACTTGAAGCGCAGCCGTAATGGCTAGATGTCCTTTACTCGTTTCGACTTGTTATCCCTCTTAAAGAAAAAGCTTTGAAAACCTTGTAACATATTAACTCTTTCCGACTTAAACTAATCCGAAAAATGGGATTTCAGCGACTTTGAATTGTAATATGCAATTTACCCGTCTTTAACTCTAAAATGCGAGAAAGGGTTTTCTGTCGGAGGGATTGGTAGGGGATTGGGATGGGGTTGACAGTGCAATATTATTGTAAGTGCCTTTAATTATATACGCATTAACATGTACTGTACTCTTACACTGACCCTCTTGTTTTAGCCGCTTGTTTTACAATGACTACCATTCCCTTTTTGAGTCATTCCGTAATCATGCATTGAAACTGTAAATCGCACTTCTTTTGCTCCATTTTATTCGCCAGCAGGGAAGTAATCGTGTTTAAAAAATTAAAATTAATACTAATATGTTACATCCCTTTATAGATATTTAATTTTCTGTTTGAGTTTATTTCAAGTTGAAGTATGGTTTGGGGAAAATATTTTTTGTATCAATGAATATAGGCCAGATAGCAAAGCACACGTCATCTCAGTTATACAAGTTCAGACCCTCGGTCGACTTTTATTCATTTAAGCTTCTTTAGTTAATGGGTAATTTGTAAGAACTAGCGAAACACTTGTCAGCCTCTTTGTACATGTACAGTAAAACTTATTTTAAGCGACCACTCACGGGACCACCAAAAAGCGGTCGTTTATTGGAATGGTCGCTTAATACAAAATATCATAATAAATGTGACAGTTCATTTTGATACCATTTATAGATCGTCGGTCAAGTCGTACTGAATCTTATGATGTTCGAACCCATTAGAATCGTCTTATTGAGACGATTCTTATGGGTTCTTACAACATAAGATTCAACAATAACCAATTTTTCGATAAGAATGTCCTCTTTTTCAGACATTTTGAGTACGGTGGAGGGACTTTTTATGTTGGTCGCTTAATACAATTGGTCGCTTAATAGACGTGGTCGCTCGAGCAATATCGACTGTACAGTAAAACTTATTTAAAGCGACCACTCACGGGACCACCAAAAAGCGGTCGTTAAGGAGAAAAGTTGCTTTGTACACGTTTTCTTTACAAATTAGAAACGTAATTCTGATTGAATATATATGTAATTTCGAATTTCTCTATAATCCTATGTTGTTAAAACACAATAGAATCGTCTCATTGAGACGATTCTAATGAGTTTTATCAATATATGATTCATTTTCAATAATTTTCGGAACAACAATACATTATTTGTATGCTATTTTGATTTAAAGAAGGCGATTTTGAAAAACTCCGAGTTAGTGTTATCTCAACGGCGTAAATTTTTTTTATTTAATTTGGAAATTACATTACCATGACGACGTAACAATGACGATTTGGCGCGCTTTCTACAAACTACCCTATCCCTATTTAAATGCGCTGTGCGATTTAATTTAAGACGTATTTGTTTCGCATATAGTACCAAAATGAAGCTAAATGAGTGGTCAAAACGCAAATGCTTTATTAAAACTTTTGTAACTAGATATAAAGACAAATGAGTTGCTTGAAATCAATTATCACATTTTAACTGTTCCAAAAACCTTACTTTTAACAAAATTTAAAAAAATTGGACCGATGAAATCTGTTCATTTTTTTTATATTATTTTCTACAATTCTTGTTTGATAAACAGGAAAAGTTTTAAAAAGCTTTAACCGTTAAAAATATGTCTTTTGAATTACACCTTATATTTTCTGATGTATTCTTGAATGCTTTTACGATCTATTGGAATAAAAAGACAAAAATTCACAGACATGTTGAAAGGTCTTTGAGGAAAAGGCCCTCAAAATTTTATTCCGATACACCGAGAACTCCGCGGTACACGTGAATTTACCTAGTACAAGTGTTGCCGATCGGTGACTTCAATAAGTTTTACGTCGACGTCGCTATAATTGAAAATTGACTTCTGTAAGTTTATTTCACTACCTCGACGTTATAACGTTACCATTAATTAGAACGCTCAAAGACTATTTGAGGGTGCAGTGATAAAATTTCAAATAAAATGGAAAAACCTCAATGCATGTTTATGAAAAACGAAAAATCTTTTTCACATTTGTTTTTTTATATATACAGAAATGAAATGAATACTTTTTGTGAAGTCTGTCGAATAGAGAATAGATGGTTGGTGACTTGATATGGAAAAGTTTATCGAGCAAGGCGTAGGATTTATCTGGTGAGCCGGAGGCGAACCGTATAAATTCCGCAGCCGAGCCGAGGTCGAATGTAAACACCGAGATAAGCTTTATCACAATTTTATAGATTACGTCATCAGTCATGTCCACCGTCATCGATATGGTCGCGACTTGATTTTAAAAATATATGAGAATCGAGTGAAATTTTTTTTAACAGAAATAAACACTCAAATTCAAAAGAAAAAAATGTTAGAGAGGACTGTTTTCAGACCTTATAGTCGCAAAAAGAAGATCCGGCAGGTCACGTGACCAAGTGATATGATAAAGCTGCCACGTGATCAAGTGACCTGATATCAACAAGTTTATCATACCCCCTTTTATTAGGCAATATTTATAGCTAGTGACAGGATAAAAGAATTTAGCGATTTTTTTCGGCGTACTGCGTTTATCTTTTTCCAACTTTCGACGTTAGGATAATTAACTTTGATCCCCAATTGTAGAAATTCCGTACGGTAAAACGTCACAAAAAGATGCGAGCATATGAAAGGGAAGCTGGACAAAAATATATTAAATTTCAAAGAAAAAAAAAAATAAAAAAAATAAGTTTAAAGCTATTTTTTCGGGCCGCCAAAAATTTGAAATTTAACTTTAATTCAATCTCGTGTATCTATCTTTGAATAATACAATGTTCTAACTACACGCCAATATTCCCAATTTATGCAACTTCATTTTGGTGTATACCATTGAATTGAATCACCTAAAATACGATCAGGGTCAGCGTTTAAGATCGCGTAGGGTCATTAGTGAAAAACGCGCGAAACCGTCGTTTTAACGACGTCATGGTTACGTAAATTCTAAATTGAACGTCAAAATCATACACCGTTCAGATTGCGCTAACACAACGTTTCCATAGATTCCAATATATGTGCACTTATCTAAAAAAACGCTATTGTCCTCTTCCACCTTAAGTCACGACGCTCCATTCATTCAAAACCTCTCATCATTGAAAAAACGCCCCGAGATCGTTCAAAACCTCATCGAAATCGTTCAAGTCGATGAACATTTCAATCAAATCCATCAAATTATTCCACGATTTTAACGGCTAGTACGGGTTTTAAGCGTCTTATTGTTCCGTAGAGGCAGACAAAAAAACTCGATTTTTTCGTCTAATTTGAATGAAATTACTGTCTGCAACCCTGCACTAACGTGATCTTTCTTACACTTATTTCACTATCTTTTTTGCTCTTAAAAATATGACATATGCAATACTTACTTATTAAGAGGATTTTGGGAAGTTTTGGGTGTAGATTTTGGGTAGATTTGTGTAGATTTAGGAATCTCGTGCGGCCGTATTTAGATTGAGGGTCATATCCTTTAATTTGTATTCTGCATCTAGTAAATACTCTTAATTAGCATCAAGCTAGTCATTGTAACTTATGTCTCAAATAGCTGTCGACAAGTTAAAAGGCTCATTCTTGATCTAAATGAACCAACATTGAAACTTGCTCATTTTACTGAATGGTTCAACTTATTTAACTATTATTTTCATCTTAGTCTCTGGAACTATAATTTGTTAAGAAAACAATTGCTCAAGGTGTCATTTATTATTGCATCGACTGGAACAGAACTTATTTCGAGTTAAAGTTTAAACCGAATTGCTGTCTTTTAGTCTTCATTAAATCGTCCCTCAGGTCTCTGTGGTCTAATAATTAGTTAAGCCCCTTTTCTTCAAAACTTGTTAGTTATTTTTGCGGAGTCCATTTTTTACTCTTTACCATTTGATAATTTGAACGGGTACCTGCCTAGCGAAACTCCGATAAGCATTCATTCATGAAACCCGCGCAAGATGATTAGAAGAATCCTCTCCTTACTCTGCGCCGGTAGTCGAACATAATACTTGTGCAGAGTCAACCAACCACTAGCTCTACATTACTGATGCTGTTTTACCTCCCTTTACTTCCACTCAAAAAGCACCGATCGCTCATATTTAAAATCATTCCTATTTCATGATATTCTTAATAGTAGCCCTGTATCCGTTTGATTACTCCTGTAATGTTTGTTAACCCTTGCTATACTGAATACTATTTTTGTACAAATTGCATTGAAAGCAAAGTGCTGAAAACACTGAATACAGTTAAAGTAAGTCAGTATTTTTTTCAAAAACATTGTTTTTAAACGTTTTTGGTTTAAATAGGAAAATCAGGTGGTGAAGACTGAGATCAGACTGCACATATTTGCAGGGAGATCTTTTATACCTCCTACAAAAGCCACTTAAAGGCGTAAAAGCACAAAAAAAGACATATACCCTTGAATTAAATAGGTAAGACTATTATATTTTGGACGTGCATCGCTTGAATTTAAGTTTGCACATTTATTTTATTGGGGTGTTCCACTTTCCCATTGTCAATTTCATTGGGGTATTTTAACATTTACGCCCGCAGCTTCATTTTTAGACGCACACCCGTAGAATCAAAAAGTGCACATCCAAATTTATAGTACCGAACAAAATGAAGACCCTCGTAGTGTACTAGTCTAGAACTCAAATCGCTCTATCTCGCAAAAGATGGTCGGAGGTTACACCCTCTTCTATAGTTAGTTTGACTGTATCAATGTAAAGCTTATCTTCCCAGAAGCTAGGAAAAGTTGCTTTGCTTTTAGATTCCTCTTGTCACATATGCATACAGACCATTCGGAACACCACTCGGCCAATCTCACGAGCAACCTCGGATGTACATAGACGGACTGTTTTTAAATATGACGGGAAAAACCTTGGAAAACTCGATGACGTCAGTTAAAATGGCGTTTGCTCACGAAACTGTGAGTGAAAACATTCGACGTCGCCAACGCTACTCCTCTAAGTCACTGACGTGAAACCATCGTATCGTAATATATCTTTAGATTCTTAATTAACGGCAGAAAAAAATCTAAATTTTTGAGAATGATTCGTCATTCTCAAAAATTAAGATTTGTCAGCCGTTATTTACCGTAAAAGATATGAATCTCAAGTGCTAATTTCTCTTACACTGTTTCCGCCTAACAAAATGCACAAGTTTGTTACATACCCATCCGCCTTACATACATCCGAGGTCTGTTGTAGTTCACGGAAATAGCCGATCGATGTTCCGAAAGGCATACAGACCCTTCATTTGAGGGAAACATTAACACCAAAAGAATTCATTCGACAATTTGAAATTTCATGGTCCATTATTTAAATGCCCTATCAAAGGTTGAAATTTCTTCTGTCATTTCTTATTTTGATTTCATTCCACAACAGATGTCAGCTGAGTTACATATTTCAGGCAAAAGTCAAAAAGTATAATACTGAAGCAAGGCAATTATACGCAGAGAACAATAAAATATACATTAAATGAATAAATGGGTATAAGAAAAGAATAAAAACTCTGACTTTATTTGGTTTCAACCATATTAACAGTTTATTTTAACTGAATTAATCTGTATAAATAAAGATGATATAAATCAGCTTTAAATCATTATGTTTTTTTGAAACGAGTAGAATGCGTAGAGAATGATTAACAGACATGTTATACATGAGTCCCATTATATCTTTAAATATTCTAAATTTCTACATATACGTTATATTAAAAATGTTTGGTATTACATAACAGCCATGAAAATGTAATATAGAGTAACAGAACTCTGGTTTCTACTTAGTTGTACAGGTTTTGGCAAGTGACTGCATATATAGGGAAAACACGATGCAGATTTGGATCGTTTCCACTCATAATTAACCAAACTTCAGCGTTGAAAAGGTAAATGGATAAGGGAATGTTCAAGAGACGAAGTCTCGTGCAAAGCTGTAAAGCTATATCAACTAAAACTTAGCGACAGATGAGCCTACTTTCAATTACTAGTGCATTAGTACCCCACCCCCTCTCATAAAATGGGTAAAACTAAATAAATAAATGAATAACAAAAGCGACACTTGTATACTTGGAAGACTATTCACTTAAGTTCGTATAAAAATCTTACAAAAGATTGATAAGACTCGGGAGATTTTTAATAAATTTATTTATTGAATAAGATTTATCGCCAGTTTATCGGTATTTCCCGGGAAATAGTTCGACACAAACTTAGAAAATCAGACGATTTACGCGTGCCGCTAGATGGAGCTGTATTTAATAGTGCATGTGAATTATAGGAAAAATAAAACATATGAAAGGACTGTAATATATTTATCTATACTGACTATCATAAATAACGCCTAACATGCATTCAGCTGTGGGTCAATGCGGGACATTAAATACAAGTACTGTTTGTTGTTGACGGAAGATACTGATCGGGATGTTGTGCAAAGGTGGAGTAAGGTTTTATGCTAAAAAAAACTTTGTCAAACTTTATTCAAGATTAGAAATGACCACTGCCTTAAAGGTGTCAGTATCCACCATGATTAGCAATCACAGCCTGCAATCTGCGTCTCATTGAGCCACACAGGTTACGCAGAGGGTACCTCGGGATGCGACCCCACTACTAATTAAGAGCGTCAGTAAGCTGTGGAACCGTTTGAGGCTGTGGCTGACGTTGACGTAAACGACGTCCTAGGATATCCCACATGTGCTCGATTGGATTGCAGTCGGCTGAGTTGGCTGGCAATGGCAGAACGTCAATATATTTGGCTTGGAGGAAGTTTGTGGCGATACGCGTCGTGTGTGGACGTGCATTTTCATGCATAAAAGTGAGTCAAGGTTGTCGGCGAAATAGGGGTTGGACAACAGTCTGTAAAATTGGGTTTTGTACCCCGGGCATTCAAATTGACTTGAACAACTTCAGGTCCGTTTTGAACGCATTGTTAATGGCGACCAACACCATAACCCCACCCCACCGAAGCGGTTATGCTCTAAAACACAATTATGCACATAACGTTCATTTCGACGTCGAATAATCAAAACGCGTCCGTCGGCATGTGGAAGATTGAACCTTGACATGTCAATGAACACAAATGTCCGCCATCGCCGTCCGATGTTATTTTGAGCCCTTAAGCGACGTTGTTCACAATGACGTTGTGAAAGTATCATGCCATGACAGGGTCTCCTGCACAAAACTCCACGTTCACATAACCGGCGTCCTACTGTGTTTGCACTAATATTTCTACCGTGATTATCAACAACGGCTGCAGATGTCGATGTAGCCGTTAAAATAGGGTGTCGTTAACGTATAAATTTGTCTTGATGTACAGATGCTAAGCGAGGCCTACCAGATCTACGCCTGTCCTGAAACCCTCCTGCGGCGTTCATACGTCTAACCAAACGCACTTTCGTTGATCTTGATACGTTGAAACGTCTAGCGACATGATCTTGCGAACTGTCCATCTCCAGCGTACCAAAAATGCGTGCGCGTTTTTCATTATTTAGCCTTGACATTAAGGATATGAATATTTTTATCCTTCTTGGACGAATTTCGAGTTGTGTTTTGACTAACGAAGCCACGTGTACAGGTTTCGAAAACAAAATCATTTCTCCAAGTCGCACGGGGCGCACGAGTAAAACCTTACGACTAACTTAACGCGGGAAACACGAGTTAGTGAAAAGAGTTTGTGACATCAGGATGTGTAGAGTTAAGGCTATAATTCAAATGTATTGATAAAATTATTGTCTTCTGCCAATAGAAAAAAAAGTTCTTTCAAAAATTTTGGTGAGGCCTTTTTTATGACAGTCAGTATAGTATAAGTCTCAATATGAAGTATTTCTGAGCGAATATACTTTTTGATATACATACAGATAAGAACATCGAGAAATTGACAAGATGAATGATTCTGGAATGATTTTTGAATTACAGTCAAAACTGTGTGAGCGGTCACCTAAGAATAGCGGTCTCACTGCCGTATGCGGCCAGCTCAGGTCCGCCCGCGCAAATTTGCTCTTAAAAGTAACTGTGAATAGCGGCATTCTGTCGTATGCAGCCGGCGGTCACCTCTAATTGTCTGAATTGCACCCATTTTACATCCCCTTAAGCGGTCAGGCGAGTCATCAAATTATGACAGGTGACTCGCTGATAAACGAAAAGTCGATAACGCGTCTGGATTATCGTAAGCTTAACTAATCAACACCTCTACTAATTTGTGTTATCTGAGCGGCCAGCAAATTATTTGATTGATAACGGAAGCAGATTATTAATAATCCAATTTACCAACCTATTAAACCATTACATTGCTGTTAGTCCGTACTATCGAAATATTCATTTGACGTCAGCTCTGGAAGTATTTGTTTTTTATCAGAAAAACGTTTTTTTTCTATCATCTTTGCACCAAAAATCGCGTTCTCTCAGGGAAATTTAATGACACACAAATGAAGAAAAATAATAAATTAAAAAAAATTGACGTTTCTGTGTTTAGTATCGGTTGATTCCGTGGAATCATCGCCGCTTGCCGAAAATGTCTGCAGATTTTCAAAATGACGTTAACTTACGTCGTCAAGCATACCGGAAATTCGAGACATTATTTACATCTCGCGCACGTGAAACAAATTGCCGCCAAATCCACAGAAACCCGCTACTTTTCACAAAAGTACTACACCCTCCCCCCTGGTGCTCCGCACCTGGTGGCATTACAGTAATGATTTTAGCTATTTTTATCAAGGTCTATGAGCTGTTCCTCCATGCCAATTTTCTGTAGGGCTTGTGGTTCAGAAGAAGAAGAAGGTTGAAAATTACAAAATTTTCACAAAAGTACTACCCTCTCCCCCTGGTGCTCCGCACCTGGTGAATCTACTGTCAAGATTTTAGCTATTTTTATAAAGGTCCATATGCTGGTCATCCATGCCAATATTAAAATCTGTCGGGCTCCTGGTTCATCAGAAGAAGAAGGTTAAAGATTACAAAATTTTCATCAAAGTACTACCCCCTCCCCATGGTGCTCCGCACCTGGTGGCCCTACAGATAAAATTTTAGCTATTTTTATTAAGGTCTATGAGCTGATCATCCATGCAAAATTTTAAGGCTGTAGGGCATCATGTTCAGAAGAAGAAAAAGATTAAAGATAAAAAATACCCAAAGTATTACCCCCTCCCCCTGGTGCTCTGCACCTGGTGGTCCAACAGATATGATTTTAGCTTTTTTTTATTAGAGTCTATGCGCTGATCATCCATGCTAAATTTCAAGGCTGTAGGGCTGCTTGAAGAATTTTAAAGATTTTCTTAAATGTTTATCTTTGGTTGCCATAGCAACCAGAGTTTTTCACCAATTTCAATTCTTTTAGCAATTCTTAAAGGGGATCACCTTAGAAACATTTCTGCCAAGTTTGGTTAAAATTGGCCATGTAGTTTAGGTGGAGATGTCATTTAAAGAAATTGTTGACGGACGAAGGACGACGCACGGACGCCGGACAAAAGGTGATCACAATAGCTCACTTGAGCACGTTGTGCTCAGGTGAACTAGAAACAGCATTACTACGATTGTTTGTCGGAATGATCAAATGGATAAATTGACTGACTAGTAGCAAACCAATCAACTCAACTAAAATTATAAAAAACGCTAGATGCGCCTGACTGCAACGCGGTATCGGGCGTAGTAATCTATACATGGGGAATAAGTTATTTTTTGCGGACTCAGCGCTATATAGTCAGCATACCGTTCAGTTTTTCCTGTGAAGTGAGTTCGGAACACTTGGTTTCGCCTAAAAAGCCTTGCTAAAAAGATTAATAAATTGGAATGCTTGCCTTCAGATGTCACCTTGCCTCTTTACAAACCAGGCCTTCAACGCTTTGATTTTTATTTGTCAAAAAATGTAGGCTGGATGGGCAGGGCTAATCAGATTTAGGGAAATCATTAGAAAAATTCTAAAGAAATTAACAATTGTGCCAATTTGATCCAAACTTGACAGTAATGTTCTTTATTTGACTCTTTAAAAAGATTCCTAAAAAATGTGGTCGTGGCAGGGTGGGGCTTGTTAAACTTAAAGAAATACAAAAGGCCTAATCGCATACACCATTCCACAACCCCATCATGACCGAAGCACGTCTAAAACAGGTGACCGGTGCAGCATTATTTTGGACATGATGTGGACACCAATAAAGACGCTGAATCATTTGTAACCGGGTCTGTAGATACATGTTATACTTGAAAGCTAGTTATGGGGCTTACATGCTTGTTGTGTTTACAGCCTGTGCAGCCAATGATAAAGATTGTGACTTACAGTCAGGAACCATGTCAGCAATGTTGACATACAGGCATTCTGCAGACTTATGCTATATTGAAAGGAGTTCTAGGGTTGGATGAAGAATCTTTTTTTCGAAATGGACAATGAAAATGATCCTGATTTCATGCAACAAAAACATGACGAGGATTCCTCTGATGAAAATGATTTGAACAACATTGTTGACATGGTTCCTGACTGTAAGTCATAATCTTTATCATAATTGTTAACTAATGGTCTGTCGATTTAAGCAGGTGCTGTAAGAAATTCAAATAGAATAGTTCTGTTGTCTTCCGTCATGTAAAGTTACATGTGAATAAAAAAAAAATACAAAAAAAGGGTAATGCCAACAAAAATTTTCTTTCTTATATAAGCCAAATAGTTTCCGTTTGAATTTTGAATCTTGTTTAACCCTGTTTTTATACCCCTAAAACAAAGTTTTGTTGTGGGGTATGTTGGCTTATCCTGTTAGTCGGTCTGTCGAAAAACCTTGTGATGCAAATTAAAAAGAGCATCATTCAAATTAAGGGGAAACATACTGTATCC